>CM038673.1:129530871-130730871 GCA_021605145.1 Aegilops bicornis | reverse complement strand
CCAGTACGGCCCATCTTTATCAGGACAAGCTCAAGACCCTCGCGAGGGGCCAAGCCTCACGCAGGCGTCTGACGAGAAGCTTCCTCATGCAGCCTCGTCGAGGCTGGCTCGCGAGGAGGCGGAGCGATCAAGGCGAGGTACCTCACGAGGTACCCATGACACAAGCCATGACGACCAAAGGGCGCCCGGTGAGCGCCAGCCAGCCTTGATGTCCTCATTTCCTCTTTGGTGCAAAGGAGGCAAGCGCGGCGAGAGCATCAAGCAAAGGAAACTATTTGATTGCTTGAGACCAAGACCAACACAACGGCAGGAAGGAGGTCATCGTGGAGCCCAAGCCGGCGTCATCGTCAGAGCCTTTGGCAGGCGAGGACCAACTTTAGTAAGGATAAGTTGTAACACCCCGGAAGTAACTTTCCATATTTGTAACTCCAACTCTTGCCATTTTCGGCATTGTGATATGATATTCCCTCCGTGGTTGGGTTTTTCTTCTTTTTGCTTTTTGTCCATGTCATGCATTTTTGTCATGTCATCATGTGCATCACATTTGCATACGTGTTCGTCTCATGATTCCGAGCATTTTTCCCGTTGTCCGTTTTGCAATCCGGCACTCCTATCTCCCCCGGCGGCCCCTTTTACGTTTTTCTGTGTGCGGGCACTAAACCTTCTCGAAATGGACCGAGGTTTGTCTAGTGGCCTTGGTATACCACCCGTAGACCACCGGTCAAGTTTCGGGTCATTTGGAGCTCGTTTGGTACTCCAACGGTTAACCGCACTCTCAAGAAGGCCTCTTTTAAGTTGCAGCCCAACACCCCTTCAAAATAGTCCAATAACCCATATAAGTCACTTCCATGCTCTCCGTCGTTCGATCACGATCGTGTGGGCGAAAACTACACCTCATTCGGACTCTCCTACCTCTCTCTATGCCTATTTAAGCAAACCCCCATTCCAATCTCGGGTCTAACCCTAGCCTTCCCCTACCTCGCGCCCAGACGAATCGTCCGAATCGTCCAGACACGTCCGCCCCACCAGCGCCGCCGCGTACGAACCAATCCACCGCCGCCATGTGTCAGCGCCGCCTCCTCCTCCGCCAGCCCGCCCGAGGCCAGCAGAGGCCCTCCCCGGCAGTTACGCCCGCCGCCGCTTCGCCCAGGTGCCGAGCCAGCGCCCAGCCGCCCGGCCCGCCAGCCCGCCGCCACCTCGCCTCACTTTTGACCCGGCTCGCCGCCCGCCCTCGCCCGGCAGGCGCCACCACGGATCTCCGCCGCCCGGCCTCCCTCCGCCGCCGTCCCCGCCGCCTCCGGCGCCCGCCGCCACCGGCTCCCTCGCCTTGCCGCCACCGGCCCGGTCTCCCGTGAGCCACGCCCCTCCACGGAGCTCGCCCGGCCTCCATCTCCCTCCGTGAGCCGCCGCCACCTCGCCCGATCCGGATCCCGACCGGATCCCGATCCCGTTGACTTCTTCCCCCTCCTCTTTTCCTCTAAGTTTTTGCATCCTGTTGATATTTTGTGTCATTTTCAACATAGCATAACTCTGTCATCGTAGCTCCATCTTGCGCGTGTTATATATCAAAATGTTCGCCGCGAAGAGTAGATAATTTCGTCTCATTTCATCATTTTTCATTTGAGCTCATCTTGATGCCCGAAATGCTGTTGGAAGAGGGCTATGTGATGTTAGTTTCTGTTTCGTAACAGAACTTGCACTTTTGTTATTTTTGCTATGATTGATGTGTGCACCCTATGATTTTGAGTCCTACATGTGTTTTGTAATATGCCATATCATATTTCCAGGGGTGTATACCATGTATTTTTGAGATCAATGTGGTGACTAGCACAAGCATGCAAAGTAGGTGTCCTGATGTTGCTGTTTTCAGCCCTGTTTTGCTGATATTTTGATGCCATGTTAACTTGATGCTACCGATAGATCCATGCATATTTTGAGATACTTCACTAAGGATGTTTTGTTAAACATGTCGTTCCCTATCCATCCGCGCTCTTGTTTGCAATTATGGAGTGACATAGCTTGAGTCAATCGAGCTCTACTTTTCCTATCAAATGTTTCCTGGCAGATTGTTTACATGTTATTCAATTTTGCCAAGGTTGTTGTGGTTGATCCGTGTATGCTATGATATTGTTCTTGCCATGTATGTCTTTTATGACATGTCTTCTTGATGTACGCATGCTTAGTTTATCATGAAAGGCTCTGTAGTGAGTTCTTTGAGCTCTTAAACATGCCTATTTGCTATCAGTTTTTGACATGCCATGTTGTTGAATCTGTTAACGAAACTTTCAATATTGACATGGATGTTAATATATTTTCCGGTCCTTTTTGGCTTATGGTCAGTAAGGTACTTTTGTTCTATGCTTTGATTAGATTCATGCCATTCCATGTTTTGCTATTATAAGTTCCTGTAGCACGTAGTTTTGTTGCTCTGAACATTGCAACCTGATGCTGTTTTTGTCATGTCCAGCCTGATATTTTGTGCACTTTTGCCATGCTTGTTTGAACCTGTTATGATGTGAACTAGCCGTAGCTCAGTGCTCATCTTTTGTCAAGCATCTTGTGTAGATCACTTCCATATTCTTTGTTGGTACGTTTGGGTGCAGTAGCTTAATTTCTTGTTGCTCGCTAAGTGGCATCATGCTGTTAATGGCAGATTTGTGCCATTCTTGTTTTGCTTGTCATTTGCAAACCGTGCATCCGATTCCGGTGATCTTTATATCGATTTCAACCGAAATCATCTCATCTTTCCAGTGGCATACTTGGTTTGCCAAGTTGATGCCTGGTTCGTCAATTTTCCTTCCGGAGCGCGCATACGCATTGCATATCACATCTCGCATATCATGTCATGTTTTGCATCATGTTGCTTGTGCATTGCACCGTGATTTATTGTGGTTCCTTTGTTTGTGTTGTTGCTTTGGGTAGAGCCGGAGGCGAGTACGTGAGCGAGGAACCTGTTGAGAACGCTTACGAGGATCAAGCTTTCGACAACTCGAGAACATTGCAGGCAAGATTACCATACCCTCGAAATCACTTCTATCTTTGCTATGCTAGTTGCTCGCTCTTTTGCTATGCCTATGCTGCGATGCCTACAACTTGCTATATCATGCCACCCATATTGCCATGTCAGCCCCTAACCATCCTTTTCCTAGCAAACCGTTGATTGGCTATGTTACCGCTTTGCTCGGCCCTCTTATAAGCGTTGCTAGTTGCGGTGAAGTGAAGTTTGTTCCTTGTTGGAACATGGAGATGTTGTTCCTTGTTGGAACATGTTTACTTGTTGGGGATATCACAATATATATCTGCTATAATTAATGCATCTATATACTTGGTAAAGGGTGGAAGGCTCGGCCTTATGCAGTGTTTTGTTCCACTCTTGCCACCCTAGTTTCCGTCATACCGGTGTTATGTTCCTTGATTTCGCGTTCCTTACACGGTTGGGTGATTTATGGGACCCCCTTGACAGTTTGCTTTGAATAAGACTCGTCCAGCAAGGCCCAACTTTGGTTTTACCATTTGTCACCTAAGCCTTTTTCCCCCGGGTTTTCGCGAGCCCGAGGGTCATCTTTATTTAACCCCGGGCCAATGCTCCTCTGAGTGTTGGTCCAACCTAGAGCCACTTGCGGTGCCACCCGAGGCAACTTGGGGCATCTTGATTGCCGTCGTACTGCTCATCCGGTGTGCCCACGAGCGAGATATGTGCAGCTCCTATCGGGATTTGTCGGCACATTCGGCGGCTTCTTTGGTCTTGTTTTATTGCTTTGTCGAAATCTCTTGTAGTCCGGGATTCCGAGATTGATCGGGTCTTCGGTAGAAGGAATATCCTTCGTTGACCGTGAGAGCTTATAATGGGCTAAGTTGGGACACCCTGCAGGTAATATCTTTCGAAAGTTGTGCCCGCGGTTATGAGGCAGATGGGAATTTGTTAATGTCCGGTTGTAGTAAACCCGAAGTTGACCTCAATTAAAAATACACATCAACCGCGTGTGTAACCGTGATGGTCTCTTCTCGGCGGAGTCCGGGAAGTGAACACGGTGTTGGAGTTATGTCTGACGTCGGTAGTTCAGGATCACTTCTTGATCACTACTAGCTTCACGACCGTGCTTTGCTCCTCTTCTCGCTCTCTTTTGCGAATGTAGCCACCATATATGCTAGTCGCTTGCAGCAGCTCCACTTTACAACACTGTCCTTCCTATTAGCTTAAATAGTCTTGATCTCGCGGGTGTGAGATTGCTGAGTCCCGTGACTCATGATTCTACCAAAGCGATTGCAGGTGCCGGCGATGCGGTCAGGTGGCGCAACCGAGCTCAAGTGGGAGTTCGACGAGGCGTGGTCGTTACTATGTCTCTTTTCTAGATGATCAGTAGTGGTGCCCAGTTGGGACGATCGGGGATCTGTGTAGCATTTGGGGTATCTTCTTTTATTTTGGTTCCGTAGTCGGACCTTGAGTGTACTCTGAATGATGGATGTTTATTTATGTCTTGTGTGAAGTGGCGATTTGTAAGCCAACTATGTATCTCTTTCCCTTATGTATTACATGGGTTGTGTGAAGATTACCTCACTTGCGACATTGCTTTCAATGCGGTTATGCCTCTAAGTCGTGCCTCGACACGTGGGAGATATAGCCGCATCGAGGGCGTTTCAAGTTGGTAATCAGAGCCTTCCCCGACTTAGGAGCCCCCCTACTTGATTGTTTGCTGGCGTTGTTGAGTCTAGAATGGAAAATGTTTTGAGTCTTAGGATTATATATATCGGAGAGTAGGATTCGTTTTACTCCCCAGTCCCTTCGTCGCTCTGGTGAGGCATCCTGACGAAGAAGTTTTGACTCTTCTCTCCTCAAATTTCACTAAAAAAAATTTTAGGATCACGCGGGTATCTTGGGATCGTTCCGATGGTTTTGTGACGAGAACATTGTTCTTGGTGCCTCCTGACATTTAGGGGTTGTGGCAGTGTCCCGGGGAGTTGAGCTCCGAGGTGTTGTCGTCACAATTTTATCGTTCTGCGATTACGGAATACTGAGTTTTGCCGACATCGAAATATCTTTTGTGCGATTGTTGGTGAGATAACCCGATAACCCGATCTTTGGGGCGAGCTCGGGAGTATTGCCATGACTTGTATAACGGATGTTTTTGAAGGTCGAGGTACCACGATTGCCGAGGATTTCTTGGTTATGTGTTACGGATGGATACAATTTGGATCTAGGTATTGTTAGTTTGGGTGATATATTTTGTGTCCCTGTATCCCCAACACCAGATTGCATAACCGACAGTTTAGGGAGTTTATAGGTGGGAATTCTAGTAGCTTACGGGATATCTTTCCGACGGATGTATGATTTGAGATTGGGGTTCAACGTCTAGTGGTCCGCCCATTCACGGTCGATTCTGATGGTCGCGAGGCGTCTTAAAGAATCCTTGGCTATGCTGATTCGGGGACGTCTTGTTTGTCATTCGTGACGTCCGCTATACGTCGTGTCCGTGTGGGCCCCACCACGAACACTTTGGGCGAAATCTATATCATGTGTTTGTTCTGGCTCATTCTAGAAGCCAATCTTTTGTTTTCAGTTGTGATATTCGATTTGTTTCTAAGACAGATGTTGTTTCCATATCTTTATCTAAGTGGCTTCTCACCTTAATGGATGTGTGATGATTAACTTTGGAATTCATTAGTTCATTCTTGTTCGAATGTTTATTGTGAAGACTATATGTTGCAATTTCTATCCGTTGATTCTACTTGACTATTTGTCTATCAAAGGACTAACAGATGTCACCCTCTTCAGGATGGCTCCGCCAACGCGTCTGAATCCGGATCGCAATGATGGGGATCAGTCAAACCCTCCACCTCCACCTCCGCCTCCGGAGGCCTGGCAAGCTATCATGGCAGCCACCAATGCCAATGCTCAGATGATTTTGCAGCTCTTGCAAGAAGCGTACTTTCGAGGCAAGGCAATCAAGGAAATCAAGGTCAAGGCAACAATCAGCCGCACTTTGCTACGCTCAGCCAGTTCCTCGCTAATCAGCCGAAGTCTTTCAGTTTCTGTGTTGAGGCTACAGACACTGATGATTGGCTTGTGGACATCTGCAAGCATTTTGATTGTAGCAATGTCAGACCTGAGGACTTTGTCAAGTTTGCATCGTTTCAACTCAAGGATCAAGCTGCTGAGTGGTACCAGCAATACAAAGGTTCCAGAGGAGGTCGTGTCATTACACAGGATGAGTTCCGCCGAGATTTGAGCTCACCACATTCCGAAAAGTGTTGTTGAGAGCAAGCGGGAGGAGTTCCGCAATCTCAAGCAAGGCAACATGTCTGTGTATCAATACAATATCCAGTTCCGTAAACTCGCTTCGTTTTGCTAAGCAAGACGTGCACGATGAAAAGAGTATGATCTATCAATTCAGAGGTGGTGCGAGAGAAGATCTGCAATTAGCTCTTGTGCTTTTGAGCGAGAAAAGTATGATGAATTCTACAACATGGCACTGAAGCAAGAAGCTTCCCAGCTCAAATGTGAGGCTTCTAAGAAGAGAATCGAGGATGCAGTTCAGTCTTCTTCTTCCTCTCAAGTGGCAGCTAAGCAGCGGAAGTTCTACCTTCCTCCTCCTCCGTTCCGTCGGCCTTATCGTGAGAAGAACTCAGGTGGCCGTGGATCTTCCCATCCGCCCAACCCAAGCTATCGTAACAAGTCTAATTCTCAAGCTCCAAGGTCAAGTGCTCCTTACCACCGTCCGCTCTACGAGGTGACTTGCAACAAATGTCGTGAAAGGTCACTATGCGAACAAGTGCTTCAACCAGAGGCGCCTTCCGCCTCCTCCTCCTGTGAAATCTTCAAGCAATGCAGTGGTCAAGCATAATCCCAAGTCTGCAAAGGTGAACATGATGAATGCAGCTCAAGCGGAGGAATCTTCTGATGTGATAATGGGTAATCTCCCAGTTAATGATATTCCTGCAAAAGTCTTATTTGATACTGGTGCATCTATTTCTTTCATATCAAGACCTTTTGCATCCTTGAACAATTTGCATACTGTCGATCTGCCTAAGCCGATAGCGGTTTCCTCTCCGGGTTTGTTCATGAATACAAAAATGATGGCTCCGGATGTTTCTATCAAGATGGGCGATTATAGATTTCTGTCTAAACCAATTGTTCTTGGTGACTCGGATATTGATCTTATTCTCGGGATGGACTGGCTTTATCGGCTAAGCTCAGCTTGATTGTGCTGCCGGGGAAATTCAATTGACTCACTCTTCTAATGATGTGATCATCTATGCCGCTCGTGATGAAACCATTGGTTGTTTTCTCTCAATGAGAAGGGCGAACTGAATGCTATCTCTCAGATTCCAGTCGTTTGTGAGTACCAAGATGTCTTTCCAGAAGAGCTTCCGGTATGCCTCCTCATCGGCCAGTTGAGTTCGTTATCGATCTTGAGCCTGGCACTGAACCCGTTTGCAAGCGTCCATACAAGCTTGGACCTGATGAGCTGAAGGAATTGAAGAAGCAGCTCGATGAACAAGAGCGTCTGGGTTTGATCAGACCGAGTTCATCTCCTTGGGGCTGTGGTGTTTTTTTTGTCCAGAAGAAGGATGGCACGGACCGACTTTGCGTCGATTACTGTCCATTGAATAAGAAGACAATCAAGAACAAGTATCCACTTCCCAACATCAATGAGCTTTTCGAGCAACTCAAAGGTGCTAAAGTGTTCTCCAAGCTTGAACTTCGTATGGGGTATCATCAGATTCGCATTCATGAACAAGATATTCCCAAGACAGCATTCAGAACAAGCTTTGGTTCTTATGAATATACTGTCATGTCTTTCGGCCTCGTCAATGCTCCTCCAACATTCTCTCGGATGATGAATTTCATCTTCAACCCCTACACCAATGAATTCGTCTTGGTCTATCTAGATGATATTTTGGTCTTCTCCAAGAATAAGAAGGATCATGCCAAACATTTGCGATTGGTGCTAGACAAGCTCAGAGAGCATCAATTCTATGCTAAGTTCTCCAAATGTGAATTTTGGCTTGATGAAGTGCTTTATCTTGGTCATATCATCTCCGCCAAGGGCATCGCTATTAATCCCGAGAAGGTGTCCGCAATTGTGAATTGGGAACCTCCTCAGAATGTCAAGCAGCTTCGCAGTTTTCTTGGACTTGCAAGCTATTGCCGAATATTCGTTGAGAACTTCTCCAAGATTGCAAAGCCTCTTTCCAACCTCCTCCAGAAGCATGTGAAGTATGTCTGGTCTCCTGAGTGTGATGTTGCTTTCAATACCCTCAAAGAGAAACTCGTCACAGCTCTGTCTTGACTCCTCTGATGAATCCAAGCCATTTGAAGTTTTACGTGATGCTTCTCTTCAAGGTCTCGGTCTTTGTGTTAATGCAAGAGAAGAGAGTTGTGGCTTATACCTCTCGCCATTGAAGCCCAGCGAAAAGAACTACCCCACTCACGATCTTGAGTTGGCGGCGATTGTCCATGCATTGATAACATGGAGACATCTCTTGTTGGGAAGGAAAGTGGACATTTTCACCGATCACAAGAGTCTCAAGTATATCTTTACTCAGCCCAACCTCAACCTCAGGCAGACTCGATGGGTCGAAATGATTCAAGAGTACAACCCAAGTATTGAATATACTCCGGGCAAGGCCAATGTCATTGCAGATGCTTTGAGCAGGAAGGCTTACTGCAACAGTTTAATCCTCAAGCCCTTCCAGCCGGATCTCTGTGAAGCTTTCCGCAAGCTGAATCTTCAAGTTGTTCCTCAAGGCTTTCTTGCCAACCTCATAGTCTCTCCTACTTTGGAAGATCAGATTCGTGAGGCTCAACTTGGATACCATGGTGAAAAAGGTGAAGCGTGGTATCGACAAGGGCATTTCAAGTACAAGTGCTTCCACGTTGATGACAAAGATACTCTTTTCTTTGAGGACCGGATTGTGGTTCCAAAGGGTGATCTACGTAAAGTCATTATGAACGAGGCTCACAATTCGCTTCTATCCATTCATCCTGGAAGTACGAAGATGTACCATGACCTCAAGCAGTCATATTGGTGGACTCGAATGAAGCGAGAAATTGCTCAATTCGTGAATGAGTGTGATGTCTGCAGAAGAGTCAAAGCAGAACACCAAAGACCAGCTGGTCTCCTCCAACCTCTTGCTATTCCAGAATGGAAGTTTGATCATATCGAGATGGACTTCGTGACTGGATTTCCAAAGTCCAAGCGTGGAAATGATGCTATCTTCGTTGTCATTGACAAGCTTACTAAAGTGGCTCATTTTCTTCCTATCAAAGAATCTATCACAGCAGCTCGGTTGGCGAGCTATACACCTCCAGGATTGTCTCCTTGCACGGCATTCCACAAGTGATCTCTTCAGACCGTGGCAGCATCTTTACCTCCAAGTTTTGGGATTCTTTTCAGAAGGCCATGGGCACCAACATTCGGTTCAGCACAGCTTTCCATCCTCAAACAAGTGGCCAAGTTGAGCGAGTTAATCAAATCCTTGAAGATATGCTCAGGGCTTGTGTCATTTCTTTCGGTATGAAGTGGGAAGATTGTCTTCCATATGCCGAAGTTCTCCTACAACAACAGCTTCCAAGCGACTTGAGCAAGGCCCCATTCGAAATTCTCTATGGCGAAAGTGCCGTACTCCTCTCAATTGGTCGAGACAGGTGAGCGCCAACTACTTGGCAATGACTTGATCACGAAGCGGAAGAAATGTGCAAAGTCATTCGTGAGAATCTCAAAGCCGCCAATCGCGCCCGAAGAGCTATTATGATGATAAGCACCGTGATGTCGCTTTTGAAATCGGAGACCATGTCTACCTCCGCGTCTCTCCAATGAAAGGCACTTTCGTCGCCCGGTATCAAAGGGAAGCTTGCCCCTAGATACGTGGGTCCTTTCAAGATCATTGGCAAAAGAGGCGATCTCGCCTATCAACTTGAGCTTCCATCCAACTTTGCAAGCGTGCGATGTGTTTCACGTCTCACAACCTTCGCAAGTGCTTCAAGACTCCTGAACGCACTATCAACTTCGAAGAGATTGACCTTCAAGAAGATCTCTCTTATCATGAGCACCCGTTGCTATTCTTGAAGAAACCGAGCGCAAGACTGCAACAAGTCAATCAAATTCCTGAAAGTGAAGTGGTCACACCATTCCGACCGAGAAGCTACACGGGAGCGCGAGGATCACCTCCGTTCGAATATCCGGAGTTCTTTCAGTCCTAGATCTGGGGCCGAGATCCTCTTGTAGTGGTGGAGTGTTGTAACACACCGGAAGTAACTTTCCATATTTGTAACTCCAACTCTTGCCATTTTCGGCATTGTGATATGATATTCCCTCCGTGGTTGGGTTTTTCTTCTTTTTGCTTTTTGTCCATGTCATGCATTTTTGTCATGTCATCATGTGCATCGCATTTGCATACGTGTTCGTCTCATGATTCCGAGCATTTTTCCCGTTGTCCGTTTTGCAATCCGGCACTCCTATCTCCCCCGGCGGCCCCTTTTACGTTTTTCCGTGTGTGGGTACTAAACCTTCTCGAAATGGACCGAGGTTTGTCTAGTGGCCTTGGTATACCACCCGTAGACCACCGGTCAAGTTTCGGGTCATTTGGAGCTCGTTTGGTACTCCAACGGTTAACCGCACTCTCGCAAAGGCCTCTTTTAAGTTGCAGCCCAACACCCCTTCAAAATAGTCCAATAACCCATATAAGTCACTTCCATGCTCTCCGTCGTTCGATCACGATCGTGTGGGCGAAAACTACACCTCATTTGGACTCTCCTAGCTCCCTTTATGCCTATTTAAGCAAACCCCCATTCCAATCTCGGGTCTAACCCTAGCCTTCCCTACCTCGCGCCCGGACGAATCGTCCGAATCGTCGGTTCGTCCGCCCACCAAGCCGCCCGCGTCCGAACCAATCCGCCGCGGCCGCGTGTCAGCGCCGCCTCCTCCGCCGTCGCGGCCCGCCCGAACCAGCAGAGGCCTCCTCGGCTGGTCGCCACCGCCCGCTCGCCGCGGGTGCGAAACCCGCGCCCAGCCGTCGGCCGGCCAGCCCGCCGCCACCTCGCCTCCGCACCGGCCGGCTCGCCCGCCCGCTCGCCCGGCAGCGCCACCACCGGATCTCCGCCGCCCGGCCTCCCTCCGACGCCGCCCGTCCCGCGCCTCCTGCGCCCGCCGCCACCGGCTCCCTCGCCGCGCCGCCACCGGCCGGTCTCCGGCGAGCCACGCCCCTCCACCGGAGCTCGCCGGCCTCCATCTCCCTCCGGCGAGCCGCCGCCACCTCGCCCGATCCGGATCCCGACCGGATCCCGACCCCGTTGACTTCTTCCCCCTCATCTTTTCCTCTTAAGTTTTTGCATCCTGTTGATATTTTGTGTCATTTTCAACATACCATAACTCTGTCATCGTAGCTCCAACTTGCGCGTGTAATATATCGAAATGTTCTCCACGAAGAGTAGATCATTTCATCTCATTGCATCATTTTCATTTGAGCTCATCTTGATGCCCGAAATGCTGTTGGAAGAGGGCTATGTGATGTTAGTTTCTGTTTAAATGTAAATTGCACTTTTGTTATTTTTTCTATGATTGATGTGTGCACCCTATGATTTTGAGTCCTACATGTGTTTTGTAATATGCCATGTCATCTTTCCAGGGGTGTATGCCATGTATTTTTGTGATCTATGTGGTGACTAGCACAAGCATGCAAAGTAGGTGTCCTGATGTTGCTTTGTTTTCAGCCCTGTTTCTTTGATATTTTGATGCCATGTTAACTTGATGCTACCGATAGATCCATGCATATTTTGAGATACTTAAGTACGGATGTTTTGTTAAACATGTCTTGCTCTATCCATCCATGCCCTTGTTTGCAATTATGGAGTGCCATAGTTTGAGTCAATCGAGCTCTACCTTTGCTATCAAATGTTTCCTGGCAGATTGTTTACATGTTATTCAATTTTGCCAAGGTTGTTGTGGTTGATCCATGTATGCTATGATATTGTTCTTGCCATGTATGTCTTCTATGCCATGTCTTCTTGATGTATGCATGCTTAGTTTATCATGAAAGGCTTATGGTCAGTAAGGGACTTTTGTTCTATGCTTTGAGTAGATTCATGCCATGCCATGTTTTGCTATTATAAGTTCCTGTAGAATGTAGTTTTGTTGCTCTGAACATTGCAACCTGATGCTGTTTTTGTCATGTCCAGCCTGATATTTTGTGCACTTTTGCCATGCTTGTTTGAACCTGTTATGATGTGAACTAGCCGTAGCTCAGTGCTCATCTTTTGTCAAGCATCTTGTGTAGATCACTGCCATATTCTTTGTTGGTACGTTTGGTTGCAGTAGCTTAATTTCTTGTTGCTTGCTAAGTGGCATCATGCTGTTAATGGCAGATTTGTGCCATTCTTGTTTTGCTTGTCATTTGCAAACCGTGCATCCGATTCCGGTGATCTTTATATCGATTTCAACCGAAATCATCTCATCTTTCAAGTGGCATACTTGGTTTGCCAAGTTGATGCCTGGTTCGTCAATTTTCCTTCCGGAGCGCGCATACGCATTGCATATCACATCTCGCATATCATGTCATGTTTTGCATCATGTTGCTTGTGCATTGCACCGTGATTTATTGTGGTTCCTTTGTTTGTGTTGTTGCTTTGGGTAGAGCCGGGAGGCAGTGCGTGAGCGAGGAACCTGTTGAGAACGCTTACGAGGATCAAGCTTTCGACAACTCTGAGAACATTGCGAGCAAGATGACCATACCCTCGAAATCACTTCTATCTTTGCTATGCTAGTTGCTCGCTCTTTTGCTATGCCTATGCTGCGATGCCTACCACTTGCTATATCATGCCACCCATATTGCCATGTCAGCCCCTAACCATCCTTTTCCTAGCAAACCGTTGATTGGCTATGTTACCGCTTTGCTCAGCCCTCTTATAAGCGTTGCTAGTTGCGAGTGAAGCTGAAGTTTGTTCCTTGTTGGAACATGGAGATGTTGTTCCTTGTTGGAACATGTTTACTTGTTGGGGATATCACAATATATATCTGCTATAATTAATGCATCTATATACTTGGTAAAGGGTGGAAGGCTCGGCCTTATGCCTGGTGTTTTGTTCCACTCTTGCCACCCTAGTTTCCGTCATACGGTGTTATGTTCCTTGATTTCGCGTTCCTTACGGTTGGGTGATTTATGGGACCCCCTTGACAGTTTGCTTTGAATAAGACTCGTCCAAAGAAGGCCCAACTTTGGTTTTACCATTTGTCACCTAAGCCTTTTTCCCCGGGTTTTCGCGAGCCGAGGGTCATCTTTATTCAAACCCCCGGGCCAATGCTCCTCTGAGTGTTGGTCCAACCTAGAGCCACTTGCGGTGCCACCCCGAGGCAACTTGGGGCATCTTCGGTTGCCGTACGTACTGCTCATCCGGTGTGCCCTGAGAACGAGATATGTGCAGCTCCTATCGGGATTTGTCGGCACATTCGGGCGGCTTCTTTGGTCTTGTTTTATTCTTTGTCGAAATGTCTTGTAGTCCGGGATTCCGAGATTGATCGGGTCTTCCGGTAGAAGGAATATCCTTCGTTGACCGTGAGAGCTTATAATGGGCTAAGTTGGGACACCCTGCAGGGTAATATCTTTCGAAAGCCGTGCCCATGATTTATGAGGCAGATGGGAATTTGTTAATGTCCGGTTGTAGTAAACCCGAAGTTGACCTCAATTAAAAATACACATCAACCGCGTGTGTAACCGTGATGATCTCTTCTCGGCGGAGTCCGGGAAGTGAACACGGTGTTGGAGTTATGTCTGATGTAAGTAGTTCAGGATCACTTCTTGATCACTACTAGCTTCACGACCGTGCTTTTCTCCTCTTCTCGCTCTCTTTTGCGAATGTAGCCACCATATATGCTAATTAAACTGCGGCAGCTCCACTTTACAACCCTGTCCTTCCTATTAAGCTTAAATAGTCTTGATCTCGCGGGTGTGAGATTGCCGAGTCCCGTGACTCACAGATTCTACCAAAATAGTTGCAGTACCGGCGATGCCGGTCAGGTGGCGCAACCCGAGCTCAAGTGGGAGTTCGACGAGGAACGTGGTCGTTACTATGTCTCTTTTCCGGATGATCGATAGTGGTGCCCGATTGGGACGATCGAGGATCATGTAGCATTTGGGGTATCTTCTTTTATTTTGGTTCCATAGTCGGACCTTGAGTGTACTCTGAATGATGGATGTTTATTTATGTACTGTGTGAAGTGGCGTGTAAGCCAACTATGTATCTCTTTCCCTTATGTATTACATGGGTTGTGTGAAGATTACCTCATTTGCGACATTGCTTTCAATGCGGTTATGCCTCTAAGTCGTGCCTCGACACGTGGGAGATATAGCCGCATCGAGGGCGTTACATAAGTGTACTAGATGTTCCCCTTCAAAATGGCCAATTGTTGGCGCCCTTCCCGCTCGATATTTGGGAAGAGGCCCAGGGCCTCTGCCTATAAATAGGACTAGCCACCCACAGGGTAGAAAGAATCTTGAATAGAGCTAGAGATCAAGCAATCTAGAGAGAGAGAGAGAGAGAGAGCGACCGAACTCCCCCTAGCAGTTAAATGCTGCCAAGAAACAGACCCTCGCTAGGTTGTTCTTCCTTGTACTGTTCATCATCAGCCCCACGAGGCAATCCACCACCACACACCTTTGGAGTAGGGTATTACACCACAGTGGTGGCCCGAACCAGTATAAACCTTGTGTCCCTTGTGTTGCTCTTTGTGTAGTTTAGATCCTTGCGAGGCGACGAGGTGTAGGTAGGTTGGAGGTGAGATCTCCACGTGCACCCCAGAGTTCGAACCTAAAGGGTCTGCCGGAACACGAAATCCGACAGGGGGCTGCCGCCCCGGAACCCGCAGTGGTGGCCGTTTTCGCCGTGGTAACGGCACCATCCTGGGCCCTCCCATCTCAGAATTCTTGGAGAGCGGGTTCCTCCCCATGAACAAGACCGAATCCCGGCAAGTGCAGCACCGAGCGTCTGCCTACAGTCAATAACAAGCTCATCAAGCGCAGCTCCACATGTGTTTTCCAGCGCTGCGTCGAGCGAAACAGGGGCATCGAGATCCTCCTCGACATATAACAGGGCGAGTGCGGGCACCATGCTGCCTCGCGGTCCCTGGTGGACAAATCTTTCCGCCACGGTTTCTACTGGCCCACGGCCCTCGACGACGCGGAGTCACTCATCCTCAAGTGCGAGGGATGCCAGCGCTTCAGCAAGCGCATCCACTAGCCGACGTCGGCACTCCGGACCATCCCGATCGCCTGGCCCTTCGCGGTCTGGGGACTCGACATGGTGGGGCCCTTCAAGACCGCTCGAGGCGGCATGACGCATCTGCTGGTGGCGGTGGACAAGTTCACCAAGTGGATCGAAGCATGGCCGATCAAGAAGCTGGGCGGGCCGGCGACCGTTCGATTCGTCAAGGACATCACGGTGCGCTACGACATGCCGAACAACATCATCACGGACGACGGCACCAACTTCGCCAAGGGCGTGCTCGCGCATTACTGCTCCATCTCCACATCCGCCTCGACCAGGCTTCAGTCGCTCATCCGTAGTCCAACGGGCAGGTCGAGCGGGCTAACGCCCTCATCCTATCCGGCATCAAACCACAACTCGTTGAGCCCCTCATCCGTTCACCCGACAGTTGGCAGGACGAGTTGCCGGCCATCCTCTGGAGTCTCCGCACCATGCCAAACAGGTCGACCGGGTTCACCACATTCTTCCTCGTCTACGGAGTAGAAGCCATTATCCTGACCGACGTCGAGTTTGACTCGCCGCGCGTCACGATGTACATGGAAGCCGAAGCCAAGGAAGCCCGCAAAGACAACGTCGACCTGCCCATAGAAGCACGTCTCCTAGCGCTCAGTCGCTCAACCATCTACCAACAAGGCCTGAGGCATTACCACAGCAAGAAGATCAAGCCCCTTGCTTTCTGAGAGGGAGACCTCGTCCTCCGGCTCGTCCAAGAGTAGACCGGCCAACACAAGCTGTCCTCCCCATGGGAGGGCCCCTTTGTGGTCAGCAAGGCCTTGTGCGACCGCAACGCATACTACCTCATCGACGCCCGCAAGACAAACAAGCACAAGAGGGACACCGCCGGCGAAGAAACAACCCGGCCACGGTATGCAAAGCTCCTCCACCCGTTTTACAGTTAGCCGTGTGCACGTATGCATCATTGCCTTTTGTAATCATATGAAAACTATGGGATCCCCGAACGACACTCGGGGGCTGCCCTTTTGCGACCAAGCTATTGTGTCTCTTAGATTTGTGCATCGCTTTCCTCTTAAACCAACCCGACCACAGGGTCGACTCGCTCAACCGGGGGGCTCGGGGGCTGGCCGGCTTGGCCACCCGCCGTTCTCCTTAGCGGCTCCTGACACGTTGGATCGCCACGGCCTCTCACTTCGCCCTAAGCCACAGAACCGGTTCCGGCTGTTGGCTAGCAAGCACATGAGACCAAAAGCACCAGCGCACCACGGACACTAAGTCAAGAACCTCCGGGTCGCCCAACCCGGCCCCGCCACTTTAAGTTGCCGCACGACCGACTGCTCGCCAACCCGGCCCCGTCGGATTGCCGCTAGCCGGCCCAGTGGGTGTTTCGCTCGCGCTCAATGTTTCGAAAGCCTAAGTATTGTATGCTCCTCTCAAAGGCTGAACCTCTTGTCACGGACCGGAGGCTCGGCCGTCATACTCGCATGGCAGGGGGGGGGGGGGGGCAACCCAAAGGGGGAAAGTTGCAAGAAAACGACTCCAAAGAAGAAAAGCAAAAGTGCAGGCATCCATGAAGTTTTTGCATACCGCCGGATCGGTCAACCCGGCCTCACCACTTTAAGTTACCGCACGACCGGCTGCTCGCCAACCCCCCCCCCACCCCCTCGGATTGACGTCAGCCGGCCCAGTGGGTGTTTCGCTTTTGCTCAACATTTCGAAAGCCTAAGTATTGTACACTCCTCTCAAAGGCCGAACCCCTTGTCATGGACCGGAGCCTCGGCCGTCAGACTCACGGGGGGGGGGGGGGGACCCAAAGGGGGAAAGTTGCAAGAAAACGGCTCCAATAAACAAAAAGCAAAGGCGCAAACATTCACGCAGCTCATACATCATAAATTCAGATAGGCCCAAGGCCAGAGTTCATTACACCCAGTTAACCCCCAGTGGGTGGGTGGACCTACTACCTAACAGAAATTTTTACTAAGTTAAAAATCAGGCGTTCCCGTCGCTGGATCGCGCAGCTCCCGGGTCCGCTGAGGTGCCAGTATCCTCCTCCCCGGCGTCCGCGTCGCGTTAGACGTCCATCTCCTCAGAACGGCCCTCTGGGTCGTCCAGAAGCAAGCCATAGTCGTCAGCAGGCACGATTCCGCCGTCTTCCACCCACTCCGGCTGGAACTCATCGTGGAATGCAAACCCGGTGATGTAGCTGGCCCGAGCAGCAATTCGGCCGGCCTCCGCCTGCAGCTAGTGCTCCGAGCCGGCTCGCTGGCCCATCAACGCGTCCAGCGACAAGTCAAGATGCCTAGACATCGCGAACCTGAGCGCCATCTCGGCACCAGCACGAGCAGTGGAAACCCGCCAGTCATGAAGCCTATCCGGTCCCGCCTCCAACCACCGCGCCAGCCGCGCGAAGCTGTTCGGCGTGGCGGAACCCGGCCAGAGGGCTGCCGTCATCGTCGTGCCGGCCTCAGAGAGCCGCCCCATCTGCTCACTCAAGACTCGCAGACGAGCCTCAGCGGCGGTCACGATCTCCGGGAAGGTCCAGGCCACCCGTGGGTCAGTCCTGGAGCCGATGATCCCTTGCGGGTCGCCCTGAAAGCGGACCGCCTCCTCCGCCAGCTGGCGCGTCTCCAGGAAGGCCGCTGCCTAAAAGAAAACAAAGTCAGAAGAAAGTCACTAAGGAAGAAAAGCCGGAGTCCCAATCCAGCAACAACAAAACCAAAGTAAAGCACTTACTGGAGAAGGACTCTTCCAGGTGTTGCGCTTCGAGCAACGTACAGCGTTGCTCCCGGGCGATGGTGCGGTCACGCTCCTGGAGCATCTTCTCCAGATCAGCGACCCTGGCAAGGGCCGCCTTCAGCTCGGCGTCCTTGTCCTCGGCAACATTCATGGCCTCCTCGCGGCGCCGGGTTTCCCTCTGCCGGGTCTCCTCCGCCATGGCCACCAGCACCTTTAGGCGCTCCACCTCGGCCTGGAGCTGCCCCTTGTCGTCGGCCAGCTTGCCTCGTTGCTGGTCCGCCTCGGCAAGGGCCTGTTGCGCATCCTCGACCTTGGCGGCCTCCTCCTTGAGGCGCTCCACCTCGGCCTCGATGCGGCCCTTGTCACCCGACAGCTGCTCCTGCAGCCGGCTGGCTTCGTCGAGCGCCTGTCGGGCTCCCGTCGTCTCCGCCCTTGCCTTCTCTACCTCGGCTCCAAGCCGGCCGACATCTGCAACAAGCCGGTCGTAGCGAAAACCGGCCCGAATCAGCCGGGTCCTCCAAGATAGCACCTCGGCTGCAGAAGATAAACTCAACAACAAAAGGACTACTTTAAGATTTGACCCAACTACTACGCAATTGGCCCGGATCTCGGGGGCTACACCTAGTGGGTGCGCTAGCGCGCCTCCACTAGAAAAGAGCATGCAAGAAAAGTACCTGCCGCGGTGCGGAGCTCCTCCTCCTTGGCGGCGAGCCTTTCCTTGAGACGCTGGTGCGTCTCGAGGAGCAGGTTGAAGACACCGACCCGGTAGGAGTCCAGTTGCTGCAGAAAGCAACGATCAACACAAGCCAGCAAGATAAGATTCGACCCAACTACTACGCAGTTGGCCCGAATCTCGGGGCTACACCCGGTGGGTGTGCAGGCGCGCCCCCACAAAGAAGAAGCAATGAAAAGAGAAAATCAGAATGCAATGAAAAACTTACAAACACGGCGC
Source organism: Aegilops bicornis (assembly GCA_021605145.1). Lineage (NCBI taxonomy): Eukaryota > Viridiplantae > Streptophyta > Magnoliopsida > Poales > Poaceae > Aegilops > Aegilops bicornis. The sequence goes on along the minus strand of CM038673.1, from coordinate 130,711,969 downwards.
GCTCCAGCTCCTGCGTCACCTCGACCTCGGCCTGGGCGAAGGCCTTGATCCGGTTCGTTCGCCCTCGCAGGCATCGGGTCACGGCAGCCATCACCGCCTCCTCCTGGGTCAGGGGTCCGAAGGGGACCTCGGTGGTCCCGCTCCGTGACGACTGCGGCCCGGCAACCCGGCGACCTCCGGGCTTGAGCACCAGGGCGTGCTCCCCGCCGGCCGCCTCCCTTGAGGCCGGCGCCTTCTCCGGCGCCCTCTCCAGCACCGACACCGGCTTGGTGGGTGGAATGGCTTGAGGCTCCACCACCGGCGACACCTCGCTCGCCGGCGTCCGGGACGCCCCCTCCGGCACCATCCGTGATGCCTCCCCCAAGACGGCACCACCGCCGCTTCCATCGACCCCCGCCCGCTCGACCACATCAGTCTGCGGCGGGGTGTCATCGCCAACAACCACGACCTCTCAGCCGAGGTCCATCAAGTCCGCACGACCTCCTTGGCCGTGCTCCCGCTCCGACGACGCCACGGAGGCAGTCGCCGCCACCACCGTCCCCGCCAGCATCTCCGGCCATGCCGGCTCGCGCCCACGTCGCCGCAGCGCTAACCCAGGCCTGGGTCGACGCCGCCTCCAGCTCCGCCTCGGCCCGGTTCCGGTCCCGCCAGGCCAGGCCTTCCGCGTTGATCGGGTCCAAACCAAGGTCCGGAACGGCCCGCTCCTCCTCCTCATCCCGGTCGACGGTGCCGGACCGGCTCCTCTGGAACGCGGCGCCCTTAGCGGGCGCAGCATCCGCCGCCGCCAGCGACAGCGAGATCGATGACCTGAAACACAAGACAAAATGAGTATGCAAAACCAAGAAGAGCTGCTCAGCTCGGACAAAAAGCGGCACTCACCCCGGCACCGCCGGAACAGTGGGCCTCGCCGCCCTCTCCTGTGAAGCGCCGTGCCTCCTCTTGGCGGGCGGCTTCGCACCTCCGGCCGGGTCCACCGCGCGCTTCACGGTCGGGGCCCGCGGTGCGACGCTGTCTGTTGGGTTCTACGGTAGGGTGCGTAGACTGAAAATTCAAATTTTCCTACGCGTAGAACATCCAGGAACATGCTACGGGAGATGGATCACAGTTCGTTACCACAAGACGCACAGTGCCGTGTAGCGGAAGAAGAGTTGGGGCAGCGCGTCCGCGTGGATCGTCTCCTCCTCGTCTGATCTCCCTCGAACAGCCGGTCGTCTGATCCCACGTACGAGTTCGCCGGAGCGGCGCAAGTGCACCGGCTCTAACGGTATCCGCGCGTGCAGGAGGAACACCGTGCGGCGGACTTCTAGGTCCGACCACACAGTCAGCAGCGAGTGGAGGTGGCTATTCGCAACACATGCAAACCCTAGTCGCAGCGCCGAAGCGATCAAGCACATGAGTGTGCCGCACCTCCACTTTATATAGGCGTCCGTCGCAGGCTCAACACTTGGGCATTGCACGGACCCTAAAGCCCAAAGTCTACTCGGTCACTTTCCTAGTCCAGCTCGGATCACATCTGACCAGTGTCCTACGAACCGACCTCGTAGGTTCCTTCCCTTAAGCGCGCGACCCCTTAGGTTCAAGTCGGCTTGGTCACAGTTCGGATCACCTCCCACCTGCACGGTTCGTAGCGGCCTCTAGCAAGGCGTGCCGACCACCAAGCAGACTATGAAGCTGGTTAGGCGAACACAGCCTAACGTGTCACACTTCGCTCCCTTTGCCACATGATATATGTTGTCGGGCTCAAGGCGAGACTGTCATCCTTGTGCTAGCCCGACCTCTTTCTCGTTCAAGTGATACCGACCACAAAGCGGATTATCTCATAATCCTTGTCGCATGGCCATGATTATCCTGGTCGGATCACACGAGGTGCCCAGAGTATATCTGTCCTGATCGGAGGGGCAAATCCCATCTTGCTCGACCATGTCTCGCAGCATGGGACTGGACAAACCCGAAACCCACCTTTGTAACTAACCTGTCACGGAGTAGCGTTTGGTCGGCCCAAAGCAAGTCTATCACCATCCCGAGTACATGCGTCAGCTCAGGTCTTAGGACATAAAACGTATGTTGTACTAGAGACTCACAGATGACATATCGCTGCGTCTCATAGTTGGGTCTGTCCGACTCGAACCTTATCTCGACTCGGATCCGACTACGTCGAATCCGACCAGACCTTTCCAAGTCCATATTATCCGGTTAGCCTCCAGTGCTCCATGGCTAGTGAGACCAAGCCATCGACCGTGTCATATGCTAGTCTAGTCGGTTGCGCGTCCACACAACCCTTTCGACTAGGGACCTTTTAGGACAGTCATCATACAATGCATAGTCCCACAAACAAGTCACGTACTTGCTGATACACATCATTGATAATGTCCAAGGACTATCTTTATTCATAAACAGATAGGAAATATCATCATACATGATTGCCTCTAGGGCATATCCAATGATCTCCCACTTGCACTAGAGTCAATCAAATAGACATCGAATGCCCATAGCTCTAACGTGCCCCTCATGCTTGGGTTGTGGAAGCGGCTTAGTCAACGGATCTGCAACATTTGCGTCCGTGTGAATCTTGCATAACTCTACATCACCATTCTTTACGATCTTTCATATCAGTTGATATTTCCGATGTATGTGTCTGACCTTGTGGTGATTCCTCGGCTCCTTGGCTTGTGCGATGGCACCAGAATTATCACAATAAAGGTCCAACGGTTTCACCGAGGCTGGGAAAATACCAAGATCATCCAGAAAATGCCTGATCCAAACACCTTCCTTTGCGACTTCACAAGCCGCAATGTATTAAACTTCGTGGTAGAATCGCCATCTTGTATCTTGCTTGGAACTCATCCAGTGCACTGCTCCTCCGTTCAGGACGTACACGAATCCGGACTGTGATCGACAATCATCTCTGTCGGTTTGGAAACTAGCATCAACGTAACCCCTTACGACGAGCTCTTCCTCACCTCCATAAACTAGGAACATCTCTTTAGTCCTTTTCAGGTACTTCAAAATAGTCTTTACCACTGCTCAGTGACTCTCACCTGGGTTGGCCTGGTATCTACTTGTTAGGCTTATTGCAAAAGCAACATCAGGCCTTGTACATATCATGGCATACATGATGGATCCGATTGCCGAGGCATACAGAATCCTACTCATGCTGCTTCGCTCATCAGATGTCGAAGGACTATGAGTCTCGCTTAGCCTTATACCATGTGAGAGCGGCAAGAACCCTTTCTTCGCCTCACTCATGTTGAACCGCTTCAACACTTTATCTACGTACATGCTCTGGCTTAAGCCGAGAAGCCTCCTCGATCTATCTCTATAGATCTTAATGCCTAAAATATATACTGCCTCGCCAAGGTCTTTCATCGAAAACTTGCCATTCAATGACTCCTTGACCGAGTTTAGCATCGAAACATCATTTCCGATCAGTAGTATGTCGTCCACATACAAGATCAAAAACACTATCGAGCTCCCACTTAACTTCTTGTATAAACAAGAGTCCTCTTTGCTTTTAATGAAACCGAGACCAGTGACGACCTCATCAAAACGAATATTCCAACTCCGAAATGCTTGCTTCAACCCATAAATGGATCTCTTGAGCTTGCATAACTTACTAGTGCTAGTCGGATTGACAAAACCCTCGGGCTGTATCATATACACGTCCTCGGTTAAATTTCCGTGAAGGAAAGCCGTTTTGACATCCATCTGCCATATCTCGTAATTGAAATATGCAGCTATAGCTAGTATGATCCTCACCAATTTCAGCATCGCTACCGGGGAGTAAGTCTCGTCGTAGTCAATTCCTTGAACTTGTTCATAACCTTTAGCGACAACCCGAGCTTTCTGGATCTGAACATTCCCATCCACATCGGTTTTCTTCTTAAAGAGCCATTTGCAACCAATGGCGATTCGCCGGTGGAGGATCAACCAAGTCCCAGACTTGATTCTCATCCATGGACTTTAACTCGGATCTCATGGCCTCCAGCCATGCCTCGGAATCTGGGCTCACCATCGCTTCCGCATACGTGGTCGGCTCGTCGCTTTCTAGCAACAATACACCGTGCACTCTGCGCAATCTTTCCGACCTCCGTGGTTCCGGTGCCGCTTCCACTACAGGTTCCCTGACTGACTCCGGTATGATCTCATCACCAGCCGAGCCGTCCCCGAGTGGTCCTTGAATTTCTTCGAGTCGAACCGTCCTCCCACTGGCCTCCCGACTGAGAAACTCTTTCTCAAGGAAAACCCCGTTCCGAGCAACAAACACTTTGTTCTCTTCCCGGTTGTAGAATCTATATACCAAGGTTTCCCTCGGATATCCCACGAATATGCATTTATCCGACTTAGGTGTAAGATTTTCTGACATAAGTCGCTTGACAAATGCTTCACAACCCCAAATCTTTAGAGAAGACAAACTGGGACTCTTCCCGGTCCACATCTCATGTGGTGTCTTGTCTACGGATTTTGATGGTACCCTATTAAGTGTGAAAGCTGCAGTTTCTAGATTGTATCCCCAAAATGACAAGGGTAAATCCAATTTGCTGATCATAGACCAGACCATGTCCAACAAGGTCCTATTTCTCCGTTCCGACATGCCGTTTCTCCATGGCATACCCGGAGGTGTGAGCTGAGGTACTATACCTCAACTTTTCAGATGATCATCAAACTCCGGGCTCATGTACTCACCTCCATGATCAGATCGCAGAAGCTTTATAGTCTTGCCGAGCTGATTCTCAACCTCCTTTTGAAACTCTTTGAACTTTTCAAAAGTCTCTGACTTGTGCCTCATCAAATAGATATATCCATATCTACTCAAGTCGTCGGTAAAAGTCACGAAGTACTGATAGCCACCTCTGGCAGTTGTGCTCATTGGACCACACACATCACTGTGTATATGCTCCAAAAGCTCGGACGCCCTCTTGCAACTCTTTGCGAAAGGAGACTTAGTCATCTTGCCGAGCAAGCATGATTCATATGTCTCGAACGACCCGAAGTCGGACGAAGTTAGGAGCCCATCATCGTGGAGCTTCTTCATGCGTTTCAGACTAATGTGTCCAAGCCGGCAATGCCAGAAGTATGTCGGATTTATCTCATTAGGCTTATGCCTCTTGACATTCATGTTATAGACCGGTTCCTGTTCTAGATTCAATATAAATAGCCCATCAACAATGGGTGCATAGCCGTGGAACATACCATTCAAAAATATCGAACAACCATTGTCCTTTAAATTGAATTCATAACCTTGACTCATCAAACATGAGGCAGAAATAATGTTCCGACTAAGTGCAGGAATGTAATAACAATTATTCAATTCCATTATGAATCCGGAAGGAAGCTGGAGCTGCATCGTGCCGACCTCCAACGCAGCAACTCTTGCTTTGTTGCCGACCCTGATGTCAATCTCCCCTTGTGCCACACGCCTAGTTCTTACCAGCCCCTGCATCGAGCTGCAAATATGAACAACCGATCCGGTATCAAATACCCAAGAGCTACTAGGTATGTAAGCACGGTAAATGTCTATAACATATGCAACAAGTGTACCTTTGCCTGAAGCAGCATTCCCGGCCTTCTTGCCATGCTCGCAAAGCCACTTGCTACAGTTCCTCTTCCGGTGACGGTCTCCTTGCAGTGATAGCAAACGGTCTTTGAGTCCGGTCCAGACTTTGGCGCAACGGCGGAGGTTACCGTCTCCATGCCCTTTGCCTTAGCCTTTTTCTTGGACCAACTCTTCTTGAACTTAGCTGATTTCTGCACCATCAACACTTGATGGGTGCCTTTCTTAATATCGTGCTCTGCCACCTTGAGCATCCCATGCAATTCAGTGATCTTCTTATCCATGCCATGCATATGATAGTTCGAGATGAACGTCCCATAGTTGTGCGGAAGAGAACCCAGAACTGCATCTGTAACCAGCTCATCCAAGAGCGGGAAGCCCAAACGATCCAAAGCTTGCACATATCCAATCATTTTGATCACATGTGTGCTCAATGGATCACCTTCCTTCAGCTTGCAATCCATCAAGGATCGCCGAACGTTGAACCTTTCGGTCCTAGCCTGTGTCTGAAACATGCTCTTGAGACTCTCGATCATATCGTAAGCCTCAACATTTTCGAAATGCTGTTGCAAAGCAGGCTCCATACAAGCTAGCATCAGACAGCTGATCTCCGTTGATTCATCAACGAGTTTCTGGTAGGCATTCTTAGCTGTGGCACTAGCATTATCAGCAGGTTCCTCTGGAAGTGGATCCTCTAGAACATGTTCCTTTTTATCGTGCTTGAGAACAATTCTCAAATTTCTATACCAGGTGGTAAAATTTGTTCCATTCAGTTTATCCTTTTCCAGAATTGATTTCAATGCAAAGTTGGGTTGAGCAGGTGGTGCCATTGATCTACAACAGAAAATATGCAATCACTAAGCGATGTGTTTATGTAGAGTAATTCTAGCCTAAACATAAATACTCCCACTGAAGTCAGCATCCCTCCGCAAACTCTCAGTGATTCAGGATCCGACTAGCGCATGCGACTAGTGAGCTTTACCATCACTGCTAGCCAACAGACCTATCCGGTAAGCAACTCCTTGCTAATCGTATCTCTATACGACTCCTGTCGGTCGGGAAGGTATCTCATACCCTGGCTCCCAACCTTCTTTGCCACAAGGCCCAAAACCGTTTTGATAGCCTTGTCAAGTTAACCTGATGCAGTGCATGTCCGTGTCCAACACGAACCCTTCAGTTCAAGGACACCCAGCAGCACCCCAATTTTATGAGCCCACTACTAGACGTACTTGACGTGCGAAGGTGCAACATCGGGGATGGCAATTCGCTTGATATTCATGAGGGATCATTCTACCATTCTAACATGCATAGAAACAAAGAAGCATAACAATCAAAAATATAACACATATTGTGAAATAGTATGGCTCCTTCATGGACGTTCTTCCAGGTCGGCTCCGACTCCGATGACCATCTAAAAACTCCATATTGTTTGTCACGCCAGGACGCCAAGCCACCAACCTGATCTCTATTATCCAACTACTACAACTAGTAATGAATTTACATAGAGTCACAAGCCGACACGCAGGTCGTTATACAATATAATGACATCACTTTGGCTCCTGCCGACTGACAAACATGACACGCAGGCCACGTATAAATTACACACATGCATCACATACACATGAGCCATACTATTCACATCAAACCTGCGAAACAAAGTTATGCATAGAATCGCATTCTACAGGTTTGTGTGTCGGGTATGAAATACACGGCGCTACGCTCATGGCGGATAACCGACCGGTAGGGGTAGATCGTGTCACGACCTCATCGATCTTGATTTACAGAAAACATAGCCTCAACGATCCCCATGTGCAATTGATCTCATAAATAGTGCACATAGCCAATCTGATAAACAACAACAGATCTCATCTGCCGCCTCCACATATCTAATATGCATACGATCTGAATCCAAATCCTATAGAAGAGGCTCTGATACCACTGTGGGGTTCTACGGTAGGGTGCGTCGACTGTAAATTAAAATTTTCCTACGCGCAGAACATCCAGGAACATGCTACGGGAGATGGATCACAGTTCGTTACCACTAGACGTGCAGTGCCGTGCAGCGGAAGAAGAGTTGGGGCAGCGCATCCGCGTGGATCGTCTCCTCCTCGTCTGATCTCCCTCGAACAGCCGGTCGTCCGATCCCATGTACGAGTTCGCCGGAGCGGCACATGTGCACCGCCTCTGACGGTATCCGCGCATGCAGGAGGAACACCATGCGGCGGACTGCTAGGTTCGATCACACAGTCAGCGGAGAGTGGAGGTGGCTATTCGCAACACATGCAAACCCTAGTCGCATCGCCGAAGCGATCAACCACATGAGTGTGCCGCACCTCCACTTTATATAGGCATCCGTCGCAGGCTCAACACTTGGGCCTTGCACGGACCCTAAAGCCCAAAGTCTACTCGGTCACGTTCCTAGTCCAGTTCGGATCACATCCGACCAGTGTCCTATGAACTGACCTCGTAGGTTCCTTCCCTTAAGCGCGCGACCCCTTAGGTTCAAATCGGCTTGGTCACAGTTCGGATCACCTCCGACCTGCACGGTTGGTAGCGGCCTCTAGCAAGGTGTGTCGACCACCAAGCAGACTGTGAAGCTGGTTAGGCGAACCTGTACAACGTGTCACACTTATGTTCCCTTTGCCACACGATATATGTTGTCGGGATCAAGGCGAGACTGTCATCCTTGTGCTAGCCCGACCTCTTTCTCGTTCCAGTGATACCGACCACAAACTGGATTATCTCATAATCCTTGTCGCATGGCCATGCTTATCCTGTTCGGATCACACGAGGGGCCTAGAGTATATCTCTCCGGATCGGAGGGGCAAATCCCATCTTGCTCGACCATGTCTCGCAGCATGGGACTGGACAAACCCGAAACCCACCTTCGTAACTGCCTAGTCACGGAGTAGCGTTTGGTCGGCCCAAAGCAAGTCTGTCACCATCCCGAGTAGATGCGTCAGCTCAGGTCTTAGGACATAGAACGTATGTTGTACTAGAGACTCACAGATGACATACCGCTGCGTCTCATAGTTGGGTCTGTCCGACTCGGACCTTATCTCGACTCGGATCCGACTACGTCGAATCCGACCAGACCTTTCCAAGTCCATATTATCCGGTTAGCATCCGATGCTCCATGGCTAGTGAGACCAAGCCATCGACCGTGTCATATGCTAGTCTAGTCGGTTGCGCGTCCACACAACCCCTTCGACTAGGGACCTTTTAGGATAGTCATCATACAATGCATAGTCCCACAAATAAGTCACGCACTTGCTGATACACATCAATGATAATGTCCAAGGACTATCTTTATTCATAAACACATAGGAAATATCATCATACATGATTGCCTCTAGGGCATATCTGCAACACTGTCCTTCCCGTGCGGCCGCCTCGCCGCCGACGCCCCCTGGGACGATCCGGCTCCGGCCGCGCCGCCGTCTGTTCCACCCGTCGTGGCTACACCAACGACTCACGTCAGCACCCCCAACACCGTCCCACAACTAGGCACTCAAGAAGTAAAAATAAGATTCACCCGCTCGACGCCTTGCCCCCGCATCAGCGGCCGCCGCCTCCCCTCCGCCATGGGCCTTGGGCTACTGCGAGGCAGCGCGCACCACCTGCGCCCGCGCCTGGTCGTAAGGATGCCAGATGGCATTCAGAAGCACCTCCCGTGTCGCATCAGGGCGAATCAGAAGATAAGCAGCAGCGAAATAGGGGGACCAAGGACTCACCAATGGTGCCGGGTTCGCATGGCTGTACGGGGCTCCCGAACTCCCAGTCAACCTACAGGCTGGCCTTGGAGATGTTGTTGACCCGGCGCGCGACCTGGTCCACTGCCAGCCACGTGTTCGCCATGCGGTTGGGGTCCTGGAGGCCGGTTATCTGACCGATGAGGTGGCTGCGCTGCTGCAGCGGCAACACTCGCCGGACGATGAATGCGGTGCCGGTGAGCTTCTCCCGCTGCTTCATCACCGACACCCGCTCGCACAGGTTGAGCACCTCTTGCGACGCGTGCTTTGGGTAGTACCCCCAGTTCTTCTTCACCCACGGCGGCGAATTGATGAACGACGGCAGATTGATGAGGTCCGCTCCGAGGTTGCGGCCGTAGAAGATATAATTCTGCCATTTCTTGGCAGAATCCTCCAGCGGCATCCTCGCTCAGTCGGTGCCCGACCGCTTGGTTATGACGGCGGCCCCGCACTCGGACATCTCTCCGGCCTTCGGCCCCTACTGCTTCATGGAGAAGAAGCGCACCTAGAGGTTGATCGAGGGCTCGACCCCCAGGTACCCCTCGCAGAGTGTGACGAAGCCCGATAGCTGCAAGATGGCGCCGGCGCCAAGATGATGGGGCTGGAGCCCGAAGAACTCCATGAAGTCGCGGAAGAAGCCACTCACAGGGAGCCCGAACCGGTGCTTGAAGTGTGGTAGGAAGACCACACGCTCCTAGCCCTCGGGCCGGGGCTCCCGCTCTCCCTGCGGAAGGTGGGCCTCGACATCCGCCGCCCCCGGCAGGTGCCTGGTGTCGCGGAGGTAGGCGATGTCGTCGAGGGTCACAATTGAACTCATCGACGATCCTGATGACAGCGCCATCGACACAAGCACGGAAGAGAGAAGAAAGAAGATGGCAAGAGAGCTCTGTTCAAGGCAGCGGGCGTCACAGCTAGCGACGGTCGCAAGAAGCAGAGGAAGGATGAAGAGGCAAGGGAGCGCGAGCATGAATGATCTCCGCCCCTCCCTTCACCCCCAATTTATAGGCCACGATTTGAAACGTGGGGAAGTGGGATCGTTTCGCTCGCCCCTCCCACTTCCCCGCAATAAGTGCACACGTACGCACGCAGTAACTGCCTAGAGAATGGCAACCGACCCGCGGACGCCGCAATAAATCCGCGCGCGTGGGCCGAGGGCATGTGGCTGTGGGCCCCAGGGTGTCGCCCCGTCCTGTCACACGCATGGCCTGTCAGGCCCCTCTGGCTCCCAAGCGCCACGTGGGGGCCGCGCGAGGCCCAAAAGATTTTCCAAGATTCGTCGAACTCCTTGGTTTCCCACCACGAACGGGATGCCGTGATCCGGCTTTCGGAAGCCGGCACACAATGGGTGTTGTTGGGCCCGGCGGTCACCAAATTCGCCTCTGCAAGGGGGGAAACTTCAAAGGGGCTCCCATCCGAAGTCGGCGAACCTTCACAGCTTCGGGGACTACTGTCGGGGGAGGAACCCCAGGCAGGCAACGGAACCCGAATCCTTTTCAAAAACAACGGGGCCAACATTGCCCCTCAATGCGGCTCGCCCTCGGCCGGGCCGCTCGACCCGGCCAAGTCCCTCGACCCGGCTAAACTCTCCAACCCGGCCAGACTCCTCAACTCGGCCCCAACAACCAACTCAAGACTTCCCCAACAAGCTAGCTCCAACCTTGGCATGCTCTCCAACTCGGCGGAGGGTCAGCGGCCGTCTCATCCCAGGCCGTACGATGGGACGAGTCTCCACCAACTGATGACCAAAGCCACAATGCCCCGCCCATGCCTTTGGTCAGCCGGGCATGGCAGCAGTACCCTCACCTACTCGCTGACCGGGGCCGGCCTGGCAACGGTGCAATCATCGTCACCCATGACGCCAGCAAGCGGCGACCTGATGGAGCGCCCCTGTAGCCGACTCGACTCGGCCACGCCCTGACGATCGACAAGATGACGCACAGTGCCCATAGGCGCATGGGGCCCGCGCCCGGGGAACCCGGTGAGACCTGGCACCCGGCGGGTCCCAGCACAAGGTTCCTGGACACTGACAACCCTGCCCTTTGGCCTTGTAACATTACCCTTGTACCCCTGGGGGGTTGACCTATAATCCCCCCTGGAGCCCTCATGCATACGGGCAATGCACTCACCCATCCATCCATTCACACACCTAGCAAGCAACACCCGAGGAGAGGGAGCTGCCTAAGCGTTGGCAAGCCTCCCTTCTTCCTCCATACAGCTCCAAGAGCGACTCTGTACTCATACATATCAACTACACTCGGCAGGACTAGGGGTGTTATCTCTCCGGAGAGCCGTGAACCTGGGTATGTCTTGCGCCCCGCGCTCGCTCATGCCGACCTCGCCTCTGGAGCCCACCAGTGCCCCCGAGCCTCCTCCTATCTTTCACCATCCCATGGCATCTGCCGTGTGCCCACCATGACAACAGGGGCAAGAAGAAGTTCTTGAGGTGGACCGCATCCACCGTCAAAGGGAAGTAGGCGAGCTGTGCCCGCCGCACCGCCAACTTGCTCTCCGGCGCCTCCTTCTCCCCGGCATCCTTGGCCGCTCCCTTGCCCTTGCTAGTTTTTGGTGCCATGGAGGCTGGGAGAGAGCGAAGGATCAAGAGCAATGGGGGCGCAGCGGCAGCAAGCAGAGGCAAAAGCTTCAAATCTTTCGCCTGAGGAAGAAGAAGGGAACGGTGGTTCCGACATTGGAAGAGGCGCGGAGGGTAAATGAGCGGTGGGCCTGAAGCTTTTCCTTTTTATGGGGAAGGCGCGGGCTGCCTCTTTACCATTTACCATGATGTGACGCATGAGGGAAGCAACCGCTCCACACATAACCCCCACGTCACGCACGACCCCTACGTCGCGCATTCAACGCGGGTCGTGGAGAAGCGCAACGAGCGAGGGTGTTACTGCAGTAAAAACTCCGCCACGCGCGCGCCCGCGCACTGTTCTGGGCCTAGCCCAATAACGCCCCGCGCTTATGTGTGGCCCAGGCCCGGGGGCTCCTGTTGGTGTACAAAAGTAGGGGTCCTTCTTTGTACCCCTTTACTTGTGCGCGGGCAGTCGCAGCCCCACGCCCGTGGCCACACTTGGCGGGGCTGAAGAAGCCAAGGTTACTAGAGCCGTGCTCAAGACCAGAAGCATGAAGAACTAAGGGGCAAGGTGAAACTCCCCCATCAAGGCCCTTGCCGGGGCGGCCTCCACAGCCCCGGCAAGAACCTTGCCATGGCAACTTGCCCAATGCCAGCAGGGCTGCCACCCTTGAGCCTAAGAGTTCCGAAGCCCTCAACCACATTGAAACCAAAGCTCGGGAGGCACCTCCGTTGTGGCATGTAGATCTTTGTGAAGACCAAGAACATGCAAGATTAGATGAGAATCAGAAGACGAAGAATCTCGGCAGGATCCTTGCCGAGGATACCCATGAGACCCCCCGGCAAGACCCTTGCCGGGGACGCCCACGATGCCGCGGCAAGACCCTTGCCGGGCCCCCGGGAAGACTCTTGCCGAAGACATCCGTGGGGCCGCAGCCAGGCCCACACCTGCCAAGACTCCACCACCGTTCCCACACAGCTGCCAACCCACCAACTAGGCGAGCACCTGCGTGGCGACGTGCGGCCTCCAGGCCAACTCAGCAAACACCTGCGTGGTGGCATGCAGATCTTCGTGAAGACTCTGCCGCCGCACCAACTCAGCAACAAGCCAGCCAGCATGGCACTACACGCCTCGTCAGTTCGGACGCGCGTTGAAGCCGGGCGAGGCGACAACAGCTGGGACGAGCTTCCTTGTCGTCCCCGACTACTGTACAACTTTCCACCTCCCTTGTGCCACTATCGCAGCCCCTTTTGACTATAAAAGGAGGCCCGCGGCATACATAGAGAGGATTTGAACTTTTTGGACCCTGCATGCTCTGTAGCTAGTCCAAGAACACCCGATAAACATAAACCAGCAGGAGTAGGGTATTTCACATCACTTGCGGCCCGAACCTGGATAATCCCCCTGCGTTGATCTTCTAATGCCGCTCTTTGCACAGCCCCGCGCCCGCCAACCGTAGGAAAATAGATTCCACGTGATCTCGTAGGTGTCGTTTCCCCCGACAGCCGTTTTCTTCGTCAGATCTTTTTTTGAGTGCAATCTTGTTGCGTAGTCACAATGACTCAAGAGAACACCAAGTTGAGTGATTTCTCCAGTACCAACAACAATGATTTTATTAGCACTTTGAATGCTCCTCCCGCCACTAGTGCGGAGTCTTGTGATATTAATACCGCTTTGCTGAATCTTGTTATGAGAGATCAATTTTCCGGTACTCCTAATGAGGATGCCGCGTCCCATTTTAACACATTCGTGGAATTATGCGATATGCAAAAGAGAAAATATGTGGACAATAAATTATTTTCGGAAAATGGAAATGATCTCGCAAAGATGAGGAATTGCCCAACTCATTGGTAAAATCTTTGGATGATCATACAAATTTTTTATGCGGGCTTGAATTATGTCTCTTGTAATCTTTTAGATTCCGCCGCGCGTGGTACTTTTATGGAAATTACTTTGGATGAAGCCACCAAATTGCTTGATAATATTATGGCAAATTATTCGCAACGGCATACCGAAAGAGCTCCTACTAGTAAAAAAAAGTTAATTCGGTTGAAGAAATTTCTTCGTTGAGTGAAAAAGTTGATGCTCTTATGAAATTGGTTGCTAATAAAAGTGCTCCTATTGATGTTAATGATGTGCCTTTGTCTACTTTGATTGAACAAAATAGTGATGCCATAGATGTGAATTTTATCTCACGGAACAATTTCAATAACAATGCTTATAGAGGTAATTTTAATCCTAGGCCTTTTCCTAGTAATGCCCCTAATAATTATTGTAAATCCTATGGTAATCCTTCTTATAATAATAATAGGAACACCTCAGATCTTGAGAATAATATTAAAGAATTTATCAATACTAAAAAGGTTTTCAATGCTACATTGGAAGAAAAGTTGAATAAGATTGATGATTTGTCTAGAAGTATTGATAGAATTTCTCATGATGTAGAAAATCTCAAGATGAAAATTTTTGTGCCTAAGGTTGAGGAACCAATTAAGGCTCTTTATGTTTCTATGTATGAAAGTAAGAAAAGAACCGCTATGCTTAGAGCTAGAAGAGAAATTTTAGAAAATGTGTTTTCTAGTGACTGCTTTCAAAAAAGTGATGAAGATTTTAAAGTGATTGGTGTTTCTTCTATTGATTACTTGTTTAGTAAAATTAAGATTGATAATAAAGGTACTGAAGAAGAGTCAACTTTAGCTAGAAGGCGCCCCGATAATTCGGAGGGTGGAAATCTTGTTGAGAAAATTGATAAAAGTGGGTTTGAAGAGGTCAAGACTTTAACTAGTGATGTGCCCACTCTTTTGGATTACAAAGACTTTAATTATGATAATTTCTCTTTGATTGATCGTATTTCTTTGTTGCAATCCATGATAAATTCACCCCATTCTTATGAACAAAATAAAGCCTTTACTAAACATATTGTTGATGCTTTGATGAAAGCTTTGGAAGAAAAGTTGGAATTAGAAGTTTCAATTCCTAGAAAGTTACATGATGAATGGGAACCTACTATCAAAGTCAAGATTAAAAATTATGAGTGTTTTGCTTTATGTGACTTGGGTGCTAGTGTCTCTACAATTTCAAAATCTCTATGTGATGTGCTTGGTCTTACCGATATTGAAGAACGTTCTTTAAATTTGCACTTGGCGGATTCAACTATTAAAAAGCCTATGGGAAGAATTAATGATGTTCTTATTCTTGCAAATAGGAATTATGTGCCCATAGATTTTATTGTTCTTGATATTGATTGCAATCCGTCTTGTCCAATTATTCTTGGTAGACCATTTTTATGTACTATTGATGCCGTGATTGATATGAAAGAAGACAATATTAATTTTCAATTTCCACTAAGGAAGGGTATGGAACACTTCCCTAGAACAATAATTAGGCCACCATATGAATCAATCATGAGGGCATCATATGGATCTAGAAACAAAGATGACAATACTTAGATCCTTTGCATTATGCCTAGCTAGGGGCGTAAAACGATATCGCTTTTTGGGAGGCAACCCAATGAATAAAATTTATTTTTGTCTTTTTCTCTCTGTTCTTGAGTGTTTACACAATTACTCTACTGTTATGATTGTGTGTTTTTTGTGTTTTAATTAGTATATGTGCCAAACAAATCCTTTAGGATCATGTTGGGTGATAGTTGATTTGATCTTGCTGAAAAAACAAAAACTTTTCAGAATTTTTGGAGTTTCGGAAGTATTCGAAATATCCAGATTTTTACAGAGTGTTCTGTTTTTGACAGATTCTATTTTCTTTGCATTGTGTGCTTGTTTTGATGATTCTATGGTTTTCCTTGAAGAGTTTTTTCCATAGAAAAGTTGGAATACATTAGATATAATGCAAAAATAAAATATTAATGAGTTTGCAACAATACTTATAGTAGTGATTTGCTTTCTTATACTAACGGATCTCAAGATGGTTTTGTTGAGTTTTGTGTGATTGAAGTTTTCATGCTTTTGGGTGATATTATGATGGATGAAGGAATAAGGAGTAAGAAGAGGCTAAGCTTGGGGATTCCCATGGCATCCCAAGCTATTATCCAAAGAGAAGCAACCAACTAAGCTTGGGGATGCCCGAGTGGCATCCCCTCTTTCTTCTAACGACCATCGGTATTTTACTCGAAGCTATATTTTTATTCGTCACATACTATGAGTTTTGCTTGGAGCGTCTTGTATGATATGGGTCTTTGCTTGTTTTATTTTGTGTTTTAAGTCTTGATCCCTTGCTGGAAACACCTATTTGAGAGAGCCAAAATTATTTCATGACTTGTTAGAATTGCTCTCTATGCTTCACTTAAATTTTTATGAGCTATGCAGTTTCTCTAGTGCTTCACTTATATCTTTTTGAGCACGGTGTGCTTTGTTATTTTTGAAGAAAGGCTCTCTTGCTTCACTTAGATTTATTTCAGAGTTAGTAAATTTTCAATAAATTCTCTCTTGCTTCACTTAAATTAATTTGAGAGAAAGAAAAACTTATGCTCATGATCTTCACTTATATTTGATTGAGCTTATGAAAAGCAACACGTGAAAATTAGTCCCAAAGTGATAGATATCCAAGAGAGATATAATAAAAACTTTCATGAAGATCAATGGACAAAATAAACTTGATTCTTAGTAATAATTTTGAGATATGATGATGTGATATGTGAGTTATTTGATGAGTAATTATGCTTTAGTAAGAATATTGGTGTTAAGGTTTGTGATTCCCTATGCAAGTACAAAAGTCAATAATAATGCAATGGAATTATATCCTACTTGTGGTGCATTATTCAGTGTTATTTATGCTTAATTCTTGCTTATGAGATTATTCGTTTCTTGGTTGGTCGCTTCTCAATCTTTTGCTAGCCTTCATTTTGCACTAAGTATGATCTCTACTTGTGCATCCAAACACCTTTAAACCAGTTTTGCCACATGAGTCTACAATATCTACATATATGCGGCATTCTTTTGCCGTTCTAAGCAAATTTGCATGTGTCGTCTCTAATTTTCAAAATAAACTTCTCTTTTGTGTGTTTGTTTCGCTCGCGGAGCGGTGAGGGATGGCTAATATTTTCCATGCTAGATGTGTTATTTTCAAGATGAGTGTTTATTCACTTGTCATTACACGAGAGTAAGGCAAAGGTATTAGGAATGCCCAGTCCCGAAATGAAAATGAATTTACTTTATGTTGTCAAATCATAAATTCCTTGGAAAGTGTTGGTATGGAGGTCAACCGTGGATACGGGTAGCCATGGAAAGTGAAAGTATGGTTGAAAAAGGAATAAACATTATTTTCTGTTTGGGAACCACCTATGATATATCTAGCATGGAAAATGTTGGGAACTCTCAGTCATTTTCGTTGGTGGGATGGATACACCTCCCAAAATGTTTTTATCTCTAAGTTTTTCGCTTTCAGCTCTGGCACCTCTACAAATCCCTACTTCCCTCTACGAAGGGCCTTTCTTTTACTTCATGCAATTTTTATTTTTGAATTTGAGTCTCCATCTTCTCTTACAAAAGTACCAACTAGGAGGCAATATGATCATACTTAAGTATTGGGTGTAACTATCATGCGAGTGTGTTTCATGAATGGATCAATGGTTGAGCATGATGGGCTAGGGATAACTTATTTTAGCATTGATATTTTGAAATACAAGGTTGCTTGTTGATATGCTTGAGTATTTAAATTATCATGTAAAAACTAAACTATTGCTTTGAACAATATAAAAGTCCAAATGTCCATGCTATAAAGAAAATAATATGATATGACATGATAGGCAACATTCCACATAAAAAATTCTGTTTTCATATTTCCCTACTCGAGGACGAGTAGGAGTTAAGCTTGGGGATGCTGATACGTCTCCAACGTATCTATAATTTTTGCTTGTTCCATGCTGTTATATTATCAATCTTGGATGTTTTATAACCATTTTATATCATTTTTTGGTACTAACCTATTGACATAGTGCCAAGTGCCAGTTGCTGTTTTCTGCTTGTTTTTTATATCGCAGGAAATCAATATCAGACGGAGTCCAAACGCAGCGAAACTTTACGGAGATTTTTTTGGACCAGAAGGAACGTAATGGGCCCTGGCTGTGCCTAGGGGTGCCCTGAGGGAGGCACAACCCACCCGGACCGCCTCTTTGCTCTATAAATACCCCAATATTTCCAAAACCCTAAAGGAGTCAACGAAACATTCATCCAGCCACCGCAGAGTCCAGAACCACCAGATTCAATCTAGACACCATCTCGGATAGGGTTCACCACCTCCATTAGTGCCTCTCTGATGATGCGTGAGTAGTTCTTTGTAGACCTTCATGTCCGTAGTTAGTAGCTAGATGGCTTTCTCTCTCTCGCTGAATTTTAAGTACAATGGTCTCTTGGATATCCATATGATGTAACTCTTTTGCGGTGTGTTTGTTGGGATCGATGAACTTTGAGTTTATGATCAGATCTATCTTTTTATATCCATGAAAGTATTTGAGTTTCTTTGATCTCTTTTATGCATGATTGCTCATAGCCTCGTATTTCTTATCCGATATTTGGGTTTTGTTTGGCCAACTTGGTCTATTTATCTTGCAATGGGAAGAGGTGCTTTGTAGTGGGTTCGATCTTATAGTGCTTGATCCCAGTGACAGAAGGCGAACCAACACGTATGTATCGTTGCTACTAAGGATAAAACGATGGGGTCTATCTCTACATAGATAGATCCTACATCATGTCATCGTTCTTATTGCATTACTCCATTTTTCCGTGAACATAACACACTAGATGCATGCTGGATAGCGGTCGAGGTGTGTAGTAATAGTAGTATATGCAGGCAGGAGTCAGTCTACTAATCTTGGACGTGATGCCTATATAATGATCATTGTCTGGATATCGTCATGAGTATTTGAGGTTCTATCAATTGCCCAACAGTAATTTATTCACCCACCGTTTGCTATTTTTCTCGAGAGAAGCCACTAGTGAAACCTACGGCCCTCGGGTCTCTTTCTCATATATTTGCCTTTGCGATCTACTTTTTCCTTGCATTTATTTTCAGATATATTAAACCAATTACAAAAATACCTTGCTGTAATTTATTCTTATTTATTTTATTTGGCATTTGATCTATCAATTTAATACAAATTTATCTCACGTCCTTTGCCTACTTGAGGCGCCATACCCCGGAAGGGACTGACAACCCCTTTAACACGTCGGGTTGCGAGGATTTGTTATCTGTGTGCAGGGGTTGTTTATGTTGTGTTGCTTAGTTCTGCTACTGGTTTGATAACCTTGGTTTCATATCTAAGGGAAATACCTACCGCTGCTATGCTGCATCATCCCTTCCTCTTGGGGGAAATACCGATGTAGCTTCATGAGACATCAAGGAGCATCATGGAATTGGCAACGAAGGAGGGTTGGTGATGACGAAGACCAAAGATTCCCCTCTCCGGAGCCCCGAATGGGCTCCAGATCTGGCCTCCCAATCAAGAACACTAGGTGGCGGCGGCTCCATAACGTGAAACGCGATGAAACTTCCTCTCCTATTTTTTCCTCCAAAAATAGGTATTTATAGAGTTGGATATAGGGTCTGCGGGGCCACAAGGTGGGCACAACCCACCAGGGCGCGCCAGAGGGGGGCGTGCCCGGGTGTCTGTGCCTAGACAGGGCCCCCCCTTCGGTGGTTCTTGGCTCCAATACTTTTCTTTTATTGTAAAATAGTTCTCCAAAAAGTTTCGTTCCATTCCAAGAACTTTTATTTCTGCACGAAAAACAACACCATGGTAGTTCTGCTGAACACAACGTCAGTCCGTATTAGTGTGTCACGACCGGATTTTCAACAAAATACTTATTGAGAAACCGATCTTTAGGTCCCAGTATAAGAAGAATTATCTTTACTGGTAGACAAATACTTGATACAGAAGGCCAGTAGCATTGAATATATTACAGGGTTGAGCTGAGGCTGCTCCACAATTTATTACAAACACGCCGATATTGTACATAAGGGCGGTCAAGACACAAGGGCGTGGTGGCATGGTACTGACTCGAGATAAAAGTGGTGGTGGATATATCACAGTGGAGTGCATAACGTAACTCCTAAACTGGCAGCTCATCGAGCGTCGAGGTGAGGCTCGATGAATTTATTCGGGTAGCGGAAGCGGATATAATACAATGACCAAATCCAGGATTGCACGAGACTGACTGGGACTCCTCTAGGCGTCAGACTCGCTATCGAACTCTTCATCCATGAGATCGCCTTCATCAACATCTGGCCAAATCAATAAGCCAGGTGAGTACTTTGAAAGTACTCGCAAGACAGTTCGGACATAAGATATAATAAACGTATGCAGGAATGCGTCATGGACAATTAACACAGCACATTCAAATAATAATTACTTGCACAACATGATAAGTAAAAAGGAAGTCGGGCGGTAGTCTTCCCGAAATCCCAACAAAATAGTTGAAAACCGATCGGGTGTCTGGAGCGACGCCTCGAAGGGTGAACAAAATAAATTAACATGCCGCAGTCGGGCGTCTAAGCGACACCACATAAAGGGCTTATACTGAAAAGTAAACGACATATGTGCCACAGTCGGACGTCTGAGCGACATCGCAGGAAGGGCTTATATCGAAAATAAATGACGAGTGTGCCACAGTCGTACGTCTGAGCGACATCGCAGAAAGGGCTTATATCAAAAGTAAATAACAGGCGTGCCACAGTCGGACGTCTGAGCGACATCGTAGAAAGGGCTTATATCAAAAGTAAAATAACAAGTGTACCACAGTCGGACGTCTGAGCGACGTCGCGGAAAGGGCTTATATCAAAAGTAAATAACAAGAGTGCCACAGTCGGATGTTTGAGCGACATCGCGGAAAGGGCTTATTATTCATATCTGATAAATTCACAAAGATATAAAACTCAGAGGAAATATTCAACACATAATAATAGACGGGTTAGTCCATCCACAGGAATAAACATTAACCGGACTTAACACTCATGTAATTTACCGGAGTTTTGTCACTGAGACTGATACTGACAGGATAAGTTGAACATTGTACTCGGACATGGATAAGATGTTTCAAAGGATTGTGACTCTGTAGAGTTTTTACTAATTATCCACATCTAACGGATTTCCGTAGTCACGAGGACTAGTCCCGTTTATGGTATTTCGGTAGAAACACATCTAACCAGTACACACCCATCCCACCTCACGATGCCAGGAATCACCCTAGACAACATACAAGAAAAACTTTGAGACGGGGAGATCACAATCTTGAATAGCATGGGATCAAATTTATATCTGTGGCAGCTCTAAGGGTGCCCCCCTCTCGGTCCCAACCGGAAACAACCATGCCCCCTAACCGGATGACGGGCTTTAATCCAGGGCCATGGAACCCTCATCACGGCCTCTCTATTTGGTGTGTACCAGGAGAGCGGTTTGCAACTTACTAAGCCATATTCCTTGCGGAAAACATGTGGTAGTACAGGAAGGGAAACGAATGGGAACGTGACTTGATTCACGTTGACACTGAAGTCAAATAGTTCCGGCATAAGACCGCATGCTACAACACTGCCATCTTACCCATACTCATGCCATCACATGGCCATGCAAACTTGTAACCAACAACATATGGATTTTCGAAACTTACTAGTCTCAACTTTGCATGTAATATAACATTTATCGAAATGCTCATAAACATGCCATGAAACTACTTAATGCAAACATACAACAAACACTCATCATATCAAAAGTTCAAACATGCTTGCCTGGTTCGGAGTAGTCGGAGTCTAGCTTGGCGAAGTTCGCGGTTCCGTCACCTCCTCCCAGATTCTACGATATAAGAAAATACGTACGTATCGTAAATACCGTGAGTGCACAGAAAAGTGTTCCAAATATTTTTCAAATAAATATGAAAAAAAACTAGACATAAAAATAAAGATGATAGAAAAAGAATCAACCAAAAATCAGTTTCTGTTTAAAAGTTATAAAGATTTTAATCCAGGGACTCATCTGTAATGAAACATAAAGTTTCCAGGGGCCAACTTATAAAAACAGAAAATGCTTCGGCTAAAAAGCCGTCAACTGCAAAGGAAAGCGTATTCTGCTCGAAGGCGTTTTCAGAAAACGATTTGAATAAAAAGAAAATACTGACAAGGGGTCCCACCCGTCAGGTTTGAAATTTCAAACGGGGAGGGACAGAGCTCGTCGGTGCCCGAGAGCTGCGGTGGTCGCCGGCGGCGATCCATGGTGAGTTGGGAGGATCGGAGAGTACCTACGTGCTCAGTGTGTCCTTCCGCGTCGGTGGGTGGTGGTGGTGGTCGTCGGCGAGCACCACATCGACGGCGGTCCTTGCTCCGGCGGACGGCGGCTCATGTGGAGTTGGATCTCGTCGGGGAGGGCTGCAGAGGTCAAATTGAAGCCGGGGTTAGATCACTGGGTTCCCGAGGAGACTACTGACGAGGTTAGGGCGGCAAGGGTGGCCTCACCGGAGTGGTCGAGCTGGTGGCCGAGGCGGATCGGGGCGGCCGGAGTTGGGGGAGGAGACCTCCTCGAGGTCCTCCTAGTGGCTTGGCGGGGTACTGGTGGAGGTGCAGTGGTGGTGCGGCTCGAGAACGAGCTCGGGACCCCATTTTATAGGCGATCCGAGGCGGTGGCCGAGAACGGGGATCTCCGGCGATGGTTACGGCGGCGCAGTGCTTGGTCGGGGTGCTTAGGGGGTTGGGCATCAACGTGGAGGTCCACGGGCTCCGTTTAGAGGCTAACCCAGGTTGGATTTGGCGCGCAAGGGTGGTTTCGACAGAACGGGGCGGCGCGGGCCCGTCGGCGGCAAAGGGCGCGCCCTGTGCTTGCCAGGCCACGGCGACGGTGCTGCGGTGCGCGCTGGCATGCATGAGGCCACACAGAGGGCTAGGGGGCATTGGGCGGCGCAGAACAGCGTAGCGAGCCGGCGCTGGCTCCGTTGGCCGCCATGGGTGGTTTCGCCATCGCAGACGCCGCCGGCCGGGCGATGTTTCACCGCCACCGACACTGCGTCCGTCTAAGGGGCGGCGGTGCTCTGGTCAAGGAGAAGGGCTGTGCAACGCGCCAGTGCACGGGTACCTGGTGATCGGTGACAAGTCACTGACGAAAACGACACTGAAGATAACTCTGGAACTCTGAATTTTACTGAAAGTGTACAGGAACAGTGCCGGCCAAGTGTTTGACGAAATGATTCAAGCATGAGAAAAAATTATCTAGGGCTGATCTTTGGTGTGGTGGTCTCTCAAAGCACCTGGGGATTGCCTGAATTTTGGTGGAATTTTTGGAGAAAGGAAAATATGAATTTCACCAAAAATGATGAATCTGGTCCAAACTTGTAGAGGTTGAAACTTGAAAATTTTGAAAAGAGGAAGAGTGGATCTTGATGGATCTAGGTTGGGGGTGCTAAGGACTATCCAGAGGAGTTGGTTTGAGTTCAAAACTCAAAGGGAAACATGTACTTCCTTTGTAAAGCATCTAGGCTTAGAATAAATGACAGAATTGTTTTGAGGAGAAAAATAAATGAATTAAAAACCAAAAATGGATTGAACTTGTTGGGACAGAATGTTTGGATTGCCCCAAAGTGGAGGGAGGGGTTTTGGGAGAATTTACCACATGAGGCATGGTAAAACCAAGGATGGTTCAAAACAAAAGAGTAGCTCCAAAACCCTTAGGGTTTCTTTTTTAAAAGAAAATAAATTCCAAAAAAAATCTTTGAGATGGGAAACTTAGAAGAAAGGTTTTTAATAACCAGACACCAGGGTTGCAGAAGATACAAAAATCAAAGTCCTTGCCAAGGGGAAAAGTTTTGAGAGAGAGAGGTTTTAGGAAGGATTTAAATGACCTTCTTCAAATCAAGCAAGGTTTTTGTTGAAAATTAAATAATTTTTTTGGAGTGTCACATAGTGTCATTCAAATCATGCAAATTAGAGTAAAAAACAAGAGCAAAAGCATTAAGAGAAGTAGATACGACAGAGATGTATCAGGGCTAGTGTTCATCCACAGGCTATTGTTCCTCCAGGCTCCACTGTCTACTCTTCAACCAGCTCTCCACGGGGTCCTGTTCATCCACCCCCAATCGGCTTGGGTGTGGCAACCTCCTCGGGGTCCTGTTCATCCAGTGGCAATGGCCGACTACCACGCGGGGTTCTGTTCATCCAACCCCCACCGATAACTGTTCCTCCAACCCCCAACAATGTTCAGTGTTCATCAAGAGGCAGGTTCGATCGGCTTCAGTTAGCAGCAGTAGCGAAGGGATCGCTCGGGTTCGGTCAGCAGCGAAGGAATCACTCGGGTTCAGTTACCAGCCAAAGGATCGATCGCTAAGGTTTAGTAACATGGTTAGTGCAATCTCTCGGGTTCAGTAAGCGAATGCCTCGCTAAGGTTCAGTTAGAGCCCAACACCTTGCACACAGGCACACTTACCTATACAAGAGACGCGCAAACCTCCGTGCATCGCTTGGCCCCGACCACCCATCGTAACTGGGAACTCCCCGAAATTTTCCTCGCCCTCACTTCTACCATGATTTTTTCCGTCATGGACGGCCCAAAGAATGTCATGCAGGTGCATCCACAGCCCGCCCAGGATGAAAAGCCCATTTTCTGTCATGATTTTTTGTCATAGAGTAGGAGCCCACCACATCTATGATGATACGTGTTTTTGTCACAATTATCGTCATAGAAGTGTCATAACAATGACAAGAAAAATTTGTTTGGGCCAAAATGTCACGGATGTGTCTTTTTTTGTAGTGCCAACATTCATAATTTGAGCACAATGGTAACATTCCTTGCGGAGCAAGAAATGCTGACTACTCATTCCAAAAGATATCTCCTACAGCACCGAAGAACAACATCTTTTGCTGACAGGTAATCATTCAAATCATAAAGAGATTTCTCTCAGTCTTTCATAGGTTTTGGCTAAGCATCACAGCATACATAAGCTTAGAGAACCTATACCCCTCTTAATAGTATGGAGGTCCTACCAACCAAAAGAGAAATAAAAGAAGAACGACGAAACAAATGCTACGTCTTCAATTCGCCTTCAATCTCCTTGATAGCAGTCATATTTCCTCGGACACTCCTAACAGATATTGCTTCACGTCAGCAATAATTTTAAGGGGTCAACTCCTTTGCCACAATCTTCTCATAGACATGTCTTGAAGAAATGTAGCTCAACCTTCTCTACAACGCAGAAAGTCTTCGGTAAACGTTCCTGGAACTTGACACCAAAATACAACATTCTCCTAGGGATTGCATGGATGATTTATCTCTGTGTGCACTAGCAAACAAATCAGTCCATGCCTGTTTCTGGCAAGAATCTCCAAATCACATGGGGCAAAACATTTCACCAACAATCTCCCCCTTTTTGGATGATTGCTGACAAAACATAGCACATTGAAAGATAGACGATGGGTAACAGAATGGAATG
This sequence comes from Aegilops bicornis, assembly GCA_021605145.1. Lineage (NCBI taxonomy): Eukaryota > Viridiplantae > Streptophyta > Magnoliopsida > Poales > Poaceae > Aegilops > Aegilops bicornis. The sequence continues at coordinate 130,686,675 of CM038673.1, read as the reverse complement.
CGAAGGAAATTAAATGATGAGAGATAACAAAGATGAAACACGCTCTCCTGAAAGTATGCATCTTACTGAAGATTTTTATATGGTTTTTGGGACAAACCTATTAACCTAGAGCCCAGTTCAAGTTTCTGTTTTTTCCCTTGTTTTAAAATATCACTGAAAAGGAAAACCAAAAGGAGTCCAATTGACCTGAAACTTGACGGAGCTTATTTTTGGACCAGAAGAAGGCCACCAAGTCAAAGAGTTGGGCCATAAGAGTCCCGGGCAGCCCACGAGGGTGGGGGCGCGCCCACCCCCCTGGGCGTGCCTCCCTGCCTTGTGGACAGCCCGGAGACCCCCCCCCTGACTTCTTCTCGACGCCAACACCTCTCATATATACCCAAACTTCTAGAAAGAAACCTAGATTAGAATTTCCGCCGCCGCAAGCCTCTGTAGCCATGAGAAATCAATCTAGGCCCTCTCCGGCACCCTGCCGGAGGGGGCCATCATCACCGGTGGCCTTGGAGGAGTATCCCGGAGAGGCCATCATCGTCATGAAGGCAAAGGACCAGAGGGAGAACCTTTCCCCATCCAGGGGGGAGGCCATGGAGGAGGAAGCACAAGGGGGAGAACCTCTCCTCCTCTCTCTTGGTGGCACCTGAGTGCCATCGAGAGGGGAATCATCGCCGCAGTGATCGTCTTCATCAACATCACCACCATCATCACGATCATCATCTCTTTTACGCGGTCCACTCTCCCACACCCCGCTGTAGTCCCTACTTGAACATGGTGCTTTATGCCACATATTATGATCCAATGATGTGTTGCCATCCTATGATGTTTTGAGTAGATATCCTTTGTCTTTGGGTTGATTGATGATCTAGATTGGTACGAGTTGTATGTTTTATTTTGGTGCTGTCCTATGGTGCCCTCCGTGTGGTGCAAGCGTGAGGGATTCCCTCTGTAGGTTGTTGCAATACGTTCGTGATTCGCTTATAGTGGGTTGGTGAGTGACTGAAACACAAACCCGAGTAAGGGGGTTGTTGCGTATGGGAATAAAGAGGACTTGATGCTTTAATACTATGGTTGGATTTTACCTTAATGATCTTTAGTAGTTGCAGATGCTTGCTAGAGTTCCAATCATACGTGCATATGATCCAAGTAGAGAAAGTATGTTAGCATATGCCTCTCCCTCATATAAAATTGCAATGACGACTACCGGTCTTGTTAACAATTGCCTAGGACAATTCCGCACACCGATCCACCATTATTCCACACTCGCTATTTATAATATTCAGTAATATATTCTAACTTTATGATAACAGCACCTGCTTTTATGTTTTAGCTCTCCGATACCATGCAAAGTTATCCTCTTCATACACACAACGTAGTTTTGTTTCTCGTTGCTATTTGGAAGCAAACGTTCAGTGTACGTAGAGTCGTATTAGTGGCAGATAGGGCTTGAGAGAATACTGATCTTACCTTTAGCTCCTTGTGGGTTCGACACTCCATACTTATCACTTCCACCTTTGGAAATTGCTACGATTATTCCCTGCACTTTGGGATTATCAAGCTCTTTTCTGGCGCCGTTGTCGGGGAGCAATAGCGTGGGGTTGATATTCTTGTGTGTGCTTGTTTGCTTTCTTAACTAAGTAGATTTTGTTTTTCCTTTTTGTTTCTATTTAGTTGTGGGTGAAACATACAAAGAATTAAAGAATGAAAATACAAAAAAATTACTTGCCTCTCATGCCTAAAAAGTTTTTCAAAAAGAGAAGTGATTGGAAAGTGATGCATTGAGGAAGTGAGGGTCCACCTTGAGCACTTGTGCTCATGCTCACGGAAACAATGTAGAATTTTTCATGGAAGTTTATATGTAAATCGTTATCCCCTTGTGTATATCCATTTTATTATAAAAATAATGTGCCAAGCTTTGGTTTTAGGATGATTAGATTGCTTGTTTACTATGTGCAGAACAAAAACAGAAACTTCGGCTGTAGTACGTGATTTTACATTTTTTACTGGAAGGTCAAATGGGTCTGAAACTTTTTGCAAATTACTTCTGTACAAAATTTTCAAATTTTCAAATTTATTTCATAATTTTAGGAGTTACAGAAATTTACTAAACTTCTAGATTACTACAGACTGTCCTGTTTTTGACAGATTCTGTTTTTCGTGTGTTGTTTGCTTATTTTGATGTATCCATGGCTAGTAATGGAGTTTATGAACCATAGAGAAGTTGGAATACAGTAGGTTTAATACTAATATAAATAAAGAATGATTTCATTACAGTACCTTAAAGTGGTAGTTTGCTTTATTACACTAACGGATCTCACAAAGTTTTTGTTAAAGTTTTGTGTGGATGAAGTGTTCGAAGATCGAGGAGCTATCAATATGAGAAGAATAAAGAGAGGCAAGAGTTCAAGATTGGGATGCCCAAGGAACCCAAAGTGAATATTTCAAAGGATACTCAAGCATCTAAGCATGGGGATGCCTCGGTTGGCATCCCATCTTTCTTCTTCAACAAATATCGGTATACCTCGGTTTTTGTTTTGTTCACATGATTTGTGTCCTTTGTGTTTTTCTTTTTGTTTAAGAACCATGCTAGTATGAGATGTACCTTCATCAATCTATAGAATACTTCATGTGCTTCACTTATATCTTTTAAGTTTGATCTTATGGAATTGCTCTTTGAGCTTCACTTATATCTTTTGAGTATGATCTTATAGAATTGCTCTTTGTGCTTCACTTAAATCTTTTGAGTATGGTTGTATAGAATGCTTCGTGTGCTTCAATTATACATTTTGAGCTTGGATATTGGTTAGCCTATATTAATTGTAGAATGCTCCATGAACTTCACTTATATCTTTTGGAGTATGAATAATACTATCATCTAAAGTGGGTTTGGAAGAGTGTCAACTTTAGGAATTAGTGATCCCACTATTCCGAATGAGAAGAATTTCGCTTATGTGGAGAGTAGAAAAATTTCTATGCTTGTAGATCATGAAAAGAATGCTTTATGTGATGGTTATATTGTTGAATTCGTTCATGATGCTACTGCAAATTATTATGAGGGAGCAACATATGCTTATAGGAGTTGCAATAATACCAAGTTTCCTCTCTATGTGCTTAAAGTTTTGAAGTTATACTTGTTTTGCCTTCCTATGCTAGTTGATTCTTGTTCCTATAAATTATGTGCTCACAAAATGCCTAGGCATAGGAAGTGGGTTAGATTTAAATGTGCTAGTCATATTTTTCATGATGCTCTCTTTATGTTTCAATTCTTTTCTTTTATGTGAGCATCATTGAAATCATCATGCCTAGCTAAAAGGCATTAAGGAAAATCGCTTGTTGGAAGACAACCCAATATTTAACCTTACTGTTTTTGTGTGTTCACATGATTAAGCTACTATAGTAATCACTTTTTATAGCTTTTGTTTCAATAAAGTGCCAAGTAATTGGGAAACTTGAGTGAAAGTTAATGTGATCTTGCTGTAAAAAAAAGTAACTTTGCGCTCACGAGATTAGCTACCATTTTTACAGAAGAGTGCTTTTGAGTTGATTATTTTTGAAGAAGATTAATAGACAAATTCCTCACATCCACTAATTTATTTCATGATTTTTGGAGTAGCGGAAGTATGGTTGCTGTTCAAATCATTACAGACTGTTCTGTTTCTGGCAGATTCTGTTTTCATTGCATAGTTTGCTTCTTTTCTAGTTTCTATGGCTTATATTTCTCAATATAAATTGTAGAAATGATATGGTACAGTAGGCATTGTGTGAGAACAATTATGAACCTTGTCTTTGACAGTACCAAAGTGAATGGTTTACTCTTTATCGTACTAACCTATCTCACAAAGTTCTGTTAAGTTTTGTGTGATTGAAGTTTTCAAGCTTTGGGTGAGATATCGATATGAGGAGAATAAGGAGTGGAAAGACCCTAAGCTTGGGGATGCCCAAAGCACCCCAAGGTAATATTCAAGGAAGACTCAAGCGCCTAAGCTTGGGGATGCCCCGGAAGGCATCCCCTCTTTCGTCTTCGAAACTATCGGTATACCTTACTCGGAGCTATATTTTTATTCGTCCCATGATATGTGTTTTGCTTGGAGCGTATTTTCAATTTTACCTGCTGTTTGAATAAAATCATTGGATCTGAATTATTGAATGAAAAAGAAAACTCCCATGGCTAGTTAATTATTTGACTACTCAGTGTTCTTCACTTGTATCTTTTTGGAGTAGTTTGTCAACAACTCACGTGCTTCACGTATATCCTATGAGTAAAAGGTTGAATGAATTGAATGTCATAAATCTGAATTTATATATGTTTCATATGCTTATAACATGGGGAGTAATGACTTCACACATAATAAGTATAGGTAGTAAACTCATTGAAAGTTAGCAAACGTAGAATTGGTCACTTGAACAATTCACGAAAGAATATTGAAGGAAGAGAGATTTCACATACAAATATACTATCTTGGACATCTTTTGTAATTGTGAGTACTCGTTAAAATATGACATGCTAAAAGGTTGATGTTGGACAGGGAAGACAACGTAATGGGTTATGTTTTCTTATATCCGAAATAAAGTATATTGTCTTGGATCATCCAACATGCCGAGCTTGCCTTTCCTCCCTATGCTAGCCAAATTCTTAGCACCAAGTAGAGATACTACTTGTGCTTCCAAATATCCCTTAAACTAGTTTTGCCATGATATTCCACCATACCTACCTATGGATTGAGTAAGATCCTTCAAGTAAGTTGTCATCGGTGCATGCAATAAAAATTGCTCTCTAAATATGTATGATCTATTAGTGTGAAGAAAATAAGCTTTATACAAACTTGCGATAGGGAAGTAATAAAAGCGACGAACTGCATAATAAAGGTCTCTATCACAAGAGGCAATATAAAGTGATGTTCTTTTGCATTAATATTTTGAGCATTCAACCATAAAAGCGCATGACAACCTCTGCTTCCCTCTACGAAGGGCCTATCTTTTACTTTTATCTTCTACCTTATGCAAGAGTCATGGTGATCATCACCTTTCTTTTTTTAGAATTTTTCCTTTGGCAAGCACTTTGTGTTTGAGTGATCCGGATATATATATATATCTAATTGGTTGTAGGTTTTCATGAGTTATTATTGTTGACATTACCCTTGAGGTAAAAGGTTGGGAGGCAAAACTATAAGCCCCTGTCTTTCTCTGTGTCCAATTAAAACCTTGAACCCATAAATATCACATGAGTGTTAGCAATTGTGAAAGATTAAATGATAGTTGAGTATGTGGAGTTTGCTAAATCAAAGCTCTAACATAGACCCTTCCTGAAAATAAGATGAATTGCAATTGTTTGATGACTAAGAATATAGTTTGTTAGTTTCAAGAAAGTTTATGATCTGTACTTTAACACGTGAATAGCTTGTTACTTGATCATGAAAAGTTTTATGAAGATGAGCTACTGATATGACATATAATGATACTAGAAAAAGTGATTGGAACTATCATTGATCAAACTTGTGCACTTGCTAGCATTCACACTTCATAAATTATTTCTTTTATCATTTACCTACTCGAGGACGAGCAGGAATTAAGCTTGGGGATGTTGATACGTCTCCAACGTATCTATAATTTATGAAGTATTCATGCTATTATATTATCAACCTTGGATGTTTTATATGTATTTTATGCTATTTTATATGGTTTTTGGGACTAACCTATTAACCTAGAGCCCAGTGCCAGTTTCTATTTTTTTCTGTTTTTTAGAATATCGCAGAAAAGGAAAACCAAACGGAGTCCAATTGACCTGAAACTTGATGGTGCTTATTTTTGGACCAGAAGAAGGCCACCGAGTCAAAGAGTTGGGCCAGAAGTGTCCCGGGCTGCCCACAAGGGTGGGGGGCGCGCCCACCCCCCTGGGCGCGCCTCCCTGCCTCGTGGACAGCTCAGAGACCCCCCCTGACTTGTTCTTGACGCCAACACCTCTCATATATACCCAAACTTCCAGAAAGAAACCTAGATCGGAAGTTCTGCCACCGCAAGCCTCTGTAGGCATGAGAAATCAATCTAGGCCCTCTCCGGCACCCTGCCGGAGGGGGCCATCATAACCGGTGGCCATGGAGGAGTATCCCGGAGAGGCCATCATCGTCATGAAGGCCAAGGACCAGGGGGAGAACCTTTCCCCATCCAGGTGGGAGGTCATGGAGGAGGAAGCACAAGGGGAGAACTTCTCCTCCTCTCTCTTGGTGGCACCTGAGTGCCATCGAGAGGGGAATCATGGCCGCGGTGATCGTCATCATCAACATCACCACCATCATCACCATCCTCATCTCTTTTAAGCGGTCCACTCTCCCACACCCCACTGTAATCCCTACTTGAACATGGTGTTTTGTGTCACATATTATGATCCAATGATGTGTTGCCATCCTATGATGTTTTGAGTAGATATCCTTTGTCTTTGGGTTAATTGATGATCAAGATTGGTACGAGTTGTATGTTTTATTTTGGTGCTGCCCTATGGTGCCCTCCGTGTGGCACAAGTGTGAGGGATTCCCGTTGTAGGGTGTTGCAATACGTTCGTGATTCGCTTATAGTGGGTTGGTGAGTGACTGAAACACAAACCCGAGTAAGGGGGTTGTTGCGTATGGGAATAAAGAGGACTTGATGCTTTAATGCTATGGTTGGGTTTTACCTTAATGATCTTTAGTAGTTGCGGATGCTTGCTAGAGTTCTAATCATAAGTGCATATGATCCAAGTAGAGAAAGTATGTTAGCTTACGCCTCTCCCTCATATGAAATTGCAATGATGACTACCGGTCTTGTTAACAATTGCCTAGGACAATTACGCACACTGATCCACCATTATTACACACTCGCTATTTATAATATTTAGTAATATATTCTAACTTTACGATAACAGCACCTACTTTTGTGTTTAAGCTCTCCGATACCATGCAAAGTTATCCTCTTCATACCCACAATGTAGTTTTATTTCTCGTTGCTAGTTGGAAGCAAACTTTTGGTGTACGTAGAGTCGTATCAGTGGCAGATAGGGCTTGAGAGAATATTGATCTTACCTTTAGCTCCTTGTGGGTTCGACACTCCATACTTATCACTTCCACCTTTGGAAATTGCTACGATGATTCCCTGCACTTGGGGATTATCAAGAGCGCGCCCTACCATTCTTCAAGCTGATGAAGAAGAAGGGTCCGTTCGAGTGGACCCCAGAGGGTGACTGTGGGTGTCAAAACCGGTGGATCTCGGGTAGGGGGTCCCGAACTGTGCGTCTAAGGAGGATGGTAACTGGAGGCGGGGGACATGATGTTTACCCAGGTTCGGGCCCTCTCAATGGAGGTAATACCCTACTTCCTGCTTGATTGATCTTGATGATATGAGTATTACAAGAGTTGATCTACCACAAGATCGTAGAGGCTAAACCCTAGAGGCTAGCTGTCGGTGTCAAAACCGGCGGATCTCGGGTAGGGGGTCCCGAACTGTGCGTGTAGGCGGATGGTAACAGGAGACAAGGGACACGATGTTTTTACCCAGGTTCGGGCCCTCTCGATGGAGGTAATACCCTACTCCTGCTTGATTAATATTGATGATATGGGTAGTACAAGAGTAGATCTACCACGAGATCAAGGAGGCTAAACCCTAGAAGCTAGCCTATGGTATGATTATTGTTCGTCCTACGGACTAAAACCCTCCGGTTTATATAGACACCTGTTAGGTTAGGGTTACACATAGTCGGTTACAATGGTAGGAGATCTACATATCCGTATCGCCAAGCTTGCCTTCCACGCCAAGGAAAGTCCCATCCGGACACGGGACGAAGTCTTCAATCTTGTATCTTCATAGTCTTGGAGTCCGCCGTGACGATAGTCCGGCTATCCAGATACCCCTAGTCCGGACTCCCTCGGTAGTCTCCTGAACCAGGCTTCAATGACGATTTAGTACGGCGCGATATTGTCTTCGGCATTGCAAGGCGGGTTCGTCCTCCGAATACTTCATAGAAGGTTTTGAACACAAGGATAGTGTCCGCTCTGCAAAACAAGTTCCACATAACACCGTAGAGAGAATAATTTTTGCACAGATCTGCTGACGTATTCCGCGGCGTGACATCACACCACGGCCAGGCCTTTATATGAATCGTTTTTTATTGTTCCCACTCAGCGTGTTTAGCGAGGCGGTTTCCTTGGCACGTCTTATCAACGCGTAGATCGTGCCCCCTTATTCCGGGATTCTCATCAATACGGACGTGGGTAACCCAACCGTGCCCGTTAGCCTGCCTTCTCTATCAAAGGCGAGTCCTAATCGACCACGGGGTGGGCTCTTGGTATTCGACCTCTTTATAATGAGACCAAGGCCCTCTTCTTTTACACCCTCCATCGAAGTTCGCCTCGCTTAGAGTTCCAACACCCAAAGCTTCAGATTCAGGCGCTTGGACTTTCGACGATGTCCGGATCCGACCAAAGACGGCCGATGGATGTCTTCCTCCGTCACGGAAGACGATGTGCTAAAAGCTGCGCGACGCTGTATCTAACCGCGAGATCTCGCATAGGCTGCCTGCTCCAGGGCAGGTCAGTCCCACTCCTGAGCCCGGCGAGAACGTGGTGTTCGTGTCCCACTTCCTTCGGGGTTTAGGCTTCCCGATGGATCCCTTCGTGCGGGGGCTCATGTTTTATTATGGGCTTGATTTCCATGACTTGAGTCCGGAGTCCATCCTCCATATCTCGTCATTCATTGTCGTATGTGAGGCCTTCCTCCATATTACCCCCCACATTGGATTGTGGCTCAAGACCTTCAAGGTGGAGCCAAAGATGATCGAGGGGCAACAAGCAGAGTGCGGAGGGGCGGTCATAAGCAAATGTGCTGATGCTCCGTGGCCCGAGCACTACTAGAAAAACCCCTACTAATGGCGCACCTAGTATGGCTATTAATGGCGCATCTATGGTGCGCCATTAATAGCACGCCATTAGTAATTTTTACTAATGGCGCACCACCTGGTGCGCCATTAATATCCAGATACTAATGGCGCACCATGTAGTGCGCCATTAGTATAGCCCACGGTGCGCCATTAGTATCTGGTATACTAATGGCGCCCTACATAGAGGTGCGCCATTAGTATAGCCCACATTTTTTTTTCAATTTTTTTTAAAATTTTTTCAATTTTTTTAATTTTTTTCAAATTTTTTAATTTTTTTTTTCAAATTTTTCTTAATCTCAGTTCACTATGGCTTAATCTTGGGTCAATATGCTTAATCTCAGGTCAAATCGCACTCCGTGGTCAAACTTCCCGAAAGGTCACCCATCCTCACACTACTCCAGCCCAAGCACGCTTAACTTCAGAGTTCTATCCAACCCCAAAGAACAGCTCACTTCACGTGCACTTGTTGATATATCTAGCATATCAACTCTGTTATACCTTATTGATGTCTAGGACTTTGTTCATGTTAATGACTATGATGAAATTTTGAAAAATATTTCAAACTTCTAGATCATATTACGTATCATTTTTTGAAAAAAATTTGAAATTAGAAATTTTTTTCTGTTACTAGTGGCGCACCACATCCACGGTGCGCCACTAGTAAGTTTGAATTTTTTTGAATTTTATTGCCTCTCCAGATCTTGAAAGCCCCGTAACATTTTTCTGTTAGGTTTTTGGGGATTTTGAAAATGTTTAACGGGGTTCCCCTAGTTAAATTTGGATGTAACTTTTCGAGTAGATGATTTTTCATATAAAAAACTTTTTCATCCGAGTTAGTATGCAAAAATTATGCCCATTTTTACAAATTTCTAGAGATTTTGCAAATGAAGTCGAAATTCATATTTGCAAATTTTCCCAACAACTAGACCACATATCACATGGGAAACTTATTTTCTTTTATTTTTTGACATTTTCATCATTTTCTTTTATTTTTTTAAAACTAAAAAGGCGATCCACACCGGGGTGCATTCGGTGGAAGGTGGCCAAGTTACTAATGGCAAGAGTGGGAGTGCGCCATTAGTAGTTGAATTAATGGCGCACCACCCCACGGTGCGCCATTAGTATTTTGGCCACCTTCCACCGACGACGCATCGTGGAAGGTGGAAGGTGGCCAAGTTACTAATGGCGCACTGCAAGTGGTGCGCCATTATTAGTTCAACTACTAATGGCGCACCACTCCCACGGTGCGCCATTAGTAGTTTTGAAAAAAAATAAAAAAATGATATTTTTTTGATTTTTTTAAAACTTAGTAATGGCGCACCAGTGGAAAGTGCGCCATTACTAGTTAAAACTAGTAATGGCGCACCACTCCAAGGTGCGCCATTAGTAACAAAATTTTATTTATTTATTTTTTACATTTTTTTCAAAACTACTAATGGCGCATTTACGGATGTGGTGCGCCATTACTATCAGTAGTAATGGCGCACTATGCATCGGTGCGCCATTAGTAACAAATTTTCTTTATGTTTTTTTCCAAACTACTAATGGCGCACCACACACCGTGTGCGCCATTAGTAATATTACTAATGGCGCACCGAGACATGGTGCGCCATTAGAATATAGTAATGGCGCACCACATCACAGGTGCGCCATTAGTAGCCATTCCATCTATAGCCCTTTTTGTAGTAGTGGAGGGCTCTTTTCAAAAGGAGCTTGGTTTGTGGCAACGGGAGTGGTTTTATATCACCGCTCCTAGGGGCACCAAATGGGCGGCGCTCCCCGCCTTCCGCTCAGGTCCACCACAGCGGCTGGCATCATGGGTCAACAAGGGGCTCGACTGGGGGCCGTCCAAGGACGTTCCCTTGCTGCAGGGCCGTATTCGGGACCTCCAGGAAAGAGGGATCAATCTAGTCGCAGTGGTGCAGGTTATGGTGATCCGGCGCCTTCAGCCCTGCAAACGTCGCCCCTCCGCCTGTGGGAATTCAATCCGGAGGGACCACGAGCTCTCCAAAATTTTATGGGCATGACGCCCGTGGAGATGTATAAACTGTTCTTCGGATCACAAGAGAAGTGTCTGGACTTGACCGAGGACGCAGGACTAAGCTGCAATCGCCAGATACTCAAGTAAGTAGTCCCAGAACCGGACAAGCTGTTCATTCATTTATTTTATATATATGCCCATTAAAGGAGCCGTTTCTTGAATAGGAGTGGATAGCCAAGGCAAAGTTAATAGGGTGTCCGGCTCCCCTCCCAGAGACCACGCCGGATCCCATGCTGACCAAGATGTTGAAGGTCGCGCCTTTTGAAGAAGGCGAAGGGGGAGCGGGGAAGCAACTGCCTCTATGAAAGAGGCTATCAAGGAAGGAGGGATTAAGAGTTCCACCTTCCGAGGAGAGAAAAGGACCGCTTCAGAAGATCCGGAGGTCAAGGCCTCAAAGAGGGGAAAGGAATCTTCAGCAGAGAGTCCGGCGCCGGGAAGTAACCCAGCCGCATTATTTCCCCAAGGGGATCAGCCCTCCAGCGAGCCATAAGTAAAAAGAAGGGGTCTTGTAAATAAGGAACATCCCCGTATTTATTTATGAAGATAACCGAAATTGTACCTTGTAGTTCGGACCTCAGCCCTTCCCAGCAGAGCTCATCTTCGGGGGATCTTCTTCCGGAGATGATGGAGAACGAAACGCCTCCACCTGTCGCACCCTCATGTGAAGCGGACGACCTAGAGGTGTCGTCGCGGAGGGTTCCCCCAAGTCCGGCAGGGCCGGAAGGTCCGGCGCCAAGTGGTGTGCGGTCGGAGGAGCTGAAGGATCTGCTCGGGCGAGCGGCTATCTCAGAAGATCACCGTGCTCTAATGGGTACGGTGATTGAAAGAATTGCATCCACGCAGAGCGGATTACATTAAGCCGTCAGAAGCATACTGACGGGGTTTGAGGTACGCAAAAATGATGTACCTTCTGACAGTTATGCATATAAAATGCGCCCTGTATAGATAGTAGCCCCTGAGACTCGGTATGTTGTCAAAATTGACAACGTGTTGAGGATCAAATTCTCAGTTATAACATATCGCCGCTCCTAAACAGGTGGCGGGGCGTCCGGAGGCCAGCCGGACTGATGAATATGCCGAACTAAAGCGGCAACTTGACGAGGCGGATGCGGACATCGCGCTGGTCAATAAACGGTTTGACGAGTCACAAGGTATGCGACTTCTATGCGGACACCTGGTAAGGGAGCTTGACGCCCATGTCTTACTATTCATATGCTTAATGCATATGGTGCCACTGCCGTGGAAGAGCTGCGGGAAGAACTCGCCCGAGCGAAAGAGCAAGCCAGAATTAGTAATGCGGCCGCTTTAAAGGCGGTCGAAGAGCTAGAAGTCGAACGGGCTGCTCACAGCCGAAGCAAAGAGGAAATGGCCGATATGGCAAAAAAGTTAAGGAATACTACCGATCGCTGCGAGGTTCTTGAAAAAGAACGTCAAGCGGAACAAGAGGGCCTAAAAAAGGCCGCCGCCAAATCCAAGAATGCCCAATCGGCTTTGAGAGCTGCCAAGGAGGAGCTGAGTCGGGCCGGGCAATTCTGCGGCCGGAAAACCGTTTCAGCGGAGGAAATATACAGATCCAAAGTATGTTCGCTTGGATAAGTTGTGGAGTTCGGAGGATGCTTATCTCGACTTGGCGGCGAAGCGCCATGGACGCTGTTGAGCACTTCCGGGGCCGAAGCACGTAAGGGAGGAGCTATATTGGTCGCAATTCCATAGTCCGGAGCGTCCTCTGCCGCTGACCGATCAGTTGACCGAATGGGCCGAGATGAATCGGTTTTCCGGATTTTCCATGAAGCATGTCTTGACTCACTTGTGGCCGGGCGGACCCCAGCCGAAGAGCTATTTTGGTTTAGTGCAGCAGTTTCATGGTGCGGTACCGCGTATCGATGCAATGAAGCGATCGGCGTGTATTGAGGGAGCGCGGATGGCTCTTGCCTGTGTCAAGACATACTGGGCAGAGATGAAGGCCACCGATGTTGCATCCCAAGATTCGGACAGAGGCCGAGTACCTGCCGAGCACTACTTTGAGGAAGCCTTGCCGGACGCTCGTTTAATAGAGACGCAGTGCTCGAAGGATATTATGTTTAAATGACATGTATGATTTGTGAATACAATGTTTTAGTATAAGAGCTTTTTATACTTGTGCGTTCAAGTAGTAAACTACTCCCTGTGCGGCCGTTTATGTATATGTGTATATAACCTGAAAGATGGCAGTCCTTGACTTCAGCCCCCACGCACATAGTGCGGGGGTGTCTGCAAAAAGGCGCATTTTCACACTTAATCCAACGTCTTGGTCCTGTAAAGGAGGTGATAGCGTAGCAAACTAGGCAACCGGACTATAATGCTTTATCACTTTCACTTAGCCATAGGGGTTCGAAGGTGGGGCTACGATATAGCCTCTGGGGGCACCGCACTCTCCCGAATTCGGGGTGCGTATGTGCCTGACCGAAAACCGGTCCTTCGTTAATGCGGAGGAATCCTAAACATTCCTGTGAGTCATCGAGTGGTTGAACAGACTCTCGCTATATCATGACAGTCAGTTTTCGGCTTTCTCTACTGAGGTGCTCGCCCGGCCGAACCGGGGCACAATCGCAGTAGTTCTCCTGGTGCCGCGTTAGCCGTGAAAACGGAACGTAAGGCAGCAAAACATAGGAGCAGGGCAACCCAAAATTTGACCAAAGACATGATTCGGAGCCGATGCATATAAGGCCTAACTCGAGACGCCGAATACTCCCTAAGGTATTCGGTCTTTATGAAAATGGGCAGAATAGTGCCCTAAGCCCCCGTGTCCGTGCACGCAAAAAATTCTGGTGCGGCCAATGCCAAACGCCAGCCTCCTCCTCGGTTATAGTAAGGAACCGGGGATATATATCAACAAGAGACAAGAAAAGGTTTACGCAGGTCTTAATCTGAAAAGAATCCTTGCAACGGGTCCCTCTTGCACGCGTCTGCGCTTTGTGTCTCCGTTGTCCGTATCCCCGACGGGTGTAGCACGTAGTTCATCTGTAAAAGAGAGGAACTTAGTTTAAAAGAAAAGGATCGTATGAAGATGTACTTAATATTAAAAAAACAGAGTATGGTTCGAAGAAGTGAATAAAGTTGAGCTTTATTGTCTCTTGTTATACGTGCATGCAGCCCCTCGTATGGGGGTATGCCGCTAGTAGGCGCCGGACTCGCCTAGCCGTGTCCGGGGTTTGAATGACCAATTCAGGCTCTTTGCCTAGCAGAGCCGGATAGCTGTGGGGCTGTCAAGGCAGTCTCGCGTTCTTCCGTGCTTGAGTAACACTTAATACTTCCTTTTAGCGAGATGATGCCGCGTGGACCGGGCATTTTAAGTGTTAGAGATGCATAATGCGGTATTGCGTTAAAGTGGGCGAAAGCTTCGCGTCCCAATAGTGCTTGATGGCTACTTTTGAACGGGGCGATATGGAAGAGTAACATTTCGCGACGGAAGTTGCCGGATGAACCGAAAACAACTTCTAGCAGTATGGAGCCCGTACAATGGGCATATGGGCCTGGCATTACTCCTTTAAAGGAGGTGTTGCTATGGCGAATTTTGGTTGGGTTTATCCCCATCCTGCGGATTGTCTCCTAATATATCAGGTTTATGTCACTGCCGCCATCCATGAGGACTCGTGTAAATTGGAATCCGTCGATTATAGGATCCAGTATCAGGGCAGTCCATCCTGCGTTTCGGATATTTTTGGAATAGTCCTGATGGTCGAAGGTGATTGGTTTTGACAACCAGTGTGCGGCGCGCCTCTTAGTGGGCGCCGCTCTGCTTTTCCCTTTGATCACTGAAGTGAGTTTACTGTTTTAACCTCTTGTGGGAAAGTCTTTGGTTTTCTGGGGCTCTGCTTGTGGCGCTCGTCGTCATCTTCACTTTGTGTGTCGAGCCCCTTGTGTTTGGCGTTCAGTCTGCCGGACTGTTTGAAGAGCCAACAATTTCGGTGGGTATGGTTAGCAGGCCTCCCAGGAGTACTGTGGATTTGACATATCTTGTCCAAGATTTTGTTGAAGTTGGATAACTCATCGCTATTGTCCTTAAGGGGCAGTTTTTTGTTGTTCTGCCGTGAGCTTTTGAATCCGGCGTTGATTGTCGTGCTCTTTGGACTGTTCCTTTTAATCCGGCGCTGGTCCTTGTTGCGCCGTGGTTTCCCATTTCCATCCCTGATTTCAGATGTACTTGGGTCGCTGGTGCTGCATCTTGCTAGCCAGCTATCCTCTCCCGCACAAAAGCGGGTCATGAGGCTTGTTAATGCGGCCATTGTTCTTGTCTTTTCTTGGCTGAGGTGTCTGGCGAGCCATTCGTCTCGGACGTTGTGTTTGAAAGCTGCTAAGGCTTCGGCGTCCGGACAGTCGATTACTTGGTTCTTTTTAGTAAGGAACCTGTTCCAGAATTACCGGGCTAACTCTCCGGGCTGTTGAGTTATGTGACTTAGATCGTCTGCATCCGGAGGGCTGACATAAGTCCCCTGAAAATTTGCCCGAAATGCATCCTCGAGCTCTTCCCAGCTTCCAATGGTATTTTCGGGGAGTCTCTTAAGCCAATGCCAAGCTGGCCCTTTGAGTTTAAGGGGTAAGTAATTTATGGCGTGGAGATCATCTCCTCTAGCCATGTGTATGTGGAGGATGTAATCCTCAATCCGCACTCTGTGGTCTGTTGTTCCGTCATATGCCTCTATGTTTACGGGTTTGAATCCTGCTGGAAATTCATGATCCAGCACCTCATCGGTAAAACATAGGGGGTGTGCAGCGCCCCTATATTTGGGTGTGCCGTGATCTTCGGAATTTTGGTGTATTGCATTTCTTTGAAGAGCATGCTTTCTTGGCCCATAGATGGACCTAACTGGGCCATCCTTGTGATGTGAATCCTTATGCGGATCGCATATTGGCTTGTGTGCGGCACCATTCGCCGCTTCTCTTTTGCCGTGAGGTCGCCCATCCGACCGGGTGGCCTTCTCGCTTTTTAATTGTGGGGGCTCTAAGGCCTCCTCGTCAATTCAGGCAGTAGCTTTCTTTTCGGTAGCTCTTTGTTCGCGACTATCGCCAGACATGTTCATGCGGTGCTGAATACTATGCTCCATCTGATCCTGAGTGCATCTTCCGCTGTTTTGAGCTTCCGCTTCTGCTTTTTCAGGCTACGCGCAGTGGCGACGAGCCTTTTCTGGAGGTCATTTTGCTCCAATAGTTTGTCCGGTGTGAGATCATCCGGACTGTTGTCGTCACCGGGGGCAGATTGTTTATCCAAGTTGTCTTGTTCGGACGATTGCTCGATAGCTTGTTCGTTGTCCACCGTTTCGCCCTGCTCTATGGCTGGATCTTTGTTGAGGCGGGACTTTGTTCGGCGTTTACGTTGCCGTTTTGACTGTTTTTCGAGGGATTTATCCTTCGTAGCGTCCCGTTGTTCCTCGTCTTCATTTCCTTTAGGTGTATCCACCATGTATACATCATGGGATGAGGTTGTCCAGCATCCTATAGGTGCTGGTTCATTGTTGTCTCCTACATCGCCGTCCATACCATCAATGTCTTCGAGTCGAAATCGAGCACGCCGTGTAAGCTTTCGGCAGTGGCTCTGAAGTGGGTGGTGGGTGGGCGTTGAATTTCTTCGTCATCCGCATCCCAACCTTCCTGACCGTAGTCCGGCCAGGGCTCTCCGCATAAAGAGAGAGACTTTAGAGAATTCAGGATGTCGCCAAAGGGCGAGTGCTGAAAGATGTCCGCGGCCGTGAACTCCATGGCCGGCGCCCAATCGGGTTCGATTGGCAGGGGCGCGGAGGGTTCGGAGTCCGGAGAGGAGTCCGGAGCCCTGGAGTCGAGGTCTTCGCAAAGGACATGGATGGAGTTCGGTTCGATCGCCGTAGAGATTGTAGCCCCCGAGGCGGTGTCCAACCATTCATCCTCGATCGGGGAATCCGGCTCCGGATTAAGGGTCGGAGCGGATGCTGGTGCGGCCTCCAGGGCACTGTTCGGCTGCAGAGCTAGATCATGCCCATCGAGACAGTGCGGCGCACTTGGCTGTGGCTCGAATCCGTCGAAGATCAAGTCTGACCTGATGGCCAGGGGCGTAGCTTTCGATCTGCTCCAGATGGCTGCCGAATTGGCCCGCAAAGGCAAAGCCGCCGAATCTGAAGATCTGTCCGGGAGAAAATCTCACCCTGGACCGCGTCGTTGTTGATGATCGAAGGAGGCATCGGGCCTATCGGTGACGACACGTAGGAACTCTCAATGAAAGCACCAATGTCGGTGTCAAAACCGCGGATCTCGGTAAGGGGTCCCGAATCGTGCTTCTAGGCGGATGGTAACAGGAGACAAGGGACACGATGTTTTTAACCAGGTCCCCCTCTCGATGGAGGTAATACCCTACTCCTGCTTGATTAATATTGATGATATGGGTAGTACAAGAGTAGATCTACCACGAGATCAAGGAGGCTAAACCCTAGAAGCTAGCCTATGGTATAATTGTTGTTCGTGCTACGGACTAAAACCCTCCGGTTTATATAGACACCGAATAGGTTAGGGTTACACAGAGTCGGTTACAATGATAGGAGATCTACATATCCGTATCGCCAAGCTAGCCTTCCACGCCAAGGAAAGTCCCATCCGGACACGGGACGAAGTCTTCAATCTTGTATCTTCATAGTCTTGGAGTCCGGCCGTGACGATAGTCCGACTATCCGGACACCCCCTAGTCCGGGACTCCCTCACTAGCCTATGGTATGATTGTTGTTGTCCTATGGACTAAACCCTCTGGTTTATATAGACACCGGAGGGGGATAGGGTTACACAGAGTCGGTTATAAGGGAGGAGATCTACATATCTGTATTGCCAAGCTTGCCTTCCACGCCAAGGACAGTTCCATCCGGAGACGGGACGAAGTCTTCATTCTTGTATCTTCATAGTCCAATAGTCCAGCCAAAGGATATAGTCCGACTATCCGGAGACCCCCTCATCCAGGACTCCCTCAGTATCCCCTGAACCAAGCTTCAATGATGATGAGTCCGACGCGCAGATTTGTCTTCGGCATTGCAAGGCGGGTTCTTCCTCCGAATACTCCGTAGAAGATTCTGAACACAAGGATAGTGTCCGGCTCTGCAAAACAAGTTCCACATACCACCGTAGAGAGAATAACATTTCCACACATCTAGTCCGCTGACACGTTTGACAGCATGACATCATACCACGGCCCGGTCATTATTCGAACCGTTTTTCTCAACCAGCTACTGCATGCATTGCGAGGCGGTTTTCTTGGCACGTCTTGTCGAAGCAGAGATTGTGTCCCCTTATCACGGGATTCTCATCAATAGGATGTGGCTAACCCAACCGTGCCATCAATTACGATGCTTGGGGAAAAAGCGAGTTTTACTAGGTAAGTGGGGAGGCGCATCGCCTCTTCCGCCCTTATAAAAGGACAAGGATTCACCTTTTTTACCCACGCCTTCTTCCTCCTTGCTCATTCATTCTTGCGCACTCGAGCTCCAACAGCCAAGACTACGCTTTTCGCCTCAAACCACTCCAAGCATGTACGGAGCGGGAGGCAAGTGGATGGTCTCCTCCATCACGGAGGAGGACGTCACAAAGCTGTGGGGAGCCGGATATCTGGCCGCGGATATCGCACACCGCCTGCCAGATGCGGGGCAGATCATCCCCACGCCCGAACCCCATGAGAGTGTGGTTTTCCTTACCCACTTCGTCCGGGGACTGGGATTTCCGCTCCACCCGTTTGTCCGCGGGCTCATGTTCTACTACGGGCTGGATTTTCACGATCTGGCCCCCAATTTCATCCTCAACATCTCGGCGTTTATCGTCGTGTGCGAGGCTTTCCTCCGCATCAGGCCCCACTTCGGCTTGTGGCTGAAAACCTTCAATGTTAAACCAAAGGTGGTGGTCGGCCAGCAGGCGGAGTGCGGAGGCACCATGGTGGGCAAAATGCGCAACGTCACATGGCTCGAAGGCTCCTATGTGGAGACCATAAAGGGGTGGCAATCGGGGTGGTTCTACATCACCGAGCCACGCGACACCAACTAGGTGGCGGCCCCCAAATTTCGATCCGGAATCCCCATGCGGCTCACCTCTTGGAAAGAGAAGGGCCTGTCATGGGGTTCCTCGGTAGAGCTGACCAGACACTAGACATGTATCAAAAACATGATGAGCAAGAAAATCAAGCTCGTCAATGTGGTCCAAGTCATGCTCTTCCGCCGGATCCTCCCGTGTCAAAGGCGGGCATTCACCTTGTGGGAGTTCGACCCGGCCGAGCACTAGACACCGCGAGAGCTCTTCGACACGACGCACAAGGACGTCTGGAGGGTGCTGTTTAAGGGCGCCGAGGTACCACCTCCCCTTACCGAGGACCGCGAACTCAGCGCAAAGCACCCTGCGAATCCGGTAAGTCTTTTATATCTTATAAGATGTTCATTTCCCCAGTATAACCGCGCGTGGGATCTAAGCCTCCACGCCTTTAACAGATCGGGTAGTGACAATGAGCCGGATCCATTGTCCGCCTTCCGCTCAAGATCCAGCAGATGCTCTCCTAACGGAGATGCTGGTTCCGACACCTTATGAGGTGCCAGAGAAGAAGGCCAAGAAGAAGGCCATGGGGACTCGAAAGCGTCTCCAGCGCAAGGTTATATCGGACTCATCGTCCGATAACTCCAAGGTGCACTCCTCCCACGAAAACGAGGAGGAGGAAGAGGAAAGTTCTCCCCCCCAGCCAGGGGAGACAAGAAAAGGAAGGCCGCCCCACCCGGCGAGGCCGAAGGGTCCAACAAGGGAAGGACCCTCCTTCCGGACTACTCCACCACCGCCGCCTTCAGCGAAGAGGAGTGGTTGCGCAAGGACAAGCCCCTGGCGAACTCGTAAGAATCCGGATACCATAATAATTCTTGGTATGTTTTATTGAACTGCTTCTCATCACGCCGAACATGATTATGCAGTCCGTCCCGAGCCCATATCGACGTATCTTCATCGGATGGTTCTTTGGACCCATCGGATCTGAATAGTGATTCACTTCCGACCGCCTCCTCCACTTGCCCTACGGACAACGTCGAAGTGTTGTCTCAGACGGCACCGAGTCGAGGAGAGGTAGTCCTGGAGGCGCCTCAAGGCGACCTTCCGGATGCCTGGCACAAGGGGAGCAAGACTCCGATGGGCTCCGATGATGGGGGCAGCAAATTTGGCCCCCAGCCGAATGCTGCGCCGGAACCTCTAGTGGTTCCGGACTCTGTCAGGCAACCCCTCACTAAGAGGGGCGAGCCGCCTGTGCTGATGGCCTCTGTCCATCCAGAGGCATCAGACAACTTGCTGGAAGCGCTTCGCGGCGCTTCCATCGACGAAGAACACCACACTATCATGAGTGCGGTGGTCAAGAGGGTTCAGTCCGCCAAGAGCGGATTGACTGAAGCCTGTACCAGCCTCCTAACAGGCTTTGAGGTAAGTAACCAGATTATAAGAGAATGTTACCACATAGACACTAGCCCCTGATGCTCTATTTGGCGTTTGCAAAGAAAGGCCATATAGAGGATCAAATAGTAACCGCAGGAGTCTAATCTAAATATGTCTATGTGCACATGCAGACTTCACTGCTAGCTGCTGCCGCACGTACTGCGGAATCGCTGCACTGAAGCGGGACCTCGAGCGGTCCAAGGGAGACCTCGGCCTTGCCAAAAGGCAGCTCAAAGGGAACAAAGGTAAGTTATACCCCGTCTGTATATTGATAAGAAAAAACAAGGGTGGTTGCTTAGATCATAGGATCGTCATGGATTTTGCTAGTTGCCACGAACGAAGTGGCGACCCTGAAGAAGGTGCTGTCCGAGGCCGAGGACAAGGTGGCCAAGGAGCGCATTGAGCGAGAAAAACAAGAGGCCCAGGTGAGCGAGGTGCAGCAAGAGCTCCAGGCTCTCGTCAAAAAACACGAGTCCTTGGAGCTTGACCCTAAGATGCGAGAGTCCGAGCTTGCGAAGGACCTCGAAAGCGCATGCCACGCGAAGGCCGAAGCCCACAAGGCTCTCCAGGAGATTGATGCGGTGAAGAAGGTGGCAGCGGGTAAGGCATTTATTATGCAAAGCGAGCACCTAAAGGAAACTTTCCTTTTACTTACCCGATTTCGGAGCTCTCCAGGTGCGTTCGCAGATCTTCCCCGCAGTGTGTTGGATGCCGCGGAGTTTTATCGAGATGAGGAGGGGAGCTCGACGGAAAAGTTGTTCTGGTCTCAGTATACTGGGACCGAACACCCAATGCCCGTGAGCGACCAGCTGAAGCAACTGGTCGAGCTTCACAAGGCGCCCGAAGAGGCCATGAAGGGTCCTATAGTCCGGATGTGGCCTGGCGATCCCCTGCCTGACAGCTACTTCGGTCTGGTGAGGCAGCTTGTAGATGCCTGCCCACAGCTTGAAGTCATAAAGCGGTCCATCTGCATCGAGGGTGCGCGCCGGGCTTTTGCCCGGGCGAAGGTGCACTGGGCGAAGCTGGACGCCGTGAAGCTAGTGAAGGAGGGGCCGCCGGAGGGCAAGGAGCATCGCTGGTGCACTGGGCGAAGTTGGATGCCATGAAGCTGGTGAAGGAGGGGCCGCCGGAGAGCAAGGAGCATCGCCACCCCGAGATGTATTATGACAGTGTCCTGAAGGGTTCTCGCCTTGTGGCGGAGGAATGTACTAAGGATGTAATATTCGAATGAATGTACTCATGCGATCCTGTAGTATGAAACGAAGTTCATTTGTGCTATGCAACGCTTGTGAATTTAAAATATTACCTTCAGGCGGCCGTTTATAAAATCTGAGAGTTGGCCGGCGTTTGCTTCTCGCCCCCATGTAACTAGTACTGGGGTGTTCGGGATAAACCTGGGCACTCTTTTTCCCAATTTTGGGTCCTTCGAGGGAGGTGTTCAGCACAACGAACTAGGCAATCAGACTATAAGGCTTTATCACTCTCACTTAGCCATAGAAGTCTACAATTTTAAATTTTGGCGAAGCCCCTATTATCCGGAAGGCCGAATTTGGGGCGCTATATACGCCTAAGTCGGGCAAGGCCGACTTCTCGCCCGAAGTGGAAAAAATCTTTAAGGACTTGAGACCTATCGAATAGCGACCAGCTCTTGCCTTATCATGACAGTCAGTTTTCGGCTTTCTCTACTGAGGTGCTCGCTCGGAAGAACCGAGGCACAATCGCAGTAGTTCTCCCAGCGCTACCTTAGCCGATATTGCGGAACGTACGGTACCAAAACATGGGAGCCGGGCAAACCCAACTATTGACCCAAGACATGATTCGGAGCTGATGCATATAATGCTATAAGTTCGGGGTGCCGCACTGTCAAAAGTGTTCGGACTTCTCACGCCATATTATGGGGTATACGAAAGCCCACTGACGTACTGGTCGTACCAGAATGTACGGGTGCAAATTGTCGTAAATAAACATATAAGGGAAAAGGATGAATAATGCAATAATAGACTAATGCTATGCATTGTTATTTAGATAATACGTCGAAGCGTACTAATACAAGTAGTGCAATAAGCAAAAAATAGGACTATTTGA
Source organism: Aegilops bicornis (assembly GCA_021605145.1). NCBI lineage: Eukaryota > Viridiplantae > Streptophyta > Magnoliopsida > Poales > Poaceae > Aegilops > Aegilops bicornis. The sequence goes on along the minus strand of CM038673.1, from coordinate 130,664,218 downwards.
CCTGTCCTATCCAGGAGTAAGCTGCATATGGGTATTGAAAATGGGTAATTTGATTGTTATCAGAGACCACCTGGGGATTCCCTTGTACGTCTTAGCTTCTTGCCTCCTTGGTTGTTCCTTCCCGTAATGTGTCCGGCAATCGTACTGCCGGAAAGTGCTTCCAGAGAGTAAGGTCCTGAAAGGGAAGAAATGATAAAGGTATGCAGCCCATAGGGCAGTTGAGCCGCATTGCGGGACGTGCCCTGATCGTGCCACCGCCTATGCCCATGGTATTTTCAGTGCGTAATTATGTACGCACGGCACGGATTTCGTCGCTTGATTGGGACTAGGACGGGGGGCCGAATTGCTAGTCGAGCTCTGAACTTGCCAGGCAATCCTACTGTAGGTTACTCCGGACTCACTTGACGGTGTCCGGGGGCTGTATCGCCGAATTGACGGTTTGCCTTAAAAGATTGCTTTGTGCTTCTACTGCGAGGGCCGCAGTGTGCTCCTCCGTGCGGAGCGAGCGCTCTGTGTTTCCATTGACTGTTATGACCCCCCTAGGTCCGGCATCTTGAGCTTGAGGTATGCGTAATGCGGTACCGCATTGAATTTTGCAAATGCGGTTCGCCCGAGCAATGCGTGATAGCCACTGCGGAACGGGACGATATCGAAGATTAACTCCTTGCTTCGGAAGTTGTCCAGAGATCCGAAGACCACTTCCAGTGTGATTGAGCCCGTGCAATGGGCCTCTACACCTGGGATGACACCCTTAAAGGTGGTTTTGGTGGGTTTGATCCTCGAGGGATCTATAACCATTTTGCGCACTGTATCCTGATAGAGAAGGTTCAGGCTGCTGCCGTCGTCCATGAGGACTCGAGTGAGGTGAAATCTGTCAATGATGGGGTCTAGGACCAATGTGGCGGATCCGCCATGATGGATACTAGTGGGGTGGTCCCTGCAATCGAAGGTGATCGTACAAGAGGACCATGGGTTGAACTTTGGGGCGACAGGATCCATCACATAGACGTCCCTTAGTGCACGCTTCCGTTCCCTCTTGGGAATGTGGGTTACGTATATCATGTTCACTGTCTTCACTTGTAGGGGGAACCTCTTCTGTCCTCCCGTGTTTGGCGGCCGGGGCTCCTCCTCGTCATCACTATGCAGCCCCTTGTCCTTGTTTTCGGCATTCAACTTGCCGGCCTGCTTGAACACCCAGCATTTCTCTGTTGGTGTGATTGGCTGGCTTATCGGGGTGCCGTGGATTTGACACGAGCGATCGAGTATGCGGTCCAAACTGGACGGGCCCGGAGTACTTCTTTTGAATTGCTTTTTCCGCTGAACGGATCTAGAGCCTATGAATCCGGCATTGACTGCCGTATCTTTGGCGTTATCGCCGTTGTTGCGGCACTTGTGTCTATTACGATGTGGCCTGCCATTAGCATCTTTAGTATCTGAAGTGCCTGGATTCCTTGATGTGTTGTTGCTCCGAGCCAGCCAGCTATTCCCGGCCACGCAAAAGCAAGCCATGAGTCTCGTGAGGGCTGCCATAGACTTTGGCTTCTCCTGGCCGAGGTGCCGGGCGAGCCACTCATCACGGATGTTATTCTTGAATGCCACCAAGGCTTCTGCATCCGAACAGTCGACAATTTGGTTTTTCTTAGTTAGGAACCGTGTCTAGAATTGCCTGGCCGATTCCCCTGGCTGCTGAGTTATATGGCTCAAGTCATCAGCATCCTGTGGTCGCACATAAGTGCCCTGGAAGTTGTCAAGGAATGCATCTTCCAAATCCTCCCAACTGCCGACGGAGTCTGTTGGCAAGCTATTCAGCCAATGCCGAGCTGGTCCTTTGAGTTTTAGTGGGAGGTACTTGATGGCATGTAGATCATCACCGCGAGCCATGTGGATGTGGAGGTGGAAATCCTCAATCCATACCGCGGGGTCTGTTGTACCATCATACGTTTCGATATTTACGGGTTTAAAACCCTCAGGGAATTTGTGATCCATAACTTCATCAGTGAAGCATAGGGGGTGTGCGGCGCGTCTGTGCCAGGATATATCACGACGCAGTTCATATGAGTCTTGTCTGCTGTATTCGGCCCGACCGGATTTACTTTTAGTGCATCCGGCGTGACGGTCATCGTTCCGCATTGGTGCGCGCCCCCGTGACCCGTATATCGATCTTGCATGTTTTGCCCTACTTTCCAATACGTCTCGTAGGTCCCGCGTGTTGCCCCGGGCCTTGGTATTTTTGTTTGAGTGGCGGCGGGGTGCAGGCTGAACTTCAGGCTAAAACGCCTCTCTGTCTTAGCCGCGAGGTGGCCAGTCAGCCGCATCGTACGCTGGTGATGTAGGTTTCAGTGTTTCTTCCTCGAGTCGGGGTAGCGACCTGCGCTTTGGGTAACTCTTGGAGGGGCGTTCGAGTTCGTATTCCTCGGCCGCAAGGACTTCGGTCCATCTGTCTGCTAGCAAATCTTGATCAGCTTGAAGCTGTTGTTGCTTTTTCTTCAGGCTATTGGCTGTGGCTATAAGCCGGCGCTTGAAGCGCTCCTGCTCGATGGGATCCTCAGGCACGATAAATTCTTCGTCGCCGAGGCTCACCTCGTCTTCGGAGAGTGGCATGTAATTGTCATCCTCCGTGTCTCCATCTGCTGCCTGTTCTGGAGGGCTAGCTTGTTCGCTCTCCCACTCTAAATCGTGCTGGAGGGGATTGTTGTCGTCTTCGGCACTGTCCGGAGTGCTATTGTCTCTTGTGTCGGTATCAATGCTTTTGCTATGGCGGGACTTAGAGCGGCGCCGCTGACTTCGATGCTTGGGTTGCTTCTTGGAGGGGTCATCCTCTGTTGTCTTGTCGCCATTGCCTTCTTTGGGGGTATCCACCATATATATATCATATGATGAGGTGGCGGTCCAGCGCCCTATGGGCGGTGGTTCCTGTTCGTCTCCTGTAACGTCGTCCATACCGTCGATGTATTCGGAGTCGAAGTCAAGCATGTCGGTTAAATCGTCGACAGTGGCTACTAAGTGGGTGGTTGGTGGGCAGCGAATTTCTTCGTCGTCCGCATCCCATTCTAGCCGGACATAGTTCGACCAAGGTTCTCCTGACAAGGAGAGAGACCTTAATGAATTTAGCACGTCGCTGAAAGGCGAGTGTTGAAAGATATCCGTGGAGGTAAACTCCATGATCGGCGCCCAATCGGATTCGATAGGCACGGAAGCAGGCGGCTCGGAGTCCGTGGCCGAAGACGAATCTAGTGGTTTGGCAACACGGCTCTCGTAAGGGGTGAAGTCAGTATCCGGCTCTATCGCCACTTAGAGTGTGGCCTCCATGGCGGGGTCTATCCACCCGTTCTCGGATGGCGCAATTTGCTCCGGATTGAAGGCCGGAGTAGTTGCAGGTGTGATCTCCCGAACACTGTCCGACGGCAGAGCTAAATCATGCTCGTCGTGATCGTGCGGTGCACCTGGCATGGGCTCGAACCCGTCGAAGATCAAGTCTCCGCGGATGTCAGCAGTGTAGTTCAAATTTTCAAACCTGACCTGGTGGCCAGGGGCGTAGCTCTCGATCTGCTCCAGATGGCCAAGCGAGTTGGCCCTCGGTGCGAAGTCACCAAATATGAAGATCTGTCCGGGGAGGAAAACCACACCCTGGACCGCATCGTTATCGATGATCGAAGGAGCCATCAAGCCGTACGGTGACGGCACAGTGGAACTCTATATTAAAGCACCAATGTCGGTTTCAAAACCGGCGGATCTCGGGTAGGGGGTCCTGAACTGTGCGTCTAAGGCGGATGGTAACAGGAGGAAAGGGACACGATGTTTACCCAGGTTCGGACCCTCTCTATGGCGGTAATACCATACTTCCTCCTTAATTGATCTTGATGAATATGAGTATTACAAGAGTTGATCTACCACGAGATCATAGAGGCTAAACCCTAGAAGCTAGCCTATGGTATGATTGTTGTTGTCCTACGGACTAAACCCTCCGGTTTATATAGACACCGGAGGGGCTAGGGTTACACAGTAGTCGGTTACAAGGGAGGAGATCTACATATCCGTATTGCCAAGCTTGCCTTCCACGCCAAGGAGAGTCCCATCCGGACACGGGACTAAGTCTTCAATCTTGTATCTTCAGTAGTCCAACAGTCCGCCAAAGAATATAGTCCGGCTGTTCGGAGACCCCCTAATCCAGGACTCCCTCAGTGACCAAGCGTTTCAAGACCTCAAGAGATATCTGACCAGCCCTCTAGTGATGGTGGCGGACTGCCCTCTCGAGCCCCTGGTGCTCTACCTCGCCACCACTCCTTACTCAGCCAGTGCAACTCTGGTGGCGGTTCGGGAAGAGCATCAGGCCAAGGATACATCGCAGCAAGCCGCGCCCCCAGCCGGGGCGACGCAAGACCCGAAGGACACCACGGGGGTTGCAGCAATGCCAAAGGGTGACCCAGCTCAGTAGGATGGCGACCTTGGGCCTGCCGAGGCCCTAATGGGTGACCAGGCTTCGGAGGTTCCATCGCCTCAGGAGGCGCCCCAACCTCCAACAGACGTGGGTCCTGTCGACGCACCCGCCCTCGTCGAGCACCCTGTGTATTTCGTCAGCATGGTACTGCGGGATGCAAGGGCACGGTACCCCATTCCTCAGAAGCTCTTGCTCGCGCTCTTGGTGGCCTCGCATAAGCTACTGCGCTACTTTCAAGGTCCCCAAGTCAAGGTCGTCTCGGCCTACCCACTCGAGAGCACTACAAAAAAAAATACACATCCGTGACATTTTGGGCCGAACGAAAATCTTTTCTGTCATACTTATGACACTTCTATGACGATAATTGTGACAAAACATGGTATCATCATAGATGTGGTGGGGTCCTACTTGTATGACAAAAATGCATGACAGAAAATGGGCTTTTCTTCCTGGGCGGGCCGGAGACGTAGCTGCATGACATTCTTTGGGCCGTCCATGATGGAAAAAAACCGTGGTAGAAGCGAGGGCGAGGAAAATATCAGGGTGTCCCCGATTACGGTGTGTGGCCGGGGGCCGAGCGATGCGCGTTTCTCTCGTACGTGCACGGGTGTGTGCGAGGCGTTGGGCTCTAACTAAACCCGAGCGAGGCGTTGGGCTCTAACTGAACCCGAGCGATTGCACTACAGGCTACGCGTTACTGAACCCGAGCGATCGATCGATGGCTGTTAACTGCTATGTCTTGAGCTTGCGTTGGTTTTCCCCGAAGAGGAGAGGATGATGCAGAAGAGTAGCGTAAGTATTTCCCTCAGTTTTTGAGAACCAAGGTATCAATCCAGTAGGAGGCCACACACAAGTCCCTCGTACCTGCACAAAATGATAGCTACTCGCAACCAACACGATTAGGGGTTGTCAATCCCTTCACGGTCACTTACGAGAGTGAGATCTGATAGAGATGATAGATAATATTTTTGGTATTTTTGGTATAGAGATGCAAAGTGAAAAGTAAAAGGCAAAGTAAAAACAAAGCAAGTATTAAAGTGATGGAGATTGATATGATGAGAATAGACCAGGGGGCCATAGGTTTCACTAGTGGCTTCTCTCAAGAGCATAAGTATTCTACGGTGGGTGAACAAATTACTGTTGAGCAATTGATGTAATTGAGCATAGTTATGAGTATATCTAGGTATGATCATGTATATAGGCATCACGTCCGAGACAAGTAGATCAAAACGATTCTGCATCTACTACAATTACTCCACTCATCGACCGCTATCCAGCATGCATCTAGACTATTAAGTTAAAAACAGAGTAACGCCTTAGGCAAGAAGACATGATGTAGAGGAATAAATTCATGCAATATGATAAATACCCCATCTTGTTATCCTTGATGGTAACAATACAATACGTGCCTTGCAACCCTTTCTGTCACTAGGTAAGGACACCGCAAGATTGAACCCAAAGCTATGCACTTCTCCCATTGCAAGAACTACCTATCTAGTTGGCCAAACCAAATGGATAATTCGAAGAGACTTGCAAATATAACCAATCATACATAAAAGAATTCAGAGAAGATTCAAATATTATTCATAGATAAGCTGGATCATAAACCCACAATTCATCGGTTTCAACAAACACACCGCAAAAAGAAGATTACATCGAATAGATCTCCACGAGAGAGGGGGAGAACATTGTATTGAGATCCAAAAAGAGAGTAGAAGCCATCTAGCTACTAGCTATGGACCCGAAGGTCTGAAGTAAACTACTCATACTTCATTGGAGGGGCTATGGTGTTGATGTAGAAGCCCTCTGTGGTGGATGCCCCCTTCGGCGGAGCTCCGGAATAGGCCCCAAGATGGGATCTCGTGGATACAGGAAGTTGCGGCGGTGGAATTAGGTTTTTGGCTCCTGTTACGATCGCTTGGGTACGAGGTATATATAGTAGGCAGAGTACGCCGGTGGAGCAATAGGGGCCCACGAGGCAGGCGCGCCTTTAGGCGGGCGCGCCCCCCACCCTCGTGACCACCTCTGTTACTTCTTGGAGTAGGGTCCAAGTCTCCTCGGATCACGTTCGTGAGAAAATCACGTTTCAAAGGTTTCATTCCGCTTGGACTCCATTTGATATTCTGCTTTCTTGAAACATCAAATAGGCAAAAAACAGCAATTACGGGCTGGGCCTCCTGTTAATAGGTTAGTCCCAAAAATAATGTAAAAGTGGAAAATAAAGCCCAATATAGTCCAAAACAGTAGATAAAGTAGCATGGAGCAATAAAAAATTATAGATACGTTGGAGACGTATCATTAACTGAACCCAATCAAGCGATTCCGTCGCTACTGCTGCTAACTGAAGCCGATCGATGCTGCCTCTGGATTAATAGTGAGTGTTGTTGGGGGGGGGGGGGGTTGGATGAACAGTTCCCGGTGGGGGCGGATGAACAGGACACCGTGGCGTTGCCTCTGGATGAACAAGACCCCCGTTTCGACCGTAGCGCTCCAACACAAGTCTGTTTCCTTCGTTTTGCGGTATGCCGCACCCCCCCCCCCCGTTTCGACCGTAGGAGGTCCGTTTCCTCCATTTTGCGGTACGCCAGACCCCTTTCGATGAACAGGATCCCGTTTCAAACATGGCCGGTCGAACACAAGGCCGTTTCCTCCGTTCTGCGGTACGCCAGGCCTTATTTCCATCGGTTGTTCCGTCCAAGCCCTCTCGATGAATACGACGACGCATTCCGTTCCAACCCAGCCGATTGACTCCCCAAGAACAAGACGACGACGCAGTTTCTCCGTTCCGACCTAGCCATGTACACGAGCCCTGGCCGTACGTATGCGCGAGTAGGTGTTCGAGACCCTGCCCGTATGTACGTACGTGGCCATATTTTCTTTCTTGCACCCTGGCCGTTGTACGTACGTGTACATGCTACATGCGTGCCTCTACAATGACACGTGCGCGCCTCTACAACGACCCGATGTACGCATATCGCTCACGACCAGAATGACAATGCTACGTGACGCTTGACCAGGTGGGTCCCGGTATCGTGCACTTCCTTGCCTTCGAAGATGTAGCTGGTGGGTCCCAGCAGTCAGGGGGGCGAATCGTTTTTTTGCCCGGACGCACTTCCTTGCGTGCGAAGATGTAGCTGGTGGGTCCCAGCAGTTAGGGGGAAATGCTTTTTTTGCGAAATACGGTGGCCAATCCGGTGGGTCCCTGCTGTCAGGTGGAGGAATAATTATTTTGCGCGTAATAAGGAGGCACTTCCTTGCTGCGGCCGTGGACCCAGCTGTCAGCCTCTCCACGTACAGTCCATGTCCGATGGATGCTGATCCTTGACCATATTGACCACGCCGCGCCGAGAGCACCAGGGCGATGGATGACGGCGAGGCCTAGGATGGCAACGCGGAGCCGGGGAAGACACGACAATGGATGCCCACGCGTAGAGGCGTATGAGGGTTCACTGGTTCGCTGCGGTGTGATGATGCCGTCGCCGCAGAATTACAGGGGCTGTGGCTGAGTAGAGGGATAGCCTAACCAGCGGTGGGAGTAGTAGGGGGCGGTGAGGCCTCCGCCGCATTGCAGCCGGCCACGGGAGGCTGGAGAACGAGGCACAACCGGCGCTGGTTTGTGTGGCTGGAGCAAGAAGACCGGAGGTTGAAGAAGCACTACAGCCGTTGGATGGGCATCGTATGGTCACTGGAGCTAGAATCGTGTATATTGACTAAGTTGACAAAGCCCTACGTCCCCGTCAACTTAGTAGGCCCACAAGTCTTCCTGCCACTATACTGGGTCCTAGCTAGTAGGGGGAGTATTCATTTTTTTGTGCGTAATAAGGAGGCACTTCCTTGCGTGCGAAGATATAGCTGGTGGGTCCAAGCTGTCAGCGGCGGTAACGATTTTTGCAAAATACAGAGGCCGTTTCGGTGGGTCCCGGATGTCGTGGAGTAATCATTATTTTGCGGCGTAATAAGGAGGCATTTCCTTGCGTGCGGCCATGGACCCAGTATCGTCAGCCTCTGCATCGCATACCCACTTCAGATGCATGTCGGTCGTTGACCATGTTGACCAGGCCACGCCGAGAGCACCAGGGCAGTGGACGACGGCGAGGCCTAGGAAGGGAACGATATGGAGGCAGGGAATACTCGGCAGTTGTTTCCCACACGGAGGGGAGTACGACTGTACGAGGGTTTACTAGTTCTTCTACCGCCGCCGGAGAATAACAACACGTGTTGGGGAGTAGAGGGATGGCTAGGCCAACGATGGGAGTACGCTGGGGCGGTGAGGCCTACGCGGCAGCACAGCCGACCACGGGGAGGAGGGAGCAGGCAGTCCCGCTAGCACTTGTTTGAGCGGCTGGAGCAGGAAGAGCAGAGTTTGAAGAAGCACGATGGCCGCTGGATGGAAATCCCACAGTCACTGCTTGTGCGTCAACCTTTTTTTAGGAAAGCCTCAAATCTGTGGTAAACAACATACAACCCATCTGCCATTATTTATAATAATTTACAGCCCTTTTGCTAATTCTTAAGGTTTTTTTGGAGGCCATATTCTTTTTGTTAGCATTACAGCTCATATTGTGGCCACGGTTAAAAAATTATACGAAATTTTGCATATTTCGGTGCGGTCCGAACTGTTTTTAATCCCGAAATTTCGAGTCACATTCAAACTGATTTTAAAAATAAATGTATATCAATATAAAATCCAACAAATTGTCCATGCATAAAAATCAATGCAATTTAAAATCTCAAAATGAAAAAAGAAATTTGAAACTAATTGCCGGTTTGATGTGTTTTAAAAATGTACAGCCCATTTCTCATTACTGATACACCATTTTCTCGGCCAGTCGAATGAAGCTCTCCTCGTCTTGAAAGATTTGCAGCCCAACAGGCCTGACAAAGCGACTTACTTGGCACAAAAAAACTGGGCTGTGACCGTGGACCCAGCTGCGGCCGTGGACCCAGATGTCAGCCTCTCCACATACAGTACTCTTCCGATGGAAGTCGGTCGTTGACCACATTGACGACGCCACGCCGAGAGCACCAAGGCGGTGGAGGACGGTGAGCCTAGGAAGGGGACGACGCAGAGCTGGGGAAGACGCTGCAGTGGATGCCCACACAGAGAGGAGTACGAGGGTTCACTGGTTCGGCTACGACGTGAGGCTGCCGTCGCCGTAGAATAACAGGGGGTGTGGGTGAGTAGAGGGATGCCCTGGCCAGCGGTGGGAGTAGTAGGGGGCAGTGAGGCCTCCGTGGCATCACAGCCAGCCACGGGTGGCAGGAGCACGCGGCACGACCTGCACTGCTTTGGGCGGCTGGAATAAGAATACCAGAGGTTGAAGAAGCACCATGGCCGTTGGATGGACATCGTACGGTCACTGGAGCTAGAATCGTTCATATTGACTAAGTTGACAAAACCCTCCATCCCCGTCAACTTAGTAGGCCCACAAGTCAGCCACCCACTATGGTGGGTCCCAGCTAGCAGGCGGTATTCATTTTTTTGTGCGTAATAAGGAGACACTTCCTTGCATGCAAAGATATAACTGGTGGGTCCGACCTGTCAGCGGGGGGAACATTTTTTTCGCGAAATACAGAAGCCCTTCCCATGTACAGTGCGTAATAAGGAGGAACTTTCCTTTTGTGCGACCATGGACCTCGTGGGTCCCTGCCGTCAGGCTCTCCACGTAGAGTCCTCTTCCGATGACTCTCGTATGTTGACCACGCCGCGCCGAGCGCACCAAGGCGATGGACGATGGCGAGGCCCCAGACTGGAACGACCCGAAGATGGGGAAGACGCTGCAGTGGAGTCGCAGACGGAGAGGAGTGGGAAACTTGACTGGTTCGGGTGCGGGGTGGGCCTACACTCCGCAAAGAATAACAGGAGGTCTGGAGTGGAGGGATGGCCTGGCCGTCGGCGGGGTAGCATTTCGCTGAGGAGCGCAAAACAACGCCGCTAGACGTCGGAGGCTGGAGCAGGCGGTCCCGGAAGCGCTGGGGGAAGAAGACGAGAGATTGGATAAGAATGCCGGCCGTTGGATGTAAATCCAATGCCTTCTTAGGCTTCGACCTACTAGCCCACATGACAGCCAGTCTTTGTTTTTTAGTCCATTTGGTGGGCTGGGTGATACAATGATTTAGCATCTATGCAGACCGTTTATATGTATGGTATAATTTAAAGCCCATTTGCATTTTTCTCGAAATCCGCGGACTTGCTGTGCTGGGTGAAAATATCATTTTGGTCTAGACGGAGAAATGTTATAAAGACATAAACACATGATTGCACGTCTATTACTGCATTGGTCACTAAAATCTTTGCAAGCCTATGTACGCAATCACTAGGAGTTAACTTGCCAAGTTATATATAAACAATTCATATTATTATTTTGTAAGAACTTTCAACTTATGAAATAAAATATCATTTAAATTTGATGAGTTAATAGTACGTGGGGTATTATTATTTTTTAGTCTAGACATGGGACAGTTCAGTTGGTTCTAGGGAAAAGTACTGGGAGAAAACTCAGTTTACATCGAAAAAGAAAGTGGGAGAAAATTCAGATATAGGATTAATGAAAACGAAAAATAGAACTGGGTTGTATAGGAAGAAGACGAAAGATTGAACAAAAGAAAGAAATACAAATAGATAGGTGGTTGGTCCCATATGTCTGTGTACGAGACCTGCTGGGTCCACCTGAAGAGGGGAATATGTTGGGAGGAAGGAGATTCAAAGCACGGCAGCCGAGTGAACTAGTTTTTTTAACGGACAAGTGAACTAGTTACATACATAAGCAAATAGCCACTAAAAAAGCAAATACGTTAATGGGTTCTTAAAAGAAAAATTTCGGACAAAACAGATAATTACGACACTTAGGCTAATGCATGAAACACTCAGATGATAAAGGTTCTTATAAATAGATAAAGTACAACATCTAGACCTTCCTGGCACGCTTGATCATGACGCTGCGGCTGTCCGTATACTCGTCGGTTACGGGAAGCAGACACGCCCTCATGTCCATGATCTGCCTATACATGTCGTAGCATGCATATGCGTCCTTGGCCGCGTAGGTTATGTAGGCTAGATTCAGAGGTACCTCCCACGTGTTCAGGTCCTTGGTATTGTTGTCTTCTTTCATGTTGGCGTATCAGGGGTCGATGATGCTCTCGGCGATGTCAACCATGGAGTCCTTCTCCTGCCCATTGCTGATGATCTTGTATTGCTTCTGGATGTCGACAAGCTTGTTGCACCAGATGGCCGAATTGTTTCGTTCTTCCTTCTCTCCACCGTAGTGAAGGTGCAGTCGGCGCTGCCGATGAAATGGTCAAATGCTCCAGAACCTCTGATGGCCCTACAGAAGTGGTAGATAAGAACCTCGTCCCGCACACATACCTGGGCAATGGCGATCCGCCGGTCCCTGTCAGGAGAAGAATGGATGGCACAAGGTCTAGTCCTGCAGCCTTGTGCTTTCTCATCCTGTAGGTACTCCTTGAACTCGGCGAGGCAGTGCTTCACCGAGTCCGGATCGTTGGTGTACATCACATTCAACTTGGTGCAGCCATAGGACTGAACGGCGAACTCAAAGGGGAACTCCTTGCTGAAGTCCATATACAGCAGGCTCACCCCTCGGATCGCCGTTGGAGTCTCTTCAAGTGAACGAGTGTGTAGGCGGCGACAGCAGTTACTACCCCTCCCTTGTCCGCTGCATGCCCGGCAGAAGATGCACCGTCGGCGCATTCAAACGCCTCCATTAAGACACCTACTCCGGCCACACGTCGGTTCACGAGCGGGTCTGTATTGGTCCTGTAATAATAGGAGTTAGTGGTCACTTTACTTAAATTTAATTAGCTTTAATAGAAATTTATACTTAAAACAAGCAATACATTGGCTCGTTCTATCAGTGCCATGGGATCAACATGCACAACAATTAGAATTATTATTCTCGGGACGCACACGATCAGCACATTTGTCACACTTTCACAAAGATAATACTACCAAGTTTGAACTGTTTGTTATGGTTGTTGTCCTCTGCATCATCATGCCGTGTTTCCCAGCTTGCAAGATTCAGAACCAACAAATAAGATCCAAATAATAAGTACAACAAAGATGCCTACACATCTCATTGATTCCCATCTTGCAAGATTCGAACCAACAAATAAGATCCAAATAATAAGTACAACAAAGATGCCTACACATCTAATTGGTTCCCAACTTGCAAGATTCAGAACCAACAAATAAGATTCAAATAATAAGTACAACAAAGATGCCTACACATCTCATTGATTTCCAGCTTGCAAGATTCAGAACCAACCCATTAGAGCCTTTTGAAGAAGTGAATATCGGGATTAAATCCATCTTGGCTAGCCATGTCATACAATCGAAGAACTTGGCGAATGCTCTTGACCGTCACAACATTTGTAGTTGAGTATTCCTGTTTGCCACAAACTAGGAGAGCATGATTTCACTTTAATAGTGGCCTCCTTTACTAAACCTGCAGCTCCACTAGGATGAGGCGTGCCTGGAGTTCCATGATTCAATTAATGCGCCTTTTTCTGCAGTTCACCTGAAATGAAGCAAAGATTGCATCATTCAGCTAGCTAGAAGTACTTGCTCTCGTGAGCTGGCAGGTTCTTCTTTAGTAGTTGCACTAAAATTGAGGAACATTAAGGTTGGTTCTCCGGCTCATGTAAGGTGCAACTATAATTTTCTTATCCTTTTGTGCAGTTCCACTAAAATAAAGTGCCATTGTGGTGACAGTGACGACTCATCTTGCAAAGGCTAATAAAATGTTGCACGAGATTACCAGCAGAACTTGACGGAGATTTTGGAAACTCCAATCACCATTTTGCGCGGTTCCACCAAAATTGAGGGATGTTGCCCACGTGACATTTTAGTTGAACTGCACAAGACACTCATTCCAAAAAAAGTGTTTTGTGCAGTTCCCCAAAAGGTCACAATAGCAACAAGGTGAAATGGATATCCCTATCTACACAAAAAGATAGAAAGTAAATAGTTGCTGGTCAATAAGAATATACGAAACATATACGAAATGAAAAGAAGCATCTTAATTATGTTCATGGCAATCATGCAAGGACAATAGAAATTTTGAAACGTCGGCAATGCTTCATGTTACCAGAAGCATTACGATCAACAATGAGATTCCTCAAATATGGGATTACTTTAATGGTGGCATTGCTTATTTACCAGATACAATAAATCAACAACAGCTAAAGAGTTGGTTTAAGGGCATGGGACCGCGGGGACACCAGGACACTGAGCAGCGTAAAGCAGCAACTTACTTATCATACTTGGAAAATAGCAGGAGTGCCATTTGTAACACAGTTTAATTGCATCTTATCCTTTGAGGCATTAGATTAACAATAACACTGGTTAGACATGTCCCTAAGGTAACAGTGTGATCGCTTAATTTTACATGCGCCTTACATTAACAACAACAAAAGGTTGGTGTAAGGACATGCGACGATGGGACGATCAAAGACAATGTACCTACAAGGAGGCATAAAGTGGTGATGCAGAGTTTGTTCATGCTATGTGAGGGCAGCAAATCTAATCCTTGAGACCTTTTACTATGTGAGGGCAGCAAACGTAATCCTGGAGACCTTGTACTATGTGAGGGCAGCAAATCTAATCCTGGAGACCTTTTACTATGTGAGGGCAGCAAATCGAATCCTGGAGACCTTTTACTATGTGAGGGCAGCAAATCTAATCCTGAGATCTTTTACTATGTGAGGGCAGCAATTCTAATCCTGGAGACCTTTTACTATGTGAGGGCAAGAAATCTAATCCTGGACATACTCTGTTGACTTGTCCACCAGCCGCCACTTTCTATCCTTTTTTCAACCAATAATAGATGTGTTGCTTATCCAGTTTGTACTGGGTTTTCCCATTATTTCCCTTTTCAGCCTAGAGACACGTTGGGTATCCGGTCTCTTCTTCTTTCACCATATTATTTCCTCTTTGAATCAAGTCCTAGATTCATGCTACAACTTTCCCCCCTTTCTTCGTTGTTTCAACAAAGCCCTAGATTCGAATGCATGAAGTAGCTTTACCTCTAATAATACTAAAAATTTAGGTGGGTTTGGAAGAGCTGATGGGAGTAGAAAAAGATGCACATGCAGACACGTGGGGAGCTGGGGCAGTAGAGCAAGTCCGCTTTCGAAGAATTTATACCTGAGGGTCGTCGGGATGTCGGCGGCGGCTGGTCGGATCTGCGGACAATACGGCAGGGAGGAAGAAGGGTCGGAGGACCTCCAGAGCCGGCGCTGTGTCGGAGAGAATGGCACGGGTAGAGCATCGGGCCCATCCGGCAGCTGTGCGTTTCCTCCCTCGCCGGCGATGACCGCGTGAACGATGCACCTAGTCCTCTACACACACCAGCCGAAGGGATCCGGTCGGATCTGTGACCAGTGGTGAGCAGAGAGAAAATGTCGCTGCCGCTGTCTTGTTTATATCTGGAGAGGATGAGAGAATGAAGAGAGCAACCCTAGTAAAGCAAGCGCTCAGGCCCCCGTGTACATATATAGTGGATTGATTATCTTTTTCTCTCCACAACAAGCGTTTCAATTTGTGTACGTGGCGTTAAAGAAAAGAAACTCTCTATTTAAGGTGACTACCTGTACGACTCCTACTTACTACTACTAGTAGTACTATTGTTCACTTGTGCTCCCCGACCCTCCATTCAATGAACAACCCCACGGGTGAATAAACATACAGTACTAGTATTTATATAGAACGAACAAGCTCGAACTATTTTCGCGTAGTTAAAAGTTGAGGGCGAGGCTTTTCCTGGGCAGTACGCGCGGCCATTTTTGCGTAGGCAGTTTGAGAGAGAGGCGAGGAGGGTGAGGGAGTAGCGGATTCAACTTACTTACTGCTGAAAAGGTCGGGCTGTGCGATTTGAACTCAACTAACCCAAAAATATCCAAACAGGAGGGTTAGTTTGGGTTAGTTTGAACTCAACTAACCCAAAAATATCCAAACAGGAGGGTTAGTTTGGGTTACTGTTTGGATCCACGTGTTAGAGTTAGTTTGGGTTAGTTTGAACTCAACTAACCCAAAAAAATCTAACCCACCCAAGAGGTGTTATTTCGGTTAGTTCTTCTCGGGACACTAAAAAAACATTTTTCTCTCGCTCTCCCCGCAGCAGATCCCTCCCCACTTCCTTGAAGCTTCTTGTCCTCTCCCTCCCTCCCTCCCTCTCGCACCGCACATGAAGGCACCTCGCTGTATCTGCGCTCCATCTAACCCTGCCTTCCAAACACCTCTTTCGCTAGAGTTACTTCAGGGTTAGTTCAGGATTAGAATCTAACTATAAGCATTAACTGAGTTAGAGTATCCAAACAGGGCCTTTGAGAGAGACGAGGAGGGAGAAGCGATACGGGCTGCTGGATTACAAGAGATAGGTGTCGCGCGGAAGCCAAGAAATATGGTGATAGCGTGGGTTAGCCATGTACTAGTATGATGTAACTACACTGGGATGCCGTGTTTCGTACTCTTCCAGTGCACTGTGGAGATGATTGGTTGATTTTATATCGCTGAATAATATAAAATATTATGAGTGCAGACACTCCTCCCCGAGGTTCCTTGCTCCTTCTCGGTCGTCGGGAATCTATGTTCCTCCACTATATTATTTTTACGTGAGCTTTGTTCATCCTTTTGCCAACACGCGACACAGCTAACATCAAGGTGCACATGTCATGCAAGGATCGTTCCATCTATATGAAGAACACGTGAGACTGGAACTACGAGACGGACATGTACCCAGGAGTGGACGTGCGAACCTGTGTAACGTAGCGCAGTAAGTGAAGTAGAAAGGCACATATGGTATGAACATGCGTGGCATATAGGCATTTGTATCTACTAAGTACTCTACTACTACTATATTAATTGGAGGCACATATTAGGTTTTATATTTGTTTACGTGTATGCCCCGAGACCTTCCAACTAGATGTGTCTTTCTCTCCGGGTCATACTTTGTATCGTTCATACCACTAGTACAGTAGTACTACTACGTGTGGTCTCCGACCCAGAAGTGGAGACGCTCTACCACACTGTTCATGTCCCACTCCTTTCGCTGACGTGTGCGACATCCAACACGTGCCGTGTGTTTGGCACTCCTTCATCGTAAGAGTTGAAACGCTAGCATTCATTAGAAATAAAAAATAAATGTAAATCACCAGTGATACTATACCACGCAGTTTCCTTGCTCCTCGATATCGTAAGGAATACTTCTGCTCGCCGACATGTGGGACGTCGACCATCCTGGTCCACTAGCCATGCCCGCAGAACTCCCAGGGAGACTCACCTCGGTCGTCGCGCCACAGTAATTACTAATGATCCGTCAAATCACAGGCCCAACCTTACCCACTGTGAAGTTTCTCGGACGAAGGAACCATCATAACTTTCAGTTCTGCTTCTTGAAGAAAACTACTGTACTAGCAGTACTGCTAACTACAGTAGTTACTCCGGCAGAGGCCTCCTTTGGTTCATAGGATAGGAATTTTATAGGAATATTAAAATCATAGGAAGTGAGATGACATCCATCTCAATTCCAATAGAGAACGATATGCCATTTGATGCATAGGATAGGAATTTTTCCATTGGGTCTGAGCTAATGTACTGGTAATTTTCTCTAAAAACTACAGTAGTAACTAGTAGTACTGTTACATGCTCGTAATTAATTAAATAAAACGTACGGGCGACACATACACACACACACTAACTACTAGTACTACTACTTCTCACATGCTGGCTAGACGCCATCGTTCTCCTTCCCGGCTTTGTCAGCGACACCCCACCGTGCTTGGATCTCCGCCGACCTCTCTGCAGCAGCGCGTGCGTCCTCTTCATTCTTGCGCCGGCGGGCCTCTCTTTTCTTGAGTGCTTTCTGACTTTTCTGCTCCCTCTGTGCAGCTTTGGCCGCCTCTTGCTGTACCGCCCATTCGGCCTTAGCAGCTTCAAATTCTTCCCACATAGGTGTGAGGTCGCGAGCAGCGATGAACTCGGCACGACGGGATGCCACCGCTTGCCTACCATTTTGTGTGTGGTTGTGGGCGGCTTGGAACTCGGCGGGGCGGGATGCCATCGCTTCCTTACCGGTTAGTGTGCGGCGCGGTGGCATGAATGACGCTTGGTGACAGCTCTGGGGTGGAGTGGCCAGACAACCGTAAAGTGCATTGGTTTGTCAAGAGCTGAAGGACAGAAGACGAAGGAAATTTGGATTCCCCTTCTATCCTGGTCATTTATTACCGAGTAAAATGCATTGGCGGTCATTGAACTTGTCTTGATAGCTCATTTTGATCATTGTATATGAGATATGGTGATTATACATTCACTGGCTCAGCGTATAGCTCCGTATTTGTCTGGTTGACCAATCAAACAGTCCACATGCGCCTCATCAGCTTGTGTTCTTTATCTATCTATCTATGCGGGCCTACCTGTCAGTAGAGAAAGAAATAAAAACCAAAATTATGCGTATATGACATTTCTATTTAGACGTTTGCTGGAGGCCTCCGCGAACACCGAGCTTGTATTCACCTGGATCAAGTATATCGTCCATCACAACGACAATCTATAAAACAGCCTAGCTAGAGAGGGTATTATGGTGCGGAATATGTACTATCGTGAGCAACCGATCATAGTGCCACTGCACACACGAGTGTGTGTCTGATCGGTTCGTCCATTATTCGTAAGTTATGTATGGTTGTGTGGTGTCTAATGGTGGTCCTCGAATGCTAGCTGGCGACAAGAGCGGTTGCATGGACGCCTGGTTGTCAATACGTGCCGCATACGCTTCAAAGGCTCGTTGTCCATGAGTTCACATTTTACCACCATGCCAGCGTCTGACCGCCCTGGCCTATCGAAACCCCTTCCATCGCTAGCACGCGCTTCCCGCCTGAAAGGATCACCATCTCTCCAAAACGTCAGTGCCGCATTCACCGGCCTTAATTGCAGGTGCAGTTGGTGTGTCACTGACATGCGGGCCTGATGCCCGTTGGGCCCACATGTTAGTGAGACAAAGCACCTGTGGTTAAGTCACTGAAGCAGCGTCCGCATTCACGCCCGACACGACCTCTCACTGGCGCTGGCATTGCAGCAACGCGACGACAGAGAGAGCGCCACCCGCGCGGCATCCCGGTGCAAGCGATTGCTCCGCGTTACTCCACGGCTACCGATGAACCTACTCCGGTGCCAGCCGTCCATCCGTCTGCCGCGGCTCATTGCCATTCGCCCGCTATATTAACTTGAGCCCCAGCTCCCAGCCATAGCCAAAGACCCACACTCATTCTCCTCCGGTCCCTTCCTTCTGTTGGCACCACTCCAACCATGGCCTACGGGCACTCCAAAGCTCTCTTGGACGTACTGTCGCAGGAGCAAAAGAAGGACATCGGTGGCTCCGCTCCTTGCACGCTCCAAATCTCTCTTGGATGTACTCTCGTAGGAGCAGACAAAGGAGATCGCCGGCTCCCACCCGCCGCCTCCGCCACGACCATTTAAGCCGGTAGCGTCTTGTGGCGCAGCCGGCAGCGAGGAAGAGTAGTACACAGTAGGTTGCCACTGCTCTGGTCCCAGGAAGTCCACCGCTCCTCCACTTAGTCGACGCCAAGCTTGGTGGGATAAAAATCGGCGGCCGATAAACCGCTTGACGGCGACGTGGAGGCGGAAATCTACATAACCTTGTGCTCCGAAGGAGGAGGTTATCGAGGCGGATAAGTAGGAGGCAAAGGCAATGGCCGGCTTTCTCGGGTTCAGGGCCGGACATGGTGGTCGGGGCCCGACGATCGTTTAGATTAGGTTTACAGTGGGTTTTAGTACGGTTCGTGCGAAATATGTCATGAATTTCGTCCAGTTTATAGGAAAAGTTCTCGAAATGTAATGAATTTCATCCAATCAATTTGAAAATTGCTTTGTTTGCATGAATTTCGTCCGGTTAGTTCGTATAGTTGTCGAAAGGTATGCAGGCAGCATTGGATGGCATCCACCAGTGTCCTAGGACAGATGCCAGTGTAAATTTGACGGCCAGCGCTGGAGATGCCCTAACTATCATGCTATAATCACTAACAGCGCTCCATTATTTCGCAGGGAACAGTTATCCCTCGATCAAAATCAGATCCGCCATGTTTCGCACTCCTCCCACGTAAGAGTGTAGACTCTTGGTTACATAAAAATGGAGCAAGTGGACGGCATTGTAGCACGTCATATCACTCAAACTAGCCCGCCTAACGCGTGGGAAAGCACCGCCCTCGTCATTTTGTTCTGGATTTCTATCAATTGATCGTACGAAAATGTTACGCTTTGCAAGTTCATAAGGAAAAGGCGGCACACTTACAACTCGTACGCGTCGCATTCACGTCGCACCCCCGACAGTCCGGCTGGCAGGCCGCTCACCAGAGGCGACACGCGTTGTCTTGCATTTTCACTGACATGTGGGACTGCAGTTGACTAAACCGTCGGTAGCCGAAATCTAATCGCTCGGCGGGCGTCGGCTGAGAGGAGAGAGAAGGGGGAGGGAAAAAGATCGCCCGCCCGCCGTGCACGGACTCCAAGAAATATGTGGTGATAATGTGAGGTGGGCCATGCGGGAGTCCGCACCGCTTACAAGCCCGCTTCTTACCGCCTGCCCACTGTAACCCTCCCCACCCCACCACCTCCCCACGCGTGCTCCCCCCTCAGAGGCCAGCTGCCCGCATTCATAGCAAGTACTACCAGTAAAATTATGGGCTATAAAGGGCATGTACAATGGTTGATAAGATAGTCTTATCATAAGTCTTGTATGTAATTTAGAGATGACCAAAAAACATGTGTACAATGGATCATCACTTAGCCTTACCTTGAATAACTAGTTATTCCTAAAAACATGGTGAAACATATTGTGCTAAGAGATCATCTCTTGTCTTCTCGACAAGCCTGCTTATGTGGAGGAGAGAGAGGCATTGACAAAATCAAGGAGTGGGATCTGCAGGAGCTCGTCTCTACACGTGCTCCTAGGTATAAAAAACGAATTCTAAAAAAAGAGGCATAAAAAACAATTGTGTCTAAAAAAATAAAGGTAAAAAACATTTGAGAGGAAATAGATAAAGAGAAAGTGATAAAAAGTTGTAACCTTATAGTTAACACTATGGTAGTATTACATGAGGAAGGAGGGAGTGGTGCACATGCCAAGTTCACTGGGCTGCCGTGTTTCACACTCCTCCGTCGTAACAGTGGAGACAATAGGTTTCATCAAAAATAAACAATGAATACTCGTTGCTCGTCCACTATATCGGAAATAATACTTTCATTCGCTGACATGTGGGACGTCGACCATCCTGGTCCAGCTGCCATGCACAAAATTATCCTGGTCCACCCTGGTCGTAGCGCAGGCTCAACCTTTCCCACTGTAAGTTAGTCGAACGAAGGAACCATCATGATTTCGTTGAATTCCGCTTCTTCAAGAAAACTTACTCTACCCGCAGTACTGCTACCACACGCGAAGACTGGACGGCACTGTACCACGTGATATCACTAAAACCAACTAGGCCAAACTAGCCCGCCTAGGATCTGTACTCCCTCGTTTCAAAGTTAGTAGTACAAAGTTGACTCATCTATTTTGAAATGGAGGGACGTCTCTATACTGCTATGATTTTGTGTTGTACGTCTCTATACTTTTGCTATGATTTTCCTAACCTATGAACCAAATGAGGCCTGAATGTATCAGCGTCGACTATAGTCTGATCGATCGCTAAGCCTACAATTTTAGGAGCTTGGGCTATTTACCGATCGATAACGGATCAGTATAAGCGTACCACGAGCTCATCAGCCCCAACATTTAGCTTTGGTGAGTGTTTTGCAAGTACTATAGCTCGCACAGTAGCTAGCGTACTAACACCAAGAATCATCAAATAAGCCCTGCTGATATGATAAACAGTTCAAACTTACATCTAAGCATGCCATATATTACATCAAAAGCTGGTGAGGATACATCTGTTTCCATAACTCGGAGAGGGTTCGCATGATTCACTATCAAACAAAAGTACTAGCAATTACCGCCCACACAAGACAGTGCACTAGCCCTAAGATGGTTTGTTAACATGCATCGTTCTGGTAATTAAACACAGGGCAATGCAAACTACCCGGAAGGATTAGCGCGACCAACTATTTCTTGTCATTGATCTCTCGGGCAATGACGACAGCACGGACAGCGGCATGGGAATCGATCTCTGGGGCGATGTCCATAGGACTGACCGCGACATCAGAATCGATCTCTGGTGCGATGTCCATAGGATGGACAGCGGCATCGGAATCGATCTCTGGGGCGATGCCAACAGGACGGACCGCGACATCGAAAACGATCTCTGGGGCATTGTCCACAGGACGGGCCGCGACATCGGAATCATCAAGGACGTCCACCGGCACCTGCAAAACACTAACATATTAGCAAGCACATTGCAAATAATCAAAAACCACAACTTTCATTTTTACCTTGTGCAGCTCATCGGGGGATCCCATCCCTCCGGGGGCCATCTCCTCGTCCTCGATGGGGGCCATCACCTTGCCAGGGGAATACTGCTTCTCAACGGCGACTATCTGCTCAAACTCGGCCTTGAGCCGCGCAAAGGTGGCCATCAGAGTTTCTGGGGTAGGCACGGTGGGGCCCTTGCTGTTCTTCCAACTTTCTTTGAGGAGTTCATCCGCGCGTCAACTCTTTGGCCAGTGCTTGTTTCTTGGAGTTCTTCGTCTCCATGGGTTGGCCTGCCAACATGGTCAACTCGTTGGTCGGTGCTCTCTTCCTGGAGATTGCTGTCTCCAGTGGGTTGTCCGCCGGCAACTCTTTGCCTAGTGCTCCAGGATCCATCAATGAACTGACAAACGAACAACAATCGAAAGGAAACCACAATCGCAATGAAAACGGGAAAAGAATAGGCTGTGAGAATCTGTCGGTGCTTCGCAAAAAGAAGATTCTTGGAATGAAAATATAACAGCATCACTGATTCGCCCACCTTTCCTTTGTCGGTACAGAATAAAAATGGCAGAAGTGAGCAGCCTGGAGTGAGGTTTTCTTCAAGAAAGGGGAGAAAGGGCTTCAACGAGCATTCCAGTGAAATGATGGTTGCTTCGTCTAGTCCAACTTCGAGGCCACTTTACCACTGCCGGTAAAGGTGTGGGTTTTGTGATATGACGGGTCATGACGGCCACACCGGGGTGACTGGTGAATTTCGACTGTAGCACCTCGCTGTCATTTGGTGTATGGCACGCGAGCCCGGATGCTTCGATGTCCCGCATGTAGATAGAGCAGCTAGTCATATAGGAGTGATCAATATTGTGAACCGCGACTAAGGCGGAGAGGAAAACGAGAAAACTACGTAATTAATGCATGAGTTTAATTAGGGTAGTTTTGTAAAGTACGAGATACATTCCTCCAATCAGAAAATGCCTTGGTTGATGAGATTTCAGATTTGAGATACTGCACGCGGTGTAGTCTAGTCACTTATTGGAATCTCTAGTATACCGCATGATTCTTTGCTTCTTCTTACTACTACGTACTACTACCTCCGTCCGGGATTATTAGTCCCGCAGACCAAAACTCTAAGACCAAGGCAACCATAGTTAACTGCATGCACGCGTTTAGATAAGATTTAATTGCACCAATTCAGGTGGCTGTGTTTACGTGCTCAATAGTAATTGGCTGGATACTTCTTTGGCAATAACAATCACGGGAGATTTAATTGGGGGCACACACTTGGCCATAACTACCGCGTGCATGCACTGGCTGGCCACACGCACGCGTGCATGCAGCCTCGCTGGCTCATAGATCGTGGCTGTGTCACCGTGCTTGGCCAATAGGAGAGACGAAGGCGTCACTAATTGCGCATTGGAAAACAAATCATGGCCTAATATTTACGGACGAGACTCAGGCGCTCAGGGGACTAATAATCCCGGACGGAGGTAGTTCTTCGCCGACATGTGGGACAACCAGCTGCATCTGGGTCGATGTAATACGTGTCATGCACCAGATTAGAGTGCGGAACGGAAGGGGGTATCACCCCACTCGATGGCCAGCCTCGACGCGGAGCAGTCGGTGCACCATGAAGCGGCGCTCTCTCGGTCGTCGCGCCGCTTCAAAGCCGGCGCCAGTGAGAGGTCGCCTCCGCTCTGGCCGGGCATTAATGCGGCACTGACGCTCCAGGGCGACGCTGAACGTTTCACGCGGGAAGCGCGTGCTGGCAAGGGAGTGTAGGTTTTGAACCATTTCATGTGTAGTGCTGGTAGTTTGCAAAACTACTCAATTATTGCACTCAGTTTCCTAAGAAATTGTGATAAAAAATGTTACTCCACAACCCGCTTCCCTTCTCCTTCCTCTTCCACCGCCCGCGCACGTCTGCGAGAAGCGACCGGTCAACCCTTATATAGGAGTGCTAGCACAAAAAGATGCATGCATGACCACTAAAATTTCCAGATTAAACAGCCGCTCTGGCGGGAGTATGGCGTATGTTGTTACCTTCGGCCGGGCCATGGCTACCGGGCGACGGCGACCAGAGAAGAGGCGGCGGGAGGGGAATGAATGCAGCTACTGTTTGGGTTCACCGCCCGGCTTAAATAAATGCACAGCATCACATGTACCTACGGGTGCACAAATTGTAACATACGTGTCTGCTTAAGTGGGTGTCACGTAACTGGTGTGTGTGTGAGAGAGATTCTGAGAGACAGAGTGCGTGTGTGCGACTCTACTCTTCGGACATGTACTCAACCTTTTGCATCAGGATATAAGTATAATGGTATTTACTTTAGCTAGTGATTTACGTGGCCATGTTAACGTGGTTGTGTAAAAAAAATGGCACTTCCTGCTCGTGCATTGCACGGAACATCAATATGCATATTTTTACAACACACATGTTGTGATTTACCCATGCAGGAGTAATCCCATGTGTAAAAACTAATGATATTTCGAGAATTTTATCGGAAAACTGGTATCTCGAGTATGTCATCAAAAAAAATGAAAGATGAGACATAAGGTGAGGAGGAGTGGAGCGTGGTGGTGACTGGTGATCGGAATGGGAAGAGGCATGGGGATGGACGGTGCCGGCAGGCGGCACCGGCCACCATGCTTGATTGTTCCGGAGACTTCCTTTTTTAATTGCTTAGCAATGAGGTGTGGGAGATAAGGATGTGGAGAGAGGTGCGGCTATCTTTTGTAAAATTATCATAGTGGTCTTTCTATCTGTCAGATATAGATTCGGCGGTCTATATTACAAGATGGCAGTCACACCATCATCGCCAACTCGGTTTTTTATAAGGGTACAAATGATAAGTTTCCTAACTAATAAAGTAAAGTGGAATTTGTCCATGTTATACAAGAAAATTAAGGTGATTGTTTATCATACGGGTAAGCATGGATGAAGGGTGATAGGAACAAATTCTCCGCCTAGAGCATGTGTGTGTGAGATGGAGTCTCAATGTGTCGTGGTTTTGTCACGGCAGATGTCCTCTTGCAAGGACTTAGTCGTGGAGCCATCGCAACTAGGAAGTTTAAAGGGGTTAATCGGGACAAAGGACACGAGATGTTTATACTAGTTCGGCCCCTTACGGTGAAGGTAAGGCCTACGTCTAGTTGGGTTGGTATTGCTTGATGTTTTGATGACTAGGGAGCGAGATACGCTATGCCCGGCTCTCGATGAGTTGTTTCTTGCCCTAAGCTGCCAGCGGGTCGTCCCCTTATATACACGGGTAGACGCCATGCGTTTCTCTGAGTCCCGCCGCTCATAAACAAAGGTCCGCTCGGTGACTAGTTAATTCTACCTTATGATACAAGAAATGTTAACATGGCGGTTTATCACCATGGGCATTAAGACGCATGTGGCCCTCGGCCCCTTTGTTGAACCGCCATCTTCATGCTTGGCTTTGGGCTTCTTCTTGATGAGTCTTCTTTGTGTAACCCGGCCCCTCCTGGGCGGCTTACACAAATAGTTATATCCCCAACATTAGGCCCCATATTGATTTGAACCTGTTCATGTCAATCTTAAAATACCTTAAAAATAAACCTTCAATCTTCTGTCTGTTCAAAGGTTTTAACCCGCCGTGACGTCATCCTCTGGATCCGGGTTAACCCGCCGTGACGTCATCCTCAATTAAATTCATATTTTATTCCGTCATACCCTCCAATGGATCTTCTGCCTTTACTGACCATTCCAAAAACCGAGGCGTCGGGGCCGCTGGATAATGATGTTGGCCTCCTCGTTTCTCGCGCCGTCTCAGTCGGCTTTCCCTTATAAATGAGTGCGACCTAGGTCTTTCCCGTTCTCCTTCTTCGGTCGTCTTCCTCCTCGCACTATTTCTCTGCCGCTTGAGCTCTGCCACCACCGCCACTGCAGATCTCCTCGTCTTCTCCAGCTCAAGGTCGCTGCATCAACCTGACTTGACCAGAGAAGCGTGACGGATCCCTGCAACAGCTCTGCATCCATAAGTCATTTTCTTTCCCTGCTTTTAGATCTGCATTATGGCCTCCCGAGTTCATCGGTGTTCATCGCCTCCCGTTGCAAACCCTTGATAATTTCCCCTCCAGTGCTCCTTTTTGATCTTTAGACAGTTAGAACTACTGCGGTGGCTGTTCCGCACCCGTCTTGAATAGGAACAGATCTCCTTTTCCTTGTTTAAAGGCCTCCTTCGAGTAGATGAACTTCTCTGCCCTAGTTTTTAGGTCTAGAAATTTTTCTTTTCAGAGCAACCGTTTGATCCAAAATAATTTCTGTAAACTGTGAAACCTGTTTGTTCCATACTTAGCCAAAAACTGCATCTGTTGAATCTGTTTAACCATGGTAGCCCATACGGCCGGTTTAAGACAACACCGGTTGTCAGTCTTGCTTGTTCTGGCGACTTAAGAAAATTTAAGTGCCTTTGATACCTGTAACAGTTTAAATATTACTGCATAGTTACCCATATGTCATTAGGCCCTTCTTAAGCCGCATTTTGAATAAACTTAAAATGCTTTCCTCACGGGTTAAATTTGAACCGAACTTCTTATTTTGTCATAGGCTTCAATTTATACAATGGCACCCAAGGCTCCCAAAGCTCCTGTGACCTGCAACTGGGTCAAATCCACTATTACAGAAAGCACTTTGTCTGACTTTGTGAAATCCGGCCATCTGCCCAAGAGAGAGGTCATGCCTTATCGTGCTCCTAACCCATCAGAGGAGACGCCTCAACCCAAGGAAGGGGAGGTGATCGTGTTTGCTGATCACATGAACTGGGGCTTCGCTCCACCTGGTTCAAAATTCTTCAGGGATGTTTTACATTTCTTCGACCTTAGACCTCAAGACATCAGGCCCAATTCCGTGTCAGATATAAGCAACTTCCAAGTCTTCTGCGAGGTGTACCTTGGGGAAGAACCCAGCTTACTTTTATTCAGAGAATTGTTTTACTTAAACCGGCAGAACGAACGTGCCAACGGGCCCAGTCTGGAACTTGGTGGCATCTCGATTCAGCGACGGAGAGACTGCCTTTTTCCTTACGCTGAACTGCTGAGTCATCCAAAGGATTGGAATCAGATGTGGTTCTACTGCCAGGATACTTCTCCGGCTGACGAAAATCCTCTACCTGGTTTCCGCGCCTTGCGCCTTGAATCCAACCACCCGCTGCGAGATAAACTGACTGCTGTTGAAGGTCTGCCAATTGCTCCCACCATTAGTAAAATCAAAGCTCTTTTGGGAAATGGCTTGGATGGCATTGATCTGGTTCGAGTCTGGGTCGCTTGGCGAGTGATTCCGTTAAGCCGCCGCCCCGGCTTAATGTGCGCTTACTCTGGCGAGAAGAATGACCAACTGCGTCATAGTCCCGACGACTTACCAGATGATGTGGTAGAGGCTAGGACTCAGACGTTGCTGAAAGAGGGCACGGTGATTTGTAATTCCTTTTGCTTACTTCCTTTCTGCAAGAAGAACCTGGCCCCTGCAGTGAGCCATCAATCTCAATGAATACTCTTTACTATATTACACTTTGCTTTACTCATAACCCCTTATCATTTTTCACTGGCCGATGATAACTTCTGGAAGGTCAAGTATAACCATGAGGTGGCCAAATAGGCCAGAGCTGCAAAAAGAGCTGAAAGGAAAGCCGCCAAGACTGGAACTTCGAAGAAGAGGAAGCCAAGCGCTTAAGACCTGTTGAAACTTGACGATACCGATGATGATGAAGAAGAGGTAACTTTTAACTCCCTTGACTCTTTATCATTACCTTGCTGATATTTAAACTTTTCCAGGAAGACATGGGGAACAGCCAAGCCGTCGAGGAAGAGGTAAATATAATCTCCTCCGACTCTGAGCCCCTGCCGCGTCAGAAAATTCGAAGAGTAACCCGGAAAGTAAGATTTTCACATCCTTTGGCTTACCAAGATCCTCAATTTCTTTTGAAGCAACAGCAATTTGAAAGCCGGAGGCAGACCCAGACCAGCAAGGATATAGAGCTCTCCTCCGGCTTACCTGATGTAACCAGGAAGCGCCGGGCTGGGGTTATCTCCGATTTATGTTCTATTTACCCTTTGGCGGGTTCAATTCGTCAACCTCTCAATTCACCTGACTCCAATTATCAGGATACCTCTCCTCCCTCCGGCGAATCTATGCAATCTAACATGCCGGCTTTCAAAACTGCCCCCGGGTAATGTAAACTTATTTACCTTGTACTTTACCTTACTCATGTTTTTGTACTCACCCTTCTGCTTTGTCCACAGCGTGCAAGTGAAGCCCAGTAAGAGGGCAAAGAAGAATAAGCCATCCCAAGACCCGGTCGTGACTGAACCGGAGCTTGGAACAATACTCTGACGATTCGATCCATCACCGCCGCTGATCCAGCCTCGACATTCCAAAGACCAACCTCTGATCCTCCTGCCGAAGATACTCTCAACAACTCTGATAACCCGGAAGCTCGTAGCCCGGCCAAGACAATTGACCCGGAAATTGAGATTCTGAAGACCCAGTTTGTTGAGCCGGGACAGCCCACTGTCCTTGCCAAGTGCTCTGCCAAGGAGGAGTTCCTGGAACGCCGAAAGGCCAAGCTAGACATTGCTGATTATACTCATTTGAGCATTGGAGATATAGTCTCTGGCTATATCAATCAAGTACATAGCAGCCGTGACCTGGAAATCGACATGGTGAAGCAAATACAGCAAAAATCTGAGGTATAACTTTTATGCTACTTTTCTGAATCATATTTACTGTATCAGCCCCCAAGTCTATTGTTTATGAATAAATATGTTGTAGACTGAGAAACCTGCTTAGCACTGCTTTATCCGGTTTAGAAAGAAGATATTTAACCCGGTTGTAACATGATACCTTAAACTTGCGATACACATTAGCCCCCAAGTGTCAAGTACCTTTGCTTGCAAAGTGCTTGGAACTTAACTTCCATGAACCGGAATTGTAAATTAAAATTCTTCAGCATACATTAGCCCCCAAGTGTCAAGTGCCTTTGCTTGCAAAGTACTTGGGACTTAATGTTATCTTACCATGATTCTCACTGTAACCCGACATCAATGCAGGCCACCACAAGTCAATTTGAGTCAGAGATTACTGACCTGAAGAGCCGCCTGGCAGCTCAAGAGCTTGAACTTCAAAAGGCCAACTCCAAATTTGAATTCAGCATCTCTGAACAAGAGAAGTTGAAGAAGAATTTCGATGCGGAGAAGAAAATTTGGATTGATGAGAAGGCCGCACTGGTGACCCAGGCCGAGACAGCAGATACGTCACTTGCAGAAGCAACAGCCGAGCTGTCCTGCTTAAAGCGACAGATATCTCAAATGGTCTCAGCCATCTTTGGTAAGTTATTATATATAACCTTGAATATTGCAATCCTTCCTTTGATGACTATTTTAATTGTCATCTCCGGCTCACCTTATGTTTATGAACGCGGGCCCCAGGAGCACAAACCTCAAGCATAACATGTAGATCAAGCTGAAGGCGGTTTACACTCTGGTGGAGCAACTGTACACCAGGTCACAACGTGCTTTGGCCATTGTGGCTTTATCAAATGACGCTCCCCATCTCTTGCAAGATGTGCTAAAGCGGCTTGCCGTGCTACCCCAGTGGATTCAAGAGCTAAGACGGACTTCTGCCAGAACCGGGGCTATAGCTGCCTTGAGCCGGGCCAAGGCGTTGCTTCCAGAATTAGACATGGCAGACGTCGCTCTTGGATATCCCAGCTTGAAGGAAGATGGCTATTTATTCAAAGAAACATACTTTACAGCTTGTGTGAAAGTCGTACGTCCTGTTGCTACTATCATTGGGAATGATATTGACCTTACCAAGAATCAGCCGGGCTACGACAGAGAGAACCGGAGGATTCCAACACCTCAGTATGATGACGTCAGCCTGATCCCTCCAACTCGTAAGCACACCTTTGCCCCTGAAGTTGACCCAGCCGGTCTAATAGATGATGAAGCTGAGTTTGAAGCCTTAAGCGGCATTGACTGGGCCTCGTCAACCTTCCAGGACAGGGCAGCAGACGGAGAGGCGTAGAAGGATAACCCGGAATCTTCAAGCCCACCAAAGGAGAGAACCGCCAGGCGTTTATGACATTGCGAAAACAATGCCTCATTATTCAGACTCGGGGAGTCTTGTAATAGGATAGAAAAACCCTCTCAACTTTGTCATGCCTTCGCGCATGTTTGTGGCGCTTAATACTTTCGTAAGCCGCCATCGCTATATACTTCCAGCTTATATTGATCTTTCCTTGATGTTAAAAACTCGCTGGCCTTATCCTGCATATGAAACAAATGGAATTCCCTTGGTGATTTATCGCATCCGGGGTCACATAAAGTATTGATAACCCAGAGTACGAACCAAAACATCATGTAAAGGTCGGTTTATGATTACAATCACAATAGCATACCTGTGATCTTTTTTGGTATTCTCGCCGGCTTATGTGACCCAAATCATGAGAGTGAGTTTAACTCCTGAAAATTGGCACATATAATGTTTACCTGGCCCTTAATGTTTGTCGACCTGGCTAAGATAGGTTTAGCCAATGGTCAGCCTGGCTTTGATACCAAGTCTGTGACGACCGGTTTTCCGGGTATAATTTCCAGAAAATGGCCATTGTGCTCACCAGCCCTGTGATTATCAAGAATGATGAGGCACCAACTTGATACAGCAATGCCAAGAAAATACAAAATATGTAGTACAAGACCATTCTGGCTTGTGAGTACAACAAATGGTTTATAGTGGTTGATGGCGGAAGCGGTTTGTGGTACATCAGTGTTTATCGGACTCCATTTCCCACAGGAACAGCTGACCAGGATAACTCCTATCTTCGCGAGGCTGCTATCACCATTACTTAGGTTCCGGGGCTGTCATCACGGTCGCTCCTCTCCGCGCAAGAAATCTGGCCAAGACAATAGCCAGGGACAAGCCAGTGAGTACTTTTGAATGTACTCGCAAACATTATGAACAGGGGTACAATATAACAACGATAAAATTTAGCTCTGAAAATATTTTTAAGGTCATGATGCCAGTCACAAAAGTAAAATCTCTGATGCATGGAAGCAGGTTATTTATGGATATGCAATAATGTAGTAGTAATAAAATGCACCGATCGGGTGTCTGAAGCGACACCTCGAAAGGTTAGTAAACAAAGAGAATTTGCCTCAGTCGGGCGTCTGAGCGACACCACATAAAGGGCTTATACAGAAAATAAATACAAGCATGCCACAGTCGGGCGTCTCAGTGACACCACGTAAAGGGCTTATAAAGAAAACACAATGAATATCCAGGAGGTAGAACCATCCAGGGATATTCGATAATCCAATAATATAACGGGTTAGTCCACAACAAAATAATGATCATAAACATCACAAGTCTCAAGTCGTGAACCCAGTTCTGTTTTAACAGTTTCTCCTCCGAAGACCGACACTAAGACCGACACTCGACCCATCCCAGACTGTAATCCTTAACCATGGACACGGCTATTCGAATAGGCTTAATCTCTGCGGAGGGTGTACTCTTTACCCACGAACAACGGATTCCTTTAGTCAATCGGGGCTAATTCCCTCTACGGCCTTTTAATTGAAAACACACCTATCCGCACACACCAGCCTAACTTACCGGTGTCTGGAATCACCCATCACACCCGTTGAGGGAAGCTTTAAGTGGGGAGGCTACAACCTCGACGTAACATGGGATCAAGAATTTATACCGCGCGCAAACTAGGGGAGCTACCCCTTCGGCTACAACCGAAACACCCATGCTCCCAGACCAGGTGGCATGCCTACCGGATGCCTCCGGTATCTTCCACCAAGGCCTCTCTGTACGGTGTGTGCTAGGAAAGGGGTTGACAACTTACTGAACCGTACCCTACCTATGGCAGGGGCAAGTGGCAGCACGAAACAAGTATGGGGGTTACCGGGACAAGACTCGATCTACGGTCGACTCAGGAGGTTTAAATATTCCCTGCATGATTAGCATAACAATATATATACATCAACCAATGTACAGAATCGTCACACGCGTACGCACCTCATGCCATACCGGACACGTCCGTCTCGACGGAAGGCTAGGGACAAGACCGTGTCTACCCAAGACAGAGGCTTTCCCCGTTTCTCTTCCGTTATGCATGAAAGGCACATGACGGTGATTACCATCACAACCATATCAAACTCCAATAGTATGAAAACATTAATATGCACTCATGAGTAGGAACATATCATCACAAAAAATGACGTATACCCCGTGTCGAGGTGATGTTGTCACCGCGTCAAATAACACACACCATAATATGCCAGGGTTCAGAATGCTTGCCTTCAGGTTGTGGGGAGGCTGGGTGCATTCCAAAACTCTTGAAAGTTTTCTCCTCTCTCCACAAATCTTATTTAAAAATATTTTTGAATCAATATATAGTTCAAAAGCCGTACCAAAAAGTTGTCTTAAATTTTTTGAAATAAATCTTAAAATAAACTAGACAATATTTGAAAGAGTTAAGAAAAAGAATCAACTCATTTGGAGTTATATTTAAAAAGTTATAGCTAGTCAAAATTTTGGTAAGAATCTGTTTTTAATAAAAACAGAAAAAGAAAACGTTTCAAACGAGATTACGTTTTTCGGGTCGTGGGAGGCGACTTGGGATTTTACGCCTCCACTTGTCCAACATGGACCGCGCGGGGAGTCGCTGACAGTGGGTCCAGGGGGCCCACTAGTCATGTTTGACTGGTCTCCCCTCCCTCTTCTTCTTCTGCCCGAGCAGAGGCGGGACTCCGGCGACCGTCGCCGGCGAACGGCGGTTCCTCGCGGGGAGCTGAGGGCGGGGATGGATCCGCGGATCAGGGGCGGTCCTTCCGGTGGTCGTAGGGTCGTCGGAGGTGGAGGAAATCGCCGGCGGTGAGCTCTGCGGCCGAGGAAAGCTTTGGTGGATTTGGGGGCTCGGGCTACGGTGATGCTCCGTTGTCGTTTGGGGTCTGGGCAGCTCCGCAAGACGATGTGGAGCAGAGTAGTGGTGATGGCAGGGTGGGGGAGGCTCTGGTGGCGCCGAGGTGAACAGGAATGAGGCGGCGGCCGAGCTGGCCGGAGAGGTTGAAGACGGTCTTCCCTTCTTCAATTGATAGCGATGGGGCACTAGGAGGACGGCGTGAGGCTGCTTGAGTGATCGGGGGAGCTCGGGGCCTTCCTTTTATAGCGCCTCCAAGTCCGTTCACGGCGGCCGTGGATGAGCTCGTCGGTGGACCGCCCTACTGTGCTGCAGGGCGACGTGGCGGTGGCTGGCTAGCTCCAGGGGCTAACGACGACCACTCCATTGTCCAACGAGGCGAGCTGGCGCGCTGAGGTGGTTTGGGCGGTGCTGCCCATGGCGGTGGCGGATGCGGCCGCAGGCGTGCCGCCAAGCGGCTTGCTGGCGATGCTGCAGGGGGCGAGGAGGCGGTTGGGGCTTCTAGCGTGACGTGGCGAGAGGGAGAGGATTTGGATTCGCTCGGGGAAACTTATCCAGGGGGGGTGATGGCTCGGACGCGAGCACGTGCAAAACGCGTGCTCTGCTCGCGCTCTGGGCGTGCACGACACTCGTTCGACGAAATGCCAGGGCGACCAAAGATGCTAGAGAGCCGCTGCAAAACCACAGGCCTATGTTAGAAACATATAGAAGGCTACTAGACAACTTGGTTTGGGGCAAGGGGAAAGTTCACCACACAAAACCTTCAGCCAAATCTGTCTATGCACACAGGGTGTTTGACAATATGCCAGAGGCATCTAGGCATTACTTGGGGTGGTCAAATCTCCCAGAGTGGGGTCTCTTTAGATGCAAGAGATGATGGTGAGGTTAGTTTGCCAAATGAATAAACTTGTTAGTGCAAGGTTTGCAAAATTTCAATTCTGGACAGGTGGTAAAAGGCATCATTACATGAACCAAAAATGTCCCAAAGGGTGCATGCTCCTGGACTTAGGGGTTTTGCAGGGTTGACTACAAGCAAGACAAAGCACAAGGGCACTAGAGCAAAAATAAATAGGGTTGCAGTAGAAATCACAAGGCTGGACCAGAATGAAAAAGAGGTTGATTCACTCAATTTTTCCAAAGAACAATACTAGGTTTTTGCATAAAGTTGGATGGAATGCTACCACTGACATCCCATAATTTTGGTGGAGGCTTTAAAGAAATATTTAATTAGGCTGTAGTGCAAAACTGCCCACTGGACCAGATTTGAAAATTAGGTGTAGAGCTTGAAATATTCAATGAAAGAAATATATTTTTGCATAAAAGTTATTTATAAACATCACATGACATCTCCAAATTTTGGTTGGAATTTTAGTTAAATTTATCAAATGGTTGTAGTTCAAAAAGAGCTCCTAAACTAAATGGAAGTCATTTTTTAAGGAATAAAGCTCAGAGAGAAATATTTAAATAAATAAATCTGCTGATTAAGAAATTTTTATATTGAGAGAGCATAGAAGTCCAATACATTTTGGAAAGTTTCCACTTGGGTAAAACTCCTCAATATTAAAAAGAAGGGTTCTGAAATCAACAGAAAATCCAGAAAGCAAATTTTTTTTTAAACTCCTGGAAAAAAATTATAATAAAAACCTGATTAAATTTTTGGGGTGTTACACCGATCAAGTGGGTATCGACAGCTATGTTCTCTTTGGTTCGAATACGACCTATGTTTGAACAGGAAGCCCCCAAGTGATCATGGCTAGATTCAGATATGATCATAAGCCGGACCAAAGGGAAAGCCGGATTTATGTATGATCCGCTCCCTGTTGGTTGTTTCCACCACCTGATAAAAAAGACATATAAACCTTTGATGGTGAAAAGGACAGAGGTCCTGCTTTATTGCTTTATATAATATATACATCTTCAAAAATATATACATATTAAGAGCCGGCAGCTCAGGTATAATAAGGTCAAATATGAGCGATATTCCACGGCCGGCGGGTCTCTTCCTCTGACTTACGTGAGTCTTTGTGCTCTCGAACATCGATGAGGTAGTATGACCCGTTGTTCAAATTCTTGGTGACCACAAAGGGTCCTTCCCAAGGAGGGGATAGCTTGTGCATATCAGACTGATCCTGGATGAGGTGGAGCACTAAGTCGCCTTCCTGAAAGGCTCTGCTTCTAACCCGGTGGCTGTGATAGCGGCGCAAGTCTTCTGGTAAATCACCGAGCGGGCTATTGCCAAGTCTCGCTCCTCATCCAACAATTCAAGTGCATCCTGACGAGCCTTTTCGTTATCAGCCTCAACGTAAGCCGCCACGCGGGGTGAGTCGTGCCGGATGTCACTTGGCAGGACTGCCTCCGCTCCGTACACCATGAAGAAAGGTGTGTAACATGTAGATCTGTTAGGCATAGTGTTGATACTCCATAACACGGAGGGTAGCTCCTCCACCCAACAACCCGGAGTCCGCTGTAAGGGGACCAAGAGCCGGGGTTTGATACCCTTCAAGATCTCCTGATTAGCTCTCTCTGCTTGACCATTGGATCGAGGATGAGCAACAGCCGAAACATCAAGCCGGATATGTTCCCGTTGACAGAACTCTTCCATGGCACCTTTTGAGAGATTAGTGCCATTATCATTTATGATGCTGTGTGGAAAACCAAAACGAAAGATCACCTTTTTCATGAACTGAACCGTCGTGGCTGCATCACACTTACTGACAGGCTCTGCCTCAACCCACTTTGTAAACTTATCCACTGCCACCAGGAGGTGTGTATTTTTATCCTTAGACCTCTTGAAAGGTCCAACCATGTCAAGCCCCAGACTGCGAACCGCCAAGTAATTGGAATCATCCTCAATTCTTGAGCCGGTACATGAGCTCGTCATGAGAATTTTTGACATCCGTCACATTTGCTAACCAGATCCTCCGCATCAGCATGAGCCGTCAGCCAGTAGAAACCATGACGAAAAGCCTTCGCCACTAGAGATTTTGAGCCGGCATGATGACCACAATCTCCTTCATGGATCTCACGAAGTATCTCCTGACCCTCCGTAGGCGACACACAACGTTGAAACGCCCCAGTGACACTGCGGTGATGTAACTCACCATGAACAATCGTCATAGATTTGGACCTCCTGATGATTTGTCTCGCCAAAATCTCATCCTCAGGCAATTCTCCCCGGGTCATATAGGCCAAATACGGCACTGTCCAATCCCGGATGACATGAAGAGCTGCCACCAGTTGTGCCTCCGGGTCTGGCACTGCTAATTCTTCCTCTGTAGGTACTTCGACAGAAGGATTATGCAAAACATCGAGAAAGGTGTTAGGCGGCACCGGCTTACGCTGAGATCCCAACCGGCTTAAAGCATCAGCCGCCTTATTCTTATTTCGATCAATGTGCTCCACTTGATAGCCTTTGAAATGCCCGGCCACAGCATCAACTTCATGACGGTAAGCCGCCATAAGGGGATCCTTGGAATCCCACTTGCCTAACACCTGTTGAGCCACAAGATCCGAGTCACCCAAACACCTTACCCGGCTCAAATTCATCTCTTTGGCCATCCTGAGACCATGGAGTAAGGCCTCATACTCAGCTGCATTGTTAGTACAAGGAAACATAAGCCGGAGCACATAACAGAATTTGTCACCTCGGGGAAGTTAAACGACTCCGACCCCGAGCCTTCCAACTACCTGGACCCATCAAAGTGAATAGTCCAATATATGTTATCTGGCTTCTCCTCAGGTGCCTGTAACTCTGTCCAATCATTGATAAAGTCCACCAAGGCTTGAGACTTAATGGCGGTACGCGGCATGTACTTCAAACCATGAGGCCCAAGCTCAATGGCCCACTTGGCGACTCGTCGTGTGGCTTCCCTGTTCTGGATGATGTCTCCCAAGAGGCGTAACTTACCACAGTTATAGGATGACCTTGGAAGTACTGCTTCAGCTTCCGGCTTGCCATAAACAATCCGTAAACAAGCTTCTGCCAATGCGGATACCTTTGCTTGGACTCTATGAGCACCTCGCTGATGTAATAAACTGGCCACTGAACCGAATGCTCCTTGCTAGCCTCCTTGCGCTCCACCGCAATGGCAACACTGACAGCTCGTGAGTTAGCAGCCACATACAACAGCAACGGCTCTTTATCAATGGGAGCCGCAAGGACCGGCGGCTCAGACAACTGCCTCTTTAAGTCTTCAAAGGAGGTATTAGCAGCATCACTCCAGACAAAAGTGTCCGTTTTCTTCATCATCTGATACAGCGGTAGGGCCTTCTCACCTAACCGGCTTATGAACCGGCTTAAAGCAGCAACACGACCCGCCAGTCGCTGAACATCATTGATGCACGCCGGTTTAGCCAAAGAGGTAATCGCCTTGATCTTCTCCGGGTTAGCTTCGATGCCCCTGTTTGAGACCAGAAATCCCAAAAGTTTGCCTGCAGGTACACCAAATACACACTTGGCCAGTTAAGCATCATCTTATAAACCTGGAGATTATCAAAGGTTTCCTTCAAATCAGATATCAAAGTTTTCTTCTCTCTGGACTTCACCATGATGTCATCCACATAAGCATGAACATTGCGCCCAATCTGATCGTGGAGACAGTTCTGTACACACCGCTGATAAGTCGCCTGGGCACTCTTGAGCCCAAACGACATAGATACATAGCAGAAGGCTTCGAATGGAGTGATGAACGTTGTCTTCTCCTGGTCCTTAACTGCCATTTTGATCTTATGATAACCAGAGTAAGCATCCAAAAAGCTCAAATGCTCACAACCCGCCGTAGCATCAATGATTTGATCAATACGGGGGAGAGCAAAGGGATCAGCCGGACAAGCCTTATTTAAGTCCGTGTAATCCACACACATCCGCCAGGTGCCGTTCTTCTTGAGCACAAGCACCGGGTTAGCCAACCACTCCGGGTGAAAAACCTCCACAATAAACCCAGCCGCTAAGAGCCGGGCGACTTCCTCTCCAATAGCTTTCCGTCTCTCTTCGTTGAACCGTCGAAGAAGCTGCCTGACCGGCTTATACTTTGGATCAACATTGAGAGTGTGCTCAGCGAGTTCTCTCGGTACACCCGTCATGTCAGAAGGTTTCCATGCAAAGATGTCCCGGTTCTCACGGATGAACTCGATGAGAGCGCTTTCCTATTTAGGATCCAAATTGGTACTGATACTGAACTGCTTAGATGAATCGCCTGGAGTGAAATCAACAAGCTTGGTTTCATCAGCCGACTTAAACTTCATGGCCGGGTCATGCTCGGTGGTTGGCTTCTTTAGAGAGGTCCTATCCGCCAGGTCAACATTGTCTTGATAAAATTTCAGCTCATCTGCTGCACAAACAGACTCAGCATAAGCCACGTCGCCCTCCTCACATTCCAGGGCTACCTTTCGACTTCCATGCATAGTGATGGTGCCCTTGTTACCCGGCATCTTAAGCTGCAGATAAACATAACATGGTCGTGCCATGAACTTGGTATAAGCCGGCCGACCAAACAGAGCATGATATGGGCTCTTGATTTTGACCACCTCAAAAGTTAATTTCTCAGCTCTAGAATCATACTCATCTCCAAAGGCCACTTACAGTTCAATCTTGCCAACTGGGTACGCCGACTTACTAAGCACCACTCCATGAAAAACAGTGTTGGACGTCCTCAAGTCCTTATCAGTCAACCCCATGCGGTGAAAGGTCTCATAATAGAGAATATTGATGCTGCTTCCTCCGTCCATGAGTACCTTAGTGAATTTATATCCACCAACCTGAGGTGCTACCACCAAGGCCAACTGACCCGGGTTATCAACCCGGAGGGGGTGATCTTCCCTGCTCCATATAATGGGCTGCTCTGACCACCTCAAATAACGGGGAACCGCCGGCTCAACAGAATTCACGGCCCTCTTATGAACC
The DNA here is from genome assembly GCA_021605145.1 of Aegilops bicornis. Lineage (NCBI taxonomy): Eukaryota > Viridiplantae > Streptophyta > Magnoliopsida > Poales > Poaceae > Aegilops > Aegilops bicornis. The sequence continues at coordinate 130,625,503 of CM038673.1, read as the reverse complement.
TTCTGGTCTCGTTTGCACAAATTAGTGGTGAACACATGGTACTGCCCACCATTCAGCTGCTTTGGGTGGCTTTGATAACCTTTCTAACTGCTCGTCCCCTTGACCAGATCTTTGTTGATTATAGCCGCCTTGATTTCCTTGAAAGTCGGAACTTGAACCGCCGCCCGGGCCATGAAAGCCGCCAGCTCCTGAGCCGCCGCCCGATCCATGATTGCCATCAAACATGTTGGAATTCTTGAAAGCCTTCATGATCACGCAATCCTTCCATAAATGAGTGGCTGGCCTCTCCCGGGTCCGTGTCTCGGACAGGGCTCATTAAGTAACTGTTCCAGAGATGGGCCTGACCCTCCAGACCGGGGGGGGGGGGCAGCTTTCCCTTATGTCTCTGATTGTTACCCTGTGCATTGTCCACGAACTCCGAGTTACCATCAGCTTTACGCTTATTACCTCCTTGATTTGTCGGGTTATGCTGTTGGCCCTTTCCATTGTCGTTCTTCTTTCCCTTCCCTGTCTTTTCCTCATCAGATGCGGGATCCTTGGTACTATCAGAGTCGGCGTATTTGACTAAAGCCGTCATCAGCGTACCCATATCATTGCAATCACGCTTAAGGCGCCCCAAATTCTGTCTTAGCGGCAGTTCTTCTCCAACATGAGGACTGCAGAGCCGGCATCCATCTTGTCAGACGAATGTACCCAATGAGTCATGGATTCACCCTCCTCCTGCTTACAATTCGTCAAGTCCACAATCGACATAGATTGCTTGCATGTGTCTTTGAAGTTCTGGATGAATCGGGCCTTGAGCTCCGCCCATGAACTGATGGAATTGGCCGGTAAACCCTTTAACGAAGACCGGGCCGTTCCTTCTAGCATCATGGTGAAGTACATAGCCATTGTTGCGTCGCTGACCTCCAACAACTCCATGGCCATCTCATAACTCTCGATCCACGCTCCGGGCTGTAAGTCGGCCGTGTAATTTGGTACCTTTCGGGGTCCCTTGAAGTCTTTGGGCAGACGCACATTGCGCAAAGCCGGCACTAAACAAGGAACACCACCTGTCCTGTTGGCTACTCCGCCTCAGCAGGTCGTCGGATAATCCGGAAAAGCCTTACGAGCAACCTTTGAGCCGCTTAGTTGAGCCGCTGGTCTCTTCCCTCTGCCGCACCCGGTCCTGCACCGGGTTGTATCCACCGGGTTGGTTATGGCGCTGGGCGTTGCTTGACAAAGCTTCTGACTCCATGTGCCTGCTATAACTCGGACTCCGGTTAGGACGAGCCTCTGACTGGAGTTGTTGCACCCGTGCATCCAAAGCCGTCCGCTCTGTAGCTAACGTGGTGTCCTCAGCTGCCAAGGCCTCCTTAGCCCGGGCTATCTCCTCATGCACCTTTGCCACCTCCGCGTTATGCTCATCTTGATTTGCAGGAATAACCGTGGCGGTTCACAGGGCCGTCCGCGTATCCATAAGATCCATCAAGACTGAGCCGGGCGGGCGACAGACCTCTGTCCGGGCCGCCTCGACCCGGACGTTATTGCTGTTGCAACCGTTGATTTTTGACCGGGTTGAGTACCAGCCATGAAGACTCCTGCCCAGCTTGGCGGCTCATAGGAGTCCGGAATACTAGAGCCATCAGAATAGCCCCCAAGCATGCCCTCCTATACTTGATACAGCGAATCTGTTGAATCGGCGGACGAATCACCGTCAGAGAGGACGGTCGTCTCACCATCATCTTCAGATCCTTTAGAAAGTTTGTCGGATCACGGGTTCCGGCAGACCCTTAAGGTTCGAACTCTGGGGTGCGCGCGGAGATCCAACCCTCCACCGACTCGTACCTCGCCGAACAACTGGGACCTAAACTACCAACAAGAACAACACAAGAGACGCAAGATTTATACTAGTTCGGGCCACCGTTGTGGTGTAATACCCTACTCTAGTTTGTGGTGTATGGATTGCCTCTGGGGCTGACGAAGAACAGTACAGGGAAGAACAGCCTCACGAGGGTCTGTTCTTGGTGGGTGTGATGAACTGCTAAGTGGTGTCCCGTCGCTCTAGCCTGAGGAGCGGGTTTCTCTCTCTCTCTCTCTGGATTCCGAACGCTCGGTCCGATCGTCCTTCGTCCTTCCCTCCTTCTCTTCTCGTCCCCCTTATCTGAGTGTGGCTACCCCTATTTATAGGCGAAGGCCCTGGGCCTCTTCCCAAATATTGAGCGGGAAGGGCGCCAACAATTGGCCATTTTGAAGGGGAACAGCGGGTACACTTATCCTGACTAAAGTTGGTCCTCGCCTGCCAAAGGCTCTGGTGATGACGCCTGCTTGGGCTCCATGATGACTGCATTCCAGCCGTTGGGGCTGGTCTTGGTCTTGTTGCACCGAAACGGATGCCTTTGCTTGATGCCCTTGCCTGCGCTTGCCCCTTTGCACCAAAGAGGAAAGGAGGACGCTGCGCGGGCTGGCGCCCTCGGTCGTCATGGCTTACGTCACGGGCACCTCGCGAGGTACCCCGCCTTGAGTTCTCCGCCTCCTCATGAGCCAGCCTGACGAGGCCGCGCCTGAGGAAGCTCTTGGTCGTCCGCCCAGCGAGGGTCTCGAGCTTGTGTTGATGAAGATGGGCCGTCCTGGGCCTCCTTTGAGCCACGCCGCAGGCCGCAGGCAGGCAAGTCTGGGGACCCCCGTTCCCAGAACACCGACAAAGTTCCTCTCCGTGGATGCAACCCACGAAGGCACGCTTCATGCCGGGTTGAACTCGGGCGGGTCTCGCACGCTGAGCCGTCTCGACGAGGTCGATGCAGTTGTCCGGCTCAGGGGCCGGCTCACCAATCCGGCCGATGAAGACGTGGATTCGGCTGATGGGGAGCCTGTACCGTTACTCAATTGAGTCGGCGTCGGGGCCCCAGCCTTCGTTGTCGATGTAGATCTTGCCGCGACGACTCTTGGTCATTCGGCCCACTGCGTATCCCTTGAGCCCTTCGAAGCTGCCCTTCAAGAACTCAAATCCACCATGCGCTGGCCCCACGGTGGGTGCCAACTGTCGTGGTTTTGTCACGGCAAATGTCCTCTTGTAAGGACTTAGTCGTGGAGCCATCGCAACTAGGAAGCTTAAAGGAGTTAATCGGCACAAAGGACACGAGATGTTTATACTAGTTCGGCCCCTTACGGTGAAGGTAAGGCCTACGTCTAGTTGAGTTGGTATTGCTTGATGTTTCGAAGACCAGGGAGAGAGATACGCTATGCCCGGCTCTCGATGAGTTGTTTCTTGCCCTAAGCCACCAGCGGGTCATCCCCTTATATACACGGGTAGACGCCCTGCGGCCTACAGAGTCTCGGCTGGCTCATAAACAGTGTCCGGCTCGGTGACTAGTTAATTCTACGTTATGATACAAGTAATGTTAACATGGCGGTTTATCACCATGGGCCTTAAGCCGCCTGTGGCCCTCGGCCCCTTTGTTGAACCGCCATCTTCATGCTTGGCTTTGGGCTTCTTCTAGATTAGTCTTCTTTGTGTAACCCGGCCCCTCATGGGCGGCTTACACAAATAGTTATATCCCCAACACAATGTGTGTGGGGGGGGGGGGAGAGAGAGATGGAGTCTTAGTGTGTGTGTGTGTGTGTGTGTGTGTGTGTGTGCGTGTGTGTGTGATGGAGTCTTATTGTGTGTGTGCGTGTGTGTGTGGGTGGGTGGGTGGGTGGGTGCGTGTGTGCGTGTGTGTGTGTGCGGGTGTGTGTGTGTGTGTGTGTGTGTGTGTGTGTGTGTGTGTGTCGTGGGGTCTTCGGTGGCGGGATGTAATTTAAGTGTGCATGGCTTCATCATAGAGCGGTGATGCATATGGCAGAGGCCACCAACGATGGGGTGCGAGAGAGAAAATGCCCGTAGAGAGGGAAGAGAAGGTGTGTGCGCGTGAGAGTAGTCGACATCGAGAGAACGTGTTTGTTCGAGAGACACCAAGGAAGACTACTATATATCGATGGTGCATGTAGGCGGGAATTAAACGAAGGGATGGTCTTATTGGTTTCGGGGATATAGCGGAAGAGTGAGAGGGGGGGGGTAGCTACAAGGAAATTGTTAAGTGTGAGTGTGTGTTTTACCCATCCAGGCGGAAGTTATGTGCACACAAGAAGAGGACGATTCGATGTGGCGTTAGGGTTGAGGGTAATTAACTACGTATGGAGGCATAGAGCACTACAAAAAAATACACTTCCGTGATGATACGTGTTTGTCACAGTAGGTCGCGTTTTTTTCATGGATGTACATCCATGACAAATTTATGTCAGAATCAAGATAGTCATACCTGTGCTGTCGTAGAAGTGTTCCGTGACATTACCAAAATTATCATCACGGAAGTGTCCACTTCCATGACGATAAATCGGGCGTCACAGAAGGGCTTTCGTCAAGGGTGACCGACACGTGGCATCCACCGTAACTGAACGCCGTTAAGCTACCGGGTTGTGTTTTGGATTCGATAACCCGTTAACAGCCCCAACCAATGGGGATTTTCCACGTGTAAAATCAGCATTGGCTGGAGGAAACACGTGTCTGCTCACCGTTGGGACAGATGTCATCCACTCATTGGACGGAAGCCGCCTATGGTACGTCGACACGTGGCACGGCCCAACAGAGGCCCATTCCTGTGAAAAGGCCGGCCCAGTAAAAATTAGCAGGCCAGCCCATATAAGGCCTACTTGTGTCAGGTCCATTTAAGCCCACGACCCATATGAGATGAGCCAATTCGGCCCGTCAACGGCCCGTTAAAGATTTGACACCATTGCAGCCCATCGTCAGTTCGAGCCCGTTAACAGCCCGCTATATATCTGGGCTCAATATCGGCCCGATGAGATTTCGGCCTCTTAACGGCCCGTTTAATGGATGGGCCAATTTTCAGGATGTACATCTTTCGGCCTTTTAGCGACCCTTTTAAATGTTGGGCTAGTTTCCGGCCCGGTGTGTCTTTCAGCCTGGTGACGGCCCATAAATCTGATGGGCCATTTGTTGTCGGACGTGAGTTTCGGCCTTTTATCGGCCCATTTAAGTCTTGGGCCAATTTTCTGGCCCGGTGTCACTTTCAGCCTGTTGACGGCCCATAAGTTAGTTGGGCCATTTTTAGTCGGACCTGAGTTTCGGCCTTTTAGCGACCCATTTAAGTGTTGGGCCAATTCCCGGCCCTGTGTGACTTTCGGGCTGTTAACGGACCATAGATGAGTTGGGCCATTTGTAGTCGGACTTTAGTTTTGGCCCTTTAACGGTCCATGCACTTCATGGTCCAATACCATCCCGGTTTCTCTTTCGGCCTGCTAAAGGCCCAAAACACAGTTGGGCCATTTACAATACGACCTGACTTTCGGCCTCTTAGCGGCCCGTGGTCTTCATGGTCGATACAAGCCCGTTGTCTCTTTCGGCCTGCTAAAGGCCTACAGTATAGTTGGGCCATATGTAGCCCAAACTTAGTAACGGCCTGTTAACGGCCCGTGAAATAAACTGGGGCCACCTGTTGCCCGCTTCGATGTCGGCCTGTTAACGACCCGGGAGGTAAGAGGGCCGACAATTAACTTTCAGCCTAGTAACGGCCCATTAACTTAATGGGCCCACTAAAGTTCGTACATGTCTTTAGGCCAAATTAGATAATTTGAGCCCATTACGACGAGCAATTATGCACATGACCAAAACCAATCACGCAAAGGTACGGCATACAGGGAATAACGTCACACATCCAGCATATACTACAGGAAATTACATCCACTGGGCAATCAAAGGTTGATGCCAGTGCAAATAAATGAGCAGAAGCTAACCATCTACAACGTCACAATCTCCAACCTCAGCACAGATGACGCCCATAAGCATGTTGGCAAGTTCTTTCTGCTTTGCTACACCTTCTCTGAAAACATTGATCAGCTGTTGTGTCACACGACTCTGCACCTCTGATTCATCCACCATTTTCATCATTGCTTCAGCCATTAATTGGTTCACAAACATACATTTATTCTGTTGCATTCGAGACAGAGGATACTGAACAGATTCAGATGGCGATTTTGGCAGGCTTGTATTATTGATAGTGTAGAGTGTCTCGACCACTGCATCATAACATAAATTAGGACGGGAACCAAATAGATTAATCATGAGTTATTGCCATATTACCTGGCCTAGATTTCTTTGGAAAGAAACAATGGGGTTGCCTTGCTGTTTTCAGAGTTTGTCTTCTTATCTTCAGCAGCCTGCACAAAATTAACACACTAGCATTGCTATCATTGGCCAAGTCAGATAATAGGAAAGCAACATTGACACAACGAACGTTTGGGCAAGTAGCCTACACCAAATTAACACAATATGGCACACCAATCATTAGCCAGGTAAGGTAGTACGAAAGCAACATTGACACAATGAATGAATGGGTAACCAGAGAAGCACTACAATTCAGTAATGTGCGTGATATTAGATAGTACATTCATGCAGCTCAGTATGCAAAACTACCAGGCAGTTTTCCTTACAAAAATCAACATTGGCGCCTTTAACATTTTGCTACAACTAATTTTATATCAGATAAAGGTTAGATTCACGCCGATTAACAAAATACATGTTGATGTAAATATATAGTGATATACAATAGGTAATTACATCAGCATTGGAGCACAGAGAATTCCCGCAAGATATTTTCCTCGAATACGATCCCAATGGAGGAAGTCTTCTATCGTTTAACCTTATTTTCTAAAAGAGAGATGGGTAAGAAACATGTGCAAAATATGATAAGAATGCTATAAAATTTCATGATGCGAGGATACGACGCCGCTTCTTAGAATGGAGTTGACATTCTTTCTTTGGATCGAGCGGACTAGTTCTTTGGCCACCTTTGGAATCTGCTTATTATCAGTGGGAGTTGGGTTTCTCTGTGCTGGAGCAGTATCTATGAAAAATGGAGTTGGTTTATTATCTCCTGGCATTTGGATCTTTTACAAAGACCTGGTTTGTAACCCTTCAGATTCTAACAGAGCCATCTTCCCCTTGCATGCCTTATATAGAAGAATGGTGATTCAGTTATAAAACATGCTACAACAGAGATGGAATAGGTACTGAAGAATAGAAAGGCGTGACATATTGACATGTATTCCCTCCATCCGGAAATAAATGGACGGGTCTAGGCGTATTTCAGTTCTAGATACATCCATTTTTATCCATTTCTGCGACATTTAATCCAGGCGGAGGGAGTATGAGGTAAGAGCAAGGGATACGACAGGACAACACAGTAAAACAAAGCAGTGAAAAACCCACTGCAGAACCAAAGTATTCAAACCCACTGATATGAGATAGTACACTCATGCAGCTTAGGATGCAAAACTACCAGGCAATTTTCTTTACAAAAATCAACATTGTGGCCTTTAATCATACATTTTGCTACAACTAAATTTAGATCAGATAAAGCTTGGATTCACGTCTATTAACAAAATACATGCTGATGTAAAAATATAGTGATATACAACAGGTACTTACATCTACATTGGAGCACAGAGAATTCCTGCAAGAATCTTTCCTCATAAACGATACAATTGCAGAAATTCTTCTATCTGTTAAGCTTATTTTCTAAAAGAGAGATGGGTAAGAAACATGTAGAAAATATGATCAGTAAGATATAAAATTTCATGATGGAAGGATACGCACACACTTCTTAGAATTGAGTTGACATATTTTTGCTCATTGGGCCGGACTAGTTCTTTGGCCACGGAATCGCTTATTATCAGTAGGAGTTGGGTTTCTCTGTGCTGGAGCAGTATCTATAAAAACTGGAGTTGGTTTATTATCTCCTGGCATTTGGATATTTTGCAAAGGCCTTGTTTGTAACCCTTCAGATTCTAACATAGTCGTCTTCCCCTTGCATGCCTTGTATAGAATAATGGTGCTTTAATTATAAAACATGCGACAGCAGAGAGATGTAATAGGTATTGAAGAATAGAAAGGCATGACATATTGACATGTATTCCCTCCATCCAGAAAAAAATGGATGGGTATAGGCGTATTTCAGTTCTAGATACATCCTTTTTATCCATTTCGGCAGCATGTAATCCGGACAGAGGGAGTATGGTGTATGAGCTAGGGATACGACAGGACAACACATAAAAAAAACTAGTTGAATGTAAAACTATATGCTAGCGGAATATGTACAGAAATAACCAAGGCAACATACACGTGTATGATTGGGAAAATAAGATGGCATTGCAACAGAGCACTAGAATAGCACTTCAAAGTAAAAAAAGATGGTATGGCAGACCGATGAAGTACATAGTGATGAATAACAATGCATAAGATATTCAGAAGCATGATGTCCAAATTAAGCAGATGGCATTGCGATACAGTAGAATGACAGTACTTGAATTTGAAAACATATTATCATGAATGGAATAGGTACTGAAAAACTGGAAGGCATGACATATTTACATGCATGATCAGCATGCTAAGCACATGGCATTGCAACAGAGTAGATACACTCCAGGACATTATATGCATGTTGTACCCATATCACAGGCCAACTTAGAGCAAGGACCTTGTGGGGTGAAGAGTATTCATCATCTTTCTGCAAGTCTTCTGAAGGACTGGCTTTACATGTTCCATCATATTGGGTATCATTGACATCAAGTTTATTGGCCTTTACATTGCTCCGTGAGGTTCTTGTGGATATATCAGTGTGTGCAATTATATCTGACATGCATGGAAGACAACTAGTAGTTAGATTTATGTAAATGAGTGCCTGTAGGAGACGACATAAATAGTAGGACTGGGGTTAACTAGCAGCAACAGGTCTCATAAACTAAAGGGAGAACACAGATGAAAGCTACAGAATATGTATCGTTTGTACTCGAGATTGACTAGATGACACACAAAAGTATTAATGAACAACACATGTAATACTAGAAGTGGTATAATACTATAATCACCAGCCTGTGGGATAGCATTGGCTGATGGATGATAACTATGGAACATCGTTACCTAAAGAACAATTATCTTAGCTGAACTAGGGAACGACTTGAACTCCTGAACAAGACTCGTAAGAGATCAGCATGAATATACAGTGAAATGTGATGATCTAGTTTCCGTGCTTAGATGAATAACAAAGCCATAAATGTTGCACAAGAGTAAGATGAGGGTACAACCTGTCTGGCTGCCATCCATAGGAGTGAGCATCATGTGCTGACTTGTCGATGGCCCTGCAGTTGTTGTGGCTGTCCATGTCGAACTGCGCATTCGATGCGAGGAACTGTTGAGTGGGGACTGTAGCTCCCTTCTGGTGTACGCTTCCCTTGTTGGAGCAACTGCGGTGAGTCGGAAGATGGTGTGTCTGAAGATGCAGATAACGCATAAAGTTAAGAACGACATATCTCTTTGATCCGAAGAAATACACTAAGATATCAACAGCAAGGTACGAGAGTGGACACACGTCTGTTGACTGAAGACTAAATTGGGTTCACACGATTTTATTTTATTTTGGTACTGTCTGATCTATGTCGGATGGCTTGATGGCCGTCTTGTGCCTCCCGGCTGACACTGTTCGGAATCTTCCCCGAAGAGCCAGCGACCAACGGCACAGCAGCCTGCCTCCGCCGTCCGTTGCCTCGTCCAAAACCCCGCTCCTCGCCCCACCGCACTGTCGTGGTTGCGCCGCCCCCGGGCCAATCCACAAAGACTCTCCGTCATCTAGATCCGGCGGCGGCAGTACCTTCAACCCACGCAACTCTAAAAGATAGCCATCTAAGCGCTGCTTCCGCGGCGAACTTTCGGCCCCGCACCCTTACGTTAGACACCAGCCAACCGGCAGCCTAAGAGCTCCGCCGCCTCGAGGGGTGCTGCTTCCCATTGGGAATCGATTGGCCCAGAATAAAAATTCAAACAACTGACGCCTAAATAAAGTGATTTCAGATGAGGGTGCGACCTATATGGTGGCATGGTGAAGTAGGCAGGTCCAGCTGCCGAGTCGGTGAGGCCGGTGCGGTTGCGGTGGTGACCGGCGGCAGGGAAATAGCGATGTCGTGACGGTCGACGGCTACGCGGAAGCAGCGCCAGGACTCTGGACGGATCCGAAGTTGGAGCCAATCCGGTGTCGTGAACAACGGCGGGGGGAATCGGCTCCGGTACAGTTCACGCGGCCGTCGTCGAGGCAGCACCAGCAGCACGGAGTAGGAGGCACACGGACCAGTGCACGACGGTAATTAGACAGCGTCTCCGGCATTAGGGAGGAGGGCGGCTGTGAAATTGGTGCGGTGGGGGGCACCATGGAGGTGGGGCTGAGGTTTCGCGGCTCGGGAGAAGGGAGCTTCCCGGGGAGAAGGTGATTTGGCGCCCACGAGGTATGAATGGGGGCGGGTGGGGGGGGGGGATTAGGAGGGGAGTGGAACCATGTCTTACGGACGCATTTGTCTGAAATGTGAGGGGGAGTTACAGTTCTACCCTTACCTATAGGCTTCTCGGCTTGGGTCTGTGTACTGAGGGTCGGGGATAGTAGAGTAACTTTGCTTCTCCCCAAATAGTGGGCGGGAGCGATTTGAGCGAGGAGGGCGTGTTTTGAACTATAGTGGCGCGAGCGAATTCAAGCGAGGAGAGCGTGTTTTGAAATAGTGGCGCGAGCAATTTCAGGCGAGGAGAGCGTGTTTTGCCGACCATGGTTTATGAATTATTCGGCACATGTCATTTCGGCCGAGGAGAAGGCGTGCTTGGATGAAGTTACGAACCTACCCTCGATGTACAACGGGCCAATTGATGCGTGTCCCACATAGAACGGTAATTTCACGTCTCCCATTTATTTGCTCGGGAAAATTCCACCGAGCAGAGAGGATGTTTAACGGTTCGTTCAAATTTTGGGAGAACGAGCATCCACGTCTACCTTACCAAGTCGATTCGAATCAAATTTTGAAATATTAGCTTGCCACTTCTTTTTTAGATGGAGAGATGATGCTCGGGAGTAATGTCTTTTTACATGCTCGTTGCTAGCGATTTACTATATGAAAATAGTTGACCCACTCAAAAACGCGAATCAAACCCAAAATGAAATATCTCGATTCAATGAACTAGCTCATTCAAGAGGGTCAAAATAGTGAACTAAATCCAAAATTGAACACCTCAATCGAGTAGCATGTTGTACAGTATTATAGTACTCCATGACCATGTTGAAAGTCAAATTAATGAACTTGTTTGATATACGCATATATCCGTTCATGTGTGGATTGCAGACAACATGGTCTCCAATTTAAATATTTGAATACAAGTTTATATCAGTATTTGATGCATAAAACGCGACCTCCCCCTCTCCCGGACTCCTGTTCTCTCTCTCTCACTCTCTCGTCGACAATCTTCAATTCTGCCGCACGCATCCGACACAAAAACCTTGTTGGTCCCTCTCCCTTTCTATCTCTCTCTCTCTCTTTCTCTCTCTCTCTCTCTTTGTGTGTGTGCGTGGGGGGGGGGGGGTCTTTCTAGTCCGCATTCATATATACACCATCTATAGGTCTCTCTCGCACACTATGTATGATACTCTAGCTAGTCCAAGCTAGATATCTTGGGTGCAGTCATCGTATGCACACAAGTTCCTTGGCTCTTTGCCCGTAACTCTCTCACGCACCACTATGTCGTCTCGGAGCTCTTCCCCCCTCTCTCAAACTCTCCATCCACCTAGGTCACACATACACATGCATATCTCACTCGCACTCGATAGGCCCATCTAAAACTATATCTCTCTCCATCGTTCTCTGTCCATCTCACACGCACACACACACACACACAATCTCATGCCCAAGTAGCCAAGTATGATGGTCTCTCACTCAATTGTAGGCACACGCAGTCCCCCTATATGTATATGACTAGCTAATCTTAGTCTCCATCACAAACATGTGCATGGTCTATCTCGATTTCTCTCGGGGCATCTTTCTATCACGCACGCACTCCCTCGATCTCCCACCCATATAGTCCCCTCACGATCTCGAGGGGATCTCTCTATCACAAACACACCCTCTCTCCCTCCCCATGCGTCCATGCCATCCATGTGTCCCTCTCGACCTTTTTTCCTTGTTGGCGGACCTCTATTGGACATGTGCTACAGGGGTGTCTCTCTCCGTTGCAAACAATCACACACTAGCTATCTTCGTGTACCTCCTCGCCTCGCTTTTCCATCTCGGAGATGCATGAGTGATATGTTCACATAAAAACGAAAAAACACACGCTCTCTCTAATTTATCGTTTGTTGTCACTTTCTCTTTCACACACATACTCTTTTTGCACACTTACTCATTCTCCTTCACACGGACTTGATCTATCTGGACTGAGGCACTCACCTCCGTCCACAGCACATAGATATATTGAAAAGTCAAACATCACAAAGTTTGACCATGTACATGGAGAAAAAGAATTACATCTAGTACGGCAAACATATACCATTAGATTCACCATGAGATGTAGTTTTGTATGATCTATCTTTGGTATTGTAGATATAAATAACGCTTGCGTAAACCTGATCAAAGTTTCCAAAGTTTGACTTCTAAAAAATTTACATGCACTGCATTATTGAGCGGATGGAATATCTCTTTCCCCCTCTCAGATATCTGACGCACCACTCAGCCTTATCGGGGCTCCTCAATCTCTCCCAAACTTTATTGGCCAGTTTGGTTCGTGACCTGACCCTCATGCCTTGATGGTCGGTACTGCCTGGTGTGGACGTGAGATGTAAAATATTTCTGCCTGGCCAGGCTTGTGTGGTGCTGAAGCGTTTGGTTCATGCCAGGGCCAGGCAAAGCATCAACGTCCCATCAATCAATCCACACATCAATTATTTAATGCTAATATCCATCCATGTTGCTGTTAGCCTCGTGGCCGCACGACCAGGCATGGCCAGGCGTTCGAAATCGATTGCTTGGGCCAGGCTACTTGCAGTGTCTGGAGTTCACCCAGGCTAATTAAAGTGCAAGGGAACCCAGCCCAGGCGGGCTTTCTTTTTCATAGGGTAGCAACCAAACAAGCGTGCATGAAATCCAGCCACAACCCCAGGCCACACAAAAGATGCTCATGACGCAAGCCAAATGGGCCTTATATCTTCCTGGTTCACACATACACATGTCTCGCTCGCGCTATACATATAGACCCATCCAACACTCTCCGCCCTTGTTCTCTCTCCATGTGACACGCACCCCCCTAAGTACCATAATCCCTCACTCCATCATAGGCTCTGTTTGGATCCATGGGTTAGAGTTAGTTTGGGTTAGCTTGGAGTCAACTAACCCAAAAAGATCCAAACAGGAGGGTTAGTTTAGGTTAGATGCATCCAACCCATCCAAAAAAAACTAACCCATCCAAGAGGTGCTTATTTGGGTTAGTTCTTCTCAGGACGACTAATAAACACTTTTTTCTCTCGCTCTCCCCATGCAGATCCCTCCCCACTTCCTCGAAGCTTCTCGTCCTCTCCCTCCCTCCCTCTCGCACCGCCCGTGAAGGTGCCTCGCCGTATCCGCGCTCCATCTAACCCTGCCATCCAAACTCCTCTTTACTTAGATTTAGTTCAGGGTTAGAATCTAACTCTAACCACTAACTGAGTTAGAGTATCCAAACAGGCCCATAGGCGCAAGCACTCCCCCCCCTCCTAAGTATGATTATCTCTTACTAGCCATCAGGAACACACATATTGTCTCCTTCCATCCATACGTCTATCTCGATATCTCTCGGGGCATCTTGTTTCGCGCACACACCTTGTCACTCGATCTCCCACCCATGTAGTCCCATCACGATCTCCAGGGGATCTCTCTATGACAAACATACACTCTCTCCTCCCCATGTCTGCATTTTCTCCGTACGTCTCTCTCGACCTCTCTCCCTTGTTTGTCAGACCCCTCTTGGCCACGTGCTAGGCGTCTTCCTCTCTCGGTTCCAAACAACCACACACTATCTCCTCACTTTGCCTCTGTTGTCGAAGATGCATGTGTGATATGTTTGCATAAGACACGCACGCTTTTTGTCCACTTTTATCGTGTGTTGTCCATGTCTCTTTCACACACGCACACTGTTGGGGAACGTAGCAGAAATTCAAAATTTTCCTACGTGTCACCAAGATCTATCTATGGAGAAACCAGCAACGAGGGAAGGAGAGTTCATCTACATACCCTTGTAGATCGCTAAGCGGAAGCGTTCAAGAGAACGGGGTTGAAGGAGTCGTACTCGTCGTGATCCAAATCACCAGAGATCCTAGTGCCGAACGGACGGCACCTCCGCGTTCAACACACGTACAGCCCGGTGACGTCTCCCATGCCTTGATCCAGCAAGGAGGGAGGGAGAGGTTGGGTAAGACTCCGTCCAGCAGCAGCACGACGGCGTGATGGTGGTGGAGGAGCGTGGCAATCCTGCAGGGCTTCGCCAAGCACCGCGGGAGGAGAGGAGGACTTGGGAGAGGGGGAGGGCTGCGCTAGGGGCAAGGGTGAAGCTCCCATGCGCCTCCCCACTATATATAGGGGTGGAGGGAGCTGGTTTCTTGCCCTCCAAGTCCAGTGGGGCGTTGGCAAAGGTGGGAGGAAAGAAATCACATCATTTCCTTCCCCACCGATTGTTATCCCCCATTTTAGGGATCTTGATCTTATCGCTTCGGGATATGATCTTATTCCTTCTAAGGGGGGATCTTGGTGAGCCTTGACCAGGGGTGTGGGGCCTTGCCCCCACTACCCACGTTCATGTGGGTCCCCCATGCAGGTGGTCCCCACTCCGGAACCTTCTAGAACCTTCCCGGTACAATGCGAAAAATCCCGAACATTTCCGGTGGCCAAAATAGGACTTCCCATATATAAATCTTTACCTCCGGACCATTCCAGAACTCCTCGTGACGTCCGGGATCTCATCCGGGACCGAACAACATTCGGTAACCACATACAAACTTCCTTTATAACCCTAAGCGTCGCCGAACCTTAAGTGTGTAGACCCTACGGGTTCGGGAGACACGTAGACATGACCGAGACAACTCTCCGGCCAATAACCAACAGCGGGATATGGATACCCATGTTGGCTCCCACATGTTCCACGATGATCTCATCGGATGAACCACGATGTCAAGGACTCAATCGATCCCGTATACAATTCCCTTTTTCTAGCGGTATTGTACTTTCCCGAGATTCGATCGTCGGTATGCCGATACCTTGTTCAATCTCGTTACCGACAAGTCTCTTTACTCGTTCCGTAACACATCATCCCGTGATCAACCCCTTGGTCACATTGTGCACATTATGATGATGTCCTACCGAGTGGGCCCAGAGATACCTCTCCGTTAACCGGAGTGACAAATCCCGGTCTCCATTCGTACCAACCCAACAGACACTTTCGGAGATACCTGCGGTGCACCTTTATAGCCACCCGATTACGTTGTGACGTTTGGTACACCCAAAGCATTCCTACGGTATCCGGAGTTGCACAATCTCATGGTCTAAGGAAAAGATACTTGACATTAGAAAAGCTTTAGCATACGAACTACACGATCTTTGTGCTAGGCTTAGGATTGGATCTTGTCCATCACATCATTCTGCTAAAGATGTGATCCCGTTATCAACGACATCCAATGTCCATGGTCAGGAAACTGTAACCATCTATTGATCAACGAGCTAGTCAACTAGAGGCTTACAAGGGACATGATGTTGTCTATGTATCCACACATGTATCTGAGTTTCCTATCAATACAATTATATCATGGATAATAAACGATTATCATGAACAAGGAAATATAATAATAACTAATTTATTATTGCCTCTAGGGCATATTTCCTCTGATCTCCCACTTTGCGCTAGAGTCAATAATCTAGTTTACATCGCCATGTGATTAACACTCACAGGTCACATCGCCATGTGACCAACATCCAAAGAGTTTACTAGAATCAATAATCTAGTTCACATCACTATGTGATTAACACTCAATGAGTTAGGTTTGATCATGTTATGCTTGTGAGAGAGGTTGTAGTCAACGGGTCTGCAATATTCAGATCCCTATGTATTTCACAAAACTTTATGTCATATCGTAGATGCTGCTACCACGTTCCACTTGGAGCTATTCCAAATTGTTGCTCCATTATATGTATCTGGTATCTCTACTCACAGCTATCCGGATAGGTGTTAAGCTTGCATCGATGTAACCCTTTACGCCGAACTCTTTATCACCTCCATAATCGAGAACCATGTCCTTATTACTCCAAGGACAATTTTGACCGCTATCCAATGATCCATTCCTGGATCACTCTTGTACCCCTTTGCCAGACACGTGGCAAGGCACACATCAGGTGTGGTACTCAGCATAGCATATTGTAGAGCCTACGTCTAAAACATAGGGGACGACCTTCGTCCTTTCTCTCTCTTCTGCCGTGGTCGAGCTTTAAGTCTTTAACTTCATACCTTACAACTCAGGCAAGAACTCCTTCTTTGACTGATCCATCTTGAACACCTTCAAGATCATGTCAAGGTATGTGCTCATTTGAAAGTACCATTAAGCGTTTTTGATCTATCCTCATAGATCTTGATGCTCAATGTTCAAGTAGCTTAATCCAGGTTTTCTATTGAAAAACACTTTTCAAATAACCCCATATGCTTTCCAAAAATTCTACATCATTTCTGATCAACAATATGTCAACAACATATACTCATCAGAAATTCTATAGTGCTCCCACTCACTTCTTTGGAAATACAAGTTTCTCATAAACTTTATATAAACCCAAAATCTTTGATCATCTCATCAAAGCGCACATTCCAACTCCAAGATGCTTACTCCAGTCCTTAGATGGATCATTTGGAGCCAAGCATACCTTTTAGCATCCTTAGGATCGACAAAAACTTTATGATTGTATCACATACAACCTTTCCTTACGAAGACTGGTAAGGAAACTCGTTTTGACATCCATCTGCCAGATTTCATAAATGCAGCTAATGCTAACATGATTCCGACGGACTTAAGCATCGCTACGGATGAGAAAATCTCATCGTAGTCAACTCTTTGAACTTGTGAAAAACTCTTCGCCACAAGTCGAGCTTCATAGACGGTGACATTACCGTCCACGCCCGTCTTCTTCTTAAAGATCCATTTATCTCAATGGCTTGCCGATCATCGGGCAAGTCCACCAAAGTCCATGCTTTGTTCTGATACATGGATCCTATCTCGGATTTCATGGCTTTTAACCATTTGTTGGAATTTGGGCCCACCATCGCTTCTCCATAGCTCGTAGGTTCATTTGTGTCTAGCAACATGACCTTCAAGACAGGATTACTGTACCACTCTGAAGTAGTACGCATCCTTGTCCCCCTACGAGGTCCGGTAGTGACTTGATCCGAAGCATCATGATCACTATCATCAGCTTCCACTTCAATTGGTGTAGGTGCCACATGAACAACTTCCTGTGCCCTGCTACACCTTTGGTTGAAGTGATGGTTCAATAACCTCATTAAGTCTCCACCATCCTCCCATTCAATTCTTTCGAGAGAAACTTTTCCTCGAGAAAGGACCCGTTTCTAGAAACAATCACTTTTGCTTCCGGATCTGAATTAGGAGGTATACCCAACCATTTTGCGTATCCTATGAAGATGCATTTATCCGTTTTTGGGTTCGAGCTTATCACGATGAAACTATTTCTCATAAGCGTCGCAGCCCCAAACTTTCAAGAAACGACAGCTTAGGTTTCTCTAAACCATAGTTCAAACGGTGTCGTCTCAACGGAATTACCTGGTGCCCTATTAAAGTGAGTGCGGTTGTCTCTAATGCCTAACCCATGAACGATAGTGGTAATTCGATAAGAGACATCATGGTACGCACCATATCCAATAGGGTGCAACTATGATGTTCGGACACACCATCACACTATGGTGTTCCAGGCGGTATTAATTGTGAAACAACTTCCACAATGTCTTAATTGCGTGCCAAAGCTCGTAACTCAGATACTCATCTCTATGATCATATCATAGACACTTTATCCTCTTGTCACAACAATCTTCAACTTCACTCTAAATTTACTTGAACCATTCAATAATTCAGACTTGTGTTTCATCAAGTAAATATACTCAACATCTACTCGAATCACCTGTGAAGTAAGAACATAACGATATTCACTGCATGCCTTAGCACTCATTGGACTGCACACATCAAAATGTGTTATTTCCAACAAGTTGCTATCTTGTTCCATCTTCTTTGAAAGCAGGGCTTTTCGGTCATCTTGCCCATGTGGTATGATTTGCATATCTCAAGTGATTCAAAATCAAGTGAGTCCAAAGCGATCCATCTGCATGGAGTTTCTTCATGCGTATACACCAATAGACATGGTTCGCATGTCTCAAACTTTTCAAAAGCGAGTGAGTCCAAAGATCCATCAACATGGAGCTTCTTCATGCGTTTACACCAATATGACTTACATGGCAGTGCCACAAGTAAGTGGTACTATCATTACTATCTTATATCTTTTGGCATGAAGATGTGTATCACTACGATCGAGATTCAATAAACCATTCCTTTTAGGTGCAATACCATTGAAGGTATTAAAAATAAACAGAGTAACCATTATTCTCCTTAAATGAATAACCGTATTGCGATAGACATAATCCAATCATGTCTATGCTCAACACAAACACCAAATAACAGTTATTATAACACCAATCTCGATGGTAGAGGGAGCGTGCGATGCTTGATCATATCAACCTTGGAAACACTTCCAACACATATCGTTAGCTCACCTTTAGCTAGTCTCTGTTTATTCCGTAGCTTTTATTTCGAGTTACTAACACTTAGCAACCGAACCGGTATCTAATACCCTGGTGCTACTAGGAGTACTAGTGAAGTACACATTAACATAATGTATATCCAATGTACTTCTATCGACCATGCCAGCCTTCTTATCTACCAAGTATCTAGGGTAATCCTGCTCGAGTGGCTGTTCCCCTTATTACAGAAGCACTTAGTCTCGGGTTTGGGTTCAACCTTGGGTTTCTTCTCTTAGAGCAGAAGCTGATTTGCCGTTTCATGAAGTTTCCCTTCTTGCCCTTGCCCTTCTTGAAACTAGTGGTTTCACGAACCATCAACAATTGATGATCCTTCTTGATTTCTACTTTGGCGGTGTCAAACATCGCGAATATCTCAAGGATCATCATATCTATCCCTGATATGTTATAGTTCATCACGAAGCTCTAGCAGCTTGGTGGCAATGACTTTGGAGAAACATCACTATCTCATTTGGAAGATCAACTCCCACTGGATTCAGGTGATTGTTGCACTTTCGGACAATCTGAGCACAAGCTCAACGATTGAGCTTTTCTCCCTTAGTTTGAAGGCTAAGAAAATAAATCGGAGGTCTTATACCTCTTGGCGTGGGCACGAGCCTGAAATCCCAATTTTAGCCCTCGAAACATCTCATATGTTCATGACGTTTCCAAAACGTCTTTGGTGCCTCAACTCTAAACCGTTTAACTGAACTATCACACGGTTATCAAAGCGTGTATGTCCGATGTTCGCAACATCCACAGCTGACGTTTGGGGTTACTGCACCTGAAGCGGTGCATTAAGGACATAAGCTTTCTCGATCGCATAATCGCTAATGTCAACTTTCAACTATATTTTCTCTAGGAACATATCTAAAATAGTAGAACTATAGCGCGAGCTATGACATAATTTGCAAAGGGCTTTTGACTATGTTCAAGATAATTAAGTTCATCTAATGAACTCCCACTCAGATAGACATCCCTCTAGTCATCTAAGTGATTACATGATCCGAGTCAACTAGGCCGTGTCCGATCATCACGTGAGACGGACTAGTCATCATCGGTGAACATCTTCATGTTGATCGTATCCTCCATACGACTCATGCTCGACCTTTCGGTCTCTTGTGTTCGAGGCCATGTCTGCATACATGCTAGGCTCGTCAAGTTAACATAAGTGTTTGATGTGTAAATCTGGCTTACACCCATTATATGTGAGCGTAAGAATCTATCACACCCGATCATCACGTGGTGCTTGAAGCGACGAACTTTACATAGCGGTGATCAGTTAGGGGAACACTTTCTTGAAATTTTAATGAGGGATCATCTTATTTACTACCGTCGTTCTAAGCAAATAAGATGCATAAACATGATAAACATCACATGCCATCAAATAGTGACATGATATGGCCAATATCATTTTGCTCCTTTTGCTCTCCATCTTCGGGGCTCCATGATCATCATCGGCACCGGCATGACACTATGATCTCCATCATCATGATCTCCATCATCGTGACTCCATGAAGTTGTCTCGCCAACTTATTACTTCTACTACTATGGCTACCGGTTAGCAATAAAGTAAAGTAATTACATGGCATTTGTTTAATGACACGCAGGTCATACAGTAAATTAAGACAACTCCTATGGCTCCTACCGGTTGTCATACTCATCGACATGCAAGTTGTGATTCCTATTACAAGAACATGATCAATCTCATACATCACATATCATTCATCACATTCTTCTTGGCCATATCACGTCACATAGCATACCCTGCAAAAACAAGTTAGACCTCCTCTAATTGTTGTTGCATGTTTTACGAGGCTGCTATGGGTTTCTAGCAAGACCGTTTCTTACCTACGCAAAAGCCCCAACAGTGATATGCCAATTGCTATTTACCCCGCATAAGGACCCTTTTCATCGAATCTGATCCGACGAAAGTGGGAGGCGGCACCCACTAGCCACCTTTATGCAACAAGTGCATGTCGATCGGTGGAACTCTGTCTCACGTAAGCGTACGTGTAAGGTCGGTCCAGGCCGCTTCATCCCACGATGCCACCGAATCAAGATAGAACTAGTAACAGTAAGCAAATTGAACAAACCAACGCCCACAACTACTTGTGTTCTACTCGTGCATAGAATCTACGCAATAGACCTAGCTCATGATGCCACTATTGGGGAACGTAGCAGAAATTCAAAATTTTCCTACGTTTCACCAAGATCTATCTAAGGAGAAACCAGCAACGAGGGAAGGAGAGTGCATCTACATACCCTTGTAGATCGCTAAGCGGAAGCGTTCAAGAGAATGGGGTTGAAGGAGTCGTACTCGTCGTGATCCAAATCACCAGAGATCCTAGTGCCGAACGGACGGCACCTCCGCGTTCAACACACGTACAGCCAGGTGGCGTCTCCCATGCCTTGATCCAGCAAGGAGAGAGGGAGAGGTTGGGTAAGACTCCGTCCGGCAGCAGACGGCCAGCGGCGTGGTGGTGGTGGAGGAGCGTGGCAATCCTGCGAGGGCTTCGCCAAGCACAGCGGGAGAGGAGGAGGACTTGGGAGAGGGAGGGCTGCGCCCGAGGCAAGGGTGAAGCTCCCATCGCCTCCCACTATATATAGGGGTGGAGGGAGCTGGTTTCTTGCCCTCCAAGTCCACTGGGGCGTTGGCAAAGGTGGGAGGAAATAAATCACGTCATTTCCTTCCCCACCGATTGTTATTCCCCTTTTTTAGGGATCTTGATCTTATCCCTTCGGGATATGATCTTATTCCTTCTAAGGGGGGATCTTGGTGCACCTTGACCAGGGGTGTGGGGCCTTTCCCCCACTACCCACGTTCATGTGGGTCCCCCATGCAGGTGGGCCCCACTCCGGAACCTTCTAGAACCTTCCCGGTATAATACCGAAAAATCCCGAACATTTTCCGGTGGCCAAAATAGGACTTCCCATATATAAATCTTTACCTCCGGACCATTCCGGAACTCCTCGTGACGTCCGGGATCTCATCCGGGACCGAACAACATTCGGTAACCACATACAAACTTCCTTTATAACCCTAGCGTCATCGAACCTTAAGTGTGTAGACCCTACGGGTTCGGGAGACACGTAGACATGACCGAGACAACTCTCCGGCCAATAACCAACAGCGGGATCTGGATACCCATGTTGGCTCCCACATGTTCCACGATGATCTCATCGGATGAACCACGATGTCAAGGACTCAATCGATCCCGTATAAAATTCCCTTTGTCTAGCGGTATTGTACTTGCTCGAGATTCGATCGTCGGTATGCCGATACCTTGTTCAATCTCGTTACCGGCAAGTCTCTTTACTCGTTCCGTAACACATCATACCGTGATCAACCCCTTGGTCACATTGTGCACATTATGATGATGTCCTACCGAGTGGGCCCAGAGATACCTCTCCGTTAACCGGAGTGACAAATCCCAGTCTCGATTCGCACTAACCCAATGTACACTTTCGGAGATACCTGCGGTGCACCTTTATAGCCACCCGATTACGTTGTGACGTTTGGTACACCCAAAGCATTCCTACGGTATCCGGTAGTTGCACAATCTCATGGTCTAAGGAAATGATACTTGACATTAGAAAAGCTTTAGCATACAAACTACACGATCTTTGTGCTAGGCTTAGGATTGGATCTTGTCCATCACATCATTCTGCTAATGATGTGATCCCGTTATCAACGACATCCAATGTCCATGGTCAGGAAACTGTAACCATCTATTGATCAACGAGCTAGTCACTAGAGGCTTACTAGGGACATGGTGTTGTCTATGTATCCACACATGTATCTTAGTTTCCTATCAATACAATTATAGCATGGATAATAAATGATTATCATGAACAAGGAAATATAATAATAACTAATTTATTATTGCCTCTAGGGCATATTTCCTACACACACACACACACACACACACACACACTTTTTTCACTCTCTCTCTCTCTCTCTCTCTCTCTCTCTCTCTCTCGTAAGGGACTCTGTCACGTCCATAAGCATATGGATATTTTGAAAAGTCAAACCACAGAAAAGTTTGACTAGGTATATGTGGAGAAAAACATTTACATCTGGAACGATCATTAGATTCATCACAACATGTACTTACTTCATACTATCATTTATCTTTGGTATTGCCGGTATAAGTAATTTCTTTATAAACTTGGTCAAAGTTTCAAAAGTTTGACTTGAAAAAAATGTTGTAACTACATTATCGAACGGAGGGAGTAGCTCTTTCTCTCTCTCTCTCTCTGCTATCTCTCACGGGCCTCCCCTCTCACTCGAACTCTCTATCTTGACGGATTATCGCTCCTTTGTGTCGATGTATAGCTCTGTATATTATTTAGTTGACCGGTCAACCAATCCACATGCTCCGTTGTCAGCTCGTGTTCTGTATCTTGGTGTGCTGGCCCATGTGGCAGTGGGTGAAAATAAGTAAACACGCGGTGAAGCAAACAAAGTTGAAACCACTCGGGGTAGCACCCCGCACGCTAGTAAATTGAGGGCGCATTGAGGACAAACTTCTTGCGCGCGAAGGACGAACTCGCGCACAATTCACCACTGCGCGGCGGCATGCATGAAGGGCCTTTTCGCGCACACCCAGCACACAACACACACCAGCACACGTGTACACCTGCGTCGCCGCCGGTTGAGATGGACGGCGAGGCAGCCAACAAGCGGAGGCCGCTCGTGCCAAAATCGCATCCGACGAGCCTGGACTTCATCAGCAGCCTCCCCGACGACATGCTGCTCGTCATCATCGGCCTCCTCCCCACCAAATCTGCCGTGCGGACCGCCCTGCTCTCCCGGTAGTGGCGCCCCCTCTGGCGCTGCGTCCCCCTCAACCTCACCGTCGACAGCTGCCTCTGCGACGGGGATTGCAAACGCATGGCTGTAGTCTCCAAGATCCTTTCATCGCACCCTGGGTCAGCCAGACGCCTTGACATCCGCATGTTCAGTACCAACTGCAAGGTCCAACCCAAGTTCGACGAGTGGTTCTTATCCCCCGCCCTAGATCAGCTCGAGGAGCTCAGCTTTGAAGCTGGGCGATGTCGCTCTCTGCGCCGTCCGGCGCTCCGCCTCACGCCAACGCTGCGCGCGCCCGGCTTCAACTCCTGCTATCTTCCCCAGATTAATGCCGCGCCCGCCCTTCTTCTCCCTCAACTCAAGCAGCTCGACCTCTTCGACGTTGTCATCTCGAAGAAGGCTATGGAGCACCTGCTCCGCAGCTGTACTATGCTCGAGTACCTTCGTCTTGAGCAGATCCACGGGTTCATTAGCCTCCACATCGCCTCGACGAATCTCCGATGGATTTATGTGTCTTGCTAGCCCCGCTACAAGACATCAATTGGGAAGAGATCACTCCAGCTATTCCACGTTATGGTCATTGAGAATGCGCCTTTCCTTGAGAGATTGCTTGTATCAGATCTAGAAGGTCCAACAAAAATCAGGCTCATTGATGCTTGAAATTGACAAGCGTTGGTGTACTAAATCGCCAAATTCTCCGAACTCTTTATTGGATCCATAATCGTTCAGTGCAACACTCATCTTCTTCTCCGTCTTCTTGAAATTCACATTTTTAAATTTCTTCTTGATGTATTCTGACCGTCTTCTAGAAAATGATTCCCACAAGCTTGACCCAGTCCATGCGCATAGTGAAGATCTTAGCACTAAAATCTATCGGCCCCAATCTGGATCAAGTTGTTGGATTCCTTACATGCTTTCCATGCACGGAGAAGCTACTCATCGAGGTGAAACTTCTTTCCTATTAGTAAATGGTAATCACAACATAGCTCAATTTTTTCGTAATTTTCCCAAATTACGATGACAAGTGTAGTGTTCAAAACTACATCTGCGACCTTTGCAGAAACAAATGTTTTAGTATTTTTTCTCACGTGATCACCGCATCATTTTTATGCTGTACTACTATAGTAGTCTAGGCTAGTCATAGTGGAAAGTAACTTAGACTACTCCAGTAACTCTATGGTTACCCTAAGGGAAAGTACTACCTCCGTCCTGGTTTACTCTTCCAATTTTGTAGTATCAAAATTTGACCATAGAGTTAAATGACAAAATGTTAATTCATGTCACTAATAACTATATCGTTGGATTCGTATTTGAACATAATTTCAAATGGTGTAATTTTTAGTGACATGCATTGGCATTTACTTAGGTAAATCTATGGTCAAAATTTTATACTAAATCTGAGTAGTATTCCTCGTCCCAAAATTCTTGTCTTACATTTGTTTAGATACGGATGTATCTAACACTAAAATGTAACTAGATACATCCGTATTTAGACAAATTTAAGACAAGAATTTTGGGACGGAGGAGTACAAAAGTGGGCTATGTAGGCCAAAACATGTGCCAAATTCACTGTGATGCATTTGGCATCGATGCCCTCCATTTCTCACCAGGTGCCCCAAACTGGAGCACCTACTTTGCACCGGTGCCAAATTAACTCACGCAATGAAAAAAACTGCGTGGGAGAGAGAGAGGACTGAGGCAATAAAAAACACTTGTTTGGGAGAGTGAGAGGCTGGTGTAGTTGGTTTGGTTGATTTGTTTATACATGTGGGTCTATGTGCACAGCGGTGCCAACTCTCTCACATCGCGAGAGCGGTGCCAAAATCTTTTGATTTGACATCGATGCGTATTATGTGGCATACTTTTGCGAAATATGGCGTCGGCCACATAGTGGAAGGCAACAAATGCCCAAGCTCTTCACGTGCTCCTAGTTAAATGAGAGGAAATAGAAACAGGGAGAGAGAGAGAGAGAGAGAGAGAGAGAAAATATCACTAGCCAGCCAACCCTATCGTATGAGCGAATGATATTGGTACCTCTTGATGACACGGCAATCTTATGCAGCCAGCTGCTCTAATATGTTCTCTTCTTTTGCTGATAAAAAAGACCCGAAAGTGAAAAATGTTCTGCACTATAACAATCTCATCGAATGCCTTGATCTCCATCTTACAGAAACTGATTTGATCGACTACCGAGGCAGCACATCTGAGATTACATTGGCCAGGTTCTTTGTTCTGGAGGCAAGTGTGCGCCAGGTAATGAGGTTTGGCGTTCTCTGGCGCAACAATGAATGGCGTGCTGATCACCGCTAGCGTCTAAACCTAAATGACAAAGTCTCCGCAGAAGCTGAATTTGTTTTTGAAACATCAAGTGGCCAGATACTCGAAAACTTATTTTCCCATTAGTGACTTGTCATGGCGGTGGATTTTAGTTTGTACGATAATGCTGCATCCACCTAAAATGCGAAAGTTCTTACGTGAACTTCCTAGTAATTCCCTCTTCCTAGGTGCAGCATTACTCCTAACATTTGTAATATCAGTTTGAAACTTGTAATATTGCCATGTCCTATTCCTGCATTTTCAAAATCCTGTGAATCAAATAGGTCCTGAGTTGGTGATGATGTTGTGCCTCCCATCTTTCACCGATGGCCGTCGGATCTAGATCTGACGCATACAAACCAAGCTTCTCCATTTTTGCAAAAAGATGCCCGCACTTGTTCCCTATTTACAAACAACTCATTCTCTCTCACAATCAGCCTTATCTCCTCCCCACCACATCTAGAAGGCGATGGAAAAATCTGGCGCGATGGCCGCTGCCGGAGCAGTCCACCCCCAATCTTGGTGTTTCGTGCAATGCACGGGCATCTAAGCATGGGAAATTATGTCGAACAGGGCTAGTTGTAAGCAGGCTAGCTCTACAGCCATGATGATAGTGACTGCAGACGGTGAGGCTGACTATGGTATGCCGAACAAGGCGGCTATACTCAGGTGTCATCTCCGGCGTAGGGTCTTGCCACTTCACTGTGAGGAGCAGCACGTAATAATTTGACCAACGGGTAGTACAGTGCTAGTACTCCTAGGTGTACTACATTGGTAGTACTACTACTAGTACTAGTAGCACCACCGTATGGATTTAGGAGTACTACCACGTCCATCTGGATTTTAGTATTTGACTAGCAATATCTAGTAATGCATGTCACAAAAATGTACTACTCCCTCGTAAATAAATACATGGTGTTTTATTCCTATCGGCGAGAGAACTTAATGTTTTCTTGCTAACTAGAGTCTTAATAGGGTTACATGCAATGAACTAAACACTGCATGTCATGTTTGGTAGTCTCAAGTCATTGAAAGCATGCACGGCCCACATCTCTCGTTGGTTGATATGTCACGAAGTAAGAAACAAGGAGGGAGTTAATGCACCGTGCCTAAGTGTTTTGGGATTATTTGGTTTTCGTAATGTGACTTACAAAACATTTTTGTTTACATGCATTAACATTTTATTAGTTAAATCAAAGGTCAAAACTTGGCGCAAAATACAAAAGGGACCAATAAACCAGTAAACATCAAACTTCTCTCGTTTGGCCCCAACTAGAGGTCCGGTGAGATGACTATACTGCACCCGGCGCGGAGGGGCACAACTTCATTGACTTCTGGCATCTGCCTTTAGGTGAATGACACGTGGGCCCAGGGTGGCTCGCCCACCTATCATACGACCAAAGGCAGGTGCGATGAAGGACCGAGGAGTAGTATGAAATCCCTACGCACCTCATACGCTAACCAAGGGCAAGAGTGATCACTCGAATCGCAAGATCAGTTGACTAGTAGAAGCTAAGCTAGAGCCATGGAGGCGATGAGCGCGAGCATCAGCCGGCTGTGCCAGATGGTCCACGATGCTGGCCTGCGGCCCGGCAACGAGGAACGTCTCCAGGTAGTATTTCTTAAGGCCGGTAGGGTGAGGGGCCGTTTGGACGACAGCTTGTCTCCTTGTTCGACGAGGTGCTCGTCGGTTTCCTTGACAAGTTCACCGTCGTCAAGAAGCTCGCGGACGGATTTGACGTAAGCCTTCAGCCGACGCGCCCAGGCTCTGCGATGCCCGCCACCCTCAACGGCCACTATGGTGAAAACCTCTTCGACGCACTGGTGGCCCTGCGACTGCCCGCCGTCGAGCCGGAGAATGTCCACCTTGAGGTCGCGCTCGCCGCGCAGCGCCAGGCGCATCAAGACACCATGTACATAATAACCCACGTCTACGCGCATGCAAGAGGAGGACGATAGGATGCTAGCCTTCTTGGACCGCAGGGCAACCTTGGACGCACTGTTCAGAAGCACGTTGAGCTCGCTGCTCCTCACACGTCGGTTGGTGACCCGATGCACTAGGGCGTGAGGATGTCGTTTATGGATCCGTATGTATTTTTATCTTTCCGTCAAATCCATGTAGTTGTATATGATACTACAGTAATTATCTTACCTTTCGCATCAACTTCATAATTTTCGTACATACTCCATGCATGAACGGCGCCAAAACCAAACTTCTCATTACTCTAGGCAAAATCGTTATTTTCTATCTATCGATCGCGCGGAGCAGAACCAAATTTTACAAGTTACGAGTTCAAAAGGAAAAGCCTGCCGTGTTCGCGTCGCACCCCCACACGGTTGATGCAGCACGCCCGCTCAAGCGGAATGCGTGCGGTGTTGCATTTTCACTTACAAGTGGGACCGTAGTTGAGCAAACCAACTATCGGCAAACCCCACCCGCCCATACCGCGCGATGGCTGAGAAAACAGGAGGGAGAAGAGATGGTTGTAGCACGGACTCCAAGAAAATTGGTGTCGGATGGGTCTCGTGTGGGTGGCGTGTGCCGTAGTGCTAGACGTGAATGCTAGTTATGGCGCATGCCACCCCACTATATCGAGCCTATATCGAGGTACAATACGTAGAACAAATTTCCTGCAGTCCGTGCTCAGCACTCCTCTATCTCTCTTCTCAGCCAGCCAGCGGATGCGCGGAGCCCATCGTCTGTTTTCTCACATGCGGTCCCACATGTCAGTGAAAACGCAAGCCGACCCACTGAACCTGCAGATCTTTCACCTCGACGTGCTGGTGATGAAAAACAAATCCAAGAAAGATCTTCGGTGGCCGCTTTTGGAGTTAATCAAGAGTAGTAAGATTCTATTTACAGTTTAACCCAAGATGCACATCTCGTGGCTTCAACTTATCAACTACCACTCTATTTTATTTCATGACCACGACACGGATCTTTGGATGTCCCACGTCTTGGCAAAGGAGGAAGAACCCGACCAAATCTTCGGTTGTGCTCTCGGATTAGACTAGTTGTGCTAACTTAAAAAATTATTGTGTACTCCTCCGTTCCAAAATACTTGACTTCCATTTGTCCAAAATGGATGTGCCTATATACTAAAACATGTCTAGGTACATATATATTTTGACAAATAGAAGGCATGTATTGTGCAATGGAGGGAGTAGAATGGATGCAAGTTTTTGTATTGGGAAGAAGAGTACATCCATATATTGATAGAGCGCAATTTAGTAGATGTTCTATCACTTTTAGCTATACAGAGGCTATAGATGAGATTAGTGCACTTGTTGATACTCCTACTTGGTATGCGTGTTGCTGCTTAGACACAGAGAAAAACGGACCGGAG
Source organism: Aegilops bicornis (assembly GCA_021605145.1). Lineage (NCBI taxonomy): Eukaryota > Viridiplantae > Streptophyta > Magnoliopsida > Poales > Poaceae > Aegilops > Aegilops bicornis. The sequence continues at coordinate 130,596,315 of CM038673.1, read as the reverse complement.
GGAGTAGTAGAATAGAGGCTAGACATGAGACTAGATGCGAGGAAGCAACATCTACTTCTTTACACTTGAAGAAGAAAGAAGCACGCAAGATCGAGCCTCCGCAGATCAACAATGAATGCATCAAGAAGGCACTAATCCAACTTACAGGAGTAGTAAAATGTATTCTTGTGGTTCTTGTTTTCTTTGGTCTTGCTTTTCTAGTCAAAATTATCATTGGAGTTAAATTGCAAAAGCAGAGGTCAGTTTGGGGTCGTGCGTTGCAGTTGGCCTTACAAGTGGGACCGCAGTTAAGGAAACCGACTATCGGCAAACCCCCACCTCGCCCGCCACGCGATGGCTGAGTTAGAGAAACGATGAGGTTGAAGAGACTGCTCTAGCACGAACTCCAAGAAATATGATGTCAGATGGAAGTCATGCTGGTGGCGTGTGCCGTACTCCTGGACGTGAATGCTTGTTCTGGCCCATGCCACCCTGCTACTCCTACTAGTTAGTACTACTATATAGTACTACTAGTATCAAGGATTCGAGGTGCTGGTTACGTAGTACAATATGGCTACAGTAAAAACACCCGCATGACGCACAAAGCATGTGAAACTAGTACAAATAGTGTACTACTACTGTTGATTGGCCCCATCTGATAACCTGTCGCAATGGACGTACAATTATGTATTCGGAAAATATTTTTTTTCTTGTCGCACCACTCACTCACAGAAGCAACTCGAAAGCCATTCATAAATTTAGTAAGTTTATCACAGGCATATCATTTTATTACATACAACAGGTCATCAACCCACATCGACAATGAGGATACATTATAAATACTAAAGTTTTCACCACACAACAAATAACAAGCAATGAAATGAACTTCAAATCAACCATTCCTCGGCGTTGAAGCGCTTGCTTTGAACCACAAGTGATTCTGGGGACGGGCCATCCATTGTCGATCTGGAGACCAACGCAGACTGATCATCCAGGCTGAAGCGGCCTACTATATCGATACCGGGGTGAGGAACCACCCAAATGTCCGAGGTATAGACACAATTGCTTCTCATAAATGGTAGTAACGTTGTGTCAACAGCAGTTGGATCGCCTTTCACCATCATTGGATAGTTTTGTCCAAGGAAGTGCGAGTTTTCTCCAAGACTATCAATTCTGTACCAGGGAGAAGGAGTTGGCGCTAGCACACTAGTATCCATCCCGAATACCATGCAACGGTGTGCAACCATGGGAGACTACACCTGCTTCCTTAGAAGTAACATCATCAGTGTGCTGTATACACACGAGAAGAGGTGATCCATCGGAATTAGTTGCCTGGCGTCAAATAGTATATGGGCGCTGCTCGTCCTCATGCTCGTGATCATCACCATCATCATCTCCCCCTTGGTTATAAAAATCTTCAAGTATAGGTGGTGGAATGTTCACAGGACCTTGGAAACACAAGAAGAAGGTTGCATGCATGTGGATGAAACAATTATAATTACGGTGGAAGACAAACATACCGAAACAACGAGGATGCCATGCAAAAACAGTGCCACGAGTGGTGGCAGCAAACACAAGGCCCTCGTATTGAATTGCATCACAGTCACCATGATTGTATTTGAACGTGCGTACAATACCGGTGTGCTCAACCTTTGGGCAGTCTGCTGAGATTTTTGGAAGTGGAACCCGGTCACGAGTGTACACATTCACAAGTTCCCACTCGCAGTTGGACCCAATGTAAACAACCCAATCGCCATTTGCGCTTGCTCAAGCCTTGCCCTCAAGCGATGGCATCTTAACATCATACGTATCATTATCAAGCGGCATCAACTTGCACAGGGCGAGGCCTCCGTCGTGACAGCGCCAGTCATCAGGGTCACAGCGAAGAAGATAGGGGAGATCAAACCGCTCCTTGACCCTTGGGTTCCTTGTAATGATGTTATTAGTTGCGTCGAGAATGGGCTTGAACGAATCTGCCATGCTAGCCGAGGTGATGACGTCGCACCGATCAATGAGTTCCTCCACCACGTCATCTTTCAGATCGGGGCAAGAATAACGGGGTCGTTTCCGTCCTCTTCCCTCCATGGAGAAGATGATCGAACAATGGCAGAAGAAAGGGTGAAGGGCTGAAGGAAAATGGAGGAGGGAGAGGAAGAGCGTCGACAGCGATTCAAATCGAGAGGGAAAGGCGAAGAGTCGATGGACGGTTGCCAGTTTGCCACGTTTCACGAAGGGGCGCCCCGGCCTACACGTCGGTTCGGAAATACTCCTACTACTCGTCGTCGTCTCACTGATATGTGGATCTGGACCACATGTCAACGAGACATGGTGTGTAATTTCTCGTGCAAAATGCGATCTGGCCGCGTTGGCCCGAGGTGCCGCACTAGTTATCGGCCTTTATTTTTTTAATGGTGCGCCGTTCAGTTTTGAAGCACGACTAACTGATGCTGTCGCAGAGAAAATATAAACTACTCTACCACTACTCCACCTCCAAAGTACTAGTAGTATAAAGAAGATATATAAGGCTGGAGCTTCAACGCTTTCTTGCCAAGGGCTTCCCACTTGCTTCTCACACTACCACCCTCTCTCCAGATCTAAAAAACGGCCCCTCTCTCCCTCCTCACCGGTGGTCACAGATCCGCCGGGGAAGAAAAGGACGTGCAGCGTTGGCCTTTTCGTCATCGGCGGCGAGTCACCTGTGATGACAAGTCCGTCCTCTCGGACCCTAAGCGCTGGCGGGATCACTGCCGTAGTGTGTGCGGAGGATGGCGACCACTGGCGAAGCCACTTCCCGCCAACCCTCAGGTATGCTACCTCTTTTCGAACCATACCCTTGTTCTATTTCCCCATCTGGCACGTCGTTGCATGTGGATCTTTTTCCACTCCACCATCTTCCCAATTTGCTATCCTCTGCTCTGCTGGCCATGCAGGCGAAAACCATAATTTGCACTTTTAAAGGAAACCCTACTTCATGCAGACTAATGCATATGCAGGTTGAATAAGGAAAGGAAGGGAGATTGTCTTGTCCAAGAGAGTAGGCATCGAACCCGCATCTAGGTTGAAAAGGGGAAAATCAGTAGCTAAGGAACGAGTCTCGTGTCTCTTGGTTGAAGAAGGGTAGAAAGGCATGACAACGTAATAGAGAATGACCAGGTCGATCGGTTTGTTGTCCTCACATAGGAAAAAGGTGGCTAAAGAGAACAAAAATGGGACGTAATCCACATATGCTGCCTGGATATTTGTTGCTCTGGGCAACCATACCTCCCTCACCACTCTGCGTCCGTGGAGGTACATCATACTGGTGCACCCACTATCCGAATGGGCCTCCCATGCTCTTATTGCCACTTTTTTTGCTGTTAGTATAACGCCAGCAGTCAAGTCAAGCAATGCTACTGCTAAAGTGATGCCACATTTAACTAATGCCGCTCTCAGTCTAATGCCACAGATAAATTTAAGCAGCGCCATTTAATGTCACTGGATCATTTTAGGGTTAGCTGTTGATTGTGGATGTATTAAAGATTTTTCAGCTAAGACATTCTAATGCTATTGCACAACCAGTATACCAACGATGAAACTTGTTACTACCTTCATATTTTTGCAATGTTAATGCTTATAGATTACATACCTCACTTTCATGAGATAAGTTAATTTTTTTGTACAGTGTCACCAAAATGCCAAGGCGGTGATGTCATTTTATTTTGGTTAAACTGCACAGACAATTATGAAGACAAGAGGAAAGGTCAAGAGTGGGCACCTCCTCCTCCGGCTGTTCTCTTGATTATCAAGAGGAAAGATCAAGTTTTTATGTTTGATCAATTATCAAGATTGGGATAGCAATTTTTAAGGTCCCCCCGAGTTCGAAATGATACTTACCTTGGAGGTACATGGTTTGCATACTGTCATTAGTTAATAATGCTAGTTACCTTCAGACTTTTGTATTTGGTTTAATGCTCATGCACAGCTAGTATACCAATGCTGGAACTTGTTACCTTTACATTTTGAATTGTTAATTCTTATAGAAACCTTCCAGTGCTAGAGTTTATTGAAATCTGTTCAGTAAGACCATTGTACTGTACCTTGTAATAAACTAACTACTCTACTGTTGCACTAGCCAATGGATTAGTGTATATTTGTAGTATTCGAATGGTATTGCATTAGCGTATGGACATAAATAAAGTGTGGCAAGCTTTCCCAGATATGTGCTCAAGAAAACTACTACCTATTTTTCTAAATACTAGACATTTGGGTACTTTAAATTGAACCGCGAAAACGTCTTATATTAAGGAACAGAGGGTGTAGAGTTCACTCAAATTATCCCGCTAAAGCTAGTCACACCTTTGTTAAAATTAATGTTCATTATGTTATCGGAGGAGGTCTGTATGTTTGTCTCTAATGCCTGTCTACTACATACCCGACATCATGATGTAATGTTAAGTCATTTCCTTTTGTACAGTGTAACTAAATTGTCAAGGCGGTGATGGCATTTTATTTTAGTAGAACCGCACAAAATTTGCTTAAAAGAAGAGGAAAGGTCAGGAATGGCTCAGTTTTTCAAAAAAAAAACTATGTATGCCTTCCTGACATTAGTCGTTGTTGCTTTATTTATTCCTTCAAACATGTGGTTAGAAACAGTCTTGCTACCTTTTCCCATTAAGAAATTGGAATGCTTATATTTGTGAGTCTATGCTTCAACTAGTGCCACTTTTATAGTAATCACACTTTCAATATCTCATAAACAGGGATGCTCGATTTTAGTGGAGTTGCACAAAAAGTCCAATTGGTTCAACATTAGGAGCATGTTTTTTCCAAACCTTTATATCCAATTGGTGGCACTATGAGCTGTTCATTACGAAGGTACATGGTTTGCTACTATCTTGCTACTCTTTTTGTATTGTCATTAGATAGTAATACTAGTGGTTTGCATGTGAATTTATTGGCAGGGTGGACCTACATTGGAGGTGCAGGACATGATTCAATGATTGGATGCTCAATTTCGGTTGTATCGATTTCACCTCTTCCATCACTGCAAACATGGTGTGGTATATGTTTACTAGCTGCTTGATATTTGTGCAGACAGAGATGTCTGTCCGTTGCCATTTGGCAAACAAACAAAGTGTCTGCAATTTTGGTTGAACTGCACAAGAGAATAGTATAGTCATTGCATGCAGTGCCATTTGAAAATAGACACAAAGATTGGATAGTCACTTCATGGACTGCAGAAAAGTAGTACTATACTATTTACTTGGCCAACACTTGGTGCTTCATTGCTTTGGTCTGATTATACAATGGGCATCATTTTCCCTAAGTTAAAGTTTGTATTCGAAAATAGTCTTGCGGTGTGATCGAGAGAAGACCAAATCATATTGCGATGGATGTTCCTCCATCATGTGTGGTTCATTCTCATGGTTCCAGTGTTGGTGACACCACTTACGTTTGCAAGAGAAATTGTAGACTTCACAAACAAATTTGTCTTTCGATGCATCTTGAATGTTGGCCAAGAGAAGGATCCATGTTAGTAGGAAGAACAGATGTTTTTCTAGATCTTTGCTTTTGGAGCTACATATTTGTATATGATCTGTGAATCATTGAGATGCATTAACATGTTGATCTTATGTATGGGAATCGTACTAGTTAGTTTTAGTTGCTGATCTTTGCTTTTGGAGCTACATATTTGTATATGATCTGTGAATCATTGAGATGCATTAATAGTTACTTATTTCTGTTCGCTCAGTGTTTACAAGTTACTGATCGATCACTAGCTAGCCTACAAATGTGCACCTGGTAGTTTTATTTGCGACGCAAGATGCGAAGTTGCAGTTTTTTGAATAAAAATGCCTACCTATGAAGAAACTGACAAGCTACACTATCGATCCTACACGGATAAAAATGCCTACCTCTGAAGAAACTGACAAGCTACACTATCGATCCTACACGGATAAATAGCGTATCACACACGTACTACCTCCTTTCTGGTTTGCATGGCTCAATTCAAGAAACGACCTACTCGATCCTACACGAATAAATAGCGGATCACGCACTTACTAGTACCTCCTTCCCGGTTTGCAGGGATTAATTCAAACCTCTCACCAACCAAGGTACTCCCTCCGTCCGGGTTTATTAGTCCCGTGAGCAAAGCAGCAAGACCAAGGCAAGGCAATAATTAACGGCATGCAGAAGTTTAAGCCTAATTAATTCCAGCGATTTAAGTGGCTGCATGAGTGCCCTCGGTACAACTTCGTTGCATGCTGCTTCAGCGTCTGACCTGCGGCGATTCTAAGTGCCTGCATGCAGCCGGCCGTAATTAAGGCAGCTAACTGATGAGAAAAAAGATACGCTTTAATTGTTGCAGGCTTTTTAAATCCGTGAAATCATTGTTGACAAGGAGGGAGATGATTCGAGTGCACTGTTTGACCGCCATGCCGACGTGCGACCCAGACGGGACGGGACGGCACAGTCATAATTTCAGTTTCCCTAGTTTTCCACGGCAAGCTGGTGCGCTAAGCCATTATGCATTGAATTCCGATGACCGTCGTGCTACCTTCCCCCTATAAGTACTGTTTCCCGGCATTCTCAAGTGCCACCGTGACCCAACTCGCCATATCCTCATAAGCCCCCACCAGCCCGACGTCGCTCGGCACGTCCGCCATGCCCCCGCCCATCCGCGATAGGCGGCGCCGAAGGCGGTCACCGCCAGAACTAGTGTTTGGTTTTTCACCGGAAGGCAGACAAAGGGAGGAAGCATTCTATCAGTCTTTAGATGGCAATGCGCAGATCGAGGAGTTGTTGGAGCGCGACCGCATGGCGGAGGAGCAGGAGTTGTTGGAGCGCGACCGCCTGGCGGAGGAGCAGCGTAACGCCGATTTGCGGCGCCAGCGGGACATGGAGCAGCAGCGCACCGACGCTCTGAGTCGCGAGTAGAGCGCCCGCAACTGGGCGGACTACATGGAGGCCGGCGCCCGGCAAATAGCCCTGGAGGCTATCCGGCACGCACGCGTTCGCGACGCCGATTTTTACTACCAGCTCGTCGAGTGGGTTTCCCACTTGGAAGCCGAAGCTTCGGTGCACCACGCCGGCATGGAAAGGGCCAACGCATGCGAGCAACGCGCCCTATCGCACCTCTGGCAAGTCCGAGGCGAGGCGCACGACGCCATTGCCGGGCATTTAGCGTGTACCGCCGGCATCGTCTAGTTAGCTAAGAGTAAGTTAGTACTTGTCTAGTGGGAGTAGATAGTTAACTTGGCTATGATGGTTGTCAACGTGGAAGTTCGATTACTCTATATGTGGATCGGACACATTACTTTGCTCTAAATATTGAACTTTCCGTTTGAGCGTATGGAATGGGCTGTTATTATTTTAAATGGGTTGTATTTGTCCTCCACGAGTTTAGAGGCTGACTTGTCGGCCTAGCAAGTTAATGGCGTACACAATCGGGGAGATGATTGTGCGTGGAGAGGATGACAGCGAGGACCCGCCAAGGTCATGGCGATGCATAAGCAAGTGCCTCCTTATTTCAAGCCAATAAAAATGGCTCCTCCTAGTGGATTTCGACATCTGGGTCCCATGCCATTGTCAACATAGTCAATAAGCGAGAGAATTACTGTGGCCGGTGACACGAGGACCCGACAGCTCGCCCGATTATTTTTGTTTTGGGTTAATTTGATAAATGCCTCAGAAATGCCATCGCAATTTCCAAACTTTAAAAATGCCATTTCTAGTGGCATTTTTGAAGTCTGAGTGGCGTTTTTCAAAGTTTGCAAACTGCTGTGGCGTTTTCAAAGTTTGCAAAAGTTGCGATGGCATTTTTCAAAGTTTGGAAATTGCGGTGGCATTTGATGAGTCGCCATAATAGGAGTGGCATTTATCTAATTTGTTTTAGATACGGAAGGAGGGTGTCAACTAGGCTGTGCGGGACACTCTGGCCTGTCTAGACAGCCTTTACTTTTATGTTTACCACAGACCAGCCCAGTAGTTTTTTTTCTTTTTGAAAATGGCTAGCCCAGTTTTTTGTGATTTGTGATTTGACGAGGAGAGCTTTATTCGGCTGGCCGAGAAAATGGCCTATTAGTAATGAGAAATGGGTTGTACATTTTTAAAACACATCAAACCGGCAATTAGTTTCAAATATCTTTTTTTCATTTCAAGATTTTAAATTGCATTGATTTTTATGCGTGGACAATTTATTGGATTTTATATTGATATAAATTTATTTTTAAAATCAGTCTGAATGTGACTCGAAATTTCGGGATTAAAAACAGTTCAAACCGCAGCGACATATGCAAAATTTCATATACTTTTTTAACTGTGGCCACAATATGGGCTGTAATGCTAACAAAAAGAATATGGGCTCCAAAAAAATCCGTAAGAATTAGCAAATGGGCTATAAACTATTTGAAATAATGGCAGATAGGTTGTATGCTGTTTTCCACAGATTTGAGGCTTTCCACAGATGGCACGTATCTTTGTTGGATGTCCATCCAACGGCCGTCGTCTTCTTCAATCTCTCCTCTTCCCGCTCCGGCCGCTCAAACAAGCGCCCGGGACTGCTGCTCCCTCCTCTCCCATGACGGCTGTCTTTGCCGCGACCTCACCGCCCACCGTACTCCCATCGCTGGCCTAGCTATCCCTCTACTCACCCTCGGTCCCACATGCCGTTATTCTCCGGCGGCAGCGGGCAGAACCAAGAAACCCTCGTACTCCTCGCGTGGGAAACAACTGCCGAGTATTCCCTGGCTCCGTGTCGTTCCCTTCCTAGGCCTCGCCGTCGTCCACTGCCCTGGTGCTCTCGGCGCGGCCTGGTCAACGTGGTCAATGAACGACATCCATCGGAAGTGGACCATACATGGAGAGGCTGACAGTTGGGTCCCGCAAGGAAATGCCTCCTTATTATGAGAAAAATAATGATTCCTCCACCTGACATCTGGGACCCACCGAAAGGGCCTCTGTATTTCGCGAAAAAAACTTTACCGCCGCTGACAGCTCGGACCCACCAGCAATATCTTCGCACGCAAGGAAGTGCCTCCTTATTACGCCCAAAAAAAAGAATACCCCACTAGCTGGGACCCGGTATAGTGGGCCTACTAAGTTAGCCAGGGACGAAGGGCTTTGTCAACTTAGTCAATATGCACGATTCTAGCTCGATTGACCGTCGATGTCCATCCAACGACCGTAGTGCTTCCTCAACCTCTGGTCTTCTTGCTCCGGCCGCCCAATGCAGCGCCCGGTCGTGCCTTTGCTCCTGCCTCCCTGTGGTCGGGTGTCTTTGCCATGAGGCCTCACCGCCCCATACTACTCCCACCGCTGGCCAGGCCATCCCTCCACTCCACTCACCCACACCCCTGTTATTCTGCGGCGGCAGTAGCGGCCGAACCGATGAACCCTCATACTCCTCTCGCGTGGGCATCCACCGCCAGATTCCCGGCTCCGCGTCGTCCCCTTCCTAGGCCTCGCCGTCGTCCACCGCCGTGGTGCTCTCGACGCAGCGTGGTCAATGTGGTCAACGATGTAATTCCATCGGAAGAATCTTGCGTGGAGAGGCTGACAGCTGGGTCCACGGCAGTCGCAAGGAAGTGCCTCCTTATTACGCGGAAAATAATTATTCCTCCACATGACAGCAGGGACCCACAGGACGGGCCACCAGTATTTCGTGAAAAACGTTTGCCCTTGACTGCTGGGACCCACCCGACGGGCCACCGTATTTCGCGAAAAAAACATTCCCCCTGCTGTCAGCTCGGACCCACCGGAAGTGCCTCCTTATTACGAACAAAAAAATGAATACCCCCCCAGCTAGTTGGGACCCACCTTGGTGGAAGGCTGACTTGTGGGCCTACTAAGTTGACGGGGACGGTGGGCTTTGTCAACTTAGTCAATATAAACGATTCTAGCTCCAGTGACCGTACGATATCCATTCAACGGCCGTAGTGCTTCTTCAACCTCTGGACTTCTTGCTCCAGCCGCCCAAAGCAGCGCCGGTCGTGCCGCATGCTCCTGCCTCCCGTGGCCGGATGTGCTGCCGCGGAGGCCTCACCGCCCCCTACTATTCCCACCGCTGGCCAGGCCCTGCGGCGACAGCAGCCTCACACCGCAGCCGAACCAGTGAACCCTCGTACTCCTCTCGGCGCGGGCTTCCACTGCCGCGTCTTCCCCGGCTCCCTGTCATCCCCTTCCTAGGCCTCGCCGTCGTCCACCGCCCTGGTGCTCTCGGCGAGGCGTGGTCAACGTGGTCAAGGAACGATTTCCATCGAACATGGACTGTATGTGGAGAGGCTGACAACTGGGTCCACGACCGCAGCAAGGAAGTGCCTCCTTATTACGCGCAAAATAATTATTCCTCCACCTGACAGCAGGCACCCACCGGACGGGCCACCGTATTTCGTGAAAAAAACGTTCCCCCCTGACTGCTGGGACTCACCAACTACATCTTCGCATGCAAGGAAGTGCGTCTGGAAAAAAATGATTCGCCCCCCTGACTGCTGGGACCCACTAGCTACATCGTCGCCGCAAGGAAGTGCACGGCGGTCGGGACCCTCCTGTTGGAAGCGTCGTGGTGTTGTCATTCTGGTCGCGACGTATGTACATCTTTGGTCGATGTAGAGCGCACACGCGTCGTAGATGTAGAGGCGCCGCGTAGCATGTACACGCGTCGCATTACAACAGCGAGGGTGCAAGAAAGAAAATACGGCCACATACGTACATACGGGCAGGGTCTCGAACGCCTACTCGCGCATACGTACATGGAAGGGTCGGAACGGAGAAACAACGTCGTCGTCGTGTTCATGGGGAGCCAACCGGCTGGGTCGGAACGGAATGCGTGGTCGTGTTTATCGGGAGGGCTTGGATGGAACAGGCGATGGAAACGAGGCCGGGCGTACCGCTGTGGAGGAAAGCGGCGTTGGGTTCGGACCGCCACGTTAAAGCGGGTCCTCTTGATCGGGAGGGGCACTGGCGTATGGCAAAGCGGAGAAGCGGACCTCCTACGGTCGAAGCAGGGGTCCTGTTGATCGGGAGGGTGTGGCGTGCCGCCAAAGCGGAGGAAACGGACCTCCTACGGTCGAAGCAGGGGTCCTGTTGATCGGGAGGGTGTGGCGTGCCGCCAAAAGCAGAAAACGGACCTCCTACGGTCGAAGCAGGGGTCCTGTTCATCTGGAGGGTGTGGCGTGCCATAAGCAGGACTCCACGGGATACTGTTCATCTCCACCGTCGACCTCCTCCAGCCTCCACGGGCTCCTGTTCATCCGTCCTCCACCGCGCGCTACTCCACCGGCTACTGTTCAACCACCCCTCTCCACGGGCACCCCTCCATCGTCTACTGTTCATCCAACCCTCCACACCACGGGGTCCTGTTCAACCACCCCTCCACGGCCACCCCTCCACCGTCTACTGTTCATCCAGCCCTCCACACCACGGGTTCCTGTTCATCCAGAGGCAACGCCACCGCTCCTTTGTTCATCCAACCCCCCATAGCGCTCACTAGCAGCAGTAGCGAAGGAATCGCTCCATCGGGTTCAGTTAACAGCCATCGATCGATCGCTCGGGTTCAGTAACGCGTAGCCTGCAGTGCAATCGCTCGGGTTCACTCTACTAGGAAAAGGGCTATAGATAGGATTGATACTAATGGCGCACCGAGGAACCTGTGCGCCACTACTATATACTAATGGCGCACCAGTCGGTGATACGCCATTAGTGTGGGAGACACTAATGGCGCACCAGAGACATGGTGCGCCACTAGTATTAATTTTTTTTTCATTTTTCCATACATACTAATGGCGCATCAGGCCATTACTCTATTTTTTTAATTCTTTTTTTTGCAAAACTACTAATGGCGCACTCTGGCCAGGTGCGCCATTACTAGTTTAGACTAGTAATGGCGCACTATGACCAGGTGCGCCATTAGTATATATATATATATATATATATATATATATATCTATATCTATATATATATATTATTTTTACTTTTCTGCAACACTACTAATGGCGCACCATCTGCAGTGCGCCATTAGTAACTCGAGGTTACTAATAGGCGCATTTCTTTGGCGATGCGCCATTAGTAACCTGAGACTAACAAGATATTTTGGACAGCCCCACACCTACCCACTCACTTTCCCCACTTCATTCCCTCCACCTCCTTCTCCAAGCTTTGGCTGCCTCCTCCTCCTCACCTCATTTCCACCATAGATTCATCAAAATTAAGTGGTGAAATTACCTTTTTTATAGGTAACTAAGGGAAAGCTATCTTCATGATGTAGATATACTTTTTCTCCCTAGCTCGCTCCAACAACGTGCACATGCACTTTTGTGGCCTAGCTAGATCTATGTATGTTTGTGGTGTTGCTTGTGTTTGTGGTGTTGCATATATGTTTGTGTTTGCAGTGTACGGTATTTGAAATGCGATAGTTGCCAATATTTTGCGGAATGTTGATTCATTTACTGTTTTGAGAATTTTGGCACTATGCATTCTTTTTAGTCCTATTTTAGGGAAGGTCATGCCAACATTTTCTTGGTTCTAAAATATCGTTTTGCTCTACCCAGCAGTGACGACCATGGTCCGCATACGATGACCGAAGGCATCGTGAATAGGTTTTTGAGCTCCGCGAAGGCCGAGATGCTTCAAAAGAACGAGACAGAGATAAGATGTCCGTGTCGAAGATGCAAGCTGAAGAGCCTTATTGCGGACCCGGATTCCGGGCAGGTGCGGGACCACCTGCTCTTGCATGTTTTCATTGATGGCTATCGGTGGCAAGGTGATGAAGATGACTATGAAGTGGTCCATGGGGGCCGGGCAAGAAATGAGAAAGGGCAACAAGACAAGTACCACATGGCGAGGCGGTAGAAGGCGAAGAATCTCCGGGACATGATCACGGCGGTGATGCGATACAGTCATCATGTAGAAGATGTCGTACATGATGATTAGGAAGATCAAGACGAAGGGCATGATCATGAAGATGAAGATGCGAAGCAAGCGGCGATGGAGGCTGGGTACATGACCCTCATATTCAAGAGCTGCTTCTCAAGTGAGACGGATAACGCAAGAGCTGCCGCCGAGAGAAAGCCAAGCTGGATCAACGAGGAGATAGACGGTTACTCCATTGTATGAAGGATGCAGGCCGAGGATACCCGCTGAAAGTAACGCTCATGGCTCACGGAGATGAAGGTAAAACACAAAATGACCGACACATGCTTCGACGAGAACATGTCATTACGCACGAAACGTCTTCCCAAAGGAACAAGTGCCCGACCAGTTTCGAGGAGGCGAAGAAAATCGTGTGTCCTCTGGATTTACCGCACGTGAAATACCATGTGTGCATGAACAATTGCATCATTTATAGGGACGAGCACGCGGAGTCTACCATATGTCCGGTGTGTGGCGTCACTCGATACAAGAAGAGGAAGAAAGCTCCTCGAAAATCGGTGTGGTACTTTCCGATCACTCCTCGTCTGTAGCGGTATTTCGCGGACCCTAAGGTAGCAAAGCTCCTGCGTTCGCACACGGATAGGGAGGAGAAGAAGCGGGAAGATGACGGAAATGACCCGGAGATAAATAAAAAAGACAAGATGCTGAGTCACCCTAAGGATGCGGGCGAGTGGCAAGCGTTGAACTTGAATACCCAGAATTTGGGAAGGATCCAGGAACATCGTCTTTGGGCGCGAGCACCGATGGAGTCAATCCGTTTGGCAGCCAGAGAAGCACACATATCACCTGGCCTGTGTTTGTGTGGATGTACAACCTTCCCCCCTGATTGTGCATGAAGAGGAAGTACATTCACATGAGTATGCTAATTGAAGGGCCAAAACAAACAGGGAACGACATCAATCTGTATCTGGGGCTGCTGAAGGAGGAGCTAGACACGCTGTGGAAAACGCCAGCCAATACGTGGGACGCCGCAGAGAAAGAATATCTCCCTATGAGAGCCGCACTACTCACGACGGTGCACGACTATCTCGGTTACGGATATCTCGCGGGGTACGACTAATCGTAGTCCACGGATTTTCTGGATGTATAAGGTGCATGGATGACACAACGTATCGCCAGCTAGATAGAGATCCCGGGTCTTCGAAAACTGTGTTCATGGGACATCGAAGGTGGCTTCGCGACGATGTCCCATGGAGGAAACGCAAGGATCTGTTCGATGGTGAAACCGAACCCCGAAAACGCCCGTGTACGAGGAGCGGCGAGGAAATAAACGAGCTATTGAAAAATTGGAAAGACTGCCCACTGCCGGGAAAGAAGCAAAAGGCGCCAGAGCCGGGAAAGAAGAGAAAGGCGCCAGAGCTGCTGCTGAAGGTATGGAAAACGAGGTCTGTTTTCGGGACTTCTTTGTCTTTGGAAGATCCACCGTGTGCCTCACAGCCTTGATTTCATGCATGTCACGAAGAACGTGTGCGAGTCTGCTTGGTACCCTGCTCAACATGCCAGAGAGGACCAAAGATGGGCCGAAAGCAAGGGCAGAATTAAAATCAATGGGCATCAGGCAGGAGCTTCACGCTAATGATGATGATGATGATGATGATGATGAGGCGAAGCAGGACACATAAAGTCGTCGCAAAGGCAAAAAGGCCAGGAAGACCGGAAATGACTACCCTCCCGTGTGCTTCACTCTAAGTCAGGAGAAGATCGAACAGTTTTTCACCTGCCTCCTAGGAGTAAAACTTCCTTCACGATTCAGCTGGGAAGATAAGCAGATACCTAGACCCAGTGAAAGCGAAGTTCAGCGGGATGAAGTCTCACGATCACTACGCGTCTTGATGACGTAGATACTTCCGATTGCAATCCAGAGGATCATGGACGCCGCACGTCCGTGAAACGCTATTTGGCCTATGCAACTTTTTCGGCGTCATCTCCGAAGTCTATTGGCGTGAGGCAACTCGAAGGCTACAGGAAGAGATCGTGGTGATACTATGCGAGCTTGAGATGTACTTCCGCCCGCATTCTTCGACGTTATGGTGCATCTGCTGGTCCATATCGTGGAGGATATCATCCAACTCAGGCCGACGTTCCTGCACAGCATGATGCCATTCGAAAGGATGAATGGTGTCATCAAAGGATACGTTCGCAACATGTCACGTCCAGAGGGAAGTATAGCCAGGGGCTTTCTGACCGAAGAGTGCATCTCCTACTGGACGAATTATCTAGGCATCGAGAACCCCGTTGGTCTACCCGTCAACAGGCACCTCGGCAGGCTCGCTGGATGGGGTCACCGTGAGGGTCACCGCGAAATGCATGTCGACTTCGAGGGTCGACTCGCCGACTTTGAAAGAGCAAACCTAGTCGCACTACAACACATAGACGTGGTCGATCCTTGGGTGGTAGAGCACAAAACCTTTATTGAGAAGACGTACAATGACCGAGGCCAACGAGAGGACGGGCGGAGATATAATCAAAGAGCACAACCGATGTTTCACGCGTTGGTTCAAGCGAAGCTTACAGCCGTACCCTTTGCATGAGGCTTCTTCCGCGGAAGAACAACTCATATTCGCCTTGTCACAGGGCTCCGAGCACAACCTGAGGACCTATGAGGCGTACGATATCAACGGCTACACATTCTACACCGAGAACAAGGACATGAAGAGCGATGGTTATCAGAACTCCGGGGTAACGACGGAATCCTACACCGGCAACGACAAGGACAGATACTACGGAAGGATCGAGGAGATCTGGGAGCTGAGCTACGCTGGAGAGAAGGTCCCGATGTTCCGTGTCAGATGGGCCAAGAGCGTCCTAAAAGAAGACCGGTATTTCACCACCATGGTTATACCCGAAGCCAAATCCAAGACCACGGGCGCAAACGTCACCGCGAAAAATGAGCCATGGGTACTGGCTTCCCAAGTGGACCAATGCTTCTTCGTTACCGACCCTTCAAAGCCCAGTCGTGTTGTCGTGAGGAGAGGCAAAAGGAAGATCATCGGAATGGATGGATTAGCCAATGAGCAAGACTTCGACAAGTACGGCGACCCGAAGATCGAACATGACGACGACGATGAAGTAGCAGCACACACCACAAGAAGACGCAGGACCACCCTACCTAAAGGACGTCCGTTCCACAGAAGAACTCCATTTGCGAAAAAGAAGGGCAAGAAGATTGTGAACATATAGCTAGCTAAGATCGATTGTATTTCAATCGTAGTCTTCATTTCTCGATTGTATTTCATGGGCACTTTTTGATATCATGAATATTTTTAAATTTCATGGGCACGTTTTGAATTCATGAGGACACTTGATCTCGATCCCCCTCCATCTCGATCTCGATTCCCCCTCCATCTCCCGGCCCCAAGCGACCCACATAACCCTCCCCGCTGCACCGCCAAGCGAGCACCCGACCCCCGCACCCTCCCCCGCTCCACCGCCGCCGCCGATGATATTTTCAAGTGACAAATTTGAACATATTTTATAAAAAATTATTACTGTTTTTATAAAAAATATATTACTGTTATGATTTAAACAAGTTTGAACATATTTAAACACA
This sequence comes from Aegilops bicornis, assembly GCA_021605145.1. NCBI lineage: Eukaryota > Viridiplantae > Streptophyta > Magnoliopsida > Poales > Poaceae > Aegilops > Aegilops bicornis. Next base: position 130,579,876 of record CM038673.1, on the reverse strand, counting down.
AATAAATATAAAAAACAGCATTTAAAATGCATAAAAAAATATTGGGGAGCACAGGAATCGAACCCGGGACCTCCTGGTGTGTGTCTTTGCATCTTGACCAGTCGGGGTAGTGGGTGGGTTACATTGTAGATAGGGTTAGGTTGTAGATAGGGCTAGTGGGCTAGATTAAAAAATTCTAATGGCGCACCGAGGGTGGCGCGCCATTAGAATAGTCGTACTATGGCGCCTGAGGGGTGGTGCGCCATTAGAAAGCTTCCCCACACTAAATCCCCAATCTCTCTAATCTCTCCCCTGCCTCCTCATCGATCTCACCTGCTGCCCCGTGTTCGCCGTCCCCTCGCCTCCTCCTTCGCCGTCCCAGGCAGCGCCGCCTCCTCGCCGCCCCCCTCGTCGTCCCCGAGCCGAGCGCCGCCTCCCTCGCCGTCCTCGGGCCGAGTGCCCTCGACGTCCTCCCGCCCAAGCGCCCCCACCCCCCCCGGCCCAGCCTGCGCCCTCGTCATGCTCGCTTTCCAACACAGCGCGGCCGGCCCAGGAGGACCGCCGCTGTCTTGCTCTTCGACTACGAGGACCCCGACGAGCTCGGACGCCCAGGAGGACCGCCACCGCTCGACGCCCTCGACCGCGCGGCCTGCCCAGGAGGACCGCCACCGCTCGACGCCGAATTCGCGCCACCTCGACTACCTCCGGCTGCCCCGAGTAGCCCTCGACCTCCCAAGTGCGCACCCGAGCCGCTTCCCCCTCTTCCCCCTCTTTATTTCCTTCTAATGTGTTCTAGGGTTGGGGGTTGGAGAAATTTGGACAAGGAAAGGGGGTTGGAGAATTAAGTAGCTAGGGTTTTCTAAATGTTCAAATCTCTGAGCTTGCATTTAGATGCATTTTAGAGGATACTAGTCTCAACTAAGCATCCGCCTAGAGATTCTTTCTTTAAGTAGCTAGGCTCAATTAGTGAATTTTCCAGTGAGTTTGGATTCATGCAACAATATGAAACATTAATTACTATTCTTTCTGGCCACTAATGATAGATGTAACATGTAAGAAGTCCATAATTGATTAATAGATCTGTTAGTTTGATAGTTTTATTAGTGTTGCACCTTTTCCTTCTACAACTTGTAGATGTGCTCACAGTTTTTTGTGTTCAGTTTAGGAGTTGGTCCTTGGGAAGCATAAATAAAACATTATTGGCAAGTGCAGTCTTGTTACTCCTAGGTATCTACAAATGAGTAGATGAATATTTGTTACCAGGAGGGGTTACAATATCTTTCAAACTGATGTTGTTCTCATGATCATACATTCTAATGGTTTGATATCACCCAAAGTTTGGCATGGAAACTACAGAGGTACTATGTAGTGTTGTATTACTTCTTCCGGATTCAGGGTGTTTAAATGTGCATTAGTCCTTCTGATAATTAATGGTTAAAGTCCTTTGACAAGAATGTGAACAATAAGAGATGTAACCAATCCCAGAAGTAGAACCATGTATCTTTTCTCTCTACAATTCTCATGCAACAACATGGAACTAATTCTTTTAGTAGTTAATGAGAACACTTGGTCCATATTCATTTGCAGTGAACATACATTTTCACTGTTCTTATAATATGTGCTTGATGTCAGATTATGCTATGAGGATATTAGTCTAAGCCCGATGCAGGATGCATTGTTTTATCCTGCGGTGGTTAAACCGGTTCTGAAAATTATCTAGTTTGACCTGTACTTGTCCAGCTAACATAATCTATTCTTTGACCATGGCAGTAGCTGGCATTTTGTTATGATAATTTCAGTATATATCTTCTTGTCCTTTGCTGATCTCGTTGTATTTTCAATTCACAGAAACTCTCCGACGAAGTCTCCTCCGAGTAATATATGTCTCATGCTTTCTAAAGAGTACTAGTATCTTGACTAACCTATCCACTTGCTATGCTTAGCTGCTCTGTTATGCGAATCGTGACACTTTGCTGTCATAATGCGACTAAGCATACTAGTCTCAACTAAGCATACTAGTTTTTTGTAGTGAGACAGTAAGAAGGAAACTTCCGAGATTATGTAGAAAGAAAATACTTGGTTTGACAGCAAGTACCATGACATGAATCAAAAAACATATACGGTGGGAAAAATAAAATGGCGAGAAACACAGGAGGTTACGGTTTGTTGTATCTCCACCAGTTTGGGTTGGTGAATGTGGATGATTTTTATCCTGTGAACTCATTGTACTTTGCTACAATAATTTGGTATCATCATGGTGTAATTTTGTTAACATTCTGGTTTTGTTAGAAAGTGGCTACACTAATCTAGAGTGATACAATTTTCCTTCCCATTTGGTATCATCATGTTCGTGTATACAGTTATAACATCATGTGGGTTTTTAAGTCTGTTTACAGCTCTAGTGCACTTCTCTTACACTTCATTGAGGACTTGTATTTGCTACTTTGTTGTGTTGTTGTTCCTATATTGTAATTGCTTCAGCGCACACTACCATGACTTAATGTTTACAATAGCTGTTTTCTTTGTGTCCAATAGTCAGCGTATATTTTTCTTCAGAGGTAACTGGTCAACTGTTCAGTGTGTATGTCAAAACTTGAATGTTGCAATGTTGTTTTCTTCAGAGGCTACTGTCAAAAACTTGAGCTACTGTCTTGCAAAGATGATGATCATCTTGCTAGTTTGCTGGGTTTTGTCTCCGACGATTGTGTCGTGATGAATTTGCAGGTACCCCGAGAGGCCCTTGAATTTGCCGGAATGTGGATTAACTTCCGTTCCGGCAAATTCGGGTACTCCATATGTCCTATTTTCAGCAAAGGTCATGCTAAAATTTTCCGTGAATTTTAGCATGAATTTGCTAAAAATAGGACATTTGGGGTACTTGCGACTAATGCATGGGCCAGGGTATCTTAGTACTTAGTTAAGTAGGATAAACTGCCCTGCCATTCTTGCTGCATTAAACCATAGGTGGCAATAGAGCCAAGTGATTAGGCCCAACTTAGAATTCTCCTTAGCATCGATAAACCCTAGATGATAAACCCAACATAGGTGGCAATAGAGCCAAGTGATTAGGCCCAACTTAGAATTCTCCTTAGCATCGATAAACCCTAGATGATAAACCCAACATAGGTGGCAATAGAGCCAAGTGATTAGTGCCAAGTGATTAGGCCCAACCTAGGGTGCCTCGGCATCGATAAACTCTAAATGATGAAAACTTAACTTGGCTGCCCCGGATGCCTCGGTGTCGATGAGAACCTAAATGATGTATGCTTAGGCTTTTAGGGTGCCTCGGCGTCGACAAACCCTAAACGATGAAAGCTTAGGATGTTAGGGTGCCTCGGTGTCGACAAACCCTAAATGATGAGACCATGATCTTGTTCCTTGACAATAACCAACTTTTTGACCAAACTTTTTCCTATTTAGAAGCGAAACATGGCCCACAACGATGAGGCCGGTGGTTCGAGCGACAAGCAATTCTGGGAGCTGTACCAGAGATGGAGGAACAACCTCACCGCTATGAGGACGCCATGAAGACACCGATCCTCATTACACAACCCCTAGTGGCGTCGGGGATGACACCACCGATGGTGCCGCCGAGGATGCCACCATCGATGATGGCGCACACACACACGGATGGCAGCCAACCGAAGAAGCAAAGGAAGGACCGGCGCCGAATGCGCTCCGCACCCTCAAGGAGGAATTCACTCAAGTGGACTCGACGGAATCCAACGAGCCCAAACATATAGTCAAGGGGTACTCGGTTCAGCTCGGGTGCATTCTCCGAAGCACCGTCTCGATCAACACCGAGAACCTTAGGCATAAGGACCGAGGGAATTTGCGCAACCTCCTCTTAACGAAGCTGCACGAACGATAGAAGTTCCCCGCTGAATTTTAAAACACACGCCTCTCAGGGAATAAAGTGAACAGTGCCGCCCTCATGAAGATGAGCACGACCCTGTCTACTTGGAGAAGCGCGGTGAAGAGAATGATTGATAAAGGTGATAGTTATGAGAAGATCAAGCCGAAATATCCTTTGATGAGCGAAGATGAGTACAAGGAGTTCAAGATCAAGTGCGAGAGCAAAGGCAACCTCCGAATCAAGTCGATTGGGGGAAAGAAATGCGGGAGTTGAACTTAGGGAACACAAACTCGGTCCCGACGGTTCTGAGTGGCGGAGCCTATATGGGACAAGGAGGGCGCGAGCGTGCCGAGCAAGGCCTACCACCCCGCTTCAAGAAATACAGCGGTGATAAGCGGACCGGGAACTATGTCGGGGCCGGTACAAGGAGGACCCGATAACAAAGGAGCTTACCACGGATCCGAAGACCAAGGCGCTGAGCTTGTTACGGTAAGGAATACACCCAGCGTAATTAGCTCCATATGGTTGCACTCTAATTAATCCCCAATATTTCTAAATGGTTCACGTTCCTTTCACGGGACACCTTTGAAAGCGATGGCGAGGTCGTCTCGAGCTCCCCTTTCGACACCCCTTTAAATAGGGCGTTGAGCGTAATGAAAAACAACGATAAGCTCACTAAGCCGGCGTCGGTGGTGGTGTGGCGGCAAAGGCTTGTCCACAAAATGGGGGTCATACTATACCGCTGGTGTGCGGAAGGAGAAAAAGACCAGCTCGGAAAGCCAGACGCGCGAGGTTGAAGAACTCAAGGCACAAGTGGCGCGGATTCAGGAGCATGTCCAAGAGCAAGTGTGTAACGCCCCGGATTCGATGCGCCAGGTGTCTGCCAGTTATTAGCCGTCGTTGCCATGTCACGTGCTTGCGTGTTGCACTTTGCCATGTCATCATCTGCATTTCATATCATGTCATCATGTGCACTTCATTTTGCATACGTGTTCGTCTCATGCATTCGAGCTTTTTCCCCGTTGTCCGTTTTGCAATCCGACACTCCTATGTCTCCCGGCGCCCCATTTTACCTCTTTTCGTGTGTGGGTATTAAACGGTCTCGGAATGGACCGAGGTTTGTCAAGCGGCCTTGGTATAGCACCGGTAGACCGCCTGTCAAGTTTCGTGCCATTTGGAGGTCGTTTGGTACTCCAACGGTTAACCGGGTAACCGCGAAAGCCTATTTTGTTGCAGCCCAACACCCCTTTCAAAGTGGCCCAAAACCCAGCAAACTCCCCTCTATGCTCTCCGTCGTTCGATCACGACCGTGTGGCCGAAAACCGCACCTCATTTGGAATCTCCTAGCTCCCTCTACCTATATATATGCCTTCCCCTTCCAAATTCGCGGATGAATTCTCCCCGTAACCCTAGCTTTCATCCACCTCGCGCCGCCGGACAAAACCCCCCACCGCCGGACATGTCCGCGCCGTCGCCCCGGCCAATCCGACCGCACCACCTGTCCCGCCGCCCGCGGCCGCGGGCACCCGCCCGGGCCAGCCTTGCCGCCCAGCGCCCGCCGCTGGCCTCCGCCCGCACCTCCGCCGCCGGTGCTCTGCCGCCCGCCGCGTCTTGGCGCCTCGCCGACCCGCCGCCGCCGTCCGGCCGCACCCACCGCCTCCAGCGCCCGGCGCGTGCCACGCCACCCCGGTCACCGCCGCCTCCCTCCCGCCTTGCCGCCCGGACCCGGCCATCCGCGGCTCGGCCGGCCGCCGCCGCCGCCTTCCTCCGCCGGCCACCCCGCGCCTCCTCGCCGCCCCGCGCCGGATCTGGGGAGATCCGGCCGGAGGAGATCTCCCCGGCCCCGGATCCACCTCGCTGCGCCTCCCCGGCCTCGTCCTCCTCGTCTCCGGCGACGAACTCCGGCGATCCTCGATTCCCGTGCAAGGTTGACTTTCCCCCCTCCAATTTCTGCCAAGTCCCGTTTATCTGTAATTATTTTGTTGCATTTTCATCGCATCATATCTCTGCATCCGTAGCTCCGTTTCGTGCGTGTAATATGTGCAATTGTTCGTCTCGACGAGTACATCATTTCTTCCATTGCATCATTTTCATTTGAGCTCATCTTGATGCCCGAAATGCTGTTGGAAGAGGGCTACGTGATGTTAGTTTCAGATTCTTATCAGAACATGCTCTTTTGTCATTTTTGCCATGATTGATGTGTGCACCCTATGAACTTGAGCCCTACATGTGTTTTGTAATATGCCATGCCATCTTTGCAGGGGTCAATGCCATGTATTTTTGTGATCTCCATGGTGACTAGCACAAGCATGCAAACTAGGCTTCGTGATGTTGCTGATTTCAGCCCCTGTTCTGCTGATATTTTTATGCCATGTTAACTTGATGCTACAGAGAGTTCCATGCATATTTTGAGTTACTTCCGTAAGGATGTTTTTAACATATGGTTATTCTCTATCCATCCATACCCTTGTTTGCAATTATGGAGTGACATAGCTTGAGTCAATCGATATCTACTTTTGCTATAAAATGTTTCCTGGCAGATTGTTTACATGTTATTCAATTTTGCCAAGGTTGTTGTAGTTGATCCATGTTTTCTATGATGCTTTCTTGCCATGTATAGCTTCTATTCCATGTATTATTACTGTGAGTTGCCTTTCCATGCCATGTATTGCTCTGTGGTGAGTGGTTCAAGCTCACCAACATGCCTACTTATTGTTGTTCCTGCCATGTATGAATCTGTCATATAACTTGCCATGTTTACATGTGTGCCATCATATCTTCTGATCCTTTTTGGCTTATGGACAGTAAAGTACATTTGTTCTATGCATTTAGTAGTATCATGCCATGCCTTTGTTTGCCATGTTAAGTTTCTGCAACATGTTGTTTGATAGCTCTAAACATTGCAACCTGATGTTATTTCTGCAAAGTCTGAAACTGTTATTATTTGCAATCTTGCCATGTCATTTTCAGCATGTTCTAGTGATTTCTGGAGATAGCTCAGTGTTCATGTTTTGTCATGCTTTACCTGTAAATCATGCCCATGCCTTTTGTTATTACGGTGAGATGTTGTAGCTTGTTGTTTTGATGCTTGCAATATCCCTAGTTGCTGTTCTGGACAGATTGTTGTCATAACTTGTATAGAGTATGTGTTGAACCGTTGCTCCGTTTTGAGTGTGCTCTATATGAAACTTGCTTGATTTTGCATGTAGCTTCATATTATCATGTTGCATCCTTGTTTTGAGGTGTTTGCTTGATGTTTCTATGCATTTTGCATCAATGCCATGTTTAACTTGTTTTGCTCATATCTTCTAGGCCGTAGCTTCGAATTAAATGAACTTTATATGTAACTTGACTAGAATTTCGTGTAGATCATCGTGGTGCATCTTAACTTGCTGTTTAACAACTTGAACATAAGGTTTATTCAAATCTGGACCAATTTTGAAATTTGCATATGAGGACTTACCGGTGTTGTTATATGTTGTTCCTGGCCTCATTTAAACTTGCTTTGATGTGTTGCTCTTGTTTGCATCATCTCTTGCCATGAGTAGCTTCATGTAGCTTTGTCATGCATCATGCTTGTTGTGCATCATGCCTTGTTCATGTGCGGTGTGTCTACTATGTTGTGTGCTTCTTCTTGTTAGTTCCTGTTTCGTTGCGATCGTGAGGATTCATTCGTCTACACTTGGTTCGGCTTCATCCGTTCGTCTTCTTCATGGACTCGTTCTTCTTCCTTGCGGGATTTCAGGCAAGATGACCGTCACCCTGGATCTCATTACTATCATTGCTATGCTAGTTGCTTCGCTCTTTCGCTATGCTGCGCTACCTATCACTTACTGCTCAAGCCCCCCTATTTGCCATGTCAGCCTCTAACCTTTTGCACCCTTCCTAGCAAACCATTGTTTGGCTATGTTACCGCTTTGCTCAGCCCCTCTTATAGCGTTGTTAGTTGCAGGTGAAGATGAAGTTTGTTCCTTGTTGGAACATGGAGATGTTGTTCCTTGTTGGAACATGTTTACTTGTTGGGATATCACATTATATCTTATATTATTAATGCATCTATATACTTGGTAAAGGGTGGAAGGCTCGGCCTTATGCCTAGTGTTTTGTTCCACTCTTGCCGCCCTAGTTTTCGTCATATCGGTGTTATGTTCCCGGATTTTGCGTCCCTAACGCGGTCGGGTGATTTATGGGACCTCCTTCGCTTTGAATAAGACTCCTCCAGCAAGGCCCAACATTGGTTTTACCATTTGCCTCACCTATGCCCTTTTTCCCTTGGGTTTCCGGAGCCCGAGGGTCATCTTTATTTTAGCCCCCGGGCCGGTGCTCCTTCGAGTGTTGGTCCGAAGCGGGCAGACTCAAGGGCCACCACGGGCAACTCGAGGGCTGGTTTTACTCGTAGGCTGACCTATCCGGTGTGCCCCGAGAACGAGGTGCGTCGACTCCTATCGGGATTTGTCGGCACATCCGGGCGGCTTTGCTGGTCTTGTTTTATTGCTTTGTCGAAATGTCTTGTAGCCGGGATTCCGAGACTGATCGGGTCTTCCGGGAGAAGGAATATCCTTCGTTGATCACGAAAGCTTATCATGGGCTAAGTTGGGACACCCTGCAGGGTATAAACTTTCGAGAGCCGTGCCTGGTTATGTGGCGGATGGGATTTTGTTAATATCCGGTTGTAGTAAACTTGAAGCAAACTCTTCTAAAATACACCAACCGTGTGCGTAACCGTGAGTGTCTCTTTTCGGGGTTGATCGAGAGGAGGACACGGTTTCTGGGTTATGTCTGACGTAAGTAGGAGTTCAGGATCACTTCTTGAACATTACTAGTTGACGACCGTTCCTTTGTTTCTCTTCTCGCTCTCATTTGCGTATGTTAGCCACCATATATGCTTAGCCGCTGTTGCAACCTCACCACTTTACCCCTTCCTTTCCCATTAAGCTTTGCTAGTCTTGATACCCATGGTAATGGGATTGCTGAGTCCTCGTGGCTCACAGATTACTACACCACCAGTTGCAGGTACAGGTTATGCGATGATCATGACGCGAGAGCGATGTTGCTTGTTTTGGAGTTCTTCTTCTGCTTCTTCTTCGATCGGGGGATAGGTTCCAGGTCGGCTGCCTGGGCTAGCAGGGTGGATGTCGTTTGAGCCTTTGTTTATGTTTCATCCGTAGTCGGATGTTGTTCTTGTATGTTGTATTGTTGTATTCATGTGACATTGTATGTATTGGATGTATCCCACTATTATGTAATGTTGATGTAATGATATCCACCTTGCAAAAGCGTTCCAATATGCGGGTCTATCCTTGGTGGGACCGTCGAGTTCCTTTTGGATAGGGTCGCATATTGGGCGTGATAAAGTGGAACAACAACTGGGAACGAAGCTCAACGCCATGGTGCCTACGTTGATTCATGGGCTGACGACGTGGATTGCGGGCGGCCAACAGGGGCCTCGCCCGGTTCCCAGCTTCACGGCCAGCAACTCGCACAGCCTTGCGGCACCATTGGTGTCTCGGCGGCGGCGCTTATTGGTGTCTCCGGCGGAGGCGGTATTCGTGTCTCCGACGCCGCACGGGCATTGGAGCTTAATGCACCGGGTACGCCCGGCGGCACCTCGCCCGACAAGCGCCCCTCCGTCGATTACCGCCCGCCGTTGGCGGTGCCTCGACATTAGCCGAGCTCGGCAGCATCACGGTAACTAAGCCTCTCGGCCGATGACTTCATCTCCTTGCCTTTGATCGGGCATCCACGACGCCATGTACATGTTTTCGCGAGGCACCGCCGACGTTCCTTGCACTCTTCTGCGCTTCGTGGGCGCCGAGTTGGTCGATGTCGCCAAGGGCGTAACCGTTCAACCGGCAACCCCATGTTCCACGGTAATCCGATGCCACCCACGGTGTATAGGGTTGAAGTGGTTGGTGCTGCCAGCGACGAGCTGTTACCTCTGATTCGAACCGCTTGGGCCGGCGAAGAAGATGAGATGACCCTCGGCGCTGCAGAATCGGCCCTGCTTTGGCCGAAGAGCCAGATTCATTTGGGGGCGGGGGACACCACCCAACAGACAAGACTGCCAGTCGTGCCGGTGCCAAGCCATGGCAAGAACGCCGCAACGCTACCGGACCTGCCGGACATCCCTATGGCACAGGACCCGGACAGCCCTATGGCACAGGATCCGGACGGCGACGACAACGACGACGGTACATTTACCAAAGTTGATAAGTACTTTGCCGAACATGGGTACGCTGACGAGTTCTGCGGGCCTCTTTCTCAAGAACCCAACCAAGATGACCGCGATCTAGCTGGTACGGCGGAGAAATCCAATTGCAACAGCGTAAATGCGGCGTTCAGTTCGCAGGACACGCCTCTAGCTCCCGCCTTCACCGAGCCTCAGATAGCTGAGGTGCGAAATATTATCAGCCCCAACACGCTCAAGAAGGCGGTATGTGAGCAGAACTCGGTCCCATTACAGGAGACCAAGAAGAAGGGACGGAAACGAAAGACTAACAAGGGCGCCGGTGCGAGTCAGCCGACACCGAGTTCGATCCGTGCTCAGGACAGGCCACCTTCACCTAAGGATATCTCGAGGAGGGTGCATGTGGCGGGTAGGGCGATGCTACCGCCAAATATGCTGAATGCTGCAACCGGTGCTATGCGGAGTCTGCACGACAGTGTTCTTTCTTTGGAGAAGAGGCGTCTCAGAGAGAATGATGTGGCATACCTGGTTTTCGTGGCGAAGGTGCCAGAGGGCAAGGGCTTTGTGGATGGAGACATCGGGGGTACGATCGTCCTGCGGTTTGATGACATCTTTGCTATGTTTAACCTTCATCCGCTGCACTACACCTTCGTTCGGCTGTTTTCGCTGAGTATGGAGATGCGGATCATCAGAGACAAGACCCTGGACATCGTGATAGTCGACCCCTTCTACATGCATGCCAAGCACTTGAGCAGCGCTGGGGACCGCCAAGTTGCAAGTTCACACCTTGAAGGCGTCATTCTGGCAAACCCAGATAAGGATAACTTCCTTGTGGCTTACTTTCCCGAGTAAGTCAACCCTTAACCGCCCCGTAACATATGATTTCTTAGATTTCGATCGTTCTTTTTTCTAACATTCCGTGTTACGTGTAGTGACACACATTGCACACTCATCCTCTTAAGCCCGAAATATTCCATGGCCACGTATTTCGACCCGAACCGTAACTCCAAGATAGACTACACAAATGTCAAGAAAGTTCTTGATGATGTTCTCCCCGGCTACGCCAAATCTGGAGGCACCTTCACCAGGGCAGTTCGTAAGTACGGCAAGCACACCGTCTCACACAATATGAAGTTCTGGTGCGTCAAGCAGCCGCCTGGCGGTCAGAAGGATGCCCACTACGCCCTCCATCACATGCGGGCGATCGTAAGGGACCATCATCACCTTCTGCTACCAAATAGTCTCAAAGATTGGGCCGCAAGGTTGTCGGCAACCCAGGACGCGGACCTCAGACAAGAATTCTTTTGCATCCAGTCGGAGTTTGCGGACATCATCCATCAAGATGTCCTTCTCGGGGCAGTTCTTTCGCAGATATCAACCGTCCAACAGTGAGATATATGAAACGCTACAAATGTAGGTTGACAACAACCGCGATTTCATGACCATCACGACAGACGGCGGCTTCATCCACGCTCCTGTCCGATGAGTCGAGTCGAAAGTAGTGATGTGTAGTTCTGAAACATTTATTGGCTCATGTTGTAATTAAACTTTAATGAATTCATATGTCTCTTTGATTTGGATAGTCGTTCAACTTAGATGTAATCGGTGCTATTTATTAGTAGGACCATGAATCGTGCTATTAATGTCTTGCTTTTCTCTTCCGATCCTTTTGTTGCATACTTACATATTGCTTATGTATTGTATGCATTGTTTGGCTTGTGCATAGAGATGCCGTCAGTATGTCGTGTACAAGGGTAAGGTTCCCGGAGTCTCTGACGGCGGGAGGAGTGTCGGAGACAGGTTCACCGTTTTCAGCCGGTGATACTTGATTACAAAGGGTACACCACTAGGGCGGAGGCCGAATCTAGATACGCCCGCTATCTAGCGAAAGAGAGGAGGGAGCGTTGGAGGAACCAGATGAAGACCAGTTTGATCGCGATGATGCTCATCGTGATGACCACAGCTCTCTTCTATGTGATGGTAGTTTAGATGATCGATATCGACTTGAATGTGAAGACAAACTTGATACTCGCGGTCTTGAGACTTGTAATGTTTTATCTTTGTTTTTTCTTTTGAATTCGGAGACTAATATGTGAATTGTATTCGGAGACTAATCTTCTGTTGTATTCGATGAATCTGATGTTGTTGTGTGCTGCTGTCTGTATTCTGTCCAATAATATATTTTGTAACCTGTGCAAAAATCAGAAAAGTAAAAAAACCAAATATTCATACTAATGGCGCATCACCACCAGGTGCGCCATTAGTATATAAAGGATACTAATGGCGCATCAACATAGCATGCGCCATTAGTATGACAAAGCACATGCTTAGGTATGGCCCCCCGGGAGGCACACTAATGGCGCATTGTGTTACATACTAATGGCGCACTGCTTCGTGCGCCATTAGTATACCAGATACTAATGGCGCACCAGTGGTGCGCCATTAGTAAAATATACTAGTGGCGTGCTACTAATGGCGCACTGGTAATGCGCCATTAGTAGGCAAAACCAGTGCGCCATTAGTAGGCCTTTTCCTAGTAGTGTCAGTTAGAGCCCAACGCCTCGCTCGGCTTCAGTTAGAGCCAACGCCTCGCACACACGCGTGTACGTACGAGAGAAACGCGCATCGCTCCGCCCCCGACCTCCCACCGTAACCAGCAACTCCCTGAAATTTTCCTCCCCCTCGCTTCTACCATAGTTTTTTCCGTCATGGACGGCCCAAAGAATGCCATGCAGCTGCGTCTCCGGCCCGCCCAGACGAAAAGCCCATTTTCATCATGATTTTTGTCATAGAAGTAGGATCCCACCACATCTATGATGATACCGGGTTTTGTCACAATTATCGTCATAGAAGTGTCATATGTATGACAGAAAAAAAATTGTTCGGCCCAAAATTTCACAGATGTGTCTTTTTTTGTAGTGCAGACCTTCAACGTGCATGTGTCAGAGGTATACATGCATACGTGGGATGTGTGTGTGTGTGTGTGTGTGCGCGCGTGCGCATGATCAAGATAAAAGAAAGAATACACAGTATGACAATATGGGACAGACGGATCAGTATGACAATATGCATGCATGAGAGAATGCAGGGAAGAAGGCCCGTCAATTGAGCATGTGTTTTTTTCTTTAATATATAGTGGCGTGGGATGGAGCATGCATCTATGGCGATCAGAGGGAGTGAGGCACAACGATTGTGCAAAAGAGATCGACCTATAAATGAAAGAAGGTTGATGGAGAAATAGATAAATAGAAAGATAAAGATGCTAGCTAGTGTGCGTTAGAGATGGGAGTCGAGTCGATCAGAAGGCTGAGTTATGGGTGTGGGTGTGCGAGAGATGAAGAAAGGGTGCATGTGACTCACATACAAACAAATATCGGAGAGAAATGAGATCCCGAGAGACGGAGTTTTGTGTCTGCGAGAGAGAAAGATATTTCAAAACGAGAGTGATAGCTAGAGAAACATATGAGGGAATGCAAGATATCTCTAGGGAGAGAAAGTCTGTGTGAGCGACATGCAAGAGAACGGTGGAGAAATATGAGACCCTGGGAGACAGAGTTTGTGTTTGCGTGTGAGAAAGAGATATTTAAGAGGAAAAGTCGTAGGTTCTCATACCTAAGGAGCAAAAGACATCTCTGTATTAGGGGTGTGCGAGTTGCACACAGGGGAATAGTAGAGAGAAATGAGACCTATCGGTGTCAAAACCGGCGGATCTCGGGTAGGGGGTCCCGATCTGTGCGTCAAGGCTGATGGTAACAGGAAGCAAGGGACACAGATGTTTACCCAGGTTCGTGCCCTCTCGATGGAGGTAAAACCCTACTTCCTTCTTGATTAATATTGATGCTATGGGTAGTACAATAGTAGATCTACCACGAGATCGTAGAGGCTAAACCCTAAGAGCTAGCCTATGATGGTATGATTGTAATTGTGATCGACCTATTAAGGACCAACCTCTCCGGTTTATATAGACACCAGAGAGGTCTAGGGTTTACATGGAGTCGGTTACAAGGAAGGAAATATAATATCCGGATCGCCAAGCTTGCCTTCCACGCCAAGGAAAGTCCCATCCGGACACGGGCCGAAGTCTTGAGTCTTGTATCTTCACGCTTCAATAGTCCGGACGTTGTACACAGTCCGGCAGTCCGGATACCCCTAATCCAGGACTCCCTCAGTAGCCCCTGAACTAGGCTTCAATGACGATGAGTCCGGCGCGCAGTATTGTCTTTGGCATATCAAGGCGGGTTCGTTCTCCGAATACTCCAAAGTGCCTGTTACGATGAATAGTGTCCGGCCTCCAATCAATGTTGTGCTCCTCGGCTTCGGTGCCTCAGTAATGACCATCTCCATGTGTCGGGCGAATGCGAGGAGTCGAGGCATTTTTTCATTTGCTACCCTCGATCCTCGGGCTAACCATCTATTTGAAGGGACGGGATTCTCAGATCCAAACCTCACTCTCCTCCCAGAGCCAAGATCCAGCAGGCGCTCATGAAAAGCCATTCCAACATGGCCGACCGTCGCAGCTCTTTTGCTTGCCCTTCTCGTTCCAAGTCGAGGGATTGGGGAGAGTGTTCAGTTCCTCATAGCCGTTTGGTAAAGTTACAAACCCAATGGTTTCTCCCACCGGCGTTCATGGTCCCTGTCCGAGCTGGAATAGCCACTTATGACAGAGGAGACTAAGCTGAGGGATCTCCTAACCCATCTCCGGAGGAGCGTATATGTCTGATCCCTCATCTTCTGAGGGGCGTCGGGTTCCCTATTGTGACAGTCCAAAAAAAATTATTTAATTTTCAACAAAAACCTTGCTTGATTTGAAGAAGGTCATTTAAATCCTTCCTAAAACCTCTCTCTCTCAAAACTTCTCCCCTTGGCAAGGACTTTGATTTTTGTATCTTTTGCAACCCTGGTGTTTGGTTATTAAAAACCTTTCTTCTAAGTTTCCCATCTCAAAGATATTTTTTTGGAATTTATTTTCTTTTAAAAAGAAACCCTAAGGGTTTTGGAGCTACTCTTTTGTTTTGAACCATCCTTGGTTTTACCATGCCTCATGTGGTAAATTCTCCCAAAATCCCTCCCTCCACTTTGGGGCAATCCAAACATTCTGTCCCAACAAGTTCAATCCATTTTTGGATTTTAATTCATTTATTTTTCTCCCCAAAAAAATCATGTCATTTATTCTAAGCCTAGATGCTTTACAAAGGAAGTACCTGTTTCCCATTGAGTTTTGATCTCAAACCAACTCCTCTGGATAGTCCTTAGCACCCCCAACCTAGATCCATCAAGATCCACTCTTCCTCTTTTCAAAATTTTCAAGTTTCAACCTCTACAAGTTTGGACCAGATTCATCATTTTTGGTGAAATTCATATTTTCCTTTCTCCAAAAATTCCACCAAAATTCAAACAATCCCCAGGTGCTTTGAGAGACCACCACACCAAAGATCAGCCCTAGATAAAATTTTCTCATGCTTGAATCATTTCATCAAACACTTGGCCGGCACTGTTCCACTACACTTTCAGTAAAATTAAGAGTTTCAGAGTTATCTTCAGTGTCGTTTTCGTCAGTGACTTGTCACCGATCACCCGTGCACCCTGGCGTGTTGCGCACGGCCCCTTCTCCTTGACCAGAGCAACGCACGCCCCCTTGGACGGACGCAGGTGTCGGTGGCGGCGAGCATCGCCGTCGCCGGCAGCGTTTGCGGTGGCAGAGCCACCCGTGGCGGCCAACGGTTCTGCGCCGTTCTGCGCCGCCCAACGCCCCCTAGCCCTCCGCGTGGCCTCATGCATGCCAGCTGGCACCGCAGCACCGTCGTTGTGGCCTGGCAAGCACAGGGCGCGCCCTCTGGCGCCGACGGGCCCGCGCCGCCCCGTTCACTCGAAACCACCCTTGCGCGCCAAATCCAACCTGGGTTAGCCTCTAAACGGAGCCCGTGGACCTCCACGTTGATGCCCAACCCCCTAAGCACCCCGACCAAGCACTGCGCTGCCGTAACCATCGCCGGAGATCCCCGTTGTCGGCCACCGCGTCGGATCGCCTATAAAATGGAGTCCTGAGCTCGTTCTCGAGCACGCACCACCACTGCACCCCACCAGTACCCCGCCAAGCCACTAGGAGGACCTCGAGGAGGTCTCCTCCCCCAACTTCGGCCACCCCGATCCGCCTCGGCCACCAGCTCGATCCACTCCAGTGAGGCCATCCTCGCCGCCCTAAACCCGTCAGTAGTCTCCTCGGGAACCCAGTGATCTAACCCCGGCTTCAATTTGACCTCCGCAGCCCTCCCCGACGAGATCCAACTCCACCCGAGCCGCCGTCCGCCGGAGCAAGGACCACCGTCGACGTGGTGCTCGCCGACGACCACCACCACCACCCACCGATGTGGAAGTACACACTGAGCACGTAGGTACTCTCCGATCCTCCAAACTCGCCGTGGATCGCCGCCGGCGACCACCGTAGCTCTCGGGCGCCGACGAGCTCTGTCCCTCCCCGTTTGAAATTTCAAACCTGACAGGTGGGACCCCTTGTCAGTATTTTCTTTTTATTCAAATCGTTTTCTGAAAACGCCTTCGGGCAGAGTACGCTTTTCTTTGCAGTTGACGGCTTTTTAGCCGAAGCATTTTCTGTTTTTATAAGTTGGCCCCTGGAAACTTTCTGTTTCATTACAAATGAGTCCCTGGATTAAAATCTTTATAACTTTTAAACAGAAACTGATTTTGGGTTGATTCTTTTTCTGTCATCTTTATTTTTCTATCTAGTTTTTTGTCATGTTTATTTGAAAAATATTTGGAAGACTTTGCTGTGCACTCACGATATTTACGATACGTACGTATTTTCTTATACTGTAGATACCGGAGGAGGTGACGGAACCGCGAACTTCGCCAAGCTAGACTCCGACTACTCCGAACCAGGCAAGCATGTTTGAACTTTTGATATGATGAGTGTTCATTGCATGTTTGCATTAAGTAGTTTCATGGCATGTTTATGAGCATTTCGATAAATGTTATATTACATGCAAAGTTGAGACTAGTAAGTTTCGAAAATCCATATGTTGTTGGTTATAAGTTTGCATGGCCATGTGATGGCATGAGAATGGGTAAGATGGCGGTGTTGTAGCATGCCAGTCTTATGCCAGACTATTTGACTTCAGTGTTAACGTGAATCAAGTCACGTTCCCATTCGTTTCCCTTCCTGTACTACCACATGTTTTCTTCAAGGAATATGGCTTAGTAAGTTGCAAACCGCTTTCCTGGTACACACCAAATAGAGAGGCCGTGATGAGGGTTCCATGGCCCTGGATTAAAGCCCGTCATCCGGTCAGGGGGCATGGGTTTTTCGGTTGGGACCGAGAGGGGGGCACCCCTTAGAGCGCGCGTATATAAATTTGATCCCATGCTATTCGAGATTGTGATCTCCCCGTCTCAAAGTTTTTATTGTATGTTGTCTAGGGTGATTCCTGGCATCGTGAGGTGGGATGGGTGTGTACTGGTTAGATGTGTTTCTACCGAAATACCGTAAACGGGACTAGTCCTCATGACTACGGAAAACCGTTAGCTGTGGATAATTAGTACAAACTCTACAGAGTCACAATCCTTTGAAAAATCTTATCCATGTCCGAGTACGATGTTCAACTTTTCCGGTCAGTATCAGTCTCAGTGACAAAACTACGGTAAATTACATGAGTGTTAAGTCCGGTTAATGTTTATTCCTGTGGATGGACTAACCCGTCTATTATTATGTGTTGAATATTTCCTCTGAGTTTTATATCTTTGTGAATCTATCAGATATGAATAATAAGCCCTTTTCGCGATGTCGCTCAGACGTCCGACTGTGGCACTCTTGTTATTTACTTTTGATATAAGCCCTTTCCGCGATGTCGCTCAGACGTCCGACTATGGCACACTTGTTATTTTACTTTTGATATAAGCCCTTTCTGCGATGTCGCTCAGACGTACGACTGTGGCATGCCTGTTATTTACTTTCGATATAAGCCCTTTCTGCGATGTCGCTCAGACGTCCGACTATGGCATGCTCGTCATTTATTTTCGATATAATCCCTTTCTGCGATGTCGCTCAGACGTCCGACTGTGGCACGTATGTCGTTTACTTTTCAGTATAAGCCCTTTATGTGGTGTCGCTTAGACGCCTCGATCATGACATGTTAATTTATTTTGTTCACCCTTCGAGGCGTCGCTCCAGACACCCGATCGGTTTTCAGCTATTTTGTTGGGATTTCGGGAAGACTACCGCCCGACTTCCTTTTTACTTATCATGTTGTGCAAGTAATTATTATTTGAATGTGCAGTGTTAATTGGTCATGATGCATTCCTGCATACATTTATTATATCTTATGTCCGAACTGTCTTGCGAGTACTTTCAAAGTACTCACCTGGCTTGTTGACTTGGCCAGATGTTGATGAAGGCGATCTCATGGATGAAGAGTTCGATAGCAAGTCCGACGCCTAGAGGAGTCCCAGTCAGTCTCGTGCGATCCTGGATTTGGTCATTGTATTATATCCGCTTCCGCTACCCGAATAAATTCATCGAGCCTCACCTCGACGCTTGATGAGCTGCCAGTTTAGGTGTTACGTTATGCACTCCACTGTGATATATCCACCACCACTTTTATCTCGAGTCAGTAGCATGCCACCACACCCTTGTGTCTTGACCGCCCTTATGTACAATATCGGCATGTTTGTAATAAATTGTGGAGCAGCCTCAGCTCAACCCTGTAATATATTCAATGCTACTGGTCTTCGGTATCAAGTATTTGTCTACCAGTAAAGATAATTCTTCTTATACTGGGACCTAAAGATCGGTTTCTCAATAAGCATTTTGTTGAAAATCCGGTCGTGACAAACTTGGTACCACAGCCAGGCTGATTGTAGGAAGCCACTAGGTGCGATCGCTAATCGGTTATTAGCACATAATAGAGTTAATTCATATTTTTGCAAATGTAGTCATTTTCTGACAGTCGGCATAAATTTATGATCTGACCATTCAGAATTTTTGCCTACTTTTGTAGATGGCTGGCAACGACTGTGAGTCACAGGTGTTCGCCAACGTGCCTGAGGGGTTCGTCAAGCTCCTCTCCTTCATCGTTCAGGTCGCGATGGGGCCATCAGTGCGCCCAGTCTTCACACTCTACCCGCACCAGATCAACGACGGTCTGACCATGCACCGAGCCGCGATGCAATTCAAGGGAGGCGTGTTGAGTTACGCCGCTTCCGGTTCTTGGGGAAACCATGACTACGGAGAGGCATGCTATGCAGATGGCTGCCCGAGAGGCGATAGCTCGTCTCCGGGATGTTCTTCCTTCAATGAAGACTCCTTGCTACCGCTACCTTCCATGCCACGTACCATACACCTGTCACTACTCATTCGCTTGCCCCATAGGAGAGCGAGACGAGGCTATTGAGATGCTTGTCGAGTACCTCCGAGCTCTGGAGGCAGCTTTGACAACTTGGTGGACGACCTTGTAGCTGCCCGCATGGACTCAGTCCATGGCTGTGCCGCCAACAGGAGGGAGCTCCTGCACACCGCACCACCGCTGACTTTCATCTCATCCTCGGCATCTTATTCACCTACCATTCTCGCCACTGCTCGTCGCCTGCCTACCACCGAGGAGTTCAACCAAGTCATTGCGCCCACTTCAGTCCGTTCTGCACCACCTATTGCGCCCACTCCTATTCGTGTTGCTCCGCCTATGGCGCCCGCTCCATTAACTCAGCGCAGCGCTTCACGTCTGGAGCCTATTAGCGAGGAGGAGGTTGAGTCCCCAGCCTCACCCTCGGCAGGCCAAGGGAGATCCTTACCATCTCCGAATGAGGACGCTTAGCCGCCATGCGATGTATCGACGTGTACGATATGTTTATATGTACATAGGTTGTGGGAAGTAGCTTGTTTGCGCATCATGTAGGAACTGGGAGAAGTGCACTAGCCTAAATAACATGTCAGGAATATGTACGCATATCCTGAGTGATGTATTGTATAATTACTGCTTGCATGTAAGATATGTAATAGTCCTTCTCCGTGTGCAATCGTTTATTCTCTTAAAAAATCCTGGAGCTTTTAAAATTTCCTGTATTTATGAACGTATTGATTTTTGCGAATCAAGTTCTTTTCTTATGAGTTTTACAAAATATATCCCCAGAGTGAAAAATGTCTCGTCCTTGGACGTGCTCCATGCCAAATCCGCCAGAAGAAAATTATGGCACACCACCAAACAACAATTTCACACAGGGGCAGTCAAGTCAACAAAGCGTTGAAACAACATTTACCCAAGTATGCCGCCTTTATGAACAGAGTCGGGAACAACATCAGGAAATGATGAACCAAGTCATTAATATGGGAAATCACCGGGGCGATGTCGGCAGCAATCCAAGTTATGCGAACTACGTAAGACACGTCCCCAACATTTTCTCATCTTGACAAACCTCTTGAGGCCGACGGCGGCTCCGAGACATGGAAAGAAAATTAATTATTGCACGGTGTTCAGACCGTGAGAAAGTACTATATGCACCGCACTATCTCCTTTGGAGCAGTTGCATCATGGTGGGAAAATTTCCTACATGCACCCCAACGAAAATGATATAACACAGGAGGAGTTCAAAGAAGGTTTTAGGTGAGGCGCACATTCCTAAAAGTGTTATGAAGATCAAGAAGAGAGAATTTGATGACCTCAAACAAAGGACCATGACAAGTGTCGAATACAACAGTCGGTTTACTCTGTTGTCTCGCTTCAACGAAGAGCGTATGACTGAAAGCAAGAAGATGGAAAAATTCTTGGAAGGCCTGGCACCCGCGCTTAAATGCCAGCTGGTTGTGCACACCTTCCCAGATTTCAAAACACTGGTGGATAAGGCTATTACCTTGGAAAATGAGCGACGCAGCTTGGAGGATTTCCACAAACGCAAAAGGGACCAGACTACTCTGGCTCGAAACCACCGAAGCAAGACGGATTTTCAGAAAGGTGGGACACACAAACCCACGACGAATAATTCACACCCAATCAAGAATTTTCATGCAAGGGACAAGGAGTTCACATGTCGCCCAGGCGTTACTTTCTACGCTTGTGGGGAAGAAGGGAACTATGCCAAGCAGTGCCCCAAGCCAAGGAACTCGACCCCAAAGCCGAACAACGGTGGCAATAATTCAGCGCCCAAGCGAAACAATTTCAACCCCAATAACAATCACAGGAAGGGTCATCTGAACCACGTGACCAAAGAAGAAGCACAAAATGCCCCGGATATTGTACTCGGTACGTTCCCTATCAACACAATACCTGCCACGGTTTTGTTTGATTCTGGCGCTTCTCACTCGTTCATTTCGAAGAGATTTGCTTTGCAAAATAAATTTTTGATGCTTCCCTTGGAAAAATCCATGATGATCAAGTCCCCTGGGATTAAGCAAGTGACCCAGAGTTACTGCCAAGGTGTGGTTATTGAATTTGAAGGATTGAAGTTTCACGCCAACCTTATTGTATTGGAAAATAAAGGACTGGATGTCATCCTAGGGATGGATTGGTTAACCACCAACAAAGGTTTTACTGACTGTTTCAACCGGACCGTAATTCTCACCCACCATCACGGGAAGACAATAAAGGTTTCAGCCGAAGAGAGACAGATATCTCGGCAACCGAGGTTGAACAAGGTGGACGTTTCTGAATTAAGCAAAGTTCCAGTAGTATGTGAATTTCCAGACGTATTTCCCGAAGAACTACCAGGAATGCCACCAGACCGAGAGATAGAATTCAGCATTGAGCTAGCACCCGGAACCGCTCCCATTTACAAGAAACCATACAGAATGGCACCATACGAGTTGGTAGAATTGAAGAGGCAAATAAAAGAACTACTGGACAAAGGATATATACGAGCCAGTTCCTCACCTTGGGGTTCACCAATTTTATTTTCCAAGAAAAAGGATGGGACACTGAGATTGTGTATAGACTATCGAACACTTAACATGGTCACAATCAAGAACAAATACCCAATGCTACGGATAAATGATTTATTTGATCAGCTCGCTCAGGCCATGGTCTTCTCAAAAATTGACTTAAGGTCGGGGTACCATCAATTAAAAGTACGGACAGAGGATATCCCCAAGACAACCGTCACCTCTAGATACGGGTTGTATGAGTTCACAGTAATGCTGTTTGGACTAACAAACGCCCCCACATATTTTGTTCACCTCATGAACAAAGTATATATGAAGTTTATGGACAAGTTTGTTGTGGTATTCATCGACGATATTCTGATATACTCCAAGACACCAGAAGAGCACGCTGAACATCTCCGAATCGTACTAGGAGAACTAAGGAAACATCTGTACGCCAAGTTCAGCAAGTGTGAATTTCGGCTAAGACAGGTAGGCTTTCTGGGCCACGTACTGACCCAAGAAGGTATTGCCGTAGACCCGGAAAAGGTCAAGGCCGTGCCAGGCTGAAACCACCAGCCAACGTAGCAGACGTCTGAAGTTTCTTGGGAATGGCGAGGATACTACCGAAGATTTATTGAAGGATTCTCCACCATAGCAAAGCCAATGACACGATTACTCGAGAAGGACAAGAAGTTTGAATGGACTGAAGCTTGCGAGAAAAGTTTCCAAGAGCTAAAAGGAAATTGACGACAAGACCGGATTAATTGTGCCGGACATACACAAGAATTTTGAGGTATATTGTGGCGCATCCCGAAAGGGCCTCGGATGCGTATTGATGCAAGAAGGCAAGGTAGTCGTGTATGTTTCCGACAACCGCAAGCATGAAGAAAATTATCCTACTCACGACTTGGAGTTGGCAGCGATCATCCATGCACTCAAAGAGTGGAGACACTTCCTACTTGGAAATCGTTGTGAAATATACATGCACCATAAGAGCCTCAAGTATATTTTCAAACAACCGGAACTAAATTTACGGCAACGACGCTGGTTGGAATTAGTAAAGGATTATGATGTTGGAATTCACTACCATCTAGGAAAAGCAAATGTAGTGGCAGACGCTCTAAGTCGGAACCCTAGCTCGGACAAAGACAACCTACCAAACCTAAGACCTGAATTTCGGCAGGAGTTTGCAAAACTCACCTTAATGGTGGTCACTGAAGGCAGTGTGTCGAATTTGGAAATACAGCCTACCCTGATAGAAAGGATTAAGGAAGCTCAGCATAGACACCCCAGCATTGAAGGCATAAAACGGAAAGTGAGTTTTGGCAAGGCCTCAGAGTTCATCATAGACGAGCAGGGAATATTGTGGTACGGAGAGACGCTTTGCGTGCCAAATATCGAGGACCTTAAACAACAAATTTTAGCTGAAGGCCACACCGCTCCGTATTCAATTCATCCTGGAGGAACAAAAATGTACAAGGATCTTTAGGAAAAATTTTGGTGGCACGGTATGAAAAGGGACATAGCCATGTTCATTGCATCTTGTGACTCTTGTCAACGCATCAAGGCCGAGCACCAGAAGTCGTCCGGACTTTTACAGCCAAATAAGATACCCGAGTGGAAATGGGACGAAATTGGAATGGATTTTATTGTTGGACTACCTCGGTCACGACACGGGAATGATGCCATATGGGTCATCAACGATAGATCGACTAAGGTAGCACACTTCATCCTGTGAAGACAACCCACACCACTCGAGAAGCTTGCCGGGCTTTACCTTTCCCGTGTCGTCTGCCTTGCATGGAGTCCCAAAGACCATAATATCGACGGAGGCACTCAATTCATCTCCGATTTTGGGATCAATTACAACAAGCTCGAACTCAACTAGCGTTTAGTACCGCATACCACCCCAGACGGATGGACAAACCCGAGCAGCGTGAACCAAATTCTAGAATACATCTTTGAGCATGTGTCCTCACCTATGGAACCAGTTGGGAAGAAAGCTTGCCATACGTAGAGTTCGCATACAACAACGATTACCAAGCCAGCCTGCAAATGGCACCATTTGAAGCTCAGACTGAGCGAAGATGTTGTACCCCGCTAAATTGGTCAGAAACCGGAGACAGCCATATCTTCGGCCCAGACATGCTCAAGGAGGCCGAAGATAAAGTTAAGATAATTAGGGATCGACTCAAGACAGCCCAAAGTCGACTGAAGAGTTATTACGATCAAAAACATCGGGGAGTCAGTTTTGAACCTGGTGAGTTTGTGTACCTACGAGTATCCCCTATGAGGGGCCTGCAACGATTCAAGGTTAAGGGAAAGCTAGCACCAAGATTCATCGGACCCTTCTGTATAGTGGCACGAAGAGGCAAGGTAGCCTACCAGCTAGACCTACCCGAAGAATTATCCTATGTCCATGACGTGTTCCACGTCTCGCAGTTGAGGAAGTGCGTGACCAAACCAGAGAAGCAAGTATCCCATGAAAACATTGACGTACAACCAGACCTCACCTACCGGGAACGTCCAATAAAAATATTGGAGGAGTCTGAGAGGAGGACCCGACAGAAAACCATCAGGTTTTTCAGAGTCTAGTGGAGCAATCACACCGAGAATGAGGCGACTTGGGAAAGAGAAGATTTACTTCGGACAGAGCACCCACACTTATTTGAGGTTCAGCTGAAATCTCGGGGACGATATTTTTCCTAAGGGGGTAGGTGTTGTGACACTCCAAAAAAAATTTATTTAATTTTCAACAAAAACCTTGCTTGATTTGAATACGGTCATTTAAATCCTTCCTAAAACCTCTCTCTCTCAAAACTTTTCCCCTTGGCAAGGACTTTGATTTTTGTATCTTCTGCAACCCTGGTGTTTGGTTATTAAAAACCTTTCTTCTAAGTTTCCCATCTCAAAGATATTTTTTTGGAATTTATTTTCTTTTAAAAAGAAACCCTAAGGGTTTTGGAGCTACTCTTTTGTTTTGAACCATCCTTGGTTTTACCATGCCTCATGTGGTAAATTCTCCCAAAACCCCTCCCTCCACTTTGGGGCAATCCAAACATTCTGTCCCAACAAGTTCAATCCATTTTTGGATTTTAATTCATTTATTTTTCTCCCCAAAACAATTACATCATTTATTCTAAGCCTAGATGCTTTACAAAGGAAGTACCTGTTTCCCTTTGAGTTTTGATCTCAAACCAACTCCTCTGGATAGTCCTTAGCACCCCCAACCTAGATCCATCAAGATCCACTCTTCCTCTTTTCAAAATTTTCAAGTTTCAACCTCTACAAGTTTGGACCAGATTCATCATTTTTTGTGAAATTCATATTTCCCTTTCTCCAAAAATTCCACCAAAATTCAGGCAATCCCCAGGTGCTTATAGAGACCACCACACCAAAGATCAGCCCCAGATAAATTTTTCTCATGCTTGAATCATTTCATCAAAAACTTGGCCGGCACTGTTCATGTACACTTTCAGTAAAACTCAGAGTTTCAGAGTTATCTTCAGTGTCGTTTTCGTCAGTGACTTGTCACCGATCACCCGTGCACCCTGGCGCGTTGTGCACGGTCCCTTCTCCTTGACCAGAGCACCGCACACCCCCTTGGACGGACGCAGGTGTCGGTGGCGGCGAGCATCGCCGACGCCGGCAGCGTCTGCGGTGGCAGAGCCACCCGTAGCGGCCAACGGAGCCAGCGGCGGCTCACTACGCCATTCTACGCCGCCCAACACCCCCTAGCCCTCCGTGTGGCCTCATGCATGCCAGCTCGCACCGCAGCACCGTCGCTGTGTCCCGGCAAGCACAGGGCGCGCCCTCTGCCGCCGACGGCCCCGCGCCGCCCTGTTCTGTCGAAACCACCCTTGCGCGCCAAATCCAACCTGGGTTAGCCTCTAAACGGAGCCCATGGACCTCCACGTTGATGCCCAACCCCCTAAGCACCCCGACCAAGCACCGCGCCGCCGTAACCATCGCCGGAGATCCCCGTTCTCGGCCACCGCCTCGGATCGCCTATAAAATGGAGTCCCGAGCTCGTTCTCGAGCACGCACTACCACTGCACCCCACCAGTACCCCGCCAAGACACTAGGAGGACCTCGAGGAGGTCTCCTCCCCCAACTGCGGCCGCCCCGATCCACCTCACCCACCAGCTCGATCCACTCCGGTGAGGCCATCCTCGCCGCCCTAACCCCGTCAGTAGTCTCCTCGGGAACCCAGTGATCTAACCCCGGCTTCAATTTGACCTTCGCAGCACTCCCCGACGAGATCCAACTCCACCCGAGCCGCCGTCCGCTGGAGCAAGGACCGCCGTCGATGTGGTGCTCGCCGACGACCACCACCACCACCCACTGACGCGGAAGGACACACTGAGCACGTAGGTACTCTCCGATCCTCCCAACTCGTCGTGGATCGCCGCCGGCGACCACCGCAGCTCTCGGGCGCTGACGAGCTCTGTCCCTCCCCGTTTGAAATTTCAAACCTGACGGGTGGGACCCCTTGTCAGTATTTTCTTTTTATTCGAATCGTTTATTGAAAACGCCTTCGGGCAGAGTACGCTTTCCTTTGCAGTTGACGGCTTTTTAGCTGAAGCGTTTTTTGTTTTTATAAGTTGGCCCCTGGAAACTTTCTGTTTCATTACAGATGAGTCCCTGGATTGAAATCTTTATAACTTTTAAACAGAAACTGATTTTTGGTTGATTCTTTTTCTGTCATATTTATTTTTCTGTCTAGTTGTTTTTCATATTTATTTGAAAAATATTTGGAACACTTTTCTATGCACTCACGGTATTTACGATATGTATGTATTTTCTTATACCGTAGATACCGGAGGAGGTGACGGAACCGCGAACTTCGCCAAGCTAGACTCTGACTACTCCGAACCAGGAAAGCATGTTTGAACTTTTGATATGATGAGTGTTCGTTGCATGTTTGCATTAAGTAGTTTCATGGCATGTTTATGAGCATTTCGATAAATGTTATATTACATGCAAAGTTGAGACTAGTAAGTTTCGAAAATCCATATGTTCTTGGTTATAAGTTTGCATGGCCATGTGATGGCATGAGAATGGGTAAGATGGCAGTGTTGTAGCATGCCAGTCTTATGCCAGACTATTTGACTTCAGTGTCAACGTGAATCAAGTCACGTTCCCATTCGTTTCCCTTCCTGTACTACCACATGTTTTCTTCAAGGAATATGGCTTAGTAAGTTGCAAACCGCTTTCTGGTACACACCAAATAGAGAGGCCGTGATGAGGGTTCCATGGCCTGGATTAAAGCCCGTCATCCGGTCGGGGGCATGGGTGTTTCGGTTGGGACCGAGAGGGGCACCCTTAGAGTCTTGGCGATATAAATTTGATCCCATGCTATTCGAGATTGTGATCTCCCCGTCTCAAAGTTTTTCTTGTACGTTGTCTAGGGTGATTCGTGGCATCGTGAGGTGGGATGGGTGTGTAATGGTTAGATGTGTTTCTACCGAAATACCGTAAACGGGACTAGTCCTCGTGACTACGGAAATCCGTTAGCTGTGGATAATTAGTACAAACTCTAAAGAGTCACAATCCTTTGAAACATCTTATCCATGTCCGAGTACGATGTTCAACTTATCCTGTCAGTATCTGTCTAAGTGACAAAACTCCGGTAAATTACATGAGTGTTAAGTCCGGTTAATGTTTATTCCTGTGGATGGACTAACCCGTCTATTATTATGTGTTGAATATTTCCTCTGAGTTTTATATCTTTGTGAATTTATCAGATATGAATAATAAGCCCTTTCCGCGATGTCGCTCAGACGTCCGACTGTGGCACTCTTGTTATTTACTTTTGATATAAGCCCTTTCCGCGATGTCGCTCGGGCGTCCGATCGTAAGCGCACTTGTTATTTTACTTATGATATAAGCCCTTTCTGCGATGTCGCTCAGACGTCCGACTGTGGCACGCCTGTTATTTACTTTCGATATAAGCCCTTTCTGCGATGTCGCTCAGACGTCCGACTATGGCATGCTCGTCATTTATTTTCGATATAAGCCCTTTCTGCGATGTCGCTCAGACGTCCGACTGTGGCACGTATGTCGTTTACTTTTCAGTATAAGCCCTTTATGTGGTGTCGCTAGACGCCCGACTGCGGCATGTTAATTTATTTTGTTCACCCTTCGAGGCGTCGCTCCAGACACCCGATCGGTTTTCAGCTATTTTGTTGGGATTTCAGGAAGACTACCGCCCGACTTCCTTTTTACTTATCATGTTGTGCAAGTAATTATTATTTGAATGTGCTGTGTTAATTGTCCATGACGCATTCCTGCATACGTTTATTATATCTTATATCCGAACTGTCTTGCGAGTACTTTCAAAGTACTCACCTGGCTTGTTGATTTGGCCAGATGTTGATGAAGGCGATCTCATGGATGAAGAGTTCGATAGCGAGTCCGACGCCTAGAGGAGTCCTAGTCAGTCTCGTGTGATCCTGGATTTGGTCATTTTATTATATCCGCTTCCGCTACCCGAATAAATTCATCGAGCCTCACCTCGACGCTCGATGAGCTGCCAGTTTAGGAGTTACGTTATGCACTCCACTGTGATATATCCACCACTACTTTTATCTCGAGTCAGTAGCATGCCGCCACGCCCTTGTGTCTTGACCGCCCTTATGTACAATATTGGCGTGTTTGTAATAAATTGTGGAGCACCCTCAGCTCAACCCTGTAATATATTAAATGCTACTGGCCTTCTGTATCAAGTATTTGTCTACCAGTAAAGATAATTCTTCTTATACTGGGACCTAAAGATCGGTTTCTCAATAAGTATTTTGTTGAAAATCTGGTCGTGACACCTATCCACCCGTTTCTTCGCAGGCTCCTGGAGTTCTACGGCCTCCAGTTACACGATCTTACCCCTGCCTCTATTCTGCACATAGCGGGGTATGTTGCCCTTTGCAAGCTGTTTTTAGGCTGCGAACCACACTTCGGATTATGGAGGAAGCTGTTCTGCCTCGTCCCCCCACACCCAGGGGGAGTCCCTATGTCAAGTGGGCGGGGCCGAAGTATGGCACATTGCCGAGACCGGATACCTGTCCGGCACTCCTGAGAAGGCACCAGAAAACTGGCCTTCAGAGTGGTTCTATATAAGCGATGTCCCCCTTACGGATCCAGTCCGGACAGGTCTCCGCAAGTTCAGCAACGCCCTGCCGAGGGCACGCCTAAGCTGGCGCCCCCGGGGCCCTCAAGAAGAGGACACAAGGGAAATATTCCTCCTGATGGACAGGATAAATTTACTGGCCAAATCCGGACTGACGATAGTTAAGGTTATGGCGATATGCATAAGACGGGGAGTGCAGCCGCTCCAATATCAGGGGAAGCCCGTATGGCATTTCAACGGGGAAGACGACGCCACCCGCTGCGGCCGTAAGGGTCCGGACTTTGATGCCGCTCTGGCAAGGATATTGTCCGATCTGTACAAAGGGGAAGAGGAGGAATTCCTTCGCATAAAAACGCAGGACGGATTCTCCATGTACAACCCCCCAGCGTGGATATGTTGCCACTCTTTTTCCCTGCTTTGCTCTAACGTTCTTCTGCTAAGATTACTTGCATCAATGCTTCTGGGCAGGAACTAAGGAGGGCCGTAGAAGGAATCTTCAACCCCTCCCTGCAACCAGAGGACCCTGGAAGGGCCCTAGATCCGGGACTTAAAGTGGATCCGGATATCACTGTGGAGCTTGTCAACGGGGTATTCTATCAGGCAAGCTGGGATGGCGCCCTAGTGGCCATTACGGCCGACTACCCTAGACTGCTCCCCGCTTTGTGTGTAAGCCGAACTAGAAAACCCTATCCTTCGAAGAGGACTCCCCCCAGGTGTTATAATTTACCTTTGAGGCATCGTTCTATTTGCAGAAACGACGGTCGGAGCGAGGGGTCGAGCCCCTAGGGACTCGTCAACCACGGGCGTCCAGATCGGAAGGCTCAAGAGGAAGGCAGTGAGGGTTGACACACCGCTACAGAGGTAAAGCAACAACCTGTCCTGTAATTATAGAATTCAAAAATATGACATCGCCCTTTGTGTCTAGCAGGAAGAGGAATAACCGGACTATATCCGGAGACCCTACCAATCACGCCTCCACCAGCCGGGTTGCAGAACCCGGCTTGAGGCGAGGCGGTTCTGAGGCCAGCACCGCATAGCTCTCCAACAGAGTGCGGACATGCTCTCAGCCATGAATTCCAGTAGAAAGCGCCATGAATCACAGTGACGATGGGTCGTGCCAGAACAACATCTTTTTCAAAGAGGCGTTTAATGCCTTCAATTCGGCGGACGCGTACGTCCAAGCTGCTCGGGGCGGGCTTGCCCAAGCGACAAACCAGTATACCAAAGACATACATGTGAGAAATTTTGATAAGTATGTATAGCAGTAGCCCCTGAGAATTGAAACAGTTGAAACGACAGTTTTAAGGATCAATGTATGTACAGGTCCTTGTAGAGAAGAACGAGCAATTGTCTCGGGAGCTGGAGGGATGCAAGGCCGAACTGAGGGCCGCAGTTGCCAAATTAGAGGAACCCCAAAAGCCCTCATCTGGTAACAATTGTCACAATTGCACGAAGATGCACCAGTTAGTAAATGGCTGATGTGACAATTCTAACCGAAAATTCTGCAGACAATCCCGGGGTGAATCCGGAGGGCGTAAGAGAGGACGCATCGCATCTCAAAAAGCAGCTAGGGGCTGGCGAGCGCATTCTTACGCGAGTTAGGCGGAAGAAGAACGATCTTCAAGATGCCAAAGGTCAGCTGGACGTGGAGTTAAAAGATCTTCGCGCTCAGCTGGCGGACTCCGTGAAGGAGAACAAGAGGCTTCAACGCGACATTTATGGTAAGTGCCTAGATGAACTGTTGTACAGTTTGGCGAGGAAGTATATTGAAAGAATTTTGCTTGCAGGAATGTTAACGGGTCACCCTGAGGAGGAGATGCCCTCGTCTACAAATGATTTACTACAAGACCTTCGCAACTACACGAGCGAGCTCGGCAAGTGATGCAGGGTGTTGCTCTGGCTTTGTGGCCATCAAGCCTACTGCCGAATGGCATGGGGGAATTTGCGGACCTGCTTCAAGGAGCACGGCGGCGCTTCCGTCTATGGAAGATATCAGCATGCCAGCAAGGAGCAAGAGAAGCACAGGCGATGGTGAAGACGCTACACCAAGCTGGACCCAAACCATATGGCCGAAGTGGGACCAACGGGGCCCGATGGGCAAGAAATTCCCGTTAGTCTGGTGTATGACCAGGTAGCGTTAGCCGCTAAGTATTCTCAACAGGATTGTAAGCTAGATAGCCTATTGGATGGTATAGAAGGGGAATGTAATCAGTCCAAGTGACTGTGTAATTTAATGGGCATGATGAGCCCCTAGCCGGATTAGAATCATTTGTCATGGCAGACCTTTTCGCTTCAGCCCCCGGATCCTATAGTCCGGGGTGTGTCCGAATACCCGCTCAGCTATACAAAACCGGGGTATGCGTGGAAACAAGGCGTAGGGGTCATAAGTGCTTGAACAGACAAGTACCCAACTAGTTATGTTATATTACATGGATAGTAAGAAACATCTTCCAGAGAGAATAGTTCCATTAGGGGTTCCTTTCCCTGGGTAGGCATGCGATGATGCACATGTCCGGACTGCGAACGATGGCGCAAGATACAAGACTTCTGGGGATTTATGTTATAATAAATGAATACATCTTTTGTTCACCGACCGAATATTCTCTTAAGGAAGCTAGCATTCGGCTTCACCCAGTTTGAGGTACACATCCGGCTGAATTGGTAGTAACAATCGCAGAGGTGCTCCCCTTATGCCCTAGCCGAATTAACGGGAACGTAGGGCATAAACACAAGAGCCAGGCAACCCAGCTTGGCAACATCTTAAGTCATATCGATGCATATAATGGTGAAGAAAAGGCACATATGGAAAAAGAATGCATATCCGACGGGCAGAAAGCCATGTGAGTAATCATTTTTAGCTTCCATATAGGAAGCCCCCAGGTATTGCTTACACACTTAGTGCGGCCGGAGTGATCTGGAAATTCACATTGTATTGAATACTTTGTGTGAAGAGAGAAAAAGGTCGAGAAAGGAAAAGGGGATGGGGCATAATTAAAAGGGAGGGGTTAGGAGACGAACACTGTGTTCGGCGCTAGGCGTAGAATCTCCGTAGTCTTGCCGCGTTCAATGGGTTCGGCTCGAGTCTGTTATCGGCTGCATTACGTAAGCGGTACGCTCCTCGGAGGATAAATTTGTCAATGACGAAGGGACCCTCCCACTTGGCTTTGAGTTTGTCCTTCTTCTTCTCCGGTAGTTGTACAACGAGCTCGTCAATATTGTAAGTTTTGGCCCGCACTTCTCTGCTTTGGTATCGTCGAGCCTGCTGCTGATAGAATGCGGAACGGGCTTTTGCGACATCGCGCTCCTCCTCCAGGGCATCCAAATTATCCTGCCGATCTAACTCGGCTTCCTTCTCTTCGTACATGCGTACGCGTGGCGAATCATGTATTATGTC
This sequence comes from Aegilops bicornis, assembly GCA_021605145.1. Taxonomy (NCBI): domain Eukaryota; kingdom Viridiplantae; phylum Streptophyta; class Magnoliopsida; order Poales; family Poaceae; genus Aegilops; species Aegilops bicornis. Next base: position 130,547,471 of record CM038673.1, on the reverse strand, counting down.
GCAAGGTAATACTGCTTCTGTGACGTACACCATAGAAAATGGTGTATATCCGGTGGTGCGATTTGGCGTGGTCCATAACCCCCAGAGTACGGATTCGAACTCCTCCACCTAGTGCGTATCCGACTCTGTCAAGAATCGCACTAGTCTGGGTTTGATGCCACTCATAATGAGATCATTTGCCCGCTCTACCTGGCCGTTTGTTTGGGGATGGTAGACGGAAGCGTAATCGAGCTTGATGCCCATTTTTGCGCACAAAGTTTTCACTTCGTCAGCTGTTAAATTTGAGCCATTATCAGTGATGATGCTGTGGGGACACCGTATCGATTATGCGACCCGGATATGAAGTCTATTACTGGTCCGGATTCAACCGTTTTGACTGGTTTAGCTTCTATCCATTTGATGAATTTGTCCACCATGACCAATAAGTATTTCTTCTTATGGCTTCCCCCTTTAAGAGGTCCGACCTTATCCAGCCCCCAGACCGCAAAGGGCCAAGTTATGGGGATTGTTAGGAGAGCGGTAGGGGGCATATGACTCTGATTGGCAAAGAGCTGGCAACCGACGCAGTGTTGGACAAGGTCTTGTGCGTCTGCTCGGGCCATCGGCCAATAGAAGCATGTACGGAAGGCCTTGCTGACTAATGCACGAGCCGCGGCGTGGTGCCCGCCCAGGCCGGCATGGATTTCAACCAAGAGCTGCTGCCCTTCCTCTTCGGAGATGCATCTTTGCAGTACTCCGGTAGCGCTTTTCTTTTAGAGTTCCCCTTCGTAGACTTTGTAAGCTTTAGAACGCCGGACAATGCAGCGTGCTTCATTTTGGTCTTTAGGGAGCTCCTGCCTATTTAGGTAGGCCAAGAAGGGCTCGGTCCACGGGGCGATTACAGCCATGATTTCATGGGTCGAGGACGTTATTTCGGGGGTAGAACCTCCGATTATGTCTGATGGTTCGGAATCTGGGGATGTATTCGGATCCGTGCTAGTATTGCCGGACTCCCCTTCCCATACTACGGATGGCTTGAACAGCCGTTCCAAGAATATGTTAGGTGGGACAGGGTCGCGTTTAGCGCCGATGCGAGCGAGGACATCCGCCGCTTGATTGTTTTCTCGAGCCACATGGTGGAATTCGAGCCCCTCGAACCGAGCTGACATTTTGAGGACGGCATTACGGTAGGCCGCCATTTTCGGGTCCTTGGCATCAAAATCTCCGTTTATCTGTGATATTGCGAGGTTTGAGTCCCCGCGCACTTCTAGGCGGTTAATGCCCATAGAGACTGCCGCGTACCCACGGGGCCCCATACTTGTCTCTCTCTCTCAATGTAGGAAGAAAAGGAAGAACGAAACAAAAGTGGTGCGCGCCCCCACAGCAGTTCGTGAGGATGGACCCATGGCGCTCTCCTGGGCTCAGCCAGACCCCTCCTCACGCTTCACTGGGGCACGACGACGAGACGACCCGCTGCCACCCTCGAAGCGGGCGCATTGGTGTGGCGGATGGTCATAGCCACCGCTGCTGGAGCTGTCGCCGGAAGAGGAGTCGTCGTAGCTAGATGAGCCATGGCCGGCGCCAAGGACAAGCCCGCCTTCACCCTCGTCGCGGCCGTCGCCTAGGCTGAGCACCTCACCACCATCGTTGTCCCCAGGGTAGCACCCCAAGCGGTGGCCTTCCGTGTCGAAGACCTTGAAGAACATCATGGAGGCGCCGTCGTACTTGAAGTGGATGGCGAGGGCGCCTTCCGCACGATAGGCCCGAGCAACCTCGCCCCAGCTGCGGGTCATGAAGATCTTGCATGGGGAGACGGCTTCAACCTCTGCTCCAGTCGCCGGGGCATCGCTGTCGACGTGTTGCAGCCAAAGCTTGAGGGGGCCCCTCGGTGGCATCTTGGCGGAGAAGAATTGCGGAAAGCGAATCCAAGTGCGCGGAGGCATCATCGCCCACATCACAAGCTCGCGCGAGGAGTCCGCGGCATGGACTCCTGGGGCGACGGCGTGCGTCTCCATGGCGCAGCGACCGCGGCCGCGGCGTGGGCGGCGGCGCTCGCCGCCTCTCCCTCCGGAGCCTTCAGCTTGGGCGTATAGAGCCAGCGGGTACCCGGGAGGAGGCCGATCGCACCAAGGCCTTGACACCTCCGGTCTCACAACTACATCACGGCGGTGGCCCGGCCTCTTCTTCGGCGAAAGAGGCATGTGCTCGTCACGGGGGGTCTTTCCCTTCTCTACGGCCGAGAACCTCCATATCGGCGCCATGGGTGTCGCTACTAGCAATGAAGCAAGGGAGTAGAAGCGTGCGGAGCAGGAAGAGATACGCGACGGGGGCTCCGCCCCCTCCTCATTTATAGCTGGAGAAGGCCAACCGGCGATCCCCACGATCACAGGTACTGATGATTTTCCTCTGCATGCAGCAGGGACTCGTCAAGTTGGGCAGTTGCCGAGGCAGCGTGGGGAAGCGGAGACGCCCACGTCCAATCAATCGCCACGCATCAAGCGGGGCCGTAGGCTGTTGGGGCCCACGGCGCTCCGTACTTGCCCCTTGCCTTCGCCTGGGCCCTGGGGCTATTGTCGGCGTCCTGGGAACGGGGGTCCCCAGACTTGCTTGCCTGCGGCCCACGGCATGGCTCCACCAGTGTCCCTGTACGGCCCATCTTCACCAGCAAACACTCAAGACCCTCGCGAGGGGCCGAGCCTCGTGAGGCGCATGACACAAGACCTCCTCGGGGGCGGCCTCACTAGGATGGCTCGCGAGGGGCAGAGAGATAAAGGCAAGGGACAACTCGTGAGGTTCCCGTTACGCATGCCATAACGAGACAAGTCCAAGTATTCCCGCTGATAAGCATCTACAGACTTGTTGCCTTGGGTGAGGTTGCGGAACTCTCGCTTTTTCTTGTCCATGATTCCCTAAGGAATGAAGCGGGCACAGAAAGCGGCTTGGAAATCTGTCCAAGTGATGACCGTTCCAGCAGGTAGGGTACACCTGTGGCTGTCCCACCATTGAGCAGCGAGACCCTACAGAAAGATAGATGCAAAGGTGACGTAGCTAGCATGGGCCACACTAGTAGACTTCATTTCATACGTGATGTCGCGGAGCCAGTCATCAGCATCAAGGGGCTGAGTTGAGCTGCGGTAAATAGTTGGGTTGAGGTGCATGAAGTCCTGCAGAGTTACTAGGGTTGGTTGTTGATTCATGTTCGGACGAGGAAACTGAACCATCATTCCTTTCGTGAACTGGCGGTTCAGCTCAAATTGTTGCATCATTCCGGCAAAGAATTCGGGCGGTGGTGGATTGTTAGCACCACGACCATGACCAGCCGGTCTAACCATCCTGCTAACATGTAACAGGGGGTAGTTCAGCATTGAGCATTTGCAAAGACAAGGATCATTCATGATGAAACATGCATAATGAAATAGGTACGAAGGATACCACATAGTAGTCAACACGACAGTGTGTGTACTATTCAGAATACTATTCTAAGGAATAACTATGGCTTATCCAACTTTGGGGTGAATGTGGTCACGGGATCCTAATGTTAGAGTTAGTAAAAAAATTATCCTGAATGGAAGAGAGATTAGAGTCCCAGAGTATAGACGAGGTGTAAAAGATCCTAATACCACCCAATGGCGACGTGGGCAGTAAGACACACAGCCAATGTTAGTAAAAAAAATTCAGTGACTAGACTCAACTTCGGCCAAGGAGTTGGAAAGGACGCTACCTACAGGTAGTCAGCTCTGATACCAACTTGTGACGCCCTCAATTCCATCATACACTAATCATACACGCAAATGTGTACGATCAAGATCAAGGACTCATAGGAAGATATCACAACACAACTCTAGACGCAAATTAAAAAAAGACAAGCTTTATATTACAAGACAGGGGCCTCGAGGGCTCGAATACGTAAGCTTGAATACACAAGAGTCAGTGGAAGCAACAATATCTGAGTACAGACATGAGTTAAACAAGTTTGTCCTAAGAAGGCCAGCACAAAAGCATCTACGGTCGAAAAGGCAAGGCCTCCTGCCTGGGAGCCTCCTAACTACTCCTAGTCATCGGCGGTCTCCACGTAGTAGTAGGCATTGGCGGTGGCATCTGGCTCATGGGCTCCGACATCTGATTGCATCAACCAGAAAGAAGAAAGGGGGAAAAGGGGAGCAAAGTAACCGTGAGTATTCATCCAAAGTACTCGCAAGCAAGGATCTACACTACATATGCACCGGTATCAATGAAAAGGGTTGTATATGTGGATTGGACTGTAGAATGCTAGAAGAGAAGGGGAAAGCCTAGCCTATCAAAGACTAGCATCTTCAAGCAGCTCCAAGCATCTTGCTACATCAGAAGAGATAAGAGTAGCATAAAGTAAAGTAGTAGAAGTTTTATTAACCTCGGTCAGAGATCCTTTCTCGACTCCCTGCGAGAAAGCAATCCTAGAGCCATAATATCCATTTCTCATCACAAATCAATTCTCATCACAAGTATCCAGTTCTAGTTGTATCGATCGGGATACAACTCCAAGTGTCCGTTACGGTCATGCTATCGATAGATGTTTTCTTCCCTGCAGGGCTGCACCAACTTACCCACCATGCTCGATTAACTCCGGCCGGACACACTTTCCTGGGTCATGCCCGGCCTCGGCCAAACAATACACCGTAACCCGACCTAGGCTTAATTGAGAGGTCAGCATGCCGGACTAAACCTATGCCCCTAGGGGTCATGGGCCATCGCCCCAGGAACTCCTTCATGTTGCGAGGGCAGTCGGTGAGTAGACCTAGCTACCTCCTTCAAAAAGGCAGGTGCTTACACAGTCCAACCCGGCGCGCGCCGCTCAGTCCTTGACGTCTATTAAACTTCGGCTGATGCATACCATGCAGAACGCCCATACTATGCCCACGTGATGGTTAGTGCTATCAGGCCAGAGGCCCCTCGGATCAAATATCCAAATTGTTGTGGATTATGAGCACAGGTAACAAGCAGAGACTCATGAAAGATGTGATCCCATTGCCCCGTCTCGAGGACTTGCGGCAAGGGCTAGGAATGCCCAGCCACGCCTCGTAATTATCTCGCGGGCACCCTCCAGGCCAACACATCTCCACATAACTCGCGGGTACCCGTCAGGGTCGACCCGCCTTTCCAAGTGACAGTTGTAAAATCCAAGTATCCGTGTGTCCAAACATCAAGGGGAAAACCCGAGGAATCACCCCGGTGAATTCCACTCGATGTAATCATCAAGGTGAACGTAAGAGGATCCACCCTCGAGGTTCACACTTGAGGGGTTGCACGACAGAGTCGTATCGGAAGTGGTTAAGGAGGAAATCACCCTCGATGACCACGACCCAATACTACACTACAGAGATCTCATCAGGAGTGATGTATGAGGTTCCACCCTCGGCACTCGATGGTAACTCTACAGAGTCAAGCAACAAAAGGGGCGTGATGTGATGTGAGGTGTCGGGCTCTGGTTTTCGATCCCGTTGATTGGGTCTTCAAACATAAAGCGGGGCAACCGGGACAAGGTGGGGGTCACTGATGGATCACTAACCAACCTATACTAAGCAGTTTAGGATAAGCAGGTAAGGTACAATGAGCAGGTTACAAAAGCAGGCTATGCATCATAATAGGAGCAAACAATAACTGTAGCAAAATCTAATGCAAGCATGAGAGAATGGAATGGGCGATATCGGAATGATTAAAGGGGGGGCTTGCCTGGAAGCTCTGCTGAAAACGAAGAAGTGTCATCTTCGACCTAGTCGATCACGGGGGCAGCATCAGTCTCGGGGTCTACCGGAGAGAAGAGGGGGAAGAAACAATAAATATAAAGCAAACATAGCATCACAAAGCATAACATGGCAATTTGATGTGCCGGGTGTGAACTAACGCAATGCTAGACGTTGCAGACGGAGAGGGAAACATCCGGAGGGGTTTTCCCGATGTCTGGCGTTTTCCGGACAAATGAAAAGAGAGGGGACGGTTCCATGTTCAGCATGCTAGGGTCATGTGACAGATGAACGGACCGTGTATCCGGAGTCGTTGGATTTTTCTGAGCAACTTTCATGTAGAAAACATTTTCATCCGAGTTACGGTTTATTTTCTATGAATTTTCAAAGATTAAAGCATATTCTGAAATTATTTAAATTAACAGAAAAGGAATTATGACATCAGCATGACATCATTGTGACATCAGACGTCAACAGGACGGCTGACCAGGTCAAACTGACCAGTGGGGCCCACATGTCAGTCTCTGTTAGTTCTTAGAGTAAACTAAACTAATCTAGAGGTTTAATTAGTTAGTAGGTCCCACCTATGAGTGTTTGATTAAATAAGCTAAATACATTTTAATTTAAATTAGTCTTAAAGACGTAATTAGTGGGTGGGGCCCGTGTGTCAGTGACACTGGGCTGCCCAGTCAGTAGTTGACTGGGTCAACCCAGTCAACTGGGACCCGCGAGGCCCAGCGTTAGTGGCTCAGGTGATGGGGCCCACGCGTCCATGTTGGCTGCTGCGCCGGAGAGGGCTCCGGCGACCAAATTCACGGCGGCGCATCGCCGGAGCGTGTCGGAAATTCGCTACAGAAGGTTGTTTTGTGCGCGGCTGCTTGCGCTCGATCGGGCGCATGCTCGTGCGTCGAACTGCGGTGGTGTCTCGTCCAGGGAGGCACTACGGCGACAACGCGAGCTCGGGAACTTCGCCGGAGTTCGGCCACGATCGGGAACGATGCTACAGGGGACGACGAGGTGGGCAAGCGGCACGGGCGGCCTCGGCGGGCTGCACTGAGCACATTCCCGTGCTCAGGCGAGCATGGCAACTACTGCAACAACGGTGGCCAGCTGCTCGGCGGAGCCGAGCTCATCCATGGCGGCGCGGTGGCTACGGGAGCGCAAGAGGCCAGGGGAGCGAGGGGAGAAGATGAAGGGCTCACCGAGCAGCACACACGTTGGCCCTTGGGAGATTAGGAGCAGCAGAACGTCACCGGGGAAGAAGGGGATCGCCGGTGACCCGAGGAAGACAACGACATGTCCGGGCGATGCATAGCAACTCGGCTCCCTCCAGCGGCTCCAGAAGGCACGTGGCCGCGGAGATGACGAAGACGCGGCGGCGATGGCGCTCGAAGGTGGATGGGGAACGAGGGGAGAGGCAGTGACACTACAAAAAAAAGACACATCCGTGATATTTTTGGCCGAACGAATTTTTTTCTGTCATACATATGACACTTCTATGACGATAATTGTGAAAAAACCCGGTATCATCATAGATGTGGTGGGCTCCTACTTCTATGACAAAAAATCATGACAGAAAATGGGCGTTTACGTCTGGGCGGGCGAGACGCAGCTGCATGACATTCTTTGGGCCGTCCATGTGGAAAAAACCGTGGTAGAAGCGAGGGAGGAAAATTTCAGGGAGTTGCGGTTACGGTGGGAGGTCGGGGGCGAGCAATGCGCTGCTTTCTCGTATGTACGCTGCGTGTATGCGGCGTTGGGCTCTTATCAACCGGCGGAAGACAGACGCATGCTACGCGTTCATCGAACCCGAAGCGATCGATCGATAGCTGTTAATTGAACCCGATGGAGCGATTCGCCGCTCTGCTGCTAAGCGAAGCCGATCGATTGGATGAGCGATGGCGTTGCGGGGGTGGCTGAGCGGTGGCGGTGGCGTTGCCTCTGGATGAACAGGACCCCATGGTGTGGAGGGCTGGATGAGCGATGAAGCGGTGGAGGGTGGCCGTGGAGGGTGGTTGAACAGGACCCGTGTTGTGGAGGGCTGGATGAGCGATGAAGCGGTGGAGGGGTTCCCGTGGAGGGGTGGTTGAATAGTAGCCGGTGGAGTAGCGCGCGGTGGAGGCTGGATGAACAAGAGCCCGTGGAGGCTGGAGGAGGTCGACGGTGGAGATGAACAGTATCCCGTGGAGTCCCGTTTTGCTGTACGCCACACCCCTCCCGATGAACAAGACCCCCGTTTCAACCGTAGGAGGTCCGTTTCGTCCATTTTGCGGTACGCCACACCCCTCCCGATCAACAGGACCCCCGTTTCGACCGTAGGAGGTCCGTTTCCTCCGTTTTACGGTACGCCACACCCCTCCCGATCAACAGGACCCCGTTCCGAATGTTGGAGGTCCGTTTCCTCTGTTGTGCGGTACGCCAGGCCTCGTTTCCATCGCCTGTTCCGTCCAAGCCCTCCCGATGAACACGACCACGCATTCCGTTCCGACCCAGCCGGTTGGCTCCCCATTAACACGACGACGATGTTGTTTCTCCGTTCCGACCCAGCCATGTACGTATGTGTTCGAGACCCTGCCTGTATGTACGTACGTGGCCGTATTTTCTTTCTTGCACCCTCGTCGTTGTACGTACGTGTACATGCTACGTGCGCGCCTCTACTACGACACGTGCGCACCTCTACATCGACCAGTATGTACATACATGTCGACCAGAATGAGAACGCTATGTATGCTTCGACCAGGTGGGTCCCAACTGTCAGGCACTTCCTTGCCTGCGAAGATGTAGCTGGTGGGTCCCAGCAGTCAGGGGGGTGAATCGTTTTGTTTTTTTTCTCAGACACACTTCCTTGCGTGCGAAGATGTAGCTGGTGGGTCCCAGCCGGTCGAAGCGAATCGTTCTTTTTGCGGACGCACTTCCTTGCGTGCGAAGATGTAGCTGGTGGGTCCCAGCGATCCGGAAACGTTTTTTCGCGAAATCACGGTGGCCCGTCCGGTGGAGTCCCATTTGTCAAGTGGAGGAATAATTATTTTGCATGTAATAAGGAGGCACTTCCTTGCTGCGGCCATGGACCCGGTATCGGCCTCTCCACGTCTGATCCACGTCCGATGGAAGCCGTTCCTTGACCACGTTGACCATGCGGCGCCCTTGGCACCAGGCGATGGACAACGGCGAGGCCTAGGAAGGTGACGGCGAGCCGGGAAGACGGGCGATGGATACCGCAGCGTGAAAGTCTGCGAGGGTTCAGCGGTTATTGCGGCATGAGGCTGCCGTCGCCCTTGAGAATAACGAGGGGTGTGGGTGAGTAGAGGGATGGCACGGCCAGCGGTGGGGAGTAGTAGAAGCGGTGGCGCCTCGCCGCATCGCCAGAACAGCCATGGGAGGCAGGAGCACGAGGCACGATCGGCGCTGGTTTGGGCGGCTGGAGCAAGAAGACCGGAAGGTTGAAGAAGCACTATGGCCGTTGGATGGACATCGTCACGGTCCTTTGGAGCTAGAATCGTGCATATTGACTAAGTTGACAAAGCCCTTCGTCCCCGTCAACTTAGTAGGCCCACAAGTCAGCCTGCCACTATACTGCGTCCCAGCTAATAGGGGGAGTATTCATTTTTTTGTGCGTAATAAGGAGGCACTTCCTTGCCTGCGAAGATATAGCTGGTGGGTCCGAGCTGTCAGCAACGGTAACGTTTTTTCATGAAATACAAAGGCCCTTTCGGTGGGTCCCCGATGTCAGGTGGACGAATCATTATTTTGCGCGTAATAAGGAAGCATTTCCTTGCGTGCGGCCGTGGACCCAGCTGTCAGCCTCTCCACGTACAATCCACTTCAGATGCATGTCGGTTGTTGACCACGTTGACCAGGCCGCCCGAAACAACAGTAGGCGGTGGATGACGGCGAGGCCTAGGAAGGGGACGATCACGGAGGCGAGGAAGACTTCGGCAGTTGTTTCCCACGCGAAGGGGAGTACGTTGTCTGAGGGTTTACTGGTTAAATCCGCCGTCGCCGGAGAATAACAACAGGTGTGGGTGAGTAGAGGGATGGCTAGGCCAGCGATGGGAATGCAATTGGGGCGGTGAGGGCTCTGGCGGCACAACCGGCCACAGTGAGGAGGGAGCAGGCAGTCCCTCCGGCACTTGTTTGAGCGGCTGGAGCAGGAAGAGCAGAGATTGAAGAAGCACAACGGCCGTTGGATGGACATCGTATGGTCACTGGAGCTAGAATCGTTCATATTGACTAAGTTGACAAAGCCCTCCATCCCCGTCAACTTAGTATGCCCACAAGGCAGCCTCCCACCATGGTGGGTCCCAGCTAGCAGGGGGAGTATTCATTTTTCTGTGCGTAATAAGGAAGCACTTCCGGTGTGTCTGACAATGACGGGGGAGCGTTTTTTCGCGAAATCGGTGGTCCGTCCGGTGGGTCCCCAGCGATCGAGGGCAAAGCGTTTTTTCGCGAAATCGTTGGCTCGTCAGTGGGTCCCAGCAATGTCGAGAAAAGCGTTTTTACGTGAAATACTTTGGTGGCCCGTCCGGTGGGTCCCTCTTGTCGGTGGAGGAATAATTATTTTCTTGGCGTAATAAGGAGGCACTTCCTTGCGGCTGCCGTGGACCCAGCTGTCAGCCTCTCCATGTACAGTACTCTTCCGATGGAAGTTGGTCGTTGACCACATTGACCACGTCGCGCCGAGAGCACCACGGCGGTGGACGACGGCGAGGCCAAGGAAGGGGACGATGCGGAGCCAGGGAAGACGCGGCAGTGGATGCCCAAGCGGAGAGGAGCATGAGGGTTCACTGGTTCGGCTGCGATGTGAGGCTGCCATCGCCGTAGAATAACAGGGGGAGTGGGTGAGTGGAGGGATGGTCTGGCCAGCGGTGGGAGTAGTATGGGGACGGTGAGGCCTCCGCGGCACTGGTAGCCACGGAGGCAGGAGCATGCGGCACGACCGGCGCTGCTTTGGGCGGTTGGGGCAAGAAGACCAGTGGTTGAAGAAGCACTACGGCCGTTGGAAGGACATTGTTGACCACGCCACGCCGAGAGCACCAGGGCGGTGAGCGGCGGTGAGGCCCTCTGAAGGGAGCGACGGGCCGGGAAGACACGGCGGTGGCTGCCCGTGGTGGAAATCACGAGGTTGGATCGTTCGGCTGCCGTCGCCGAGAAAATAACAGGAGGTGTGGGTGAGTAGAGGATAGGCAGGCTAGGGATGCGAGTATGATGGGGCCATGGCCTTTGCCCGGCAACCTTCTTGCCGACCACGGGAGGCGGGGAAGCGGCCGGTTCAAGCGGTGCTGGTTTGGTATTTGGGGCAGGAAGATGAGAGACTGAAGAAGCATGATTGCCGTTAGATTGACATCTAACGGTCTGACGCTAGTAGAGTCGATTGTTGACTAAGTTTCTTTTTTGTGAAACCTTGTGTACGCATGAACTTGGTAGGCCCACAAGTCAGCCTCCAAATCTATGGCAGACAACATAAAGCCCATTTGGTATTTTTTAAAATTTGCAGCCCAATTGCTAATTCTTAAGTAATTTATTACAGCCCATTTTCTGCCCAGGACCACGGTCAAAAAGTTCAACCTTATTTTTCATATTTCGGTGGAGTCCGAACTGTTGTAATCCCGAAATGTTAAACATTTTTTTAAGAACTTGATTTGCCAAAAAAATCGTTTTGTTTTTGTGAGCAAATAAGACGTGGGACAATTGAGTTAGTTTTAGGGAAAACCAGTGGTTAAAAAATATGCGCGGGGTGGGAAAAAACAACAAAAATAAGGATGTAAATATGAAAAGGGAATTTCATGTGTTTTCAATATAATGATACGTGTATATGAACAAGTAAAACTATAGGTAGAGATTAGAAAACGGATGTAGGACATGCGTTTCAAGAGGAAAATAGAACTGGGTTGTGTGTTTGATTAAGTAAAAAAACTGCCTGCGGATGTTGTAAGACAAAATATAACTAACGCTGGTGGGCCAGAGGCCAGTAGATACCTGCTGGATCTTTGTGCCCCGTTGTCATCATGGGCTGGGCCTGTTAAAAAACCCTGGGCAGTCTGCAGCCCAGTGGAAACTTGCTCGACCTAAAAAAACAATGTACATGCTCAATAAACGAGAGAATTCTGCAAGTACAGACTGATAACTGGGATGAAGCACGGATATTGTTTTTTATTGTGATAATAAGTGCATGCACTTGTTTCGAAAAAATTGGAGAACTGGGAATTCAAACGGAGGGTGCTTATGCTACCCATCAAATAAAAATCAGGTGTCTGAAAATTTGTTTCGAAACAAATGATTCAGCTTTATATCCACGCCGACCCTCGGCATGATGGTTGGAAGCAAATGCAAGTTCATACCAAAAGATCGTTAACAACAATACCAACTTGCGGACGACAAGGTAGTACAACTACCAATGCCTAACTAACTTATAATCTTTTTACTACTGGCCCTAGTGTTAAATGCGGTAGAAAATCTTGCGAGAGGACCGGTTCCGCTCCTTCTCTTGCTCCGGGTCCCGAGGTGAATGCTGGTGCATCACCCAGTTGGTCCTCTGCTGGTCGAAGTTCTTGTTGGTGTGCAGCACCAGAACCTTTTTTGCTGCCCGTCTACCGGCCGTTGCCTTGCCGGTCTTGTGCCACATCGCGTGCATGCCGCAATCCGACTGTATCTTGCGACGCGTCCACGTGCCCCTTTTGAACGCCCTGGAATTGCGCTGGAAGAATTGCTTCCTTAGGCCACTCAGTGTGATACCTGCAGTATTATGGAATACAGGTTTTAGTGTACGTAGTTGGCATTTTCATAACATCTTTGGCATGTTGCAGTCACTTGTTTAACTTTTTATTAACTATCAAAGTGTAATTGCTTCACCAGGTCTGCGTCTAAAAAGAAAAATAGAGCTATAAACAAAGGAATATGTTTGTGCAAGTAGACGGCCGGTCGGTGTCTTACCTAGAAGTTTCTCAGGTTGGGTGTAGCATATGATGTGCTCGTTGTCGATGGTTGGTATGAACAAATCGATGAGAGACTCAAATCTCGCGCTGTCAGCATTCACTTTGGCCTCAAGGTGCTCGATCAGCTCCTGATCCGTGGGATCAAACTTGACGCTAGCCGGCAGCACCGGCCAATCCTTCTTCGACTTGCATCGGTAATTCTAGTTATATGGTACTCAATGTATGATCAATCGACTGTTTTAAGTGAATGATGAAAGATTTCGACAGATAAGTGGTACTCCAAATCTGAAGTCCAGAATACCCGAACACGCCGGGATTATTGTGTCACCTCACGCGCAGCGTGTTGCCACGTCAATTCAATGTGTGGACATGATGAATAATTTGACCGGCGTATACTAGTACTACTACTGTACTACTTACTAGTCGTATTTAGTGTCACCATTTATACATAGGTTTAACTAACAAATGCGCACTTGATGCCTAATCGATATATATATATATATATATATATATATATATATATATATATATACTAACGCCTAAACTAAGCTTGAGTATAGAATAGCTTATTCTACACCCCTAGTAACGCTCTATACAAAATATAGTAACGTAACATGTAAAATACAGTAAATTTTTTTACCATGTAAGAAATCAAAAACTTGAATAGTAAAAAATATATCTCATAATTACTACATTTTACATTGCATTTTACTAGATGTTGTACAAACCGTTACTAGGGTGTAGAATAAGCTATTCTACACTCACGCTTAGAATAGCGTTACCCTATATATATTTGCTGTTGGGATGCACCACATCGCCGCATGTCGGGTTTGCAAAAGCCATCCATCGCCTGGAAGCTTGATGCCTTTCACACATTGAAGATTACCTGGCAACAAGTTGTGTTGACGAATCTCTGGATATGGTGATTCATGAAACCCATGGTATGATGTGTAAACACAGCCCCCCTCGCGAATGGAAGTTGCGTAGCACAGTAATCATCGCCGGTGATATGATCGATGATTGGTTGGATGATCGGATAATTGAGCCCGAGGCCCAAGGAGTGGGTGCCGAGGCTGGAAACACGCCTCGATTGAATACGCCTTGCCCAGCGGAGCTGGGATCTTTCTCGAACACGAAGCAGCCATAGCCATCAATGTCACGACGCCCCACGCATTGTACCGCATGTGGTTTGATGTAATGGTTTGGTCAATTTAGTGCGTGCGAATGAGCATCAAATGATCGCCGTCGGTGAGCGAGCGATAAACCAGCACCATCGGCTGGTATGATTCCAGGTCCTGGAATCATGAAGGCCAGCGCATTTGCGTCTGCTGCAACAATTCAAATTGGAGACCAAAAGGACAAAAATAAACAATCATGTTCAGAGTATGTGTGGAATTAAGATTATTATAACAATGACACATATCGTAGACAGAGAATTGCAATGTCGTGGTCATAATCATACTCCAAGTTAAAAAAATAAGCCAATGGCTTTCATATTCTAGCAACATGTCATGGTTCAAACATCATGTAACAATGAGAGGAAAACAACTATGACAAAGCCTACTCATATTCTACAATAGAACTTACTACTACTGTGCTCATATCAACTCTAAGCAATAACATGCGTTGTTATAAAAATCTTGTAAACAAGAGTGACATATAGCAATCATGATGTTATGCTCATAATATGTATTCTAACAATCATTAGATCCCAATTGTTCTCATATCAACTCTAACAATAACATGTGTGGTCATAAAAATCTAGGAAATGAGAGGAACACATATCAATGATGTGTTTATAGACATGCTATGTATTCTAAATTTGTAACAAATGAACAGGCAGTCGTATTGATAAGGTAAAGATGAGATGAGATAGAAAAATTACACGACGATAGATTCCACCAGTATAGGCAGCCAATCTGTGCGTTGACCGTGTAAACGATGCCATCGTGCACTATAGCATCAGACAGAAATGTTGCCTCAACAGGATTGATGATGAGCCATAACCATGTATGGCGACCGGATTCTAGATAGACTAATCCCATGTTGAACAAGGCAATGATCTTGTAATCCATGTAGTCTTCTGATGGTGTGGGCACTTCACAGATTACAACTTTCTGAAAACAGAGGTCGAGCCAAAAGCTTGACGCGTCTCGTGCGTAGTAGGTAGGAGTGTCCAGCGGGCCGCGAGGCTCGATGTCGGCGGTATCCAACGATGGAAGGGTGACCTCTCGCTGGGTGTAGATATCCACGAGGCGCCCACAATACCGGTGTGGTGGATGAGGGCGATCGATTGGCCTTCATGCCCGCCCAGTAGTGGCCGCGCATGAAGGACAGGCTGGACGGGTAGTGGTAGCATGTCGAGGGGCACCACGGCAACCTCCGTAGGATCGTCAAGTCGTTATGCAGGCCACCTGCGAGTATCGGGCATCGACAAGCGGTGTCTTGAAAAGAGCGGCGGTTGCGAGCAGTAAACGATACAAAGACACCGAGCATGCGGCAGACGGGCGGTCTTGAGTAGGTCCATACGACTACATATCTGCTCCAAGAGAACATCGGGAGGCAATTCCAATCAGCGGCTCTGCGTGTCGATCGGTTCTACCATTGGGGTTTTGATTGCCTGCGAGCCAGTGAGGAAGTGGATTTGGGCGAGGCGGCGAAGAAGCTTCTCCTCGTGTGGCCGGCGGTGGCGGGGGATATGGTACGCGAGCTACCAAGGAAGATGGCGCGAGCGAGCAAAGGAGCGAGGTAAATAGTGTGCGGCCGACGATGGGGAAGAGAGGAGGAAGAAGAGTGGAAGGCGGGGAAGAAAGTGCATTAAATCTCAATTCTACTAGTACTACTACCAGGATATACCGTCCTTCGAAGTGTAAATAGTTACACCGATGACATGTGGGTCTACCACAAGAGGGCCCATATGTCAGTTAATGGAGGACAGAGGTGCGTAGGCGTATTTGCGGAAGCGTGCTCTACTGGCAAACATGATGGCAGTACCGGTTAAGGCTGGTTTAGTAACAACAACACGCTGGTTCAGCTTATTAATTATGTGTCCCATCTGCTGCAGCGTGTATTGTCACTTCACTGCGAAGACTTGTTGAATAGTTCTCTCTAACCGAGATGGGGAATAATGGATCGCGAGGACTTCCTTTCTATAGTATCCCTATGCCTCTACGCTCGCTTCACTCATTTGCTCCGTACCTAGTCACTTGTTGAGATCTGTAGAAAGACAAATACTCCGTATTTGGGAACAGAGGGAGGCTTTTACTCTGTACTATTTGGGAACAGAGGGAGTATCACCATATGGAGGGAACGAAGGAAGCTTGAAATATGAACATGTCAATGGCAGGGAGTAAGCCCCATGCATGCATGCATGCATGCAACATGCAACACTCACACGTACACATCGACGCACGCAACACTCACGCACCCATGCGGCACACCGCACACGACGCAACACACACAGCTCACGCTCAAGTGCTCAACCTACTCCCTACGTCCGTGAAAGACTGTACATTTAGATTTACACATTGACAAGGGCATCATTAACACCCAAAAGTAGCAGACTTATGTGTGCATGCGACCACTGAGATAAGAAGATTAAATGAAGGCCGTTGCATGCTGTAATTAAGGATAGACATGTAGCCTATACCTACAACACAAGTTGGTGCATTAGTCAATCAATATCGATTTAGATTAAAGGCTAAATGCATTGGAAGTGTAGATGTACATTATGTACCACATTCTTTGTTTTGTAGCCGATGTACACTCTTTGTTGGAAGACCGAGGGAGGACACGTGCATGCACTCACATACACAGCCAGGGCGGTTCGCGCGCAAGGGTTGGACTCGTGTCGGCGCCTGCGTAAAGTTTTGTTTAACTGATTTCTTTGCTCTCGCCAACCGGCGAGTGGGACCCGTAAACCAGGTGACAATTTAACCAGTCAACAAAGTGCCACGTCGACTATGTGGCTGGTCAGTAGGGTGCAATACGGTGCTCTACGATGAGCTAGTGATCGTATAATCGCCGCAAAACTATATATAGTGACCGTAAAGAGCATATTGTTACATACGTTGACCGCCAGTGTATTTTTCTCGTTTCAAATTAAGCCATATTAATCGGAAAGGACGCGGTATGGAATACTACTAGTACTAGTACTCCTTTGATGTGTCCCGTCAACTCGCCGAACGAGGAGAAGCTTGCTTACTACGCCTCTCCCTCGCCCACGCGTGCGGTGGTTTGCAGGAGAGGAGAGGGTTTTGACTACAGCGCCCTTTCCCTATCCCTCCCTCTCCCTCTCCCTCGCCCTCACCCTCGCCCTCGTGATGGACGTGCAGCAGTTCAATCGGTGTCAGATTGCCAGAAGCATATTGTACTGTAGTATCATCATTGTTGGACCTTCCGAAGAGGCGAAGATCCAAGTGCAAGGTTCACACGAGTACGAACTGTTGAACCTCCCGAAGAGGCAAAGAGCCAAGTGCAAGGTTTTATTGGAGTTGTCGTCCTAGTAGGAGTGTACTACAACTATAGCGAATGACGCTACTGTATGATGCCGCCACGCCACGTATATCCAAAGCCGTGCCACCTTTTTTCTCAAAGAGCGTGTTGGAGCCCGTGCAACAACCACACAAGTTGCACGTACACATAACACATTTACTAGTAATAAATTCTAAAGGACAAATGCCAGTATGCCACACAAGTTCATCTCCAATTCATGTGATAAATTTGTGCATGACTAGTCTACATATATTCACAACGCTACCGTTCACAATTACCGTACTCCACTTACACGTTATAGATGGACTACATGCATGTCCTCCTCCAGGTTCCAGTCGCAGGTGTTCTTCATGGATGGCACGATCCATAGCGGTGGGCAACGGGAATCATTGTCGCAACTTTCTAGTCCGGTTCCACATGATGGAGACTCATGCAAGCTGAAGCGGCATAAATCAGGGATAGTGTGTCCCAGCATGTCGCTCATCCGGCGGTGCGCAATGAAGACACAACCATGCTTCATGAACGGCAGGCCTTCCTTGTCGTGCACGGAAGGTGGCATCCGCTTCACAATGGGGTAGTTGTCCCCGATGAAAAGCGAGTACTCTCCAAGAGTGTTCCTCGGCACCCACGTAGCATCACGGGGGTCGAACTCGGGGCCGTTCATCTGGTACACGCGGCATCCCAGATCTGGACACATGGTGACGTACATAGTCAAGGTCCATGCATAATAAATATTGTGCTCAAATATGGCGGTCAGTAATACTGTGCAGCAAATAGTACTACTTCGGTATAGAGGAAGTAAAATAACTGGCTTATTATATATAGCCACTTTTGGCTACATGGATGAGATAGTAAGACATGGAAAAACAAAAATGGTGGCAGCTAGTGGGTTCACCAAGGGCCTAGCTAGCTATACGCGTCCTCCAAGGTAAAAAGTACTCCTACTAGTACTACTAAGTATACTACTAGTACAACAATGAAACAGAAGGCGAGAGGGTTAAAAAATTGGAATACCTGGGTAGATGGTGACGGTCCGATCGTGGTAGATTGTGTGACCATGTTGCACATCAGTGGTACCATGGGTAACGACTGCTAAGATAGTTGGTCTCAATATGCCAAAGTCAGCTACAAGGTTCCAGGTTAGACCGAATCGCAGATGCAAATGCACATCCAGGATCGGCGATCTTATTTTGATCGGGGATGGTGGTCCCTGCAAAATAATGGAGTACCGTTAGGGATGCAAATGATGGTTTGTGCATTCCGTTTGTAATCTCCCGTACCGTAGGATGGCAACCAGATGAAACAAGTCCCCTGGCTTGTCACCGCGAAGAAGCGGCCTAGATGGCGCACGGCGACTTGAGCGATGTAGGGGTACAAATCTGGCGTCGCCAACATGCGCCCGACCCTCTGCCGTTCTGCGTCTTGCATTGATGGCAATCCTTATGTCGAACACCGTGATGAGATAATGTCGTCGTAGCCGCGTCGCTTTGTCGGCGGGTCCGCAATTGCTATCTTCTTCAATCTCATGTAGGCATCATCATATGTATTCAAGCCCAACCAGTTCGGAAGGCCGATCCCAATGGTGGAGAAGGGGTCTACCGGAACGGCCGCACTGCTGTGGATGTTGTGCAAAATGTTGGTGGTATCCGGCCGGAGGTATGCAAGCCAATCTTCATTGGCACCGACCCAGACCTATATATAAGACGGTGGGCAGCGGAGAAATTACGGGATGGAAATGGAAATACTAAGTACTAGCTAATCAAACTCCATTACTGACATGCTCATCGGACAAAATCCGACTACCTCTGAATGTCGGCAACTCTAGCGGAGTCAACGTGCAACCATGGCCAGGGAGTGGTGGACTGTCCGAAGGATTGTCCCATAGAAGAACCTTCTCCTCGAGGACGCATGGAAGACCAACAAGCATGGCCTTTTCCCAAGCCTGTTTAAGTAGCGTCTTGAAAAAGTTGGTGCAGGAAGCACCGAGTCTTGCGGCGGTGAGGACGTCGGAGCGGCATGCGGTTTCTCCCAGAGGATCGTCGTCCAAGGTCTCCCAGCCCCGACAAGGAGGAGAACCGCCTGGCGAATCCATGGCGACGAACTGCCTTCTCTTCGGGGGGAGGGGAACTGGCGAGGAGGAGATAAGAGCGTAGTAACCGCAGGGCCTCGTCCCTTCCAACTGTAGGTCGTTCCTCAACGAAGGGGTAAGGCTATTATTTACTACTAGTACTAGCATTATGGAACGTTATGGGATTGCATTATACTGTAAATAATAGCACTAGTAAGAAATTTTTGGCACTAGGTAGTAGTTTTTGGCGTGGATTAAAAAAATTTGGGTATGTTTTTGCTATTTTTTGTACACGCCAACTAATGTCAAAAAAACGTCTTACATTATGTGACCGAGAATGCGTACTTTCGTCTTGTAGCGATACCAGTACTACTTTTCTCAACTAGTAGTGCGATGTCTTGTACTTCTAGTCTAGTCTAGTATAGTTCATCAGTTTTGAAGTCTTGAATCTCAGGGCCATGGAGCTACAGTTGGAAGTGGAGGGTACTATCGTTCTCTAGAACCATCACCGTACTATCAATGCAGGGAAGTACACTGCGTAGTGACCTAGTGGGTACTCTCGGTGCTATACTCAGCCGCTCCTCTCACGTAGGAGTAGCTGGCCTAGTCACCGCTCCTCTCATGCACACACTAGCACTTTGTTTATCGGCGGACGATTCTTGAGGCAGAACATTTGAGTTATTTGATACAGCGAGACTAGGATTTTTGCTTCCATTTGTGGAGGTGTAATGGATCTCGTCGAACTTTGTTAGTAGTTCCTTCTTTATAAACGAGATGGAGCAAAGCTTTTGCCTCCGTTTAAAAAAACACGTCAAGAGGAATTTCTTTTATAGTAGAGCCGATAATGGAGTGAAGTCCATGCATGCAACGCCACAAGCTACAGAGTAGTAGTAGAGCACTTTATGTATGGAGCCATATTACACAGTTCCCAATGCCCCGCCAGGCTTTTCCGGTTCCTCGGGCTTAATTGGGAGGCGCTAGTTTAAATATGCTACTAGCTGATGTGGAAGCTGCAAGCGAGGTGCGGCTAGGGTGAGCACGCGAGCCATGGGATGCTGGGAAGGAAAACCCGTTCACGTGACTAGGATGTCCAGTGCACCCAGATTGTGGGGCCGCACGTCCGTTCGACTTCAAAACTCAAACTACCCGTGTAAAATATGGCTCATGACGAAGTGTAGTAGTACTATTTTTTTAAAAAGTCCGTCATGCGTTAATTTGGGATCGAACCCAAAAAGCGAGGTATACACTCCATGATCACTAGTAGTACTCGTTGGAGTACAACGCAACCTAGAATCGCCTTTTGTCGCTAGTAGTATGTACATTGTTCCTTACAAGAAACCCCTAACAATGCAAGAAACCACTAAAATGCCAAGAAACTACTACAACTTGCATACGTGGCAGACTTAAGATAAGACTACCTTATCAACCATTGTACATGCTCTTACCAACAAAAATCCTCGAGTGACCTGCGACCTCCGGCCCGTCCACCTAGTCATCCTCGGCCATGGGACGCAGCTACCGCCGCCAGCAGAAGGCGAGGTCAAACCCGTCGGCGGTCTGGAGCCCATGTTGCGGCAGCCCGGATGCCAGCTCCGTCCGGTGCTCGAGCGAGCAGCTAGCCAAGATAGCTCCGTCCAGCTGCTTGTCTGCAAGGTTTGCTAGCTAGATTGGCACGGCAGCGCGGCGGCGGCTTGCTACGCCGCAGCGCGCTTCGAACCAACCATCTGGCTCGGCGAAAGGCCACGCTTGGTCACTCGTGAGTCACGCTCGGGCCAGCCTGCCAACCCGATGTGGAGGCCGGTAGCGGCGTCCGACCCCGTCCGGCGGAGCGGCGGCCAACTCGCTCATCACCGGCGCCACCAACGAACACGCATCAGTACTGTTTGAAGTAATGTTCAGGAAAAATAATGATTTGAGGAGGAATAAGAGGATAGAAGGCCAGATGTGGGTCCCTCGTGTCAACGTTCAAACAAAATGCATTGGTTTAAGCTGCCTCGTCAGCACGGACGTGACGGCCAACCCTGTCATAAATGGGTTTAAACGAACCTAATCGGTAGGAGTACTAGGTAGTAGTTTTTGGCGTGGATTAAGAAATGTTGGGTATGTTTGCTATTTTTTGTACAATAGATTCTTCCTAGGGCTGGTTGAAAGTGGTAGTTTTTTGTTAAATACTCTACATATTGTAAGTAGGAGTGAAAGTTAAGCTTTGGAAGCCAATAAGCAAGGCTAGTTACATAGTGCATAACTACATATGTGTACATGATTGAAAGTAAATATCAACAATGAGTGACTAATATCTTGATGGAAAACTCGAATCTATGGAATACTAGGAAAAAAATGCATGGTTGGAAATACTAGCAATGTTCATGTTCGTTGCAACGAATCATAATTAGAATAATACTTATTCACAAACTTGGTACAAAACACTCTAATTTTGATATACATATGTTTTAATTAGAATATATTCCTTGGGCTGCTTTGGTGAGGTCAAGGAGGGATGTGGTTGGTTTTAAGATACTAATTATGGGTTTTTCTGCAAATTGGTAGACAAGTGGGATGTTGGTGAGAAAAGGCAACAACTTACCTCACAATCGTTAGATGTAGATCTAATGGTCAAAAAGCGATGGATGGCGGACACACCAGATCACCAACTTAGTCTTGTGTAGGAGTACTAGCAAGATCCGTGCATTGCACGGAACATCAAGATGCATTTTTTATAAAACACTTGTTGTGATTGACCCTTGGGAGTAATCCCATGTGTAAAAACTAATGATATCTCGAGAAATATGAGATAAGGTGAAGAGGAGTGGGGTGTGGTGGTGGTTGGTGGTCGGACCGGCGGAGGCATGGGGATTGACGACGCCGGCCAATGCCACTGTGCCGCTTTGTTCCAGAGGCTTCCTTTCTTAATTGCTTAACAATGAGGTTTGTTGGAGATAGGGATGAGCGAGGAAGGCCTTGTCTACAAATGTGGAGAGGGTGCGGTATATTTTAGTTTAATTTCCATCCGTCAGGATATAGATCAGACGGAATATATTGCGAGATGGCACAGGTACCATCATCACCACCTCGGTTTTTATAAGAGAAGAAATATAAGTATGGAGATACAAACGTATTATCGATACTTGCTTCCGTAAAATAGCATCTACATTCTATTCAACGCCTCGGCATGTCGGGCCTTAGCACAATGACTTCTCGACTGTGTAAAACAAAGATTTTCCCGTCGCCGACAAGGAGGAGGTAATGACAGCGCCTTTTTGGCTTGCTCTAGTCCTAGTAGTCATACTAGGTGGTCTAAGCACGTGTAGATTTATTCTTTTTCACGTCTCGTGTTCGCCGCACTGCCACGACTGTTGATGAATAGGCCGTAAGTTATTCACGGGGAAACCCTTGATGAGCGTGTTTGCGAGAGAGAGAGAGAGAGAGACAGTGTGCGTGTGTGATATGTTAGAGACTGAGGCAATGATAACAAATTCTTTGTGTCTACGTGTGTCGAGGATAGAGAGAGACATGTACATGGGGCTTTGTGTTGTGTAACGTGGAGACACATATACATAATTAGAGAGTGAGTGTGTGATATATACATGCGGACATGGGGAGAGATGAGGATCCAGATAAATGGGTGTTTGTGCGTGTTTGTGTGTGTTTGTGCACGCGTTTGTGTGTGAGAGGGAGAGAGTGTACGTGGAGTAGAGACCACCGATGATGTAAACCTAGTATAAGGGAAGGGGAATGGTGTGACATGTGTAGTAGTGGGATAGCACGGGTGCGGGCTGGGGAGCAGACTATTTGGAAGAGACATCGAGTGTGTGTGTGGGAGAGGGTGTGAGAGCGAGAAAAAGAGAGAGCTAGCGACGGAGAGAGAGAGAGGAAGAGAGGGGGCGAGAGGGGTCGTTTGTGTCCATAAATGGCGTATAGATAGGGAGACAATGTTGACGTTGTCCAAAATTGGCCTATGAACGGAGATGCAAGGGAAGCGAGTCATCGTGTGTGTGATAGGGACTTCATGAGAGATCTAGAATAGATGGTGTAGAGAACAATGTGCGAAATCGAGAATGATTATACATTAGGGAGCTATGCAAAGAGTCACGACATATATGTATGCAGGGAAGGAGCTGGGGCAGGTCCGCATGTGGCAGAGATAGAAAGAGGAGAGTGGTGCACAAGGAGACAAAGTGTGCTAGTTTGCAGTGGGGGTGGTGAGTGAGGTGAGAGCGCGAGAACCACATAACTAGGGAGATAGACGTTTGGGGGCGACGTTTTGTGTGTATGGGAAATATACACTCTACATAGTGCGTGTGCTTGGGTAAGAGAGATAGCGGGAGACCTAGAGAGTGAGGGAAGAGATGTGTGCATGCCCGAGAGACAAAGTGTAAGAGTTCTATGTTGGGGTCCGGACTTTACAAGAGATAGGGGTGTTAATGTGCTCGTGTGTTGGTGTTGGGGGAGGGAACAACTTCTCTATGTGTGTGTGTGTGTGTGGTGGTGGTGGGGGTGGGGGGGTTGACTTCAGATATAAGAGTGAGGTGTCTATATTTGAGGGACTTTAGCGTAATTGAGATATTGTGCACTCATGGTTGATCCATTTGTTTCACAGTTTGTACTATGAGATAACGATACTTTTGAACATGCGTGATATACCTTGATGTACCCGAATTACAAACCTAAGATTGGAATTTTGGAATTCGACTCCATCATTAGCTTTTGTAATTCATTTAAACAGAGGTACTTTTTAAGCCGGGATTTCGCGATTTCAAATTCATATATCAAACCTAGAGATATACACATACGGGCATGTTCAAACTTTATAATCATCCACTTTATTCATACACATACACATTTTTGCTTTTGTCATCATATTTAGGATAAACACATTTGGAATTTCATTTGAATTGGACCGTATGATGGTATTTGCTTGTAGTAGCTCAATGATCCATATTTGAATTGAATGGACAATCTAAGGTTCGAGTTGGAGACATTGATTTTCAAAACTTGCACTTTTTTTATGCAAAACAAACAAATTGTCGGCCATGATATCATAGTCGGCGACGAGAGCAGAATACTTATAATTTTAGGCGCCAAAAGCTTTCAAACTTCCCGCTCACATCGAAATATGACGCGCCCGAAAGTTTAGCCCTATGATATTCCTGTTTTACCCCTGCCACATGAACGGAAAAGGGCTGCTTTCGTAACTCCATTGTTTTCAACTCTTTGCCCCCAACATTCTTCCCCAAAGCCCCTCCCCTTCCCCTCCCCGACCCCCCCAACCACGGAAAGCCACCGAATCTAGTCCTCCACCGCAGCGGTGGACCTCACACCCCGCCGGATCTACCTTCCGCACCTTGGAACCCCCAACTGCCAACTCACCACTTCACCGGAGCTGCTTCAGCGACTGGCTTGTCCACCGCTCCAGATCTCCTTGACCGCCATCATGGTCCACCGCATCGGATCTGCTTAACCGGCGCCCTCCACCACAGCGTAGGCCCTTCACTGACTCCCTCGTCCGCCCCTTCGCTGGCCTTTCATACAAGCCCTCGTCCGACGCAACATATCCGCCTCACCAAAAGCACCATACAATGTGCCCGCCGAAGCCTTCGTCCACTACACTGGACCTGCTGCACGGGCGCCATATTCAACTCCACCGGCCCTGCTTTACCGACGCCGCGGCCTCATCAGGTTATTTCGATTTTTACTCCTTCGGTTTTTCTCTTTATCGTGCAACTGTTCACTTACCACAGATGAGCTTTCTTGTATGTCGACAGGCACCGCAACTGTAGCACCGGAGTAGCTTCAGCGACGGCGACAACCGGCCCAAACTCAACCGCAACACGAGCACCATGGATGATCCTTAGCTATCAAGTATGATAATGATACCCATACGCCGCCGAGAATCAGGTACTATTATCCAACGGCTGGTGCCTACGTTCACTTTCCTAGCATAAGCACCACACCTTTGAATTTCTTCAGGGCATCATTCAGTTTTTCATGAGACGCGTTATTCTGCTTGCACCTGTAGGACCATACTTCTGGCAGTGAACATGTTACATGTGTTAAATTACATACCAGTGCACATATAGTTAATATGCTTTAGTTTTGTTCTGATGCCACCTGTTCGCTCCATCGCATCGCTTAATGTTCTCTATGCTTAATTACACATCAACAAACTAGCATGTGGTTCCGCCGCTTTTTGTTCGTTTTACCCTACATTTTCTGATGCTAGCTATTACATCACAGCTCCGAGCCTCTGTTCATTACTTGTTTGTGTGTTCTTGATCTTCCCAAGTTGCATGACTAATTTGATGCTCCTATTAATTATGGAGTTGCCAACCCCATCAAACAAAATATTTGTTCTTTTGGTGCTGGCACCTCGAACAAGCATAAAAATAGAGGGAAGCAGATATATTGTCGTGTATGCACACACCCTTCTTTCATTAGTTTAAATGAACCATTGATGATCAATTCGGACCAAAGGTGCATGCGATTAAAATTAATTTTACCTAAATAGATGGTGCAGAATAAACTACAACAACTAGATTTGCAACCACGGGATGTCGATTTATATCTTCAAAGAACATTGCAACAAAGCCTAGGCTTCACAAAGAACATATGGTAAGCCCGGTGTGTTTTAGTACATGTTAAATGTAATGCGAGTGGGCTTCTTTCTTGGCTTGTGCTCTCAACGTGTAATCCTACCGAATTACAAATAGTTCAGGTTATGCGCTTTTGGTCAGTATTGCTTGATTCAATGCTTGTTTGTTTTCTACGTTATACCCGAGTTGGCCGATATGTCAAGAAGGCTCGTTGTACTATCGTAAAGAAATGCATGCCTATTTCATTTGAGTCCTTAACTTTTCCTCTCAACTTCATCGCAAGACTGTCTTCGCAGTTTATATGAGGTCACACTGTTAAAGTGCTTTCTCAGATTATTTCAACTGCTTAGATGCCTTGGCAACTTAAATATAGCGGTTGTACACTCCCTTTCAACTTTCATCTTACCATTTTAATTTCTTTTCGGCTGATGCTGCTTCGAACCATTTAAATATAGTTTGCCATGCTCGGCAATAATTCGCCCGTCGTTTACCATGTAAGCTTATCGCTGGATCATACGATAACTATCTCTTACCTATGTCCAGTGAAACCTTTCAGGATGCCGTTCACACTAGGACACAATGTAGAACCCCGTAAACTATTTGTGGAAGCGGTCGCCATCCATGTTACCGGATGGTAGCAGTTCAGAGGCAACACCGCCGGAGAGCGATGCGAGCACGTATATTATAGTGCTTGAGGCTCTACTAGAGGCAAAAAGAGATGGTGTGGTTGCCATGAATGAGGTAATCTTTATCTTGAGGCTGGAAATTATGGAATTAGCGGCACGCATTATGCAAGCAAAACCCAAGAATTGGAGGAAGTAAGAATGTTGCAATTAAAGACGGAGGAGGTCTTGTTGTTTCTGTTCTCTGAAGCCCAAGGTAATCCCGGTTCTTCTTTAGATACCAGTTGAAATTGTCATTAGATTATTGTACTTGCATGTTGTGTCATGTCTCTGAATGGATTATGTTGCAATACCCCCTATGTTATCTGAAGCCCAAGGTAATCCCAGATATACATATGTTTTAATTAGAATATATTCCTTGGGCTACTTTGGTGAGGTCAGGGAGGGATGTGGTTGGTTTTAAGATACTAATTATGGGTTTTTCTGCAAATTGGTAGACAAGTGGGATGTTGGTGAGAAAAGGCAACAACTTACCTCACAATCGTTAGATGTAAATCTAATGGTCAAAAATGACGGATGGCAGACACACCAGCATCACCAACTTAGTCTTGTGTAGGAGTACTAGCAAGATCCGTGCATTGCACGGAACATCAAGATGCATTTTTTTATAAAACACTTGTTGTGATTGACCCTTGCGGGAGTCATCCCATGTGTAAAAACAAATGATATCTCGATAAATATGAGATAAGGTGAAGAGGAGTGGGGTGTGGTGGTGGTTGGTGGTCGGACTGAGCGGAGGCATGGGGATTGACGACGCCGAGCGCCACTGTGCCGCTTTGTTCCAGAGGTTCCTTTCTTAATTGCTCAACAATGAGGTTTGTTGGAGATAGGGATGAACGAGGGAAGGCCTTGTCTGCAAATGTGGAGAGGGGTGCGGGTATCTTTTAGTTTAATTTCCATCCGTCAGATATAGATCGGACGGTCTATGTTGCAAGATGGCTCACGTACCATCGTCACCACCTCGGTTTTTTATAAGAGAAGAAATATAAGTATGGAGATAGAAACGTATTATCGATACTTGCTTCCCTAAAATAGCATCTACATTCTATTCAACCCCTCGGCATGTGGGGCCTTAGCACAATGACTTCTCGACTATGTAAAACAATGATTTTCCTGTCGCCGACAAGGAGGGGGTGACGGCGGCGCGCTTTTTGGCTTGCTCTAGTCCTAGTAGTCATACTAGGTGGTCTAAGCACGTGTAGATTTATTCTTTTTCACGTCTCATGTTCGCCAGATCGCCACGACTGTTGATGAATAGACGGTAAGTTATTCACGGGGAAACCCTTGATGAGCGTGTTTGCGAGAGAGAGAGAGAGAGAGACAGTGTGCGTGTGTGATATGTTAGAGACTGAGGCAATGATAACAAATTCTTTGTGTCTACGTGTGTCGAGGATAGAGAGAGAAATGTACATGGGGCTTTGTGTTGTGTAACGTGGAGACACATATACATAATTAGAGAGTGAGTGTGTGATATATACATGCGGACATGGGGAGAGATGAGGATCCAGATAAATGGGTGTTTGTGCGTGTTTGTGTGTGTTTGTGCACGCGTTTGTGTGTGAGAGGGAGAGAGTGTACGTGGAGTAGAGAGACCACTGATGATGTAAACCTAGTATAAGGGAAGGGGAATGGTGTGACATGTGTAGTAGTGGGATAGCACGGTGCGGGCTGGGGAGCAGACTATTTGGAAGAGACATCGAGTGTGTGTGTGGGAGAGGGGTGTGAGAGCGAGAGAAAAAGAGAGCTAGCGACGGAGAGAGAGAGAGGAAGAGAGGGGGCGAGAGGGGTCGTTTGTGTCCATAAATGCCGTATAGATAGGGAGACAATGTTGATGTTGTCCAAAATTGGCCTATGAACGGAGACGCAAGGGAAGCGAGTCATCGTGTGTGTGATAGGGACTTCATGAGAGATCTAGAATAGATGGTGTAGAGAACAATGTGCGAAATCGAGAACGATTATACATTAGGGAGCTATGCAAAGAGTCGCGGCATATATGTATGCAGGGAAGGAGCTGGGGCAGGTCCCCATGTGGGAGAGATAGAAAGAGGAGAGTGGTGCACAAGGAGACAAAGTGTGCTTGTTTACAGTGGGGGTGGTGTGTGAGGTGAGTGCGCGAGAACCACATAACTAGGGAGATAGACTTTTGGGGGCGAAGTTTTGTGTGTATGGGAAATATACACTCTACATTGTGCGTGTGCTTGGGTAAGAGAGATAGCGGGATACCTAGAGAGTGAGGGAAGAGATGTGTGCATGCCCGAGAGACAAAGTGTTAGAGACCTATGTTGGGGTCCGGACTTTACAAGAGATAGGGGTGTTAATGTGCTCGTGTGTTGGTGTTGGGGGAGAGAACAACTTCTCTATGTGTGTGTGTGTGGTGGTGGTGGTGGGGGTGGGGGGGTTGACTTCAGATATAAGAGTGAGGTGTCTATATTTGAGGGACTTTAGCCTAATTGAGATATTGTGCACTCATGGTTGATCCATTTGTTTCACAGTTTGTACTATGAGATAACGATACTTTTGAACATGCGTGATATACCTTGATGTACCCGAATTACAAACCTAAGATTGGAATTTTGGAATTCGACTCCATCATTAGCTTTTGTAATTCATTTCAACGGAGTTACATTTTATTAGCCGGGATTTCAAGATTTCAAATTCATATATCAAACCTAGAGATATACACATACGGGCATGTTCAAACTTTATAATCATCCACTTTATTCATACACATACACATTTTTGCTTTTGTCATCATATTTAGGATAAACACATTTGGAATTTCATTTGAATTGGATGGTATTTGCTTGTAGTAGCTCAATGATCCATATTTGAATTGAATGGACAATCTAAGGTTCGAGTTGGAGACATTGATTTTCGAAACTTGCACTTTTTTTTGCGTGCAAAACAAGCAAATTGTCGGCCATGATATCATAGTCGGCCGTACGAGAGCAGAATACTTATAATTTTGGGCGCCAAAAGCTTTCAAACTTCCCGCTCACATCGAAATATCACGCGCCCGAAAGTTTAGCCCTGTGATATTCCTGTTTTACCCCTGCCACAAGAACGGAAAGGGGCTGTAACTCCATTGTTTTCCCCTCTTTGCCCACAACATTCTTCCCCAGAGCCCCTCCCCTTCCCCTCCCCGACCCCCCCCCCAACCACGGCAAGCCGCCGAATCTAGTCCTCCGCCGCAGCGGTGGACCTCACACCCCGCCGGATCTACCTTCCGCACCTTGGAACCCCCAACTGCCAACTCACCACTTCACCGGAGCCGCTTCAGCAACTGGCTTGTCCACCGCTCCAGATCTCCTTGACCGCCGTCATGGTCCACCTCACCGGATCTGCTTAACCGGCGCCCTCCACCACATCGTAGGCCCTTCACTGACTCCCTCGTCTGCCCCTTCGCTGGCCTTTCATACAAGCCCTCGTCCGACGCAACAGATCCGCCTCACCGAAAGCACTATACAACGTGCCCGCCGAAGCCTTCGTCCACTGCACCAGACCCGCTGCACGGACACCATATTCAACTCCACCGGCCCTGCTTTACCGACGCCGCAGCCTCATAAGGTTATTTTGATTTGTACTCCTTCGGTTTTTCTCCTTATCGTGCAACTGTTCACTTACCACAGATGAGCTTTCTTGTATGTCTACAGGCACCGCAACCGTTGCACCGGAGCAGCTTCAGCGACGGCGACAGCCGGCCCAAACTCCGCAACACGAGCACCATCGATGATCCTTAGCTATCAAGTATGACAATGATACCCATACGCCGCCGAGAATCAGGTACTATTATCCAACGGCCGGTGCCTACGTTCACTTTCCTAGCATAAGCACCGCACCTTTGAATTTCTTCAGGGCATCATTCAGTTTTTCATGAGACGTGTTATTCTGCTTGCACCTGTAGGGCCATACTTACGGCGATGAACATGTTACATGTGTTAAATTACATACCAAAGGCACATATAGTTAATATGCTTTAGTTTTGTTCTGATGCCACATGTTCGTTCCATCAGACTTCTTAATGTTCTCTATGCTTAATTACACATCAGCAAACTAGCATGTGGTTCCGCTGCTTTTTGTTCTTTTTACCCTACATTTTCTGATGCTAACTATTACATCACTGCTCCGAGCCTCTGTTCATTACTTGTCTGTGTGTTCTTGATCTTCCAAAGTTGCATGACTAATTTGATGCTCCTATTAATTATGGAGCTGCCAACCCCATCAAGCAAAATATTTGTTCTTTTGGTGCTGCCACCTCAAACAAGCATAAAAATAGAGGGAAGCAGATATATTGTCGTGTATGCACACACCCTTCTTTCATTAGTTTAAATGAACCATTGATGATCAATTCGACCAAAGTGCATGCGATTAAAATTAATTTTACCTAAATAGATGGTGCGTAATAAACTACAACAACTAGATTTGCAACCACGGGATCTTGTGATATCTTCAAAGAACATTGCAACAGCAGCTAGGCTTCACAGCAACATATGGTAAGCCAGTGTGTTTTAGTACATGTTAAATGTAATGCGAGTGGGCTTCTTTCTTGGCTTGTGCTCTCAACGTGTAATCCTACCGAATTACAAATAGTTCAGTTGTCTGCTTTGCTGTATTGCTTGATTCGAATGCTTGTTTGTTTTCTACGTTATACCTGAGTTGGCCGATATGTCAGCAGTGCCTGTTGTACTATCGTAAAGAAATGCATGCCTATTTCATTTGAGTCCTTAACTTTTCCTCTCAACTTCATCGCAAGACTGTCTTCGCAGTTTATATGAGGTCACACTGTTAAAGTGCTTTCTCAGATTATTTCAACTGCTTAGATGCCTTGGCAACTTAAATATAGCGGCTGTACACTTCCTTTCAACTTTCATCTTACCATTTTAATTTCTTTTCGGCTGATGCTGCTTCGAACCATTTAAATATAGTTTGCCATGCTCGGTAATAATTCGTTAAATGCGTTTACCATGTAAGCTTACTGCCTGGATCATACGATAACTATCTCTTACCTATGTCCAGCGGAAACCTTTCAGGATGCCGTTCACACTAGGACACAATGTAGAACCCCAGAATCCATGTTACCGGATGGTAGCAGTTCAGAGGCAACACCGCCGGAGAGTAGTCTGAGCACAGATATTATAGTGCTTGAGGCTCTACTAGAGGCAAAAAGAGATGGTGTGGCTGCCATGAATGAGGTAATCTTTATCTTGAGGCTGGAAATTATGGAATTAGCGGCACGCATTATGCAAGCAACCCAAGAATTGGAGGAAGTAAGAATGTTGCATTTGAAGACCGGAGGAGGTCCTGCTGTTTCACATTATCCGAAGCCCAAGGTAATCCTGGTTCTTCTTTAGATACCAGTTGAAATTGTCATTAGATTATTGTACTTGCATGTTGTGTCATGTCTCCGAATGGATTATGTTGCAAGACCCCTATGTTGTCCGGAATTCCATGTTGTCCATGTGTTGTAATGATCCGAATTTTTTAGGCGAGGTAATCCTTAGTACTTGTATGATTGACATAAGGTGAACTATTTTTCGTGTGAGCATATTGTATTGGATGAAATAACTGTTTTAATCAGAGTGTATCCAACCTACTGAATTCGAAGATCACGGCATTTCTAAATCATAATCATATATAAATGTGGAATAATTTTTTGTTGTGGTTTTGAAGAAATAAATAACAAAACGTATAATTATCTGTGGATATTCGTAATTGAATACAAACTGGATTTGAATTTAGTTTGCCAGGTCCCAGGGCAAACGTGAATGCTAATTCTCCCAAGTTTTGAACGAAGCGGCTAAACACCCACTATAATTTGTTGGCTGCCCGAAGCAAGTGTTTGCGAGATGGAAATTACTGTCTACCCCTGACACTTGACATCCTTATCGACCGGATTTGCACTGCTGTCGATAGGGGTAGACTAGTAACTTCAATCAGACGTGACACGATGGCCTCTGAGACCATTCAGACATGGTGGGCGCCAAATGTGGGCGGCAAAACACATTTGATTCAAACTCGTCTGAAAGACATGTGTCTCTTCCTCCATTTCTCCATTCATACACGGTGGGCGGCAAAACAAACTATCCTCGTCCGAAATCGATGTAGGCTAATATTTTAAATAGGGCAGATGTGTAACTTCCATCGACGTGACACAACCGCCCTACCTGTCAGCCCCGTTCATACACCGTGGGCGCCAACCGTATGGAAAAACACCTCTCCTCGCCTCAAATAGTTACCGGCAAATATTTGGGAGATGCGAGATTACCGTCCTATCCCCAACCGACGTGATGTCTGATATTTTAAACGGGGGATAGGTTCGTAACTTTCCCCCATTTCAGAGAAGCGCGTACCAAAGTTTGAGATCGCCCCCCTCCCCTCCATTTCCCCATTCATACACCGTCGACGGCACGACAACCTCCGCACTGCGGCCAGCCTCCTCCGTCCGCCACCCCATCCTCCACCTTGCCGGAGCCGCTACCCCTACCCCGTCGTCCACTGCAAGAGATGGACGTCTCTCATCCACGGCGCTGGACCAGGATCCTTTCATCACCTCCTCTTGCTTCATCGGCGCCGTCGTCCACCGTGCTGTTGCTGCTCCTACGACCGCCTCGTCCACGGCAACAGGATATATCCCCCGACCCGGTCGTCTGCTGTCTAAAGTCTTCTTCCCCGCCGCCGACAGCCATCGCACCCAAAGCACCCTCAACGTATCAGCATAGGAATACACGGCGTCGCAAGAGAGGTGGTACTCTTCCATATGTGCTTAAGTTATTGATCTTACCTGGAAAATAGATCACAATTTGTTTACTGTACTTTTCTTGTCCGTACCAAATCGTAGTGGCTAGTTGAAAGCAAACATTGGTTGCGAAGTATCTTTGTCCGGTTTGCACCTTCAGATCCGCCATGGCACGGGCACTATACTCGTAAAGCTTATGGTTTCCCCTTTACATTCACTACCATCATCGTAGGTGCTTCGTGGTCGTGCTAGCACTGCTCCTCAAGACCTCAACCCAAAGCTTACGTGTTCAATACGAATCTGATATGATGCTCATATCACTAAAACAGAGAACGTTTAATTGGTCACCTAATGTTCCAATATTCGTTTCAAAAGCATGTGCGCCACCCATCGTCCAGCTAGTTCCACTTTCCTGATTTTTCTCTTGATGCTTAGGGTTTTCCCCTTTTATCTACTCTACTATGATCTCCGTAGGTGCTTTCTGTCGTACTAGCATTACTCCACCCTTCAAGCTAAACAACACAACACTCAGAATTCAAAAGCTTAGTTGTTCAAATATGATTGTGATATGATATTGATATTAGTTAACCGACACATGTAATTGGTTAGCTAAAGGTCCCACTTGAGTTTCCAAATGCATGTCGTGACATACAGATAGAAGCATAATTGCATTTCTTTGTCACTTGTTGACCGTACTTTCTTGTCCATACCAAATCTTAGTTGTTATTTCAGAGCAAACATCGGTTGCTAACTACCGTTTGCGCGGCTTGCGGCTTCAAATTTGCCATCCCACTGCCACGGTCAACACTGTACTGATCATGCTTATGTTTTCCCCATTTTATGATGACCATAATCAGCCTACGTGGTTCGTGTCGTAATAGCACTGCTCCACCCATCAAGCTAAACAAGCTTAGTTGTACAAATTCATATCTGATATTATTGCTGATATTAGTAAAACTGAGAGATGTTTAATTGGTTAGCTAAATGTTCCTACTTTAGTTTCTAAATGCATGTGAGCCACATATGGAGAGACCGAAAAGAATAGTATTTCTCTGTGTGCTCTGGTTCATCATGGGTGGCCAACCGACATTGTATTGAAACACTGGTAATATCTTCAATCTGCTTGCTCTTCTGCTCTTCTTTAAGATGATACTCTTCTCTTGCGGTCGACTGGTCAGGTTGAGTTGTTCTTCCTTAGTATATTTTGAATCTATCAGGTCAGGTGGACTTGTTCTTCTTTACTATATGTTGAAGCTATCATCTGTGAAGTGTCATCACTTCTGGAGCTCTCATATTTTGAGTAGTAGGCCACATTATATTAATGCACACAACAGATTACAGCATGCATGGCATCTTTTAAAAGAATTGCAGAGATAGCAGAAAGGGGTTTACAGGGAGGCAGTATTGGATTAGAATCACTTCTGCATTACAAAGAAAATGTCACTTGTTTTTATGTTTTCATGCATGTCAGATATTGAACATTATCAAAATGAATATGAGAATGGGCGCATGAGAGGAATATTGCGGAACGATCCACTGGCTAACAAACTTGGCATGGTGGAGGACGGCCTATCTTATTCACCCATCAAGGTGCTTGCTCTAACTTTGCAAAGTTGTATTGGTCGCACATATTTTGCATCTGACCTCTTGCATTTCTTCTACTTTGTTACACCATCTGCTTAGTTTAAGCATCATATATGAGTATATGCCATAACTATCATTTTTCTGTACCTATTCCATGTGTCGTCACACTATGTTTTTCCAGTCAAACGTTGTTCTTTCGTGATAGATGTCCAAAAGGAAGAGGGTGAGTGCAGATCCTCAAGGAGTACAAACTAGGTATTTGGAAAAGGTAGTGGTACCTGTTAAATCAGATAGATCAACAACCACAGAAAACACAGGCCCAACTGTACCACACTTTACCCCTACTCCAAAGGGCCAAACCCCTATTAGAAGTGCTTTGGGAGCACAGTCAATCTTGTCTATGATATCAATTCAAAATTTGAACTCCTAAATTTCTGCTTGTGCCTTACCTTCTCTCTTGTATGAAAATTAATTTCAGATGAATCTCCTTGCTCAAAGGATCATACGATCTCAAAGCAATAATGGGCTCTGCATTGCTCTTGTCAATTACCTCTCTCCTTTTGCCTTGTAACGTCTGTACTTAATTAATTGCTATTTGATTATGTATCATCACCACACCTGAACTTCATTATCCTCTGTTTCTTCCAATATTATTTGATCTATATTTACTCTTTGCAAAATGTAGAATAATGGCAACGCTTGTAAAGAATTTTCTTTGGGGAATTTATTGAATTATCCTTCCATCAACATGGAGAAGGGCTTTGTCCAGCCCGTGTTAACATGTAATGTAAGTTCATCCTTCTCAAGCCTTCAAACTTTGTTCTAGTATAGATTTGGATAGGCATCATTGCCTCCACTGCTGTTTGCTTTGCTGTTTACATCTGATTGGATGTTTGCAACAACTACCAATTTCAAATTGTAGTTGTAAAAACATGTTCCTTATGCGCAAACAGATCCATTTATTTACTTATATAATTGTGAAACATGTTACGTGTCTCCTTGTTTCTCTTTCAGACTCGTATCTCTTACGCCAGGAAGAACTTTAGGGAAGATAGTGAGCCAAACCATCTTGAGGATAGCGAGATGACCCCAAGGTCCTGCCTTGATGAAGACAATGAGTTGAAGCTACTCACCAGCAGGTGTGAGACAACCTCTGTCAAATCAGCCTCCATCGATTCGACTTCTTCAGTCTCAACTTAAAGCGGAAAGGCTTGCTTCAGCTCAGCTCTGACTTGAAGTCAAAGATGCAATGAAGATGTCAGAGGACTGCCGTGCGCACCGTCATGCCTTAAATCTAGTGTTGATGCATCTATCGTTGACACAACTTACGTCTACTCAGCTAATACGTCTCCAACGCATCTATAATTTTTGATTGCTCCATGCTACTTTATCTATTGTTTTGGACTAATTGGGATTTATTTTCCAATTTTATATTATTTTTGGCACTAACCTATTAACCGGAGGCCCAGTCCAGAATTGATGCTTTTTGCCTATTTCAGTGTTTCGAAGAAACGAAATATCAAACGGAGTCCAAACGGAATGAAACCTTCGGAAACGTGATTTTCTCACTGAACGTGATCCAGGAGACTTGGACCCTACGCCAAGGAACGAAAGAGGCGGTCACGAGGGTGGGGGCGCCACCCCCCCCCCCCCCCCCAGGGCGCGCCCCCTGCCTCGTGGAACCTTTTGCTCAACCGACGTACTCCTTCCTCCTATATATACCTACGTACCCCCAAACGATCAGAATAGGAGCAAAAAACCTAATTTCACCGCCGCAACTTTCTGTATCAACGAGATCCCATCTTGGGGCCTGTTCCGGAGCTCCGCCGGAGGGGGCATCCACCATGGAGGGCTTCTACATCAACACCATAGCCCCTCTGATAAAGTGTGAGTAGTTTACTTCAGACCTTCGGGTCCATAGCTAGTAGCTAGATGGCTTCTTCTCTCATTTTGGATCTCAATACAATGTTCTCCCCCTCTCTTGTGGAGATCTATTCGATGTAATCTTCTTTTTGCGGTGTGTTTTTTGAGACCGATGAATTGTGGGTTTATGATCCAGATTATCTATGAATAATATTTGAATCTTCTCTGAATTCTTTTATGTATGATTGGTTATCTTTGCAAGTCTCTTCGAATTATCCGTTTGGTTCGGTCAACTAGACTGGTAGTTCTTGCAATGGGAGAGGTGCTTAGCTTCGGGTTCAATCTTGCGGTGTCCTTACCTATTGACAGAAAGGTTTGCAAGGCACGTATTGTATTGTTGCCATCGAGGATAACAAGATGGGGTATTTATCATATTGCATGAATTTATTCCTCTACATCATGTCATCTTGCTTAAGGCGTTACTCTTTTTTAACTTAATACTCTAGATGCATGCTGGATAGCGGTCGATGAGTGGAGTAACAGTAGTAGACGCAGTAATCGCTTTGATCTACTTGTCTTGGACGTGATGCCTATATACATGATCATACCTAGATATACTCATAATTATGCTCAATTCTGTCAATTGCTCAACAATAATTTGTTCACCCACCGTAGAATACTTATGATCTTGAGAGAAGCCACTAGTGAAACCTATGGTCCCCGGGTCTATTCTCATCATATCAATCTCCATCAGTTTCATACTTGCTTTGTTTTTACTTTGCCTTTTACTTTTCACTTTGCATCTCTATACCAAAAATACCAAAAATATTATTTATCATCTCTATCAGATCTCACTCTCGTAAGTGACCGTGAAGGGATTGACAACCCCTAATCGCATTGGTTGCGAGGAACTATTGTTTTGTGCATGTACGAGGGACTTGTGCGTGGCCTCCTACTGGATTGATACCTTGGTTCTCAAAAACTGAGGGAAATACTTACACTACTTTGCTGCATCATCCTCTCCTCTTGGGGGAAATCCAACGCAGTGCTCAAGAGGTAGCAAGAAGAATTTCTGGCG
Source organism: Aegilops bicornis (assembly GCA_021605145.1). Lineage (NCBI taxonomy): Eukaryota > Viridiplantae > Streptophyta > Magnoliopsida > Poales > Poaceae > Aegilops > Aegilops bicornis. The sequence continues at coordinate 130,509,744 of CM038673.1, read as the reverse complement.
CTGTTGCCGGGGAGGATCACGCAAGAGCAAGTCAAGCACCATACGAAGTACCCATCACAATCCCTATCTCCCTCATTACATTATTTGCCATTTGCCTTTCGTTTTCCTCTCCCCCACTTCACCCTTGCCGTTCTATTCGCCCTCTCTTTCCCAATCTCCTCCTCTTTTTCCCGTTTGCCTTTTCTCGCTTGCCTTTTGTTTGCTCGTGTGTTGGATTGCAGGTTTGTCGCGATGGCTCAAGACACTACCAAATTGTGTGACTTCACCAATACCAACAATAATGATTTCCTTAGCACTCCGATTGCCCCTCTTGCCAATACTGAATCTTGTGAAATCAATACTGCTTTGTTGAATCTTGTTATGAAACATCAATTCGCCGGCCTTCCTAGCGAAGATGCCGCTACTCATCTGAATAGCTTCGTTGATTTATGTGATATGTAAAAGAAAAAAGATGTTGATAATGATGTCATTAAATTGAAGCTATTTCCTTTTTTGCTTAGAGATCGTGCTAAAAAGCGTGGTTTTCATCTCTGCCTAAAAATAGTATTGGTTCTTGGAACAAGTGCAAAGATGCTTTTATCTCTAAGTATTTTCCTCCCGCTAAGATTATCTCTCTTAGCAACGATATTATGAATGTTAAGCAACTTGATCATGAACATGTTGCACAAGCTTGGGAGAGAATGAAATTAGTGATACGTAATTGTCCTACTCATGGTTTGAACTTGTGGATGATTATACAAAAAATTTATGCCGAATTGAAATTTTCTTCTAGAAATCTATTAGATTTGGCCGCGGGAGGCACTTTTATGGAAATCACTCTAGGAGATGCTACTAAACTTCTAGATAATATTATGGTTAATTATTCTCAATGGCATACCGAAAGATCTTCTAATAAAAAAGTGCATGCGATAGAAGAAATCAATGTTTTGAGTGGAAAGAAGGATGAACTTATGAAATTATTTGCTACTAAGAGTGTTTCTTCTGATCCTAATGATATGCCTTTGTCTACTTTGATTGAGAATAATAATGAATCTATGGATGTGAATTTTGTTGGTACGAATAATTTTGGTAACAACGCGTATAGAGGGAATTTTAATCCTAGGCCTTATCCTAGTAATCCTTCTAATAATTATGGAAATTCCTACAACAACTCTTATGGAGATTTTAATAATATGCCCTCTGAATTTGAGAATATTGTTAAAGAGTTTATGAATTCACAAAAGAATTTTAATGCTTTGCTTGAGGAGAAATTGCTTAAAGTTGATGATTTGGCTAGGAACGTTGATAGAATTTTCTTGAGGTTGATTCTTTAAAGCTTAGATCTATTCCTCCTAAGCATGATATCAATGAGTCTCTCAAAGCTATGAGAATTTCCATTGATGAATGCAAAGAAAGAACCGCTAGGATGCGTGCTTCAAAAGATGCATTTATTAAAGCGTGTTCTTCGAATTCCTATGAAAATCAAGATGAAGATCTAAAAGTTATTGATGTGTCCCCCATTATATCTTTGTTTTGCAATATGAATCTTGATGAAACTGAATATGATCTTCCTTTACATAGAAGGCGTTTTTAGATCTTGATGATGAAATTGATAAATGTGGGATTGAAAGAAATAAAAACCTAGATGTTGCTAAACCCACTATATTGGATCTCAAGGAATTTAATTATGAAAATTTCTCTTTAATTGATTGTATTTCCTTGTTGCAATCCGTGCTAAATTCTCCTCATGCTTATAGTCAAAATAAGGCCTTTACCAAACACATTGTTGATGCCTTGATGCAATCTTATGAAGAAAAACTTGAGTTGTAAGTTTCTATCCCTACAAAACACTATGATGAGTGGGAACCAACTATTAAAATTAAAATTAAAAATTATGAGTTTCATGCCTTGTGTGATTTGGGTGCTAGTGTCTACACTATTCCCAAAACTTCGTGTGATTTGCTAGATTCCCGTGACTTTGATGATTGCTCTCTAAACTTGCATCTTGCGGATTCCACTATTAAAAAGCCTATGGGAAGAATTAATGATGTTCTAATTGTTGCAACTAGGAATTATGTGTCCGTAGATTTTATCGTTCTTCATATAGGTTGCAATCCTTCATGTCCTATTATTCTTGGTAGACATTTCCTAAGAAAGATTGGTGCAATTATTGATATGAAGGAAGGGAATATTAGATTCCAATTTCCATTAAAGAAAGGCATGGAACACTTTCCTAGAAATAAAATAAAATTTCCATATGAATCTATCATGAGAGCCACTTATGGATTGCCTACCAAAGATGGCAATACCTAGATCTATCCTTGCTTTTATACCTAGCTAGGGGCGTTAAACGATAGCGCTTGTTGGGAGGCAACCCAATTTTATTTTTAGTTTTTTTCTTTTTGTTTCTGTTTAGGAATAAATAATCCATCTAGCCTCTGTTTAGATGTGGTCTTATGTTTTAATTAGTGTTTGTGCCAAGTTAAACCTATTGGATCTTCTTGGATGATAGTTATTTGATCTTGCTGTAATTTCCAGAAACTTTGTGCTCAGTGCCCGAATTATTAAAAATCACCAGAACGAGATAAAATACTGATTCCAATTGCTGCTGATCAAGAAACAAATTGTATAGGTCGTCTAATTTTGGTAGAATTTGTGGAGTTCCAGAAGTTTGCGTTAGTTACAGATTACTACAGACTGTTCTGTTTTTGACAGATTCTGTTTATCGTGTGTTGTTTGCTTATTTTGATGAATCTATGGCTAGTACAATAGTTTATAATCCATAGAAGTTGGAATACAGTAGGTTTAACACCAATATAAATAAAGAATGAGTTCATTACAGTACCTTAAAGTAGTCTTTTGTTTTCTTTCTCTAACGGAGCTCACGAGATTTCTATTGAGTTTTGTGTTGTGATGTTTTCAAGTTTTGGGTAAATTCTTTTGATGGATTATGGAACAAGGAGTGGCAAGAGCCTAAGCTTGGGGATGCCCATGGCACCCCAAGATAATCCAAGGACACCAAATGTCAAAGCTTGGGGATGCCCCGGAAGGCATCCCCTCTTTCGTCTACTTCCATCGGTAATTTACTTGGAGCTATATTTTTATTCACCACATGATATGTGTTTTGCTTGGAGAGTCTTGTATTATTTGCGTCTTTGCTTGTTAGTTTACCACAATCATCCTTGATGTACACACCTTTTGAGAGAGCCATACATGAATTGGAATTTGATAGAATACTCTATGTGCTTCACTTATATCTTTTGAGCTTGATAGTTTTGCTCATAGTGCTTCACTTATATCTTTTGAGCATGGTAATTTTTCCTCTAGTGATTCACTTAGATCTTTTAGAGCACGGTGGTGGATTTGTTTTAAAGAAACTATTGATCTCTCATGCTTCATTTAGATTATTTTGAGAGTCGTTAATAGCATGGTAATTTGCTTAATGTTAATATACTTGGTATTCAAGATATGTGAAACTTTCTTTTGAGTGCGTTGAATACTAAGAAAATTTTGATGCTTGATAATTGTTTTGAGATATGAAGATGGTGATATTAGAGTCATGCTAGTTGATTAGTTGTGTATTTAAAGAATACTTGTGTTGAAGTTTGTGATTCCCGTAGCATGCACGTATGGTGAACCGTTATGTGATGAACTCGGAGCATGATTTATTTATTGATTGTCTTCCTTATGAGTGGCGGTCGGGGACGAGCGATGGTCTTTTCCTACCAATCTATCCCCCTAGGAGCATGCGCGTAATACTTTGCTTTGATAACTTCTAGATTTTTGCAATAAGTATATGAGTTCTTTATGACTAATGTTGAGTCCATGGATTATACACAGTTTTTCCCATCCTTCCACCATTGCTAGCCTCTCTAATACCGCGCACTTTTCGCCGGCATCATACACCCACCATATATCTTCCTCAAAACAGCCACCATACCTACCTATTATGGCATTTCCATAGCCATTCCGAGAAATATTGCCATGCAACTTTCCACCGTTCCGTTTATTATGACACGCTCCATCATTGTCATATTGCTAGCATGATCATGTAGTTGACATCGTATTTGTGGCAAAGCCACCTTAAATAATTCTTTCGTACATGTCACTCATGAATCATTGCATATCCCGGTACACCTCTGGAGGCATACATATAGAGTCATATTTTGTTCTAAGAATCGAGTTGTAACTATTGAGTTGTAAGTAAATAAAATTGTGATGATCATCATTATTAGAGCATTGTCCCAAGTGAGGAAAGGATGATGGAGACCATGATTCCCCCACAAGTCGGGATGAGACTCCAGACGAAAAAAAAGGAAAATGATAAAAAAGAAGCCATAAAAAGGAGAAAAGGCCCAAATAAAAAAATGAGAGAAAAAGATAGAAGGGACAATGTTACTATCCTTTTACCACACTTGTGCTTCAAAGTAGCACCAAGATCTTCATGATAGAGAGTCTCTCATTTTTTTCACTTTCATATACTAGTGGGAATTTTACATTATAGAACTTGGCTTGTATATTCCAATGATGGGCTTCCTCAAAATGCCCTAGGTCTTCGTGAGCAAGCGAGTTGGATGCACACCCACTTAGTTTCTTTTGTTGAGCTTTCAGCTCTAGTGCATCCGTTGCATGGCAATCCCTACTCACTCACATTGATATCTATTGATGGGCATCTCCATAGCCCGTTGATAGGCCTAGTTGATGTGAGACTATCTTCCCTCCTTTTGTCTTCTCCACAACCACCATTCTATTCCACATATAGTGCTATATCCATGGCTCACGCTCATGTATTATGTGAAGATTGAAAAAGTTTTGAAAATGTTAAAGTATGAAACAACTGCTTGGCTTGTCATCGGGTTGTGCATGATTTAAATATTTTGTGTGGGGAAGATGGAGCATAGCCAGACTATATGATTTTGTAGGGATAACTTTCTTTGGCCATGTTATTTTGAGAAGACATAATTGCTTAGTTAGTATGCTTGAAGTATTATTATTTTTATGTCAATATGAACTTTTGTCTTGAATCTTTCGGATCTGAATATTCATACCACAATTAAGAAGATTTACATTGAAATTATGCCAAAGTATCACTCTGCATCAAAAAATTTCTTTTATCATTTACCTACTCGAGGACGAGCAGGAATTAAGCTTGGGGATGCCTGATACGTCTCTGACGTATCTATAATTTTTGATTGCTCCATGCTACTTTATCTATTGTTTTGGACTATATTGGGCTTTATTTTCAACTTTTATATTATTTTTGAGACAAACCTATTAACCGGAGGCCCAGCCCAGAATTGCTGTTTTTGCCTATTTCAATGTTTCGAAGAAACGGAATATCAAACGGAGTCCAAACGGAATTAATCCTTCGGAAACGTGATTTTCTCACCGAACGTGATCCAGGAGACTTGGACCCTACGCCAAGGAATGAAAGAGGCGGTCACGAGGGTGGGGGGCGCCCCCCCTAGGGCGCACCCCCTGCCTCATGGGCCCCCTGTTGCTCCACCGACGTACTCCTTCCTCCTATATATACCTACGTACCCCAAACGATCAGAACAGGAGCCAAAAACCTAATTCCACCGCCGCAACTTTTCTCAGATCCACGAGATCCCATCTTGGGGCCTGTTCCGAGTTCACTGAGGGGGCATCCACCATGGAGGGCTTCTACATCAACACCATAGCCCCTCCGATGAAGTGTGAGTAGTTTACTTCAGACCTTCAGGTCCATAGCTAGTATCTAGATAGCTTCTTCTCTCTTTTTGGATCTCAATACAATGTTCTCCCCCTCTCTTGTGGAGATTTATTCATGTAATCTTCTTTTTGCGGTGTGTTTGTTGAGATTGATGAATTGTGGGTTTATGATCCAGATTATCTATGAATAATATTTGAATCTCCTCTGAATTCTTTTATGTATGATTGGTTATCTTTGCAAGCCTCTTCGAATTATCCGTTTGGTTTGGCCAACTATATTGGTAGTTCTTGCAATGGGAGAAGTGCTTAGCTTTGGGTTCAATCTTGCGGTGTCCTTACACAAAGGATGTAAAGGGTTGCAAGGCACGTATTGTATTGTTGCCATCGAGGATAAAAAGATGGAGTATTTATCATATTGCATGAATTTATTCCTCTACATCATGTCATCTTGCTTAAGGCATTACTCTGTTTTTAACTTAATACTCTAGATGCATGCTGGATATCGGTCGATGAGTGGAGTAATAGTAGTAGATGCAAAATCGTTTCGATCTACTTGTCTTGGACGTGATGCCTATATACATGATCATACCTAGATATACTCATAATTATGCTCAATTCTGTCAATTGCTCAACAATAATTTGTTCACCCACCGTAGAATACTTATGCTCTTGAGAGAAGCCACTAGTGAAACCTATGGCCCCCGGGTCTATTCTCATCATATCAATCTCCATCACTTTAATACTTGCTTTGTTTTTACTTTGCCTTTACTTTTCACTTTGCATCTCTATACCAAAAATGCCAAAAATATTATTTATCATCTCTATCAGATCTCACTCTCGTAAGTGACCGTGAAGGGATTGACAACCCCTAATCGCATTGGTTGCAAGGAGCTATTGTTTTGTGCAGGTACGAGGGACTTGTGTGTGGCCTCCTACTGTATTGATACCTTGGTTCTCAAAAACTGAGGGAAATACTTACGCTACTTTGCTGCATCATCCTCTCCTCTTCAGGGAAATCCAACGTAGTGCTCAAGAGGTAGCATCAGCTTCTTCAGCTGTTTGGGGGCCCGACCTGTCCAGGCCTAGTTCCTTATGAAGTGCTCTCAGTTTTGTATATTCTTTTGTCGGCGCGTTTTTTGCACTTGTGGCAAACTTTGATGCCCAGTGGATGTAATATGTGTGATAGCCGTGATAGCCTAGCGTAAGTTGCTTGCTTATTTATTTCCTTGTTGTCTTGTTTATTTGTTTGCTTGTAGTCATTGCAGTTCTTTTTCCGCGGTTTGCTAGTGGCTGCAATAACCTACTTTTTAAAACTAGGCCACAATAACCATGGGCTAATATTTACTGTAGTGACACTGGGCCTCCTACGGCCCGTAGAAACAGTGGGCCTTCTACGGGCCGTAGAAACAATGGGCCTTCTACGGGCCGTATCATCAATGTGCCTTATACGGGCAGTATGATCGATTGGCCAAACATGGGCCAATAACAGGCAGCATTATGGCCGTAAACGGGCTAGAGTTGGAATCGTCCGTTCATGGGCCGACCATAACGGGCCATCAATAGGCCGTATTTCATGACGCTATGAAAACGGCCCAAAGTGTTAACGGACCACAAACGGGCCGACTATAACCACGGGCTGAATTTGGCCCATAAGCAGAAAATGACAGTAACGGGCCATAAGTAAACGAATGCTTGAAATGAGCCCAAGAATAAATGGGCTCTGAGACGGCCGAAAGATAACATGGGCTGGAAACGGCCCAATGAAATAACGGGCTCTTAATGGGTATAAAGTGATACACTGTTCATCACGGGCCAGTTTCACCACGGGTCGTTAATGGGTGTAAAGTAATACACTGTTCATTACGGGCCAGTTTCACCACGGGCCGTTAATAGGACAAGAGTTACATAGGGCCTCATATGGGCCGAAAGACGTCATGGGCCATACATGGGGCGTGAAAACGGGTGGAATCATATTGGGTGGCCAGTGGCGCTCTTGGGCCTAATTCGGATAGGGCGTAACGGGCCTTGGGTTAGCGGGCTGTAAATGGGCTATATGCGAACAGGTCGTTAACAGGCTTTACTTGGGCCGGCCCGCCACCTTTTGACCAAGTCAAATGGGCCGGCCTTTTCACAGGAATGGGCCTCTGATGGGCCATGCCACGTGTCGACGTATCATATGCGCCTTCTTGCCAATGAGTGGATGACATCTGTCCCAACGGTGAGCCGGCACGTGTTTCCTCCAGCCAATGATGATTTTACACATGGAAATCCCCATTGGTCGGAGCTGTTAACGGGTTATCAGATCCAAAACCCGACTCGATAGCTTAACGGCGTTCTGTTATGGTGGATGCCATGTGTCGGTCACCCTTGACAAAAGCACTTTTGTGACGCGCGATTTATCATCATGGAAGTGGACACTTCTGTGATGATAATTTTGGTAATGTCATGGAACACTTCTCTGACAAAGACAGTGTATGACTATCTTGATTCTGTCATAAATTTGTCATGGATGTACATGCATGACAAAAAACGCGACCTACTGTGATAAACACGTGTCATCACGGAAGTGTAGTTTTTTGTAGTGTGAGCGGGGGAGGATCTGGTGGGGAGAGGGAGAGGAGGAGTGGACGAGGGAGGGAAGTGGGAGAATGGCCCGAGGCGCCGGGGGCGTGGAGGCCTTATCCTCCCCCTCGTCGTCGACGGCGAGGCGGTCCAGGCGACCAGCGCCCAGAGCGACGGGGTCGGTCAAACAGGGAAGGCGCCCTGGGGTAAGGTGGGCTGGCCAGTGCAATGGGCTAAGGCCCAGGGAGGCAGGGGGCTTCTCTTTCTTCTTCTTTTTTATTTTTTTATTTTTCTAGCATCTTTTGCCTTTTCTTTTTAGCCAATAATGACTTTGCAAAATTATGCCACTGGCCAAAACAATTTCAAAGAATTAAAGTGCACTACCACACAAATATTGTGAGACCTTTGAAATAGTTTGCCAATTTTATAAATTAAAAAGGCATTTAATTTATTGCTTAGGTCACTATTTTAAGTAGTTTAGGCCACTTAAACCCTTTGCAAAAATGTTGGTTCACCACCAATATTAGTTGTGGATTATTAGGCACATGATGAACATTTTAGTTTTCATGTTTGAGCAATTTTGAATTTCACTCAGAAATTGAAATTGAATTGAACTAGAATTTGAAATGGAATATTGATTAAAGTGACTAAGCACTGTTATAGAAAAATAATTAGCTTGATCGCAGGGATTACTATAGCATCATTACATCGGGGTGTTACAACTCTCCTCCTCTAAAAGAAAGTCTCGTCCCGAGAATTAAGAGGTAGAAGGGAACAGGTCGGGGTATTCAGCTTTTCCCAAGTGGCTTCATCTTTAGTATGATTCGAGCATTGCACCTTGAGGAACTTGGTAACCTTCTGGCGGTTCGACGTTCAGCTTCTTCCAGAATGCGGATCGGATGCTCTTTGTATGTGAGATCATCTTGAACTTCAATCAATTCCGGATCCACTTCACGTTCCGGATCCTTGAAACTTAGACGAAGTTGCGACACGTGGAAGACGTCATGGACGTGAGGGAACTGAGGTGGCAACTCCAATTGATAAGCCACCAGTCCACGACGGGCCAGAATGCAGAAAGGACCAATGTAGGGCAGAGCTAGCTTGCCCTTGACTCCGAACCGATGAGTGTCTCTCAAAGGAGTGACACGCAGATAAGCTTGTTCACCAGGTTGATAAGTGGAACCCCAGTGTTTTCGGTCATAGTTGCTCTTTTCCGGGGATCGGCCGCCTTGAGATTATCCTGGACAATGCGAACCTGCTCTTCAGCTTGTTGAATAATGTCTGGACCAATGAGCGTCCATTCCCCAGTTTCTGACCAATTCAGAGGGGTTCGACACTTACGTCCATAAAGCACTTTGAAGGGTGCCATTTTCAAGCTGACTTGATAGCTGTTATTATAAGAGAACTCCGCGTAAGGGAGAGATTCTTCCCACTTCTTGCCGAAATAAATAACACAAGCTCGAAGCATGTCTTCAAGAAATTGATTGACTCGCTCGACTTGGCCTTGGGATTGGGGATGATAAGCAGTGCTCCAGGTACTATGAGTTCCCATTGCCTCTTGGAAACTATCCCAAAACTTTGAAGTGAAAATACTGCCATAGTCTGAACTAATCTCCTTCGGAATGCTGTGGAGTGACACAATTCTGGAGATATACAAGTTTGCTAATTGACTAGCAGTGATTGTCTCCTTGACTGGCAGAAAGTGAGCAACCTTCGAGAATTGGTCGATGACGACAAAGATAACATCGTTACCTTTCTGAGACTTGGGAAGGCCAGTGACGAAGTCCATCTGAATCTTATCCCACTTCCATTTAGGAATCGGAAGCGGTTGTAGAAGTCCAGCCGGTTTCTGATGTTCTGCTTTGACGCGACGACAAACGTCACATTCTTCAATATATCGAGCAATGTCTTGCTTCATCTTAGACCACCAGTACTTCTGACGAATGTCTAGATACATCTTGGTACTTCCCGGATGAATAGAGAGAGGGGTGTCGTGCGCTTCTTTCATCACTTTCTCTCTCATAAGCTCGAACCGGGGCACTACAATGCAATCTCTAAAGTATAAGGTTCCATCTTCACCAAGAAATCTCTGGATTTCTCTAAGGCAAGATCCTTTTTCATCAAATCAACGTGAGCATCTTTGGATTGAGCAGACTTAATTGCTTTCAGAAGAGTTGGTTCGAGGACAAGGTTATTCAGATAACCCTGTGGAATTAGTTGAAGGTTCAGCTTGCAACGTTCTTCGTAAAGGCGGGATTGAGCTTTGAAGACCATGTGATTGTTACAATAAGACTTGCGGCTTAGGGCATCGACCATTACATTAGCCTTGCCAGGGGTATAGGATATACCGCAGTTGTAGTCAGCAATAGCTTCCATCGATCACTTCTGGCGGAGGTTCAGATCTGGCTGAGTAAACAGGTACTTCAGACTCTGATGATCGGTGAAGATCTCACAACGATTACCGAGAAGGTACTGTCGCCATAGCTTCAGTGCAAAGACAACCGCAGCAAGCTCGAGGGCATGAACTGGGTAGTTCTCTTCGTGAGGACACACTTGACGGGAGGCATAAGAAATCACTCTGCGCTCTTGCATTAGGACACAACCTAATCCTTGACGTGAAGCGTCGCAATAGATGACGAAGTCCTTGCGAGAATCAGGGGGAGCAAGCACTGGGGCAGATGTCATCTTGTCCTTGAGTGCCTGGAAACTTTCCTGACACTTTTCAGTCCAATCAAACTTAACGCCTTTGTGTAACAGATTGTTCAGTGGCTTGGCAATCTTGGAGATGTTCTCGACAAAGTGGCGACAATAGCTGGCTAGTCCAAGAAAGCTTCTAACTTGCTTGACAGTCTTCGGAGGGGTCCAGTCAAGAATAGCCTGAACTCGCTCTGGGTTGACGGCAAGGAGATGACATGCCCAAGGTAGGTTACTTCAGGAAGCCAGAATTCGCACTTGGAATACTTGGCATAAAGCTGATGCTCCCAAAGCTTTTCCAGAACAAGACGAAGATGTTCAGCATGTTCTTCTTATTCTTTGAATATACCAGAATATCATCCAGATAGACTACGATGAACTTGTCGAGGTAATCCATGAATATGTAGTCATCAGACGAGAGAATGTAGCTGGAGCATTGGTTAAACTGAATGACATGACGGTGTACTCGTAAGAACCAAAACGAGTGAAGAATGCAGTCTTTGGAATATCCTCTTCACGAACACGGATCTGGTGATACCCCAAACTCAAGTTGAGTTTAGAGAATATCGATGAACCAGCCAGTTGATCATACAGATCATTGATCCGAGGAAGGGGATATTTGTTCTGAATTGTAGCTTGGTTGATAGGACGGTAGTCTTGGACCAAACGGTTCGTTCCGTCCTTCTTCCCGATGAAGAGAGAAGGTGCTCCCCAAGCAGAGGAACTTGGATGAATGAAACCCTTGCGAAGGGATTTGTCGATTTCCTCCTTAAGTTCAAGGAGTTCATAAGGTGCCATCTTGTAGGGTCGTTTGGCAATAGGAACGGTGCCTAGTTTCAAGTCGATGACGAACTCGACAGCCCGAGCAGGGGGTATTCCTGGAAGTTCTTATGGAAAGACATCTAGGAAGTCGCGAACAACTGGAATCTTTTCAATTCCCTCAAGAGGTGCTGCATTCAACGCATTCAAGACATAAAGTCATGCTTCAGCGTTTTGAACCAGACGAGCATTGTAGCTTACGATCTCATATGAGGGGTGCAGAAGGTGGACGGTTTAGTGGCGCAAACGATAGAAGCCGTATGTGCTTTCAAACAATCCATTCCCAGAAGGAGGTCAATATTGGAAGACTTCAGAATAATGGGAGAGGCATGGAACTCTAATCCTTCAATCTCAATGACGATGTTGTGGCTAACCATGGTGGTCCGACATTGGCCCGCGAGGGTGTTTACCACTAATGGAATGTGCATCTCTTCGTATTTAATGCCATGCATGAATGCAAAATCTTCTGATATGAAAGAATGTGATGCTCCTGTATCGAATAAAACAGCAGCTGGTACTGAACTAACAAGGAGAGTACCCATCACAGTAGCAGGCTGGTCTTGATCTTCATTCAGATCAATATTGTTAGCCTGCCCACGACCATAAGGTCGGGCATTGTTGTTGCGGGGTTGATTGCTACCACGACCCGTAGCAGGAAGAGCTAGTTGGTTCTGATTCTGAGGACATTTCCTGGAGCGGTGACCTGGAAGGCCACACTTGAAGCATAGACCATCATTGGGGTTGGGATCAGGAGCTTGGGCTGGTACAGCTCGAAGAGGCTGCCTCTGCGATGGAGGAGGCAGACGAGGTGCAACATAGGACTGTCTTGGAGCAGGTGCAGTTGGGCGGTACATGCTGTGGGGGATCCATATCCGACGCTTCTGCGCTGACGGGCCCAAAGATGAGCCAGCGTCACGGCTGCGCCTGAGGGATCCCTGGTGTTCCTGAAGACCAGTCTCGACATGAATAGAGTTGTTCACCAAGGTGGCAAAGTCGGCAAAGTCATGAACGAGCAGTGCTAGCTTGATATCAGGGTGAAGTCCATCACGAAACTTCTCTTGCTTACGAGCATCAGTTGCAATGTCTTCTTCAACATAACGAGACAAGTCCAAGAATTCCCGCTGATAAGCATCTACAGACTTGTTGCCTTGGGTGAGGTTGCGGAACTCTCGCTTCTTCTTGTCCATGATTCCCTGAGGAATGAAGCGGGCACGGAAAGCGGCTTGGAAATCCGGCCAAGTGATGACCGTTCCAGCAGGTAGGGTACGCCTGTGGCTGTCCCACCATTGAGCAACGAGACCCTTCAGAAAGAAAGATGCAAAGGTGACGTAGCTAGCAGGGGCCACACTAGCAGACTCCATTTCATACATGATGTCACGGAGCCAGTCATCAGCATCAAGGGGCTGAGTTGAGCTGCGGTAAATAGTTGGGTTGAGGAACATGAAGTCCTGCAGAGTTACTGGGGTTGGCTGTTGATTCATGTTCGGACGAGGAAACTGGGCCATCATTCCTTCCGCGAACTGGCAGTTCAGCTGAAATTGTTGCATCATTCCGGCAAAGAATTTGGGCGGTGGTGGATCGTTGGCACCACGACCACGACCAGCCGGTCTAACCATCCTGCTAACATGTAACAGGGGGTAGTTCAGCATTGAGCATTTGCAAAGACAAGGATCATTCATGATGAAACATTGTGACGCCCCCGATTCAATTGTACACTAATCATGCACGCAAATGTGTACGATCAAGATCAAGGACTCACGAGAAGATATCACAACACAACTCTACAAATAAAATAAGTCATACAAGCATCATAATACAAGCCAGGGGCCTCGAGGGCTCGAATACAAGTGCTTTCGATCATAGACGAAGCCGCCGGAAGCAACAATATCTGAGTACAAACATAAGTTAAACAAGTTGCCATAAGATGGCTAGCACAAACTGGGATACAGATCGAAGAGGAGCAGGCCTCCTGCAGGATCCTCCTAAACTACTCCCGTCGTCGCCGCCGGCTGCATCGTAGTAATAGGCACCTCCGTGTAGTAGTAAATCATCGACGGTGGCGTCGCCTCTGGGCTCCATCGACTGGTTGCAGCAATCGAGTATAGATAGGGGGAAAAGGGGGAAACAATGCAACCGTGAGTACTCATCCAAAGTACTCGCAAGCAAGGAGCTACACTACATATGCATGGATATATGTGTAAAGGGCCAAATCAGTGGACTGAACTGCAGAATGCCAGAATAAGAGGGGGATAGCTAGTCTTATCAAAGACTACGCTTCTCGTCACCGTCTTGCAACAGGTAGAAGAGGGTAGGTTGAAGTCCTCCAAGTAACATCACATAGCAATAATCCTACCCGCGATCCCTCCTCATATCCCCGAGAGAGCGACCACCGATTGTATCCGCACTTGGAAGGTGTGTTTCATCAAGTATCCGGTTCTAGTTGTCATAAGCTCAAGGTACAACTCCAAGTCATCCTGTTACCGAAGATCACGGCTATTCAATAGATTAACTTCCCTGCAGGGTGCACCAACTTACCCAAAGACGCTTGATCCCATTTGGCGGACACACTTTCTGGGTCATGCCCGGCCGCGGAAGATCAACACGTCACAGCCCCACCTAGGCTCAACAGAGAGGCCAAGACGCCGGTTCTAAACCTAAGCGCCAGCAGGGTCTCGGGCCCATCGCCTGAGCACACCAAGACGCTATGCACGCTGGCCGAAGCAGACCTAGCCTAGTGGCGTTCCAGTCCAATCCGGCGCGCGCCACTTAGTCGCTGGCGTCACGAAGTGCTTCGGCTGATACCACGACGCCGGGATACCCATAACTACTCCCGCGTAGATGGTTAGTGTGTATAGGCTCGTAGCCAACTTAGATCAAATACCAAGATCTCGTTAAGCATGTTAAGTATCCGCGAACGCCGAACAGGGCCAGGCCCACCTCTCTCCTAGGCGGTCTCAACCTGCCCTGTCGCTCCGCCTCAAAGATCCACTCATGGTGCTCCACCACGCCGACCCATTTTAGTCTCCACATGTATCATGTATAAAGTATATAGTATATACCCGTGATCACCTCCCGAGTGATCACGGCCCGATAGTATAGCACGGCAGCATGCACAAGAATGTAGGGCCACAGATGAAAGTACTAGCATCCTATACTAATCATATAGGATTGCGTAAGGTAACAACAAGAGTAACAAGGACAGGCTATGCATCGTGATAGGTATAATGTAGCAAGAACATGCTACACTACTCTAATGCAAGCAGTATAGAGAAGAGTAGGCGATATCTGGTGATCAAAGGGGGGGCTTGCCTAGTTGCTCTGGCAAGAGAGAGGGGTCGTTAACACCGTAGTCGAACTGGGCAGCAGCAGCGTCGGTCTCGTAGTCTACCGGAGAGAAGAGGGGGAAGAAACAATGAATACCATGTAAACAGATGCATACCGATGCATGACAAGACAAGTAACGATGCTAGGCGTGCCCTAACGTGGTATGAGGTGGTACTGTTAAGAAACATCCGGGAAAATATCCCCGGTGTTTCGTGTTTTCGGACAGAGGAGCCGGAGGGGGAAAGTTGCGGGTTCGATAGTTAGGGGGGTGTGGCGGACGAACGGACTGCGTATCCGGATTCGTAGGATTTTTCTGAGCAACTTTCATATAGAAAACATTTTCATCAGAGTTAAGGTTTATTTTCTATGAATTTTTAAAGTTTAAACAATATTCTGGAATTATTTATATTAACAAAAAAGGAATATGATGTCAGCATGACATGGGAATGACGTCGTGATCAACAGTCAAGTTGTTGGTGGTCAAAACTGACATGTGGGACCCACCTGTCATAGACAGCGGGTTTAAACAGAGTTAAAACTAATCTAAATTTAGTTAGTAAAACTACTGGGCCCACCTGTGAGTGTCTAGTTAAGCTAACTAAATAACTTTAATTATAAAACCGTTTTAGTTAACCTAATTACGTGGTGGGGCCCGCACGTTAGTGGCTGGGGCTGCCCAGTCAGCGATTATTTGGGTCAACCGGTCATTGGGCCCGTGGGGCCGTGGCAGCGACCACAGGGTGGCCCTGTGTCGGCCACGTCGGCGGTGGCCAGCGGCTCGACGCCGGCGACACCAATATGCGGCGGAGGGCCTCGGGCCTCGTCGGAATTCGGCTCCGGGCAGCCGTTTGGGGCGCCGGACCCCGCGTTCGAGAGCTACAACGGTGGCGCATCCGGCGGTAGTGGCGGCAGGGGCTGGGTTGGCCGGAGCGGCGCCGGCGGTGAGCGTGGGCGGCGGTTGGCTTCGGGCATCATCGGGGACGGGGCTACGGGTGCTCAAAAGCAGCGTGGGGCAGCGTTCACAAGCAGGGGGTCGGCGCACCATTCGAGGTCTCAAATGAGGCTGGGAGGGACGGTGTCGACGGTGGCGTCGACCGCGGCGGACGCCGGAGCTCGGGCGAGCTCGAGCTAGGGAGGGCGAAGCGGTGCGAGGAGAAGAAAGGAGGGAGGGAGGAGCTCACCGTGCGGGCGCAAGGAGGCCCCGTGAGTGAGCGGGAGCGTAGAGGGAGGCCGTGGTCGATGGGAACCACCGGCAGCCGAGGCGGAAGGGGACAAGGTGGATCCGACGCTATGGTGCCTTCCGGCTCCAACGGCGGGCACCGGTCGACGGGGAGGAGGACGGGGGACGTCTACGGCATGATGGAAGGGCGTGTGGAGGACGGTGGCCGCGAGGACGACGGAGAACGGCGGCGATGGCGTTCGGTGAGGGGGGAGAGAAGGGGATCTGGGGGGCGAGGGAGAGGGCGATGATGGAGAGAGAGGGCAAGTGGGCGAGTGGGGAGCCCGAGGGGGCGCAGCGTCGGCGCCCTTATCCTCTCCGGGCCCTGTAGCGGCGCGGGGCGGCGAGCTGGTCCGTCGGCGACACAAGGCTGTGATCGCCGCATAGTGGAGGAGGCGAAGACGATGGGGGAGTGGGCTGCCTAGCTCGGGCTGCTGGCTCGGGTGGGCCAAGCCTTCAGGTGGCCGGGCTCTGGCCCCTTTCCCCTTTTTTTTGCTTTTCCCTTTTTCTTTTTTTATTTACTTTTCTGTTTTAATTCATTTAAACATATTTAGGCATTTTATATAAATGGGTTTGTTGCACCATAATTAACTTTGTAATATTTGACAACCCCCGAACATTTTAGTTTTAATTTTTTTGAAAACTTTTATTGCCATCATAAATTTGAATTTGAATTTCGAAACAGTTTTGAATTAACCCGTGGTTAACTACAGTGACAGAGGTGACGTGGCACCATCAACGTGAGATTACTGTAGCATGATTATCCGGGCGTTACAAATCTCCTCCACTACAAGAAATCTCGTCCCGAGATTTAGGAGGTAGAAGGAAAGAGTGCGTGGTATTCATCACGAAGACGATCCTCGCGTTCCCAGGTGGCTTCGTCTTCAGAGTGATTTGACCACTGGACTTTGAGGAACTTGATCGCCTTCTGACGTGTGCGGCGTTCAGCTTGGTCGAGAATGCGGACCGGATGCTCTTTATAGGAGAGGTCCTGTTGCAATTCGAGCACTTCATGGTCCACTGCTCGGATTGGGTCCTTGAAGCAGCGTCGGAGTTGTGACACGTGGAACACATCGTGAACCTGAGAAAGGTTCGACGGAAGCTCTAGTTGATATGCCACTTTTCCACGCCTTTCCAGAATAGTGAATGGGCCAATATAGCAAGGAGCTAGCTTGCCCTTGATCCCGGCGGTGAGCACCCTTCATTGGCGTAACGAAGATAGGCCTTTTCGCCAAAGTTGATAGACCATGTCCTTATGATGACGGTCATAATTACTCTTTTGACGTGGATCGAAAGGGTCTTGAGATTCTCGCGAATAATGCGGACTTGTTCTTGGCATGTTGGATAATATCCGGACTGAAGAGTGGACGTTCCCTAGTTTCGACCAGTTCAGAGGGGTTCGCACTTTCGTCCATATAACACTTCAAGGGGCCATCTTCGCACTAGCTTCATAGCTATTATTATAAGAGAACTCAGCATACGGAGAGATTCCTCCCATTTCTTGCGAAGGAAATAACACAAGCTCGAAGCATGTCTTCGAGAACTTGGTTGACACGCTCAACTTGCCCTTGTGGATCGCGGATGAAACGCGGTCTTGAAAGATAAGTGAGTACCCATAGCTTCTTGAAAACTTGCCCGTAATCTTGAAGTGAATAAGCTGCCACGGCCCGAACCGATAACCAGTGGAATACCGTGAAGTGAAACAATTCTGGACATATAGAGAGTTGCAAGCTGACTAGCGGTGATCGCTTTTCTTTGACCGCCGAGAAAATGTACAACTTTAGAAAGCCGGTCAATGACGACAAGAATGGCATCATTACCTTTCTGCGACTTGGGAAATCCAAAGGATTTAAGTCCATTTCAACATGGTCCCATTTCCATTCAGGAATAGAGATAGGTTGCAGAGTTCCAAAGCAGGCCTTTGATGTTCTGCTTTGATACGACGGCAAACGTCACATTCAAGAACATAACGAGCAATGTCTTGCTTCATATTAGACCACCGTAATCTCGTGAATGTCTTGGTACATCTTCGTACTACCCGGATGGATACATAGAGGCGTATCATGAGCTTCTTTCATAACCTCCCGAAGTCATATTCAGGTTTTCCTTCTTACACGACACCACTAGGCGGCCTTTGAAGTACAAGGCGCCATCATCAAGAATAGTGAAGAATGAGGATTTCCTTCTTTGAGGTCGCGCTTAATCTTGTAGACTTCAGTCATATCCCTGCATTGTCTTGATGGAGCTCACGAGATCGGGTTCGACAGCCAGGTATAGAGGGAACCTGGAAACAACACGGAGATTCATCTTGCGGAACTCCGGAGGAGGGGGAGCGAAAAATCGGAGGAACAATATGGAGGTTCAGCTTCTGAATTCTTCAACAAGTGAGGGCTGAACTTTGTGAATCAAGGTGGTTGCAAGAAGACTTATGACTCAAGGCATCAACCATTACATTAGCCTTGCTCGGGGTATAGGAAATACCCAAATCAAAGTCTGCAACAGTCTCCATCCATCTCTCACGACGGAGGTTCAGGTCCGCTGAGTAAACAGATACTTCAAACTTTGGTGGTCGGTGAAGATCTCGCAACGATTACCGAGAAGGTAATGTCGCCATCGCTTCAAAGGCATGAATGACAGAAGCAAGCTCGAGGTCGTGAACTGGGTAGTTCTCTTCTTGAGGGCGTAATTGTCGAGAGGCATAAGCAACCACTTTGCGCTCTTGCATTAGGACACAACCTAATCCTTGACGGGAAGCGTCGCAGTAAATGACGAAGTCCTTCTTAGTATCAGGAGGAGCTAGCACCGGGCAGAAGTCAACTTGTCTTTGAGTGCTCGGAAACTTTCCCGACATTTATCATCCATTGGAACTTGACGCCTTATGCAACAAAGTTAGTCGAGGCACGGCAATCTTGGAGAAGTTCTCGGCGAATCAACGGCAATAGTGGCGAGACCGAGAAAACTTCCGACTTGCTTAACGCTCTTCTGAGGAGTCCAATCGAGAATAGCCTGAACTCTTTTCAGGTTGACGGCAATACCATCCTTAGAGATGACATGCCCAAGATAGGTTACTTCGGGAAGCCAGAATTCACATTTGGAGAACTTGGCATAGAGTTGATGCTCTCGTAGTTTTTCCAGCACAAGACGAAGATGTTCAGCATGCTCTTCTTCGTTCTTAGAAAATACTAGGATATCATCCAGATAAACCACGACGAACTTGTCGAGGTAATCCATGAATATATAGTTCATCGGGCGAGAGAAGGTGGCTGGAGCATTGGTTAAGCCGAAGGACATGACGGTGTACTCGTATGAACCATAACGAGTCACAAAGGCGGTCTTGGGGATATCCTCCTCACGAACACGGATCTGGTGGTAACCCAACCTCAAGTCGAGTTTAGAGAACACTGATGAACCAGCCAGTTGATCATACAGATCATTGATTCGAGGAAGAGGATACTTATTCTGAATTGTAGCTTGGTTTATAGGACGGTAGTCTTGGACCAATCGGTTTGTCCCATCCTTCTTCTTGACAAAGAGAGAAGGGGCTCCCCAAGGAGAGCAACTTGGGCGAATGAAACCACTTTGAAGAGATTTGTCGATTTCCTCCTTGAGCTCAAGGAGTTCATGCGGCGGCATCTTGTAGGGTCGCTTGGCTATAGGAGTGGTGCACGGTTTCAAGTCGATGACGAATTCGACAGCTCTAGCAGGGGAATCCTGGAAGTTCTTCAGAAAGACGTCCGGAAGTCGCGAGCAGCGTGAATGTTTTCAATGCCCTCGAGGGTGCGGTGTTCAATGCATTCAATGCATAGAGCCTTGCCTCGGCATCCTGAACCAGACGAGCATTGTAGCTTATTATTTCATCAGAAGGGTGTAGCAGATGGACGGTCTTAGTGGCGCAAACGATTGAAGCAGTATGCACTTTCAACCAATCCATCCCCAAAATGAGGTCGATGTTAGACGTCTTCAGGATAATGGGTGAGGCGTAGAATTCCAGCCCTTCGATTTCCACGGGGACATCGACGCCGACCATGGAGGTTTGACATTGTCCCAAGGGGGGTTTTACCACTACCGAAGAGTTCGTCTCCTCACACTTAACGTCGTGCTTGTATGCAAAATCTTCTGACATGAATGAATGCGATGCTCCTGAATCGAATAAAACAGATGCAGGTACTGAATTTATGAGGAGTGTACCCATCACAGTAGCAGGCTGGTCTTGAGCTTCGTTCAGATCGACGTGATTGGCCTGAACTCGACCATAAGCTTGGCATTGTTGTTGCGGGGTTGGTTGTTTCCACGGCCAGTTGCTGGAAGGGCCAGCTGTGGTTCTGGTTGCATTCTCTAGCACGGTGCCCTGGTTGTCCACACCTGAAGCACAAGCCATTATTGGGAGTGGGAACAGGAGCTTGGGGTGGTGGAGCTAGTAGCTTTGGCTGCCTAGCTGGAGTAGGCAGACGAGGTGCAGCATAGCTCTGCCTTGGAGCAGGTGCATTCGGCTGGTACATGCTGTTGGGAATCCATATCTTGCGCTTCTGCGAGGACGAGCCCGAAGATGAGCCCGTGTCATGGTTGCGCCTGTTAGAGCTCTGGTATTCCTGCAGACCAGTTTCGACATTGATAGCCTTGTTCACCAAGGTGGCGAAATCAGCAAAGTCGTGCACTAGAAGTGCGAGCTTGATGTCATCTTGAAGGCCGTCACGGAACTTCTCTTGTCTGCGTGCATCGCTTGCAATGTCCTCTTCAGCATAGCGAGACAAGTCCAGGAACTCTCGCTGATAAGCTTCAACAGTCTTGTTGCCTTGGGTGAGGTTGCGGAACTCACGCTTCTTCCGGTCCATGACTCCTTGAGGGATGAAGCGGGCATGGAAAGCAGCTTGGAAGTCTGGCCAGGTGATGATTGTTCCAACTGGCAGAGTACGCCTGTGGCTGTCCCACCATTGAGCTGCGGGTGCCTTCAGGAAGAAGGAAGCAAAAGTGACATAGCTGGCAGGTGCTACGTCAGCAGACTCCATCTCATAGGTGATGTCACGGAGCTACCATCGGCATCCAAATTTGGGTTGAGCTATGCGGTACACACTTGGGTTCAAAGCGTATGAAATCTCAGTAGAGTTGTTGCATTTGGTCTTTGGTTCATATTGGGGCGAGGAAACCGAGCCATCATGTTTTCCATGAACTGGCGATTCATCTCAAGCTGTTGGATCATACCAGCCATGTACTCAGGCGGTGGTGGGAAGTTGCCACCATGACCACGACCAGCTGGTCTAACCATCCTGCTAATATATAACAGGGGTAGTTCAGCATTTGAGAAATTAAGCAAAGGACAAGGATTATTCATGATGAAACATGCATAATGAAAGCAGCACGATAGAAACCACATAGTAGTCGGCATATCTTACAAAAGGGATCATGCATAGAGTTCGGTACAAAGAGTTCAGTACATAGACTAAGACATCATAGGCGGCACGCAGCTCGCGGCGAATGCATCTAACACTAACAAGCAAGCCTACATCAGTCCCACGCGGTATCGCGGAGGTAGTCAGAGCTCGAAAAGCTGGTAGTGCGGCAGCGAGAGTCCTCCACGCCGCTGACACCTGGGGGCCGCGGATACTCACAGTGCAGAACCCGACGCCCAAGTGGCGTAAGAGGACCAAGTGCGGGAGAGTAGCCTCCCACCTCGCCAACCGACACCACAGGGCATCACGGTCCTGGCTGGGTAGATCGCAGAACGCCGGCAGCTCTCTGGATCGGACAAAGGGGTGCAGAGCGCCGAGCACGGTAAAGGTGCCGACGGGTGATGTACAACTCGTGGCGAAGAGCTCGGTTAGCTCGATCCATCCCATCGACATGCGTAACAAAGTTCGATGGTAGAAGGGCTCTCTGGTGACAAAGGAGTAGGCGCAGCAGTAGTAACCCTCCTCACCAACATCGGGCCTTAATAGCAATGTGCACAAGGGGAGGTGTCCAACTCCGATACTCTCCACGAAGACGTGTCGAGCAGCATAAGCAGCATCGTGGACTGCCATATCGATAGTCACCCCAACACCATGTGCGGTGTGCAAGACAAGATGGTGGAGTCATACTCCCAGAGTAGAGGTGGACGATGGCTCGGTATCGCTCCTGGTTAATGTCCCTGGTACTCCTCAAAGACGGTGTACTCAGGGTGCCAGCGATAACCCAGATAGGTCATCATCTCTACTAGCACCGCAGATGATCCCGAGGCACCAATGGCCGTCGTGTGGCGCACGACCTGCCTCGTGGGTTCCATCTGAAAACAAAGATGTTTCAAAGGAGTCAAATGACAGTGTGGAAATTGATCAAAATACAATTCCAAGAATTAACTATGGCTTTATCCAACTTTGGGGTGAATGTGGTTACGGGATCCTAGTGTTAGTTAGTAAATTCGTTTAACCCGAGTAGAAGAGAGTTCAGAGTCCCAGAGTAAAGGTCGAGGAGTAAAAGATCCTAGTACCACCCGATGACGACGTGGGCCCGTAAGGCACACAGCCAAGTTAGTAAAAGTTTTTGCAATGTCTAGACTCGACTTCGACCAAGGAGTGTGGAAGGGGATTCCTACAGGCAGTCGGCTCTGATACCAACTTGTGACGCCCCCGATTCAATCGTACACTAATCATGCACGCAAATGTGTACGATCAAGATCAAGGACTCACGAGAAGATATCACAACACAACTCTACAAATAAAATAAGTCATACAAGCATCATAATACAAGCCAAGGGCCTCGAGGGATCGAATACAAGTGCTCGATCATAGACGAGTCAGCGGAAGCAACAATATCTGAGTACAGACATAAGTTAAACAAGTTGCCATAAGATGGCTAGCACAAACTGGGATACAGATCGAAAGAGGAGCAGGCCTCCTGCCTGGGATCCTCCTAAACTACTCCTGGTCGTCGTCAGCGGGCTGCACGTAGTAGTAGGCACCTCCGGTGTAGTAGTCGTCATCGACGGTGGCGTCTGGCTCCTGGGCTCCATCGGCTGGTTGCAGCAATCGAGTATAGATAGGGGGAAAAGGGGGAAATGATGCAACCGTGAGTACTCATCCAAAGTACTCGCAAGCAAGGAGCTACACTACATATGCATGGATATATGTGTAAAGGGCCAAATCAGTGGACTGAATCACAGAATGCCGTAATAAGAGGGGATAGCTAGTCTTATCGAAGACTACGCTTCGTCACCTGTCTTGCAACAGTAGAAGAGGGTAGGTTGAAGTCCTCCAAGTAACATCACATAGCAATAATCCTACCCGCGATCCCTCCACATATCCACGAGAGAGAGCGACCACCGGTTGTATCCGCACTTGGAAGGGTGTGTTTCATCAAGTATCCGGTTCTACTTGTCATAAGCTCAAGGTACAACTCCAAGTCGTCACATTACCGAAGATCACGGCTATTCGAATAGATTAACTTCCTGCAGGGTGCACCAACTTACCCAAAGACGCTTGATCCCATTTGGCCGGACACACTTTCTGGGTCATGCCCGACCGCTGAAGATCAACACGTCGCAGCCCCACCTAGGCTCAACAGAGAGGCCAAGACGCCGGTCTAAACCTAAGCCGCAGGGTGCAGGCCCATCGCCTCGAAAGCACACACACTGCGTTGCGTCTGTGCCGGAAGCAGACCTAGCCTAGTGGCGTTCCAGTCCAATCCGGCGCGCGCCGCTCAGTCGCTGGCGTCACGAAGTGCTTCGGCTGATACCACGACGCCGGGATACCCATAACTACTCCCGCGTAGATGGTTAGTGCGTATAGGCTCGTAGCCAACTTAGATCAAATACCAAGATCTCGTTAAGCGTGTTAAGTATCCGCGAACGCCGAACAGGGCCAGGCCCACCTCTCTCCTAGGCGGTCTCAACCTGCCTGCCGCTCAGCCTCAAAGAGCGCCTCGTGGGTGCTCCACCCGCCGACCCTAATTTAGTCTCCACATGTATCATGTATAAAGTATATAGTATATACCCGTGATCACCTCCCGAGTGATCACGGCCCGATAGTATAGCACGGCAGACGGACAAGAATGTAGGGCCACAGATGAAAGTACTAGCATCCTATACTAAGCATATAGGATTGTAGGTAAGGTAACAACAGTAGTAACAAGGACAGGATATGCATCAGGATAGGTATAACAGAAAGCAGTAACATGCTACACTACTCTAATGCAAGCAGTATAGAGAAGAGTAGGCGATATCTGGTGATCAAAGGGGGGGCTTGCCTGGTTGCTCTGGCAAGAGAGAGGGGTCGTCAACACCGTAGTCGAACTAGGCAGCAGCAGCGTCGGTCTCGTAGTCTACCGGAGAGAAGAGGGGGGAAGAAACAATGAATACCATGTAAACAGATGCATATTGATGCATGACAAGACAAGTAACGATGCTAGGCGTGCCCTAACGTGGTATGAGGTGGTACCGGTTAAGGGGGGAAACATCCGGGAAAATATCACCGGTGTTTCGTGTTTTCGGGCAAAGGAGCCGGAGGGGGAAAGTTGCGGGTTCGATAGGTTATGGGGGTTTGGCAGACGAGCGGACTGCGTATCCGGATTCGTCGGATTTTTCTGAGCAACTTTCATATAGAAAACATTTTCATCGGAGTTACGGTTTATTTTCTATGAATTTTTAAAGTTTAAACAATATTCTGGAATTATTTATATTAACAGAAAAAGGAATATGATGTCAGCATGACGTGGGAATGACGTCAGCAGTCAACAGTCAAGTTGACTGGTCAAAACTGACATGGGGGACCCACCTGTCATAGACAGCGGGTTTAAACAGAGTTAAAACTAATCTAAATTTAGTTAGTAAAACTACTGGGCCCACCTGTCAGTGTCTAGTTAAGCTAACTAAATAACTTTAATTATAAAACCGTTTTAGTTAACCTAATTACGTGGTGGGGCCCGCACGTTAGTGGCTGGGGCTGCCCAGTCAGCAGTTGACTGGGTCAACCCGGTCAACTGGGGCCCGTGGGGCCCGCTGGCAGCGACCCTGGGGGTGGCCCCAGGTCGGCCACGTCGGCGGTGGCCAGCGGCTCGACGCCGGCGACACCAATATGCGGCGGAGGGCCTCGGGCCTCGTCGGAATTTGGCTCCGGGCAGCCGTTTGGGGCGCTGGACCCCGCGTTCGAGAGCTACAACGGTGGCGCATCCGGTAGTGGCGGCGAGGCTGGGTTGGCGGGCGGCGCCGGCGGTGAGCGTGGCGGCGGTTGGCTTCGGGCATCATCGGGGCGGGCTACAGGCGCTCAAAAGCAGCGTGCAGCGCGTTCACGAAAGCGGTCGGGCGCACCCATTCAAGGTCTCACCAGGCTGGGATGGGTATGTCGGACGGTGGCGTCGACCGCGGAAGCCGGAGCTCAGGCGAGCTCGAGCTAGGGAGGGCGAAGCGGTGCGAGGAGAAGAAAGGAGGGAGGGAGGAGCTCACCGTGCGGGCGCAAGGAGGCCCCGTGAGTGAGCGGGAGCTCAGAGGGAGGCTGTGGTCGACGGGAACCACCGGCAGCCGAGGCGGAAGGGGACGAGGTGGATCCGACGCTATGGTGCCTTCCGGCTCCAACGGCGGGCACCGGTCGACGGGGAGGAGGACGACGGACGTCTACGGCATGATGGAAGGGCGTGTGGAGGACGGTGGCCGCGAGGACGACGGAGAACAGCGGCGATGGCGTTCGGTGAGTGGGGAGAGAAGGGGATCTGGGGGGCGAGGGAGAGGGCGATGATGGAGAGAGAGGGCAAGTGGGCGAGTGGGGAGCCCGAGGGGGCGCAACGTCGGCGCCCTTATCCTCTCCGGGCCCTGTAGCGGCGCGGGGCGGCGAGCTGGTCCGTCGGCGACAAGGCCATGGCTTCCTGATGGAGGAGGGGAAGACGATGGGGGAGTGGGCTGCCTAGCCTGGGCCAGTTGGCTCGGGTGGGCCGAAGCCCACTGGGTGGCCAGGGGCTCTGGCCCCCCTTTTTTTTGCTTTTCCCTTTTTCTTTTTTTATTTACTTTTCTGTTTTAATTCATTTAAACATATTTAGGCATTTTATATAAATGGGTTTGTTGCACCATAATTAACTTTTAATATTTGACAACCCCCGAACATTTTAGTTTTAATTTTTTTGAAAACTTGTATTGCCATCATAAATTTGAATTTGAATTTTGAAACAGTTTTGAATTAACCCGTGGTTAACTAAAGTGACAGAGGTGACGTGGCACCATCAACGTGAGATTACTGTAGCATGATTATCCGGGCGTTACAAACATGCATAATGAAAGAGGTACGAAGGATACCACATAGTAGTCAACACGACAGTGAGTGTACTATTCAGAATACTATTGTGAGGAATAACTCTAGCTTATCCAACTTTGGGGTGAATGTGGTCACGGGATCCTAATGTTAGAGTTAGTAAATTCGTTTAACCCTAATAGAAGAGAGATTAGAGTCCCAGAGTATAGACGAGGAGTAAAAGATCCTAATGCCACCCAATGGCAAAGTGGGCCCGTAAGACTCATAGCCAATGTTAGTAAAAAAATTCAGTGACTAGACTCAACTTCGGCCAAGGAGTTGGAAAGGGGGCTACCTACAGGCAGTTGGCTCTGATACCAACTTGTTATGCCCTCAATTCAATCATACACTAATCATACACGCAAATGTGTACGATCAAGATCAAGGACTCACGGGAAGATATCACAACACAACTCTAGACTCAAATTAAAAAAATACAAGCTTTATATTACAAGCCAGGGGCCTCGAGGGCTCGAATACATAAGCTTGAATACACAAGAGTCAGCGGGAGCATCAATATCTAAGTACAAACGTGAGTTAAACAAGTTTGCATTAAGAAGGCCAGCACAAAAGCATCTACGATCGAAAAGGCAAGGCCTCCTGCCTGGGAGCCTCCTAACTACTCCTGGTCGTCGGCGGTCTCCACGTAGTAGTAGGCATCGGCGGTGGCATCTGACTCCTGGGCTCCGACATCTGCTTGCATCAACCAGAAAGAAGAAAGGGGGAAAAGGGGGAGCAAATAAACCATGAGTACTCATCCAAAGTACTCGCAAGCAAGGATCTACACTACATATGCATCGGTATCAATGAGAAGGGCTGTATCTGTGGATTGGACTGCAGAATGCCAGAAGAGAAGGGAAAAGCCTAGCCTATCAAAGACTAGCATCTTCAAGCAGCTCCAAGCATCTTGCAGCTTCAGAAGAGATACGAGTAGCATAAAGTAAAGTAGTAGAAGTGTTATCAACCTCGGCCAGAGATCCATTCTCGACTCCCTGTGAGAAAGCAATCCCAGAGCCATACTATCAATTTCTCATCACAAATCAATTCTCCTCACAAGTATGCAGTTCTATTTGTATCGATTAGGATACAACTCGAAGTGTCCGTTACCATAGGACAGGCTATCGATAGATGTTTTCTTCCCTGCAGGGGTGCACCAACTTACCCACCACGCTCGATTATCTTTGGCCGGACACACTTTCCTAGGTCATGCCCGGCCTCGGCCAAACAATACACCGCAACCCGACCTAGGCTTAATAGAGAGGTTAGCACGCCGGACTAAACCTATGCCCCCAGGGGTCATGGGCCATCGCCCCGGGAACTCCTGCATGTTGCGAGGGCGGCTGGTGATCAGACCTAGCTACCTCCTTCAAAAAGGCAGGTGCTTACGCAGTCCAACCCAGCACGCGCCGCTCAGTCGCAGACGTCTATTAAGCTTCGGCTGATGCATACGACGCAGAACGCCAATACTATGCCCACGTGATGGTTAGTGCTATCAGGCCAGAGGCCCCTTGGATCAAATATCCAAATCATAGTGGATTAGGAGCACGCGGTAACAAGAAGAGACTCACGAAAGATGTGACCCCGTTGCCCTCTCTCGAGGACTTGCGGCAAGGGCTAGGAATGCTCGGCCACGCCTCATAATTATCTCGCGGGCACCCTCCAGGCCAACCCGTCTCCACATCACTCGCGGGTACCCCTCAGGGTCGACCCGCCTTTCCAAGTAACAGTTGCAAAATCCAAGTATCCGTGTGTCCAAACATCAAGGGGAGAACCCGAGGAATCACCCCCGGTGAATTCCACTCAATGTAATCATCAAGGTGAATGTAAGAGGATCCACCATCAAGGTTCACACTTGAGGGGTTGCACGACAGAGTCCTATCTGAAGTGGTTAAGGAGGAAATCACCCTCGATGACCATGACCAAATAGCTACACTATAGAGATCTCATCAGGAGTGATGTATGAGGTTCCACCCTCGGCACTCGATGGTAACTCTGCAGAGTCTAGCAACAAAAGCGGCGTGATGTGATGTGAGGTGTCGGGCTCTGGTCTTCGATCCCGTTGATCGGGTCTTCGAACATAAAGCGGGGCAACTGGGACAAGGTGTTGGTCACTGATGGATCACTAACCAACCTATACTAAGCAGTTTAGGATAAGCAGGTAAGGTATAATGAGCAGGTTACAAAAGCAGGCTACGCATCAGAATAGGAGCAACCAATAACAGTAGCAAAATCTAATGCAAGCATGAGAGAATGGAATGGGCGATATCGGAATGATCAAAGGGGGGCTTGCTTGGAAGATCTGCTGAAAAGGAAGAAGTGTCGTCATCGACCTAGTCGATCACAGGGGCAGCATCGGTCTCGGGGTCTACCGGAGAGAAGAGGTGGAAGAAACAATAAATATAAAGCAAACATAGCATCACAAAGCATAACATGGCAATATGATGTGCGGTATGAACTAACGCAATGCTAGACGTTGTAGACGGAGAGGGAAACATCCGGAGGGGTTTTCCCGACGTCTGGCATTTTCCGGACAGATGAAAAGAGAGGGGACGTTTCCACGTTTAGCATGCTAAGGGCATGTGACAGATGAACGGACCGTGTATCCGGATTCGTTGGATTTTTCTAAGCAACTTTCATGTAGAATACATTTTCATCCGAGTTGCGGTTTATTTTCTATGAATTTTCAAAGATTAAAGCATATTCTGAAATTATTTAAATTAACAGAAAAGGAATTATGACATCAGCATGACATCATTGTGATGTCAGCAATCAACAGGACGGCTGATCAGGTTAAACTGACCAGTGGGGGCCACATGTCAGCCTCTGTTAATTCTAACAGTAAACTAAACTAATCTAGAGGTTTAATTATTAGTAGGTCCCACCTGTGAGTGTTTGATAAAATAAGCTAAATACATTTTAATTTAAATTAGTCTTAAAGATGTAATTAGCGGGTGGGGCCCGCGTGTCAGTGACACTAGGCTGCCCAGTCAGCAGCTGACTGGGTCAACCCAGTCAACTGTGACCTGTGGGGCCCAGCGTCAGTGGCTGAGGTGATGGAGCCCACGCGTCCATGTTGGCGGCTGCGCCGGAGAGGGCTCGGGCGACCAAATTCACGGCGGCGCATCGCCGGAGCGCGTCGGAAATTCGCCACAGAAGGCTGTTTGGCGCGCGGCTGCTTGCATTTGATCGGGCGCACGCTCGCGCGTCGAACTGCGGTGGTCTCTCGACCAGGGAGGCACTACGGCGACGGCGGCGAGCTCGGGAACTTCGCCGGAGTTCGGCCACGATCGGGAATGGCTCTGCGGGGGACGATGAGGTGGGCAAGTAGGACGGGCGGCCTCGGCGGGCTGCAATGAGCATGCAATGACTGCAACAACGGCGGCCAGCTGCTCTGCCGAGCCGAGCTCGTCCATGACGGTGCGGTGGCTACGGGAGCGCAAGAGGCCAGGTGAGCGAGGGGAGAAAATGAGGGGCTCACCGAGCGGCACACACGGTGGCCCTTGGGAGATTAGGAGCAGCAGAACGTTGCCGAGGAAGAAGGGGATCGCTGGCGACCCGAGGAAGACGACGACATGTTCGGGCGAGGCATAGCTCCTCGGCTCCCTCTAGTGGCTCCAGAAGACACGGCAGTCCACGGCGATGCCCACGAGCACGGCTAGGCCACGTCGAAGGCATGATGGCCGCGGAGATGACGAAGACGCGGCGGCGATGGCGCTCAGAGGTGGATGGGGAATGAGGGGAGAGTCAGTGAGCGGGGGAGGATCTGGTGGGGAGAGAGAGAGGCGGAGTGGACGAGGGGGGAAGTGGGAGAATGGCCCGAGGCGCCGGGGGCGGGGAGGCCTTATCCTCCCCCTCGTCGTCGATAGCAAGGCGGTCCGGGACGACCGCGCCCCTGTACAGATGGGGTCGGTCAAACAGGGAAGGCGGCCCGGGTTAAGGTGGGCCGGCCAGTGCAACGGTCAAGCAGCTTTTGCCTTTTCTTTTTAGCCAATAATGACTTTGCAAAATTATGCCACTGGCCAAAACAATTTCAAAGAATTAAAGTGCACTGCCACAAAAATATTGTGAGACCTTTGAAATAGTTTGCCAATTTTATAAATTAAATAGGCATTTAATTTATTGCTTAGGTCACTATTTTAAGTAGTTTAGGCCACTTAAACCCTTTGCGAAAATTTTGGTTCACAACCAATATTAGTTGTGGATTATTTGGCACATGATGAACATTTTACTTTTCATGTTTGAGCAATTTTGAATTTCACTCAGAGAATTGTAATTGAATTCAACTTGAATTTGAAATGGAATATTGATTAAAGTGACTAAGCACTGTTATAGCAAAATAATTAGCTTGATCTCAGGGATTACTATAGCATCATTACACCGGGGTGTTACAGTATTACACCACATCGGTGGCCCGAACCAGTATAAACTCTCATGTCTCTCGTTCTTTGGGTTCGTCGAGCGAGGCCTTGCGATCGTTGCGATAGCGAGCTAGGGAGGGAGAGATCTTCGTGCGCACCCAGTGTTCGAACCTCAAGGGTTTGCCGGAACCCAAAATCCGACACACTGGGCTCTAGGTTAATAGGGTAGTCCCAAAAAATAATATAAAATAGCATATTAATGCATATAAAACATCCAAAACAGATAATATAATATCATGGAACAATCCAAAATTATAGATACATTGGAGACGTATCAAGCATCCCCTAGCTTTCCTGCTTGTCCTCGAGTAGGTGAATGATAAAAACAAAAACTTTTTGATGTGGAATGCTACCTAACATATTTATCCATGTAATACTTCATCTTCATGGCCAAAGAAAGCTTATCCCTACAAAAGTTTTATATTGACAAAAAACAATAATACTTCAAGCATACTAACAAGGCAATTATGTCTTCTCAAAATAACATGGCCAAAGAAAGCTTATCCCTACAAAATCATATAGTCTGGCTATACTCCATCTGCATCACACAAAATATTCAAATCATGCACAACCTCGATGACAAGCCAAGCAATTGTTTCATACTTTTGATGTTCTCAAACTTTTTCAACTTTCACGCAATACATGAGCATGAGCCATGGATATAACACTATTGGTGGAATAGATGGTGGTTGTGGAGAAGACAAAAAGAAGGAGATAGTCGCACAACAACTAGGCATATCAATGGGCTATGGAGATGCCCATTAGTATATATAAATGTGAGTGAGTAGGGATTGCCATGCAATGGATGCGCTAGAGCTATAAGTTTATGAAAGCTCAAAAATAAACTAAGTGGGTGTGCATCCAACTTGCTTGCTCACGAAGACCTAGGGCAATTTGAGGAAGCCCATCATTGGAATATACAAACCAAGTTCATTAATGAAAAATCCGCACTAGTATATGAAAGTGACAATGTAGGAGACTCTCTATCATGAAGATCACGGTGCTACTTTAAAGCACAAGTGTGGTAAAAGGATAGTAGCATTGCCCCTTCTCTCTTTTCTCTCATTTATTATATTTTTTATTTGGTCCTTCTCCCATTTTTTGGCCTCATTTTTTATTCGTTCAGAGTCTCATCCTGACTTGTGGGGGAATCATAGTATCCATTATCCTTACCTCACATGGGACAATGCTCTAATAATGAAGACCATCACACTTTTATTACTTAGAACTCAAAAATTACAACTCGATACTTAGAACAAAATATGACTCTATGTCAATGCCTCCGGCGGTGTACCGGGATGTGCAATGCATCAAGAGTGACATGTATGAAAGAATTATGAATGGTGGCTTTGCCACAAATACGATGTTAACTACATGATCATGCATAGCAATATGACAATGATGGAGCATGTCATAATAAACGGAACGGTGGAAAGTTTCATGGCAGTATATCTCGGAATGGCTATGGAAATGCGATAATAGGTAGGTATGGTGGCTGTTTTGAGGAAGGTATATGGTCGGTTTATGGTACCATCGAAAGATGCGCGGCAAAAGAGAGGCTAGCAATGGTGGAAGTGTGAGAGTGCGTATAATCCATGTACTCAACATTAGTCATAAATAACTCACATACTTATTGCAAAAATCTATTAGTTATCAAAACAAAGTACTACGCGCATGCTCCTAGGGGGATAGATTGGTAGGAAAAGACCATAGCTCGTCCACGACCACCACTCATAAGGAAGATAATCAATAAATAAATCATACTCCGACTTCATCACCTAACGGTTCACCATACGTGCATGCTACGGGAATCACAAACTTTAACACAAGTATTTATCAAATTCACAATTACTCACTAGCATGACTCTAATATCACCATCTTCATATCTCAAAACAATCATAAGGAATCAAAGTTCTCATAGTATTCAATGCACTTTATATGAAAGTTTTTATTATATCCCTCTTGGATGCCTATCATGTTAGGACTAAATTTATAACCAATGCAAATTACCATGTTGTTTAGAGGCTGTCAAAATAATATAAGTGAAGCACGAGACTTCATAAATTTCTATAATATTAAACCACCGCTGTGCTCTAAAAAGATATAAGTAAAGCACTAGAGCAATATTGCCTAGCTCAAAAGATATAAGTGAAGCACATAAAGTATTCTAATAAATCACGATTCATGCGTGTCTCTCTCAAAAGGTGTGTACAGCAAGGATGATTGTGGCAAACTAAAAAGCAAAGACTCAAATCATACAAGATGCTCCAAGCAAAACACATATCATGTGGTGAATAAAATATAGCCTCAAGTAAAGTTACCGATAGACAAAGACGAAAGAGGGGATGCCTTCCGGGGCATCCCCAAGATTAGGCTCTTGGTTATCCTTGAATCTTACCTTGGGATGCCTTGGCATCCCCAAGCTTAGGCTCTTGCCACTCCTTATTCCATAATCCATCAAATGCTTCTGTAAAAAAAAATATTTTCCTTGGCGCAAAAGTTTCTGCTTTTTAGCAAGATCAAATCAACAATCACCGTATGCTATCCCAAAGGTCTTACGTGGCACAAACACTACATTAAACACAAAACCACATCTAACCAGAAGATAGATGAATTATTTACTGCAAAACAGAACCTAAAAAAGCAAAAACAAAAATAAAATTGGGTTGCCTCCCAACAAGTGATATTGTTTAACGCCCTTAGCTAGGCATAAAACACGAATAAAACTAGGTATTCTCATCTTTGGTATGCAATCCATAAGTGGCTCTCATAATAGATTCATGAGGAAATTAAATTTTCTTTCTTGGAAAGTGTTCCATGCCTTTCCTTAACGGAAATTGATATCTAATGTTTCCTTCTTTCATATCAATAATTGCACAAATCGTTCTAATGAAAGGTCTACAAAGAATAATAGGACATGTAGGATTGCAATCTATATATCAAGAACAATGAAATCTATGGGCACATAATTCCTATTTGCAACAATAAGAACATCATTAATTCTTCCCATAGGTTTCTTAATAGTGGAATCCGCAAGATGCAAATTTAGAGAACAATCATCAAATTCACGGGAACATAACACATCACATAAAGTTTTTGGAATCGTGGAAACACTAGCACCCAAATCACACAAAGCATGGCATTCATAATCCTTAATCATAATCTTAATAGTAGGTTCCCACTCATCATAAAGTTTTGTAGGGATAGAAAATTCCAATTCAGGCTTTTCCTCAAAAGATTGCATCATAACATCAACGATATGTTTAGTAAAAGCTTTGTTTTGATTATAAGCATGAAGAGAATTCAACATGGATTGCAACAAGGAAATACAATCTATTAAAGAACAATTATTACAATTAAATTCCTTGAAATCCAAAAGAGTCGGTTCATTGCTACTTAAAGTTTTGACCTCTTCAATCCCACTTTTATCAATTTTTGCATCAAGATCTAAAACTTTGAATCATTGAGACGCCTTTTAACTAAAGTTGACTCATCTCCAGTCCCATCTTTTTCAGAATTTACATTGGAAAACAAAGATTCAATAGGATTCACATCAATCACTTTAAGATCTTCATCATTATTCTCACAGAAACTAGAAGAACACGCTTTTATAAACCAATCTTTTTAGCACGCATCTTAGCGGTTCTTTCTTTGCACTCATCAATGTAAACTATCATGGATTTTGAAAGACTCATTGATATCTTTCTTGGATGGAATAGATCTAAGTTTGAAGGAATCAACAGGAAGAGAAATTCTATCCACGTTCCTAGCCAAATCATCAATCTTAAGCAATTTTTCTTCAATCAAAGCATTG
The DNA here is from genome assembly GCA_021605145.1 of Aegilops bicornis. Classification (NCBI taxonomy): domain Eukaryota; kingdom Viridiplantae; phylum Streptophyta; class Magnoliopsida; order Poales; family Poaceae; genus Aegilops; species Aegilops bicornis. The sequence goes on along the minus strand of CM038673.1, from coordinate 130,474,976 downwards.
ATTTTTTTTTGCAAACTCATAAATTGTTTAACACTATTCTCAAAATCCGATGGCATCTTGTTATAATTTCCATAAGAATTGTTGTAGGAATTACGTTAATTATTAAAGGAATTACTAGGAAATGGCCTAGGATTAAAATTACCTCTATATGCGTTATTACCAAAATTATTCCTACCAACAAAATAGATAAGGCATATCATTAGGATCAATAGGAGCACTCTTTCTAGCAAATAATTTCATAAGCTCATCCATCTTTCCACTCAAAACATTAATCTCTTCAGTTGCATGCAGTTTTTTACTAGTGGAAGATCTTTTGGTATGCCATTGAGAATAATTAACCATAATATTATCTAGGAGTTTGATAGCTTCTCCCGAAGTAATTGTCATAAAAGTACCTCCCACGGCCGAATCTAAAAGATTTGTAGAAGCAAAATTCAATTTGGCATACAAATTTTGTATAATCATCCACAAATTCAAACCATGAGTAGGGCAATTTCGTATCATCAATTTCATCCTCTCCAAAGATTGTGCAACATGTTCATGATCAATTTGCTTAAAATTCATAATACCATTCCTAAGGGAGATGATCTTAGCAGAGGAAAATACTTGGAAATAAAAGCATCTTTACACTTATTCCATGAATCAATACTATTTTTAGGCAAAGATGAAAACCAAGTTTTAGCACGATCTCGAAGAGAGAACGAAAATAGCTTCAATTTAACTATATCATTATCCACATCTTTTTTTCTTTTGCATATCACACAAATCAACAAAATTATTAAGATGGGATGCGGCATCTTCATTGGGAAAGTCAGAAAATTGATCTCTCATAACAAGCTTCAGCAAAGTGGTGTTGATTTCACAAGATTCCGCATTAGTAGCGGGAGAAATCGGAGTACTAATAAAATCATTATTATTGGTGTTGGAAAAGTCACACAATTTGGTATTCTCTTGAGTCATCGTGACAAATTAAGCAATCCAACACACGAGCACACAAAAAGCAAGCGAAGAAGACGAACAAAAGAGGGGTGAAGAAAAGGCAAATCTTTTCGAAAATCGTTTTAGAAGTGGGGGAGAGGAAAACGAGAGGCGAATGGCGAATAATGTAATGTGAGAGATGAGAGTTTATGATGGGTACTTGGTATGTCTTGACTTGGCGTAGATCTCCCCGGCAACGGCGCCAGGTATTCTTCCTCCTACCTCTTGAGCTTGCATTGTTTTTTCCCTTGAAGAGGAAAGGGTGATGCATCAATGTAGAGTAAGTATTTCCCTAAGTTTGAGAACCAAGGCATGAATCTAGTAGGAGAAAACACACAAGTCACTGAATACCTGCACAAACAATCAATAACTTGCACCCAATATGATAAAGGGGTTGTCAATCCCTTCACGATTATTTGCAAAAGTGAGATCTGATAGAGATAGATAAATGGTAAAGTAAATATTTTTGGTTTATAGATCGGAAAGTAAAAGATTGCAAAGGAAGTAAATCGGAAACTAATATGATGGAAAATAGAAGATTATATGACGGAAAATAGACCCAGGGGCCATAGGTTTCACTAAAGGCTTCTCTCAAGATAGAAAATATTACGGTGGGTGAACAAATTACTGCCAAGCAATTGATTGACAAGTGCAAAGTTATGACGATATCTAAGGCAATGATCATGAATATAGGCATCACGCCTGTGTCAAGTAGACCGACTCCTGCCTACATCTACTACTATTACTCCACACATCGGCCGGCTGCTGCCGGCATCTAGAGCATTAAGTTCATAGAACAGAGTAACGCATTAAGTAAGATGACATGATGTAGCGGAATAAACTGAAGCAATATGATGAAAACCCCATCTTGTTATCCTCGATGGACACAATTCAATATGTGTCGGTTCCCCTTCTATCAATGGGATCAAGCACCACAAGATTGAACTCAAATCTAAGCACTTCTCGCATTGCAAGAAAAACCAATCTAGTTGGCCAAACCAAATCGATAGTTTGCAGGGACTTGCAAAGATATCAAATCATTCATATAAGAATTCATAGAATATTATAATAATATTCATAGATAAGCTTATCATAAATTCACAATTCATCGGATCTCGGCAAACACACCGCAAAAAGGTATTACATCGAATAGATCTCCAAGAACATCGAGGAGAACATGTTATTGAGAATCAAAGAGAGAGAAGAAGCCATCTAGCTACTAGCTATGGACCCGTAGGTCTGAAGTATACTACTCACGCTTCATCGAAGAGGCAATGGTTATGATGTAGAAGCCCTCCATGATCGAATCCCCCTCCGGCAGGACGCCGGAAAGGGCCCCTAGATGGGATCTCACGGGTACAGAAGGTTACGGCAGTGGAAAAGTGTTTTCGTGGCTCTCGTGATTGGTTTTGGAATATTTGAGAATATATAGGCAGAAGAAATAGGTCGGTGGAGTCACGAGGGGCCCACAAGGGTGGGGGTGGACCCTCCGTCCTTGTGGGTGCCTCATGGCTTCCCTGACTTGCACTCCAAGTCCTCTGGATGTCTTCTGGTCCAAGAAAAATCATCACGAAAGTCTCATTCCGTTTGGAGTCCGTTTGGTATTCCTTTTCTGTGAAACTCTAAAACAAGGAAAAAATAGAAACTGGCAGTGGGCTCTAGGTTAATAGGTTAGTCCCAAAAAATAATATAAAATAGCATGTTAATGAATATAAAATATCCAAAACCGATAATATAATAGCATGGAACAATCGAACATTATAGATATGTTGGAGACATATCACATGTCCTTTGCCACAAAAGGATTGGGATACCTTGCTACACTTTACTTACAGTTACCGTTACTTGCTTGTTATAAATTACCTTGCTATCAAGCTACTCGTTATCGACAATTTATGTGCTTGCAAAAATTACCTTGCTGAAAACCACTTGTCATTTCCTTCTGCTCCTCGTTGGGCTAGACACTCTTACTCATATAAAGGACTACGATTGATCCCCTATACTTGTGGGTCATCAAGACTCTTTCTTGGTGCCGTTGTCGGGGAGTGAAGCGCTCTTGGTAAGGAAAAATTATTAATACATGCTGAAATTTATGATAACTTGTTACTATGGAGAACCATCCTTTGAGGGGTTTGTTAGGGGTATCTTCACCTCGACCGGAACCACAATTAATTACCCCTCAACCTACTGAAAATATTGGTTATGAAATTCCTTCGGGTATGATAGAACAACTGCTAGCTAATCCTTATGCAGGAGATGGAACTGAACATCCTAATATGCACTTGATATATGTGGATGTAATTTTTGGATTATTAAGCTTGCAGGTTTATCTGGAGATGAAACTAAGAAGAAGGTTTTCCCTTTATCTTTGGAAGGAAAGGCATTGACATGGATCTTGGAACTAGAATTGATTGAAATTGGAATTTCACCAAAAAACTTATCCTATGCATCTAGTTCATTGTGATCGGGATTACATATATAATTTTTGGCCTCGTGAAGGAGAAAGTCGCTCTAGCTTGGGGGAGGATTAATTCAATGTTATATTCATGCCCCAATCATGAGCTCTCGAGAGAAAGTATTATTCAGAACTTTTATGCTCGGCTTTCTCATGATGATCGATCAATGCCCGATACTTCTTGTACTTCTTCTTTAATGAAGAATACTATTGAATTTAGGTGGGATCTTTTAGAAAGAATTAAATGCAATTCAGAATATTGGGAACTCCACGAAGGTAAAGAGTGAGGTATTAAGCTTGAGTTTGATTGTGTTAAATCTTTTATGAACACCGATGCTTTTCACAAGTTTAGCACTAAATACGGACTTGACTCTGAGATATTAATCTCTTTTTGTGAATCATTTGGTACTCATGTTGATCTCCCTAAGGAGAAGTGGTTTAAATATCACCCCCCTATTAAAGAAGAAATTAAAGAACTGGTAATAGCGAGAGATGAAACTATAGTTCAAAATGTTGATACAGTTGTGCCTACTGCTTATATTGAAAAATCACCTTTCCCTGTTAGGATAAAGCAACATGCTAAGGTTTCAATTGTGGTTCACAAAAGTAATATCAAAGCACCTAGACCATCAGAACAAATCAAAGTAGAACCTAATGTTGCTATGGTTAAAGATCTCTTGGTAGAAAATATTGATGGGCATGTTATTTATTTTTGTGCTGAAGCTGATAGAATTGCCAAACCTGATGAAAAAGATAGACATATACCTATTGTTGGCATGCATGTTGTCGTAGTTAAAATAGGAGATCATCATTATCATGGTTTATGTGATTTAGGTGCTAGTGTGTGAGTGTTATTCCTTTTACCTTATACCAAGAAATTATGAATGACATAGCACCCGCTGAAATAGAAGACATAGATGTTACTATTAAACTTGCTAATAGAGACACTATCACGCCACTTGGGATTGTTAGAGATGTTGAAGTATTGTGTGGGAAAATGAAATACCCTACTGATGTTCTAGTTCTTGATTCCCCACAAGATGACTTTTGTCACCTTATTTTCGGTAGACCTTTCTTGAACACTGTCAATGCTACTATAGATTGTCATAAACAAACCGTTAGTGTTAGATTTGGTGATGAGTTTCATGAATTTAATTTCTCTAAGTTTAATATACAACCTTGTGATAAAGAACTACCTAGTAAGTATGAAATAATTGGTATTGCTTCCATTGCTATGCCTTCTACTGATCCTCTAAAACAATATTTGCTCGACCATGAAAACGATATGCATTTACGAGAAATAAATGAAATAGATAAAAATATATGTGAACAACAACCTCTTCTTAAACACAATTTTCCTATTGAAACTGTAGGAGGACCTCCTCCACCTAAAGGTGAGCATGTGTTTGTATTAAAACAATTTCCTGACACTTTGAAATATGCTTATCTTGATGAGAAAAAGGTATATCCTGTTATTATTAGTGCTAAACTTTCAGAACATGAATAAGAAAGATTATTGAAAATTCTGAAGAAGCACCAAACTGCTATTGGGTATACTCTTGTTGATCTTAAGGGCATTAGTCCCACTCTCTGTCAGCACAAGATTAATACGGAACCTGATGCTAAACCCATTGTTGATCACCAACGGCGTTTGAATCCTAAAATGAAAGAAGAGGTAAGAATTGAAATACTAAAGCTTCTAGAAGCAGGTATAATCTATCCCATAGCTGATAGTAGATGGATAAGTCTCGTTCATTGTGTCCCCAAGAAAGGAGGTATTACTGTTGTTCCTAATGATAAAAATGAGCTTATTCCACAAAGAATTGTCACTTGCTATAGAATGATAATTGATTTCAAAAAATTAAATAAAGCAACTAGAAAAGATCATTACCCTCTACCTTTTATTGATCAAATGCTAGAAAAATTATCTAAGCACATACACTTGTGTTTTCTCGATGGATATTTTGTTTTTTCTCAAATACCTGTTTCATGCCCTAGTCAAGAGAAAACCACCTTTACTTGTCCTTTTGGAACTTATGCTTATAGACGTGTGCATTTTGGTATATGCAATGCACCTGATACTTTTTAAAGATGTATGACAGCTATATCCTCTAATATTTATGAAAAGATTGTTGAGCTTTTCATGGATGATTTTTTCGTTTATGGAACTTATTTTGATGTTGCTTAAGCAACCTTGATCGAGTCTTGCAGAGATGTGAGTAAACTAATCTTGTCTTGAATTGGAGAAGTGCCACTTTATGGTTAATGAAGGTATTGTCTTGGGACATAAAATTTCTGAACGAGGTATTGAGGTGGATAAAACTAAAGTTGATGCAATTGACAAAATGCCATGTCCTAAAGATATTAAAGGTATTCGTAGTTTCCTCGGTCATGTTGTTTCTATAGGAGATTTGTTAAAGAATTCTCTAAAATTTCTAGGCCTCTTACAAATCTTTTACAAAAGGATATTCCATTTTCTTTTATGATGATTTTGTAGAAGCTAGCCTTTGAAACACTTAAGAAAGCCTTTACTTCCGCACCTATTGTTCAACCACCTGATTGGAACCTGCCTTTTGAAATTATGTGTGATTCTAGTAATTATGTTGTTGGTGTTGTTCTAGGACAAAGAGTTGACAAGAAATTAAATGTTATCCATTATGCTAGTAAAACCCTAGATAGTGCCCAAAGAAATTATGCTACTACTGAAAAGGAATTTTTAGCAGTTGTGTTTGCTTGTGATAAGTTCAGATCTTATATTTTTGATTCCAAAGTAATTGTTCACATTGATCATGCTGCTATAAAATATCTTATGGAAAAGAAAGATGCTAAACCTAGACTCATTACGTGGGTTCTCTTGCTGCAAGAATTTTATTTACATATTCACTACAAAAAAATACACTTCCATGATGATACGTGTTTGTCACAGTAGGTCACGTTTTCTGTCATGCATGCACATCCATGACGATTATATGACAGAATCAAGATAGTCATACATGTCCTGTCATAGAAGTGTTCCATGACATTACCAAAATTATCATCACAGAAGTGTCCACTTCCATGACGATAAATGGCGCGTCATGGAAATGCTTTCGTCAAGGGTATCCGACACGTGGCATCCACCATAACGGGTCGCCTTAAGCTATCGGGTCTGGTTTTGGATTCGATAACCCATTAACAACCCGGACAAATGGGGATTTTCCATGTGTAAAATTCTCAATGGCCAGAGGAACCACGTGTCGGCTCACCTTTGGGACAGATGTCATCCACTCATTGGACCGGAGGCGCCTATGATACGTCGACACGTGGCACGACCCAACAGAGGCCCATGCTGGTAAAAAGGCATGTCCGTTTGACTTGGTCAAAAGGTAGCGGGCCGGCCCACAGAAAGCCTATTAACGGCTTGTTCGCATATAGCCCATTTACAGCCCGCTAACTCATGGCCCGTTACGGCCTATCCGAATTAGGCTCAGTAACGTCATCTGGGCCGTCGAATATGATTCCAGCCCGTTGTAACTTCCAGCCCATGTATGGCCCATGATGTCTTTTGACCCATATGAGGCCCTTTGTAATGCTTGGCCCATTAACAACCTGTGGTGAAACTGGCCCGTAATGAACATTGTCTCACTTTATACCCATTAACGGCCCATGATTCCATTGGGCCGTTTCCAGCCCGTGTTATCTTTCGGCCTTCTCAGGGCCCATTTATTCTTGGGCTCATTTCCAGATTCGGTTACTTACGGCCCGTTACTGGCCTTTTCTACTCGTGGGCCAAATTCAGCTCGTGGTTACAGTCGGCCCGTTTGTGGCCCATTAATTCGTTGGGCCGTTTTCATAGCGTCATCAAATACGGTTGATTAACGATGACCTGTTATGGTGGGCCCATGAACGGATGATTCCAACTCTAGCCCATTTATGGCCCATAATGTGGTCCGTCATTGGCCCTTGTTTGGATAATCGATCATACGGCCTGTAGAAGGCCCATTATGCTACTACCCGTAGAAGGCCCATTGTTTCTATGGCCCGTAGGAGGCCCATTGTTTCAACGGCCCATAGGAGGCCCATGGTCACTACAGTAAATATGTAGCCCATGGTTATTGTGGCCTAATTTTAAAAAATAGGTTATTGCGGCCACTAGCAAACCGTGGAAAAAGAACTGCACTGACTACAATCAAACAAATAAACAAGACAACAAGGAAATAGATAAGCAAGCAACTTATGCTAGTCTATCAAGGTTGTTACAGATATTACATCCACTAGGCATCAAATTTCGCCATTGATGTCTACTACACAACTTTATTTTGTAGACACGTTTTGGGCCTCTAAGCGCAGAGTTTTTTAGGACAGTAGCAATTTTCCCTGAAGTGGATGACCTAAGGTTTATCAATCCGTGGGAGGCGTAGGATGAAGACGGTCTCTCTCAAACAACCTTCCAACAAAATAATAAAAAGTCTCTTATGTCCCCAACACACTACATACAATGGTAATTTGTATAGGTGAACTAGTTCGGCGAAGAGATGGTGATACAAGTGTAATGTGGATAGTAGATATTGAGTTTTGTAATAAGAACAATAAAAAAATAGCAAGGTAGAAATTGATTAAACGGAGCACAAACTGTATTGCAATGCTTGAAAAGGAGGCCTAGGGTCCGTACTTTCGCTAGTGCAATCTCTCAACAATGCTAATATAATTGAATCATATAACCATCTCTCAACGTGTGATGAAGAATCACTCCAAAGTTCCTATCTAGCGGAGAACATAAGAAGAAATCGTTTGTAGGGTATGAAACCACCTCGAAGCTATTCTTTCCGATCAATCAATCCAAGAGTTCATACTAAAATAATGTCAAATAATTTCATATTCATAGTACTCAATCCAACACAAAGAACCTCAAAGAGTGCCCCAAGATTTCTACTGGAGAAACAAAATACGAGAACGGTCATCAACCCATATGCATAGATTACCCCAATGTCACCTCGGGAATCCGCGAGTTGAGTGCCAAAACACATATCAAGTGAATCAGTACGATACCCCATTGTCACCACGAGTATTCATATGCAATACATATATCAAGTGCTCTCATATCCACAAAAAGTATTAAATCCAATAAATCAAAAGCTCAAAGGGAAAACTCAATTCATCAAAGCAAGATAGAGAGGGAGAAACACCATATTATCCGACTATATTAACAAAGTCCGCGATACATCAAGATCGTGACATCTTAAGAACACGAGAGATAGAGAGGTTGAAAACATAGCTACTAGTACAAACCCTCAGCTCCGAGAGTGGACTACTCCCTCCTCATCGTGGTGGCTGCCGGGATGATGAAGATGGCCACCGGTGATGATTTCCCCCTCCTGCGGAGTGCTGGAATGGGGTCTAGATTGCTTTTTCGTGGCTACAGATGTCTGCGGCGGCGGAACTTCTGATCTAGGGTTACCCCCGAGGGTTTTGGAATATTTGGCAATTTATAGGGCGAAGAGGGGGTGCGGGAGGCCACTGACATGGGCACAACCCACCTGGGCACGCCTGGGCCCCCAGGCGCGCCCTGGTGGTTTGTGCCCCCCCCCCTCGGGGCAACCCCAGGTGCTTCTCTGGCCCACAGGATGTCTTCTGGTCGAAAAAATCCATAAAAAGTTTCGCAGTGTTTGGACTCCGTTTGATATTGATTTCCTGCCATGTAAAAAAAATCAAAAACACAACAACTGGCACTGGGCACTGGGTCAATAGGTTAGTCCCTGAAAATGATATAAAGTTGCTATAAAATGATTGTAAAACATCAAAGAATGATAATATAACAGCATGAATACTTCATAAATTATAGATACATTGGAGACTTATCAGCCACCAGTGCAAATATAGGGAACAAAGCAACATCTCATATACACTGGTTGTCAAAGTTGGCGACCAGTGCAAATAAGCGCCGCAGCAAAACAAGTCCAAAACTGAAACCACTTTAGAAGAGCTCAAGAAACAATATCCTGGGTACCCATAATGCTGGAAAGATGCTTAGCAAGCTTATTAACTTTCTCGTGTTTGGCGCTTAAATCCTCTAGCACTTGCTGTTGCACCAGAAAGTATGCATCTGAATTATGCAATGACTTCCTCAGTCCTTCGGCTTCCTATCGCAGAACATCTGATCGATGTCTTTAAACATGAAGTTCAGACTCAAGAAGCCGAACTGATTCAGGAAGCAAGTTCAAAGAGCTGGTGCCAGCAGTAGTGGCCATTAACTCGAACAATACATCAAGACAGGACTTTTGGGTCTATCCACAATTTGCTACCATCACTGTGGATTTGTGCAAACACATTAAAGAAAAAGATTTAAAACATACTTGTTTCGCCATTGGATTTTCAATTGCATCCTTAAAATTTGAAATTAGTTGGTATGAGTAAATACAGTGAACCAAGAGCAAAGGAGTATGAACCATAGCTACGAAACCTGACCTGAGAACAGTTCTTCTACTGCTCTGCGTTGACTTCGGTTCGGAGTGGTGGTCCTCGTGCTTTGGGCACTACAGTTTCCTTACTAACTGCTCGTGTTTGGGTGCTCTGTGGTGGAGATGGTGTTGTGTCAACTGGAACTGGGTTGCCACTACTGCAGGATGCTGCTAACGCAACACTACGATTAGAGACCCTTCGACGAAACTGTGTGCGATGCAATAATCACAAACAGTGGTGTAAAAAAACGTCAAAGAAGGTGCAAAACGTTTGCGATGGAGGATGCATCAAACACGGTTCAGATTTTAGTTGCGTGTGCGATGCAGGGCATATGGTTCAGCTCAATGAATTGTTTGCGATGAGGAGGAAAAAAATAAACGGGCAGCCAGATGAAGGTGTGTGCGATGTACAGCATACGGTTCACTCGGATGAACTGTTTGTGATTAGGAAACACAAAAGAAACGGTCAGCCCGACCAAGGTATGTGCGATGTACAACATACGGTTCACTCGGATGAACTGTTTGTCATTAGGCAAGAGAACAGAAATGGTTCAATATAACAAGATGTGTGTGATATGCGGCAAACAGGTGTGTAATCAGAAATGTTTGCGAAGGCCGATAATAACATAGTCGATTGCTTCTAATATGACGTATGTGATATGCTCTGTCTACAGAACATCTATTGGCCATTGTGGGATGGGCGGTCATCCAGATACGCCAGAAGGATGCGAAGAGGCATTCCTACCAGCAAGGACTAGCTCATGTAAGAAAACTATCAAGTTAAGTGTGCTCAGACTAGAGCAGCCATCAGATGGGTGACTGGATGGGAAGTTGTGTTGATGTTAAATTAACTGATAGGATGAGTCATTTCGATCAAATGACCAAAATAACCCTTTCCCTCTGCTAATTTAACGTCGAGGTCCTTGTTTTTTTAATACATGTTAAAGAAGGTCTACCGCATTACTTTTTGACAATGTGCGATACGTGGCATATACACTTCATCCATCTGACCTATTCGTGATGGAATAGATTGTATGTGTTGTGGGCAAACGCTCGCTAGTATTCAACCATTTGGGATTGATGAATTCATCATCGACGGGTTCCCTAGTGTGGTCCGTGTTTACCTGATGATCATCTACTTCTTGTGCTAGCTCGATGTTCCTTCTATGCTAAGTTTCCATTAATTGATGGCGTTTAATGAACATGCCACCATTTCCCGCCATTTCCTCACCTGTTTCCCGCCACCCTGCTCTATTGCGCATAGGCGGCACGCGACGCACGGAGGTGACAAGTGCAGCCTGTAGCACATCCACCTTTTCCAAGCATGCCAACCCACCAAAGCGCCGCCTCTGCCATCAACCTCGTCGACGAGGAAAACGAGCAGGCACCACGGCCCATCGAGGCCGAGGTGCTCCCCGGCAACACGATGGACGACGCCGTGATGCACGTCATCGCCAGTGTTGAGAAGACATTTGGCGCATGGCGCTTGAGCGCCGCGGATCATGATAGGCATGTCAGTGCTGACATGCTGCAGCTCGCCGCACAACATGATCGATGGCGCGCTGCAGAGGAAGCTAGGCGTGTCCGCGTCGATAGGCTGCGGCTCGCCGCACGACGAGACCGTTGGAGAGCGCAGAGTGAGAGGCGCAGTGCGCCGCACAACAAGAGCGGATCCATCAGCGCTTGCCTGCTGTCGACACGGCATCGCAGCTGGGTACACGTCCCGTCAGTACCCCCATTCCTCGCCAGGAGTGGGCAGAGGCCCTCAAAGCCGTACTTGCACTAGAGGTCGGCCACGCCATACTTGTACCGGACGCCCGCCGCGCCATTCATATGGGTGCTGCCGTTCGCCTTGTCCGCGGCCCGCTGGAAGCCAACACACTGGTCCGTAGGCTCGACCGCCTCCTTGGCCTGTGTCCACACAGGCGCGATCTGAGAACATGGCCGTCACATCCTCGAGCTGGTGATCTCTGATGAAATAGCCAACTTGGAGCTCGAGATCGCGCTCTAGATGTACCGCGAGCGTGTCGACCGCTTGGACGAACGCTCAGACGAAGTTCAGCAGAGCCAAGAGCTACCCTAGGCAAGGGCTGCTGGTCATGGTCTCATGGACGCGTTTTATTTTGAAAAGTCATTTCGACGTGGATAGCTATGTATTCACAACAATCATAGTATTGCTCTATTTATTGCTCTGTTTCAATGTGTGTACTCTGTTTTCCATTCTTATATGTTCTGTTTCAATGTGTGTATATACGCTTTACATTCTGTATATGTGGATGATGACGGCTAGATTCAAATTAGTATACAAAAACAAATAGAAAATGGAATTCATAATATATACCTATATTAATTGTTCATTAGATCATCATAGAATATATATATAACATCATCACATATACGTGATGATAATTAATTACTAGGTACAATGCATAAAATTGAAAACGAACAATACTAAAACTAATAATCCCTCCACAGGGCCAAGATACTGCCGTCGGCTCCTGTGACAGCTCCACAGTGCGGCGTCTTCAGGCCGGAGGCGATTACTCGACTCCTCGCCTCGCAGCGCTTGACGTATCAATCTGCCTCTTGCTAGCGGACGCGCGCGGCCGATCTTGCCATTCGTTGGGCGCCCACTGGAGCTCCTCGTAGGTGGAACGCTGGAGCTTATCGGCCCACCTCCACGCAATGACGAGGCGCCTAGCGCCTATGACCTTCCTCGCGAAGTACCCGTCTTCGTACACCTCCTCGGCATGACGACGCGCCCGCCCCAAAAGCTCCGCCGCCTCCTTTTTCCAGGCGGCATCACGGGCTTCACAGGCCGCATGGTACCTGGCTTCCTCCTCTGCCATCTCCTTCTTAAACGCCACTTGCCTGGCTTTCTCAGCCAGCGGCAGTGATTTCCACAGACAAAGATTGTACTGGCCCCAAAACCAATCCAAAGTTGGGGGGTCTGGCGCAACCTCGTCAGGCGTCGCGTAGGGGTCCTCGTCGCTGCTAATTGTGTGAGCGTCCTCGGGGGGCGGCGACTCCTCGTCAGCGCGTGGGCAGACTGGCGGCGCCATGGCAGAGATTTGAGATAGAGAGAGAGAGAGAGACAGAGAGAGAGAGGGAGAGCGAGGGGAGGATGTAGATGAAGATGCAGGCGGGACAACGTAAGCAAAGTAGTATTTATTGGCGGCCGGAATCTAGATCGACAGGGACAGTACACACGACGGTCGATGGAGTTTACGAGTACTGTAGTTTGAATTACACACAATTCCCGCAGCAAATCCGTGTGTGAACATAATAGCTGGTGGTTTCCAATACAGAACCGTATCTGATTAATGATCCCCGCCAATCACCTACAAAACCTTGAGCCACGAGATAGAGTGCCTATCGTGTGGGGGCTGGTTGTCTTGCCAGATCTTCACATTTTGTTTTTTGAACACCAGATATTTACATCGTCTGATGATTTTTTAACTCGCACACAAGTACATGAAAATATGATTTTTCAAACCGTTTTGGTTAGGCATTGCATGAAGATGTAATTCAAATTTTACGGTCATTAAATGGTTAGAAAATCACTTAAATGTCTTTAAAAGGTCAAATCACCCCTGAAAATTTCCAAATTTTCACATGACAGTTGTATTAGTGCACGTTAAACGTAGGAAAAATTAGAAGGCCGTAAGAGGAAGCTATCTCCCATCCCTCATCAAACATGCATTGTTCCCTCTCGGAACCATGAACCTTTTAGTGAGTTGCTCCGGTTTGTGAGGGGTGTGTGTTCAAACTTTCGTCAAACATGCCAATTTTTTTACCACATCATCTTGGTGGCATGACATTAAATCAAGCAAGGTTTCATGTTTTTCTGATCATTTTTTAATTTTTTGGAATTAAAATGCCATGGCATACACTTCATGCATGTGCCCATGCCTTGACAGTAATATGTTTGAAAATTCCTTCTAATTTACTTCACATGGAATTAACTCGCACACAAGTACACAAAAATATGATTTTTCAAACCTTTTTGGTTAGGAATTGCATGTAGATGTAGTTCAAATTTGAATTACGGTCATTAAATGGTTAGTAAATCACTTAAATGTCTTTAAATGGTCAAATGACCCCTGAAATTTACCAAATTTTCACATGACAGTTGCACGTTAAACGTAGGAAAAAATTTGAAGGCTGTAAGAGGAAGCTATCTCCCGTTCGTCATCAAACATGCATTGTACCCTTTGGGAACCACGAACCTTCTAGCGAGTTGCTCCAGTTTGTGAGGGGTGTGTGTCCAAACGTTTGTCAAACATGCCAATTTCTTTACCACATCATCTTGGTGGCATGACATTAAATCAAGCAAGGTTTCAAGTTTTTCTGATCATTTTTTAATTTTCTGGAATTAAAATGCCATGGCATGCACTCCATGCATGTGCCCATGCCTTGACACCAATATGTTTGAAAATTCCTTCTAATTTACTGCACATGGAATTAACTCACACACAAGTACACAAAAATATGTTTTTCAAACCGTTATGGTTAGGCGTTGCTTGTAGATGTAGTTCAAATTTGAATAACGGTCATTAAATGGTTAGAAAATCACTTAAATGTCTTTAAAAGGTCAAATGACCCCTGAAATTTACCAAATTTTCACATGACAGTTGTATTAGTGCACGTTAAACGTAGGAAAAAATTTGAAGGCTGTATGAGGAAGCTATCTCTCGTTCGTCATCAAACATGCGGTGTTCCCTCTCGGAACCATGAACCTTCTAGCGAGTTGCTCTGGTTTGCGAGGGGTGTGTGTCCAAACGTTCGTCAAATGCCAATTCCTTTACCACATCATCTTGGTGGCATGACATTACATCAACCATGGTTTTCATGTGTTTCTGATCATTTTTCTATTTTCTTGAATTAAAATGCCATGTCACTCCATGCATACGTATGCATGTGTCCATGTCGTGAGACCAATATGTTTGAAAATTCCTTCTAATTTACTGCACATAGAATTAACTCGCACACAAGTACACATATATGATTTTTCAAACCGTTTTGGTTAGGCGTTGCATGTAGATGTAGTTCAAATTTTAATAACGGTCATTAAATGGTTAGAAAATCACTTAAATGTCTTTAAAAGGTCAAATGACCCCTAGAATTTTCCAAAATTTCATATTACAATTGTAGTAGTGCATGTTAGACGTAGAAAAAATTTGAAGGCCATGAGAGGAAGCTATCTCCCGTTCGTCATCAAACAAGCATTATTCCCTCTCGGAACCACGAACCTTCTAGCGAGTTGCTCCGGTTTGTGAGGGTGCTACCTCTTGAGCATGCATTGGTTTTCCCTTGAAGAGGAAAGGGTGATGCAACAAAGTAGCGTAAGTATTTCCCTCAGTTTTTGAGAACCAAGGTTTCAATCCAGTAGGAGACTACACGCAAGTCCCTAGTACCTGCACAAACAATCAAGAACCTTGCAACCAACGCGATAAAGGCATTGTCAATCCCTTCATGGCCACTTGCAAAAGTGAGATTTGATAAAGATAATAAGATAAATATTTTTGGTATTTTTGATGTATAGATTGGAAAATAAAGACTGCAAAATAAACAATGATGGAAATAGCTAATTGATAGGAAAATAATATGATGGAAAATAGACCCGGGGGCCATAGGTTTCACTAGTGGCTTCTATCAAGATAGCATATTCTACGGTGGGTGAACAAATTCTTGTCGAGCAATTGATAGAAAAGCGCATAGTTATGAGAATATATAGGCATGATCATGAACATAGGCATCACGTCCTTGACAAGTAGACCGAAACGATTCTGCAGCTACTACTATTACTCCACACATCGACCGCTGTCCAACATGCATCTAGAGTATTAAGTTCATAAGAACAGAGTAACGCATTAGGCAAGATGACATGATGTAGAGGGATAAACTCAAGCAATATGATATAAACCCCATCTTTTTATCCTCGAATGCAACAATACAATACGTGTCATTTCCCTTTCCGTCACTGGGATCGAGCACCGCAAGATTGAACCCAAAGCTAAACACTTCTCTCATTGCAAGAAAGATCAATCTAGTAGGCCAAACCAAAATGATAATTCAAAGAGACTTGCAAAGATATTAAATCATGCATATAAGAATTCAGAGAAGAATCAAATATTGTTCATAGATAATCTTGCTCATAAACCCACAATTCATCGGATCTCGACAAACACACCGCAAAAAGAATTACATCGAATGAATCTCCAAGAAGATCGATGAGAACTTTGTACTGAGATCCAAAGAGAGAGAAGAAGCCATCTAGCTAATAACTATGGACCCGAAGGTCTGTCGTAAACTACTCACACATCATCGGAGAGGCTATGGTGTTGATGTAGAAGCCCTCCCTGATCGAATTTCCCTCCGGCAGAGCGCCGGAAAAGGCCCCAAATGGGATCTCACGGGTACAGAAGGTTGCGGCGGTGGAAAAGTGGTTTCATGGCTCCCCCCAATATTTTCAGGGTATAAGAGTATATATAGGTGAAAGATGTAGGTCGGTGGAGCTACGAGGACCCCACTAGGGTTGGGGACATGCCTACACCCCCTGGGCGTGCCCTCCTACCTCGTGGCCGCCTCGTGGCTTCCTTGACCTCCACTCTGAGTCTCCTAGTTTGCATTTGTTCCAAAAACGATCCTCGCGAATGTTTCATTCCGTTTGGATTCCGTTTGATATTCCTTTCCTGCGAAACACTAAAATAGGCAAAAAAAACAGCAATTTGCACTGGGCCTTCGGTTAATAGGTTACTCCCAAAAATAATATGAAAGTGCATAATAAAGCCCATTAAACATCCAAAACAGATAATATGATAGCATGGAACAATCAAAAATTATAGATACGTTGGAGACGTATCAAGCATCCCCAAGCTTAATTCATGCTCGTCCTCAAGTAGGTAAATGATAAAAACAGAATTTTTGATGTGGAATGCTACCTAACATAATTTTCAATGTAATTTTCTTTATTGTGGCATGAATGTTCAGATCCGAAATATTCAAGATAAAAGTTTAATATTGACATAAAAATAATAATACTTTAAGCATACTAACTAAGTAATTATGTCTTCTCAAAATAACATGGCCAAAGAAAGCTTATCCCTAAAAAATCATATAGTTTGGCTATGCTTCATTTTTGTCACACAAAAATGCTCTCATCATGCACAACCCCTATGACAAGCCAAGAAATTGTTTCATACTTTAGTAATCTAAAAAAAATCAAATTTCATGCAATTCATGAGCGTGAGCCATGGACATAGCACTTTGGGTGGAATAGAATATAATGATGGGGGTTGTGTGGAGAAGACAAAAAAGGAGAAAGTCTCACATTGATGCGGATAATCAAAGGGCTAGGGAGATGCCCATCAATTGATGTCAATGCAAGGAGTAGGGATTGCCATGCAACGGATGCACTAGAGCTATAAATGTATGAAAGCTCAACAAAAGAAACTAAGTGGGTGTGCATCCAACTTGCTTGCTCACGAAGAACCTAGTGCATTTGATGAACCCATTGTTGGAATATACAAGCCAAGTTCTGTAATGAAAAATTCTCACTAGTATGTGCAAGTGACAAAATAAGAGAGTCTCAATAAAGATCATGGTGCTACTTTGAAACACAAGTGTGGAAAAAAGGATAGTAGCATTGTCCCTTTTATTTTATTTTTTTATTTGGCCTTTCTTTTTTTCTTTTTTTTCGGGACAATGCTCTATTAAGAATGATCATCAAACTTCTATTCATTTACACCACGAAGATTACAACTCGATACTAGAACAAAATATGACATGTATGATAAATTCTGCATGGTGGCTTTGCCACAAATACGATGTCAACTACATGATCATGCAAGGCAATATGACAATGATGAAGCATGTCATAATAAATGAAACGGTGGAAAGTTGCATGGCAATATATCTCGGAATGGCTATGGAAATGCCATAATAGGTAGGTATGGTGGCTGTTTTGAGAAACATATAAGGAGGTTTATGTGTGATAGAGCGTATCATATCACGGGGGTTGGATGCACCGGCGAAGTTTGCACCAACTTTCAAGGTGAGAAAGGGCAATGCACGGTACCGAAGATGCTAGCAATGATGGAAAGGTGAGAGTGCGTATGATCCATGGACTCAACATTAGTCATAAAGAACTCACATACTTATTGCAAAAATCTACAAGTCATCAAAAACCAAGCATTACGCACATGCTCCTAGGGGGATAGATTGGTAGGAAAAGACCATCACTCGTCCCCGACCGCCACTCATAAGGATGACAATCAAAGAACACCTCATGTTTCAAATTTGTCACACAACGGTTACCATACATGCATGCTACGGGACTTGCAAACTTCAACACAAGTATTTCTCAAATTCACAATTACTCAACTAGCACAACTTTAATATTACCATCTTCATATCTCAAAACAATCATCAAGTATCAAACTTCTCATAGTATTCAATGCACTCTATATGAAAGTTTTTATTATACCCATCTTTGATGCCTATCATATTCGGACTAATTTTATAGCCAAAGCAAATTACCATGATGTTCTAAAGGACTCTCAAAATAATATAAGTGAAGCACGAGAGATCAATAATTTCTATAAAATAAAACAACCACCATGCTCTAAAAGATATAAGTGAAGCACTAGAGCAGAATTATCTAGCTCAAAAAATATAAGTGAAGCACATAGAGTATTCTAATAAATTCTGATTCATGTGTGTCTCAACAAAAGGTGTGTACAACAAGGATGATTGTGGTAAACTAAAAATCAAAGACTCAAATCATACAAGACGCTCCAAGCAAAATATATATCATGTGGTGAATAAAAATATAGCCTCAACTAAATTTACCGATGGACGAAGACGAAAGAGGGGATGCCTTCTGGGGCATCCCCAAGCTTAGGCTTTTGGTTGTCCTTTAATTTTACCTTGGGGTGCCTTGGGCATCCCCAAGCTTAGGCTCTTGCCACTCCTTATTCTAAATTCAATCAAATCTTTACCCAAAAACTTGAAAACTTCATAACACAAAACTCAAGAGAAAATCTCATGAGCTCCGTTAGTATAAGAAAACTAACACACCCTTAAGGTACTGTAATGAACTCATTATTTATTTATATTGGTGTTAAACCTACTGTATTCCAACTTCTCTATGGTTCATACCCCCCGATACTAGCCATAAATTCATTAAAATAAGCAAACAACACACGAAAAACAGAATCTGTCAAAAACAGAACAGACTGTTGCAATCTCATTTGTTCGAATACTTATGGAACTCCAAAAATTCTGAAAAACTAGGACAACCTGGATTATTTGTATATTGATCTACTTCCAAAAGAATTGGCAATTTATCACGTTCTGGTGAATTTTAACAAATATTTTCATGAGCGCAAAGTTTCTATCTTTTTCAGCAAGATCAAACAATTATCACCCAAGAAGATCCTATTGGTTCTACTTGGCACAAACACTAATTAAAACATAAAACACATCCAAACAGAGGCTAGATGAACTATTTATTTATAAACAGGAATAAAAAGCAAGAAACAAAAATAAAATTGGGTTGCCTCCCAACAAGCGCTATCGTTTAACACCCCTAGCTAGGCATAATAACAAGAATAGATCTAGGTATCATCATCTTTGGTATGCACCATAAGTGGCTCTCATAATGGATTCATAAGGTAATTTAATTTTCTTCCTAGGAAAGTGTTCCATACCTTTTCTTAATGGAAATTTGAATCTAATATTTCCTTCTTTCATATCAATAATTGCACCAATCGTTCTAAGGAAATGTCTATCAAGAATAATAGGACATGTAGGATTGCAATCTATATCAAGCACAATAAAATCTACGGGCACATATTCCTATTTGCAACAACAATAACATCATTAATCCTTCCCATAGGTTTCTTAATGGTGGAATCCGCAAGATGCAAATTTAAAGAACAATCATCAAATTCATGGAAACCTAGCACATCATACAAAGTTTTTGGAATCGTGGAAACACTAGCACCCAAATCACATAAAGCATAGCATTCATGATCTTTAATTTTAATTTTAATAGTAGGTTCCCACTCATCATAAAGATTTCTGGGTATAGAAACTTCTAATTAAAGCTTTTCTTCATAGGATTGCATTAAAGCATCAACGATATGTTTAGTAAAAGCTTTATTTTGATCATAAGCATGAGGAGAATTTAGGACGGATTGCAACAAGGAAATACAATCTATCAAAGAACAATTATAATAATTAAATTCCTTGAAATCCAAAATAGTGGGTTCATTGCTATGTAAAGTTTTGACCTCTTCAATCCCACTTTTACCAATTTTTGCATCAAGATCTAAAAACTCCGAATCACTGGGACGCCTTTTAACTAAAGTTGACTCATCTCCAGTCCCATCTTTATCAAGATTCATATTAGAAAATAAATATTTAATAGGGGACGCATCAATTATTTTTATATCTTCGTCATTATTATCATGAAAACTAGAAGAACACGCTTTCACAAAGCAATCTTTTTTAGCATGCATCCTAGCGGTTCTTTCTTTGCATTCATCAATGGAAATTCTCATGGCTTTGAGAGACTCATTCATATCATGCTTAGGAGGAATAGATCTAAGTTTCAAAGAATCAACATCAAGAGAAATTCTATCCATGTTCCTAGCCAACTCATCAATCTTATGCATTTTTTCTTCAAGCAAATCATTGAAATTCTTTTGTGAAATCATAAATTCTTTAACACTAGTCTCAAAATCAGAGGAAATCTTATTAAAATTTCCATAAGAGTTGTTGTAGGAATTACCATAATTATTAGAGGAATTACTAGGGAACAGCCTAGAATTAAAGTTTCCTCTATATGCGTTGTTACCAAAATTGTTCCTACCAACAAAATTCACATCCGTAGATACATTATTATTCTCAATCAAAGTACACAAAGCATCTCATTAGGATCGGAAGAGACACTATTATTAGCAAACAATTTCATAAGTTCATCCATCTTTCCACTAAAAACATTAATCTCTTCTATCGCATGAACCTTTTTACTAGTAGATCATTCGGTGTGCCATTGAGAATAATTAAGCATAATATTATCTAGGAGTTTAGTAGTTTCTCCTAGGGTGATTTCCATAAAAGTGCCTCCCGCAGCCGAATCTAAAAGATTTCTAGAAGCAAAACTCAATCCAGCATAAATTTTTTGTATAATCATCCATAAATTCAAACCATGTGTAGGGGAATTACGTATCATTATTTTCATCCTCTCCCAAGATTGTGCAACATGCTCATGATCAAGTTGCTTAAAATTCATAATATCGTTTCTAAGTGAGATAATCTTAGTGGGAGGAAAATACTTAGAGATAAAAGCATCTTTGCACTTATTCCAAGAATCAATACTATTTTTAGGCGAAGAAGAGAACCAAGTTTTAGCACGATCTCTAAGCGAAAACGGAAATAGCTTCAATTTAACAATATCATTGTCCACATCTTTCTTCTTTTGCATATCACACAAATCAACAAAGTTTTTTAGATGGGTAGCGGCATCTTCACTAGGAAGGCCAGAAAATTAATCTTTCGTGACAAGATTCAACAAAGCAGCATTAATTTCACAAGATTCAGCATCGGTACTGGGAGCAATCAGAGTGATAATAAAATCATTGTTGTTGGTATTGGAAAAGTCACACAATTTAGTATTGTCTTGAGCCATCGTGACAAACAATCAATCTAACACACAAGCAAACAAGAAGCAAGCGGAAAGAGATGAACGGGAAAAGGGCGAATAAAACGGCAAGGGTGAAGTGGGGGAGAGGAAAACAAGAGGCAAATGGCAAATAATGTAATGCGATGGAGAAGAGTTTGTGATGGGTACTTGGGATGTCTTGACTTGTGCGTAGATCTCCCCCCCCCCCCCACGGTGCCAGAAATCCTTCTTGCTACCTCTTGAGCATGCGTTGGTTTTCCCATGAAGAGGAAAGGGTGATGCAACAAAGGAGCATAAGTATTTCCCTCGGTTTTTTAGAACCAAGGTACCAATCCAGCAGGAGACTACACGAAAGTTCCTAGTACCTTCACAAACAATCAAGAACCTTGCAACCAACGCGATAAAGGGGTTGTCAATCCCTTCACGGCCAGTTGTAAAAGTGAGATCTGATAAAGATAACAAGATAAATATTTTTGGTATTTTTGTTGTATAAATTGGAAAATAAAAATTGCTAAATAAACAATGATAGAAATAGCTAATTGATAGGAAAATAATATGATGGAAAATAGACCCAGGGGCCATAGGTTTCACTAGAGGCTTCTCTCAAGATAGCACATTCTACGGTGGGTGAACAAATAGTTGTCGAGCAATTGATAGAAAAGCGCATAGTTATGAGAATATCCAGGCATGATCATGAACATAGGCATCACGTGTGTGACAAGTAGACCGAAATGATTCTGCATCTACTACTATTACTCCACACATCGAGCATTGTCCAGCATGCATCTAGAGTATTAAGTTCATAAGAACAGAGTAACGCATTAGGCAAGATGACATGATGTAGAGGGACAAACTCAAGCAATATGATATAAAACCCATCTTTTTATCCTCGATGGAAACAGTACAATACGTGCCTTGCTGCCCTAACATCACTGGGAAAGGACACCGCAAGATTGAACCCAAAGCTAAGCACTTCTCCCATTGCAAGAAAGATCAATCTAGTAGGACAAACCAAACTGATAATTCGAAGAGACTTGCAAAGATATTAAATCATGCATATAAGAATTCAGAGAAGAACCAAATATTGTTCATAGATAATCTTGATCATAGACCCACAATTCATCGGATCTCGACAAACACACCACAAAAAGAATTACATCAAATAGATCTCTAAGAGGATCGTGGAGAACTTTGTATTGAGATCCAAAGAGAGAGAAGAAGCCATTTAGCTAATAACTATGGACCCGAAGGTCTGTGGT
The DNA here is from genome assembly GCA_021605145.1 of Aegilops bicornis. Classification (NCBI taxonomy): domain Eukaryota; kingdom Viridiplantae; phylum Streptophyta; class Magnoliopsida; order Poales; family Poaceae; genus Aegilops; species Aegilops bicornis. The sequence goes on along the minus strand of CM038673.1, from coordinate 130,452,155 downwards.
AAAATACTCACACACCATCGGAGAGGCTATGGTGTTGATGTAGAAGCCCTCCTTGATCGATTCCCCCTCCGGCGGAGCGCCGGAAAAGGACCCAAGATGGGATCTCACGGGTACAGAAGGTTGCGGCGTGGAAATAGAGTTTCGTGGTGCTCCTGGATGTTTTCAGAGTATATGAGTATATATAGGCAAAAAAAGTAGGTCGGTGGAGCCACGAGGGGTCCATGAGGGTGGGGGGCGCGCCTACCCGCCCTGGGCGCGCCCTCCTACCTCATGGTCGCCTCGTTGCTTCCTTTACGTCCACTCCAAGTCTCCTGGATTGCGTTTGTTACAAAAACGATCCTCGCTAAGGTTTCATTCCGTTTGGATTCTGTTTGATATTCCTTTTCTGCGAAACACTGAAATAGGCAAAAAAACATCAATTTGCACTTGGCCTTCGGTTAATAGGTTAGTCCGAAAAATAATATAGAAGTGCATAATAAAGCCCATTAAACATCCAAAACAGATAATATAATAGCATGGAACAATCAAAAATTATAAATACATTGGAGAGGTATCAGAGGGGTGTGTGTCGAAACTTTCGTCAAACATGCCAATTTCTTTACCACATCATCTCGGTGGCATGACATTACATCAAGCAAGGTTTCATGTTTTCTGATCATTTTTTTATTTTTTGGAATTAAAATGCCATGGCATGCACTCCATGCATGTGCCCACGCCTTGACGCCAATATGTTTTAAAATTCCTTCTAATTTCCTGCACATGGAATTAACTCGCACACAAGTACACAAAGATATGATTTTTCAAACCGTTATGGTTTAACGTTGCATGTAGATGTAGTTCAAATTTGAATTACGGTCATTAAATGGTTAGAAAATCAATTAAATGTCTTTCAAAGGTCAAATTACCCCTGAAATTTACCAAATTTTCACATGACAGTTGTATTAGTGCATGTTAAATATAGGAAAAAATTTGAAGGCCGTAAGAGGAAGCTATCTCCCGTTCGTCATCAAACGTGCATTGTTCCCTCTCGAAACCACGAACCTTCTAGCGAGTTGCTCCGGTTTGTGAGGGGTGTGTGTCCAAACGTTCGTCAAACATGCCAATTTCTTTACCACGTCATCTTGGTGACATGACATTACATCAACCAAAGTTTCATGTGTTTCTGGTAATTTTTCTATTTTTTTTGAATTAAAATGCCATGTCACTCCATGCATACGTATGCATGTGTCCATGTCGTGAGACCAATATGTTGGAAATTTCTTCTAATTTACTGCACATGGAATTAACTCGCACACAAGTACACATATATGATTTTTCAAACCGTTTTGGTTAGGCCTTGCTTGTAGATGTAGTTCAAATTTGAATTTCGGTCATTAAATGGTTAGAAAATCACTTAAATGTCTTTAAAAGGTCAAATGACCCCTAGAGTTTTCCAAAATCTCACATTACAGTTGTAGTAGTGCACGTTAGACGTAGAAAAAAAATTGAAGGCCGTAAGAGGAAGCTATCTCCCGTTCGTCATCAAACGTGCATTGTTCCCTCTCGGAACCACGAACCTTCTAGCGAGTTGCTCCAGTTTGTGAGGGGTGTGTGTCCAAACTTTCTTCAAACATGCCAATTTCTTTACCACATCATCTTGGTGGCATAACAATTCATCAACCAAGGTTTCATGTCTTTCTGATTTTTCTTTGTAATTAAAATGCCATGCCAATCCATGCATACGTATTCATGCATATGTGTCCATGTCGTGATACAAATATGTTTGAAAATTCCTTCTAGTTTACTGCACATGGAATTAGCTCGCACACAAGTACACAAATATGATTTTCCAAACCGTCTTGGTTAGGTGTTGCATGTAGATGTAGTCCAAATTTGAATTACAGTCATTAAATGGCTAGAAAATCACTTAAATGTCTTTAAAAGGTCAAATGACCCCCTGGAATTTTCAAAAAAAAATCACATTACAGTTGTAGTAGTGCAAGTTAGACGTAGAAAAAAAGTTGAAGGCCGTAAGAGGAAGCTATCTCTCGTTCGTCGTCAAACATGCATTGTTCCCTCTCGGAACCACGAGCCTTCTAGTGAGTTGCTCTGGTTTGTGAGGGGTGTGTTTCCAAACTTTGGTCAAACATGCCAATTTTTTACCACATCATCTTGGTGGCATGACATTACATCAACTAAGGTTTCATGTGTTTCTGATTTTTTTATTTTTTGGAATTAAAATGCCATGTCACTCCATGCTTAATTGTGTCATAGCCGTTAGACCAATATGTTTGAAAATTCCTTCCAATTTACTGCACATGGAATTAAATTGCACACAAGTACACGAAATATGACTTTTGAAACCGTTATGGTTAGCTTTTGCATGTACATGTAGTTCAAATTTCAATTACGGTCATTAAATGGCTAGAAAATCACTTAAATGTCTTAGAAGGTCAAATGGCCCCTGAAATTTTCCAAAATTTGACATGGCAGTTGTATTAGTACTACGAAATTTCTCATTCATTTAAAACACCATCCGTTGGCACTTTATTCCAAATTCGTCTTTCGCAGCTAATAAAAAATATCTACAACATCACACACAGTTGTTTTCTAGGAACTGTTTGCAATGAAAATATCTGGGACTATTTATGTCTCCCACCTTAAGCTTCGCGGGCTCGTCTGCTCTAGTGTCGGCAACCCCCGAATCCACGAATCCCGATCCCCATTCCCGCACCCCCTTCTTGCAAAGATGACGCCGTGGAAACGCTTCGTGAAGGCCCGTACGATGGCCGCGTCCCCCCTGAGCATGGGCGCCTACACCGAGAGTGCCGCCGCATCTGCATTGATCATGGACGCTTCCACCGAGAGGGCATCTACGGCAGCCGACTGGGCAGCTGCAGCAGCCGAGACGGCTGCACCTGCTGCTGCGACGGCGGCTGCAAACGCCAAGAGCGCTCGAGCTGCCATCCATGCCGCTGATGTTGCCCTGGTTCGGGTCGAGGCCATCCACGCCAAGATCGAGGATGTACACGCAAAGATATTCCAGGCCACATCGGACTCCGGCATGCAACCCACGTCTGAAAAGGCGGCGGTGGCCATGGAGCACCTGCTTCCTCATGAGGTCGCCGAGCGGGACCTGGAGATGCAGAAGGCGGCGGAAATCGAGGAGCGCCGGGAGGACGAGTTGCGCGTGGCCGAGGTAGAGGTACAGAAGAGTCTGTCCATTGAGGAATCAGCGGTGGAGTACCAATGCGAGCTCTGGCGCAGCCACTACTACGAGTACTACAACCTTGAGGGCGGCGCCGAGGACGAGGACGAGGACGAGGATGCGGTCGACTTCAGCAGGGGGGCGCGGAGTCCACCAACGGCGGCATGTCGCCAGGACAAGTCATCGACATGTCATCTCACACCGGCGATGCATAGGCCGGTGCGGCGGCGGATTTTTAATTATGCGTACTTAGGCTTTGTTTTTAATGCTGGTCTTTTGTCAGAGTAATGTTTAGGTCAACTGTGTCGGATTTCGGGTTCCTACAGACCCTCTAGGTTCGAACTCTGGGGTGCACGCGGAGATCTCACCTCCTACCTACCTACACCTCGTCGCCTCGCAAGGATCTAAACTACAAAAAGAGCAACACAAGGGACACAAGGTTTATACTGGTTCGGGCCACCATTGTGGTGTAATACCCTACTCCAGTGTGTGGTGTGGTGGATTGCCTCAGGGGTTGATGATTAACAGTACAAGGAAGAACAGCCTCGCGAGGGTCTGTTCTTGGCCGATGCCACAAACTGCTAGGGGGAGTTCGGTCGCTCTCTCTCTCTCTCTAGATTGCTTGATCTCTAGATCTGTTCAAGATTCTGGATCCTTCTACCCTGTGGGTGGCTAGTCCTATTTATAGGCAAAGGCCCTGGGCCTCTTCCCAAATATTGAGCGGGAAGGGTGCCAACAATTGGCCATTTTGAAGGGGAACATCTAGTACACTTATCCTGACTAAAGTTGGTCCTCGCCTGCCAAAGGCTCTTACGATGACGCTGGCTTGGGCTCCACGATGACCTCCTTCCTGCCGTTGTGTTGGTCTTGGTCTTGTTGCACCGAAATGGTTGCCTTTGCTTGATACTCTCGCCTGCGCTTGCCTCCTTTGCACCAAAGGGGAAATGAGGACACTGCGCGGGCTGGCGCCCGCCTGGCGCCCTTGGTCGTCATGGCTTGCGTCATGGGCACCTTGCGAGGTACCCCGCCTTGATCTCTCCGCCTCCTCGCGAGCCAGCCTACCGAGGCCATGCCTGAGGAAGCTTCCTGTCGTCCGCCCCGCGAGGCTTAGCCCCTCGCGGGTGTCTTGAGCTTGTGCTGATGAAGATGGGCCATACTGGGCTACCCCTTGAGTCATGCCGCAGCGGGCGAGTGCAAGTCTGGGTACCCCGTTCTGCTCCTGCACCGGCAAGAGCCCTCGGGCCTAAGGTGCGCCTGGACTTGGCTTGGCAGATAAGCGAAGGGGCAAGTACGAAGCACCGCGGGCCCTAACAGCCTGCGGCCTTGGGCGCCGCGTGGAGGTTAATTGGACATGGGCGTCTCCACTTCCCCACGACGCCTCGGCAACGGCATGAATCGACAAGTCCCTGCATGCAAGGCGGGTCATGATTACCTGTGATCGTGGAGGTCAACGGTTGGCCTTCCCCGGCTATAAGTACGGAACGGTGCATGCCCTTCCAGTCCATCTCTTCTTGCTTCTCCTTCTTCTACATGGCTCCGCCGAAGAGGTTCTCGGCCGCGGAGAAAGGAAAGGCCCGCCAGTGGAGCTCGACTCTCCGCCAAGCGGCCGAGGCCATCCTCGCAAGCACCCTGTGGTTCCCTTAGCGGCTTCTCGCGGCCGCGGATGCGATCTCTCGCACTGTGACGGGCGTCAGGACGTTGATGGGGGGCGCGCTACGGCCGCGCGACCCCCTAGGCCGCGCTTCCACTCGGTAGAGGTGCTGCCGGAGTTTGTCGTGTGGTCGGCGGAGCCGACCAACACCTGGCTCCAGCTTCCCCGCTTCCTTTTAGGTGAACTTCCGGCCGGCGCCCCGGGCGGCCTCTGGCTCCAGGCAGACGGTTGCTACAGCCGGGACTCCTGGGCTTCGCTGGAGGTCTCTGTTGCCGGGAGCGTGGCCCTGACCCGCGGCTGGCAAATATTTTCCCGCGGGCGTGGTCTGAGCCGGCGGTGCACCCTGCCCTTCAAGTTCGACGGCGATGCCAGCCTCTACGTGAGGGTGTTCGGGGAAGACGGTCACCACGTTGGGTGCTGCCCCGAGGATGACGACCGCGGCCGTGGGCCTAGCCCCGGAGACGATCGGGATGAAGATGACAGCGCGCGCGTGGTCGGCGACGCTCGGGGTTCGTCGAGCTTCGGCGACTCTTCTTCAGACACCGACTCCTCCAGCGGTGGCCATGCCCAGCCCCCGCGCCGCCGCGCCCGCCTGGAGGGAGGTAGCGGGTATGCCCGCCGTCGCGCCTCAGTGAAGCGCGAGAGGGAGTCCGCCTGAACCCCTGAGGAAGTTCGAGCCTTCGCCGCGAGTTGGTGTCAAGCGAGCCGCGCTTGTTTTGTTCTTTTCCTTTTCCTGCGCAAAGAGACAGTAGTGTAGGGTCCCGTGGGGGCGTGCTTGGACTGTTGCTGTTAATTATCGTACTGTTTCCTCTATTTCTGTATTAGGCTTCTGTGCCACACACTTGCGCGTAGAAATTACTTATCTTGGGGGTGATCTGTCGCGGTCTTCGCCTCCCGAGGCCGAGGCCTCGTCGAACACCTCAGGCCCTGCAAAGATTAGCCAGGAGAGAAAGCTTCCGGCCTCAGTTGTGGAGGCGACCGACCCGAAATCTTGTGTTCAGCGTCAGCGGTGCCCGTGGGGCACGGACTGAGGGGCGCCTCAGAGCGGACCCGGCTAGGGAAACCTCAAACAATAGGGGCAGAAAACACTCATGAGGGTGCTCAGCGTTGCTCCCTCATGGGACTCAAGGCGAGAGAAATCGAGGTAGGAGAGCGAAGAAGGCAAGAGTCACAAGTCAAGACGGCAACAACTTCAATGAAACTTCAAATGGGGATGAACAAGCCAGCTTCGTAAAGCAAATGAAAAGCCGCGTCGGGCACCTAATCTAGTCTTCGACGCCTTCTCACCAGCAAGGAGTTAAGTGCTGCCACTGGGCGTGAGGGAGCCCCAGGCCCGAGGCCGGGCGCCTCGAGACTCCGGGGCGTGTACAACCCCAACTCATTATTATGTGAGAGTGTCACGGGCGGCGAGCTTCACAGGCATTGGCCTTCTTCACAGGCTCCGGGCCTTTCTTGGAGGGAGCAAACTTCACAGGCATTGGCCTTCTTCACAGGATCTGTACCTTTTCCAAAACGCAACAACTTCACAGGCATTCGCCTTCTTCATAGGCACCGGGCCTTTCTCAGAAAGATAAGCTTCACAGGAGTTTGCCTTCTTCACAGGCACCGGGCCTTTCCCAGAAAGTTAAGCTTCACAGGCGTTTGCCTTCTTCACAAGCACCGGGCCTTTTTATGGGTAAAACCTCCGAAGGTGCTGGATGTTCCACGTGTTCTGGACGGGCACCCCCTCCTGAGTCTCCAAGCGCGTGGAGCCGGGCCTGGAAACATGAGAAACCTTGAACGGGCCCTCCCACATGGGAGAGAGCTTATGCAGTCCCTCCCTGGAGAGAACCCGTCTGAGCACGTGGTCCCCTACCTCAAGAGTTCTGGGGCGAATGTTGCGGCAGTGGTATCACCGCAGTGCTTGTTGGTACCTCACCGCTCATAGCGCGGCATCTCGACGATGCTCCTCCCGCAGCACGAGGTCCATCCCCCGCATGGCGTCCTGCTGCGCCTCGTCGAACGCCAGGACCCATGCGGAAGGACGTCTGGCCTCGTGAGGGAGGACCGCTTCAGCTCCATAGACCAGGAAGAACGGGGTCTCGCCAGTCGGCTTGGTCGCGGTCGTATGGATGGACCACAACACGGATCGGAGCTTGTCGCACCAGCCTCCGCCGCAGGCCTACATCTTCTTCTTGAATGTCCTGGTTTTGAGGCCCCTCGACCTCTGCGTTAGCCCGCTTCGGCCCGGCCCGTTGCTCCGTGGGTGCGCTACGGGCGTAGCATACCCACGCCCCAAGGTTAGCACAAGATGTTTTGAAGAGGTTATCGTGAACTGCGAACCGTTGTCGGTGATGATGCGGTTCGGCACCGCGAACCGCTCACGATGCCCTTGATGAACTTGACCACGTAATCCGCGGGATGGTGCGACGGCTTCCACTTCGCCCACTTGGTGAACTTGTCCACGGGACGTAGAGGTAGCGATAGCCTCCGGCACTGAGGAACGGGCCGTGATATCCCGCCCTGCATCGCGAATGGCCCCGTGAGGGGTATAGTTTGCACCTCCGCCGTTGATGGATTCGCTTGGCATGGAACCGGCAGGCCTCGCAAGCCTTCACCAGTTCCACGGCGTCATTGAGCGCAGCGGGCCAATAGAACCCGGCCGGAACGCCTTTGCCAACGAGGGTCCGTGATGACGAATGATGCCCATACTCCATTGTGTATGTTCCGCCAAGAGCTCCTTCCCTTGCTCCCCGGAAATGCAACGTAGGGACACATCATTGGGTCGCTTCGGTGAGAGCTCTCCATCCTCGATGCAAGACGCCGTGGCTTGCCGCGCCACACGCCCGCTTCCTCTTCCTTTTCCAGCAAGGTCCCTTGCGCTGTAGCTCGAGCTCAGGATCCAAGACTCCTCCCGAGGCTCCAGATCGTGAGCAGACGCGCCTCCCGAGGCCGGGCCACGCATCGGGCTCCCGAGGCAGGTGGTCGGGGAGCTCTTCCCGAGGCTGCACTGCTTGACAGCGATGGCGTGGCCGAGGGCTTGAAGAGCCGCCTCGAAGACGCCAGTTCACGAGGTAGCCTCCTGGATGCCCGCTTTGGCGATGTCGTCACCTCTTGATTGGTGCCACGAGGCACATGTCTGCAACTCCAGTCCCTGTAACTGCTTCTCCATCCTGCGGACCTCCGCGAGGTAGGCTTCCATGTGCTCATCCCTCGGCTCGTATACTTTGTTGGAGAAGTTGATGAGGAGTTGTGAATCACCCTTGATGGTAAGGCGCTTCACTCCGAGGGCAGCCGCGGCCTTGAGGCCTGCTATCAGGCCTTCATATTCTGCTATGTTGTTGGAGACCTTTTCTCCGTGCTGGAAACAGAGCTGCACGGCGTAGTAGAGCTTGTCTTGAGTAGGAGATATAAGCACTGCGCCAGCCGCTGGCCAGTCTGGAGAACGCCTGTCAAGTACATGATCCAACCGTCCGGTGCCTCGCTTCCCGGGGAGAGGGTCAATCCTCATCAGCCTTGAGGCCCGGCGCCTCTGTCCAGTCCGCCATGAAGTCCGCTAGCGCGGGCCCCTTGATGACTCTGGTGGTGCTGAATTCTAGCTCAAACACTTGCAACTCGATGTTCCACTCAGTGACTCTTCCAGGCGAGTTGGGGCTCCTGAGCACTCTTTCCAAGGGGTACACTGAGACAACCTTGATGGGATGGCCCTGAAAATAGTGCCGCAGCTTGCGCGAGGCCACGAATAGCGCGAGGAGGAGTTTCTGGGGCATGGGGTACCGCGCCCTCGTGTCCCGCAACACTGTGCTGATGAAGTACACAGGGTGTTCGACGAGGTTGGGAGTGCTGGTGTTGCTGGCGTTCTACGGAGGCCGTGGCGCCTCCTGAGACAGTGGAGTTTCCAGCGGCTGGTCGCCGGGGGGAGGGGTCTCTTCTGTTCCGAAAAGGCGCTTCAAGCGGCGGCCGATCCTTCTCGGTTGTGGTAGTGGTCTCGTGGGGCCCCTTGATCCTACTTCGCCTTGACCCGGGCAGCCTGGCTGCTTTGGTCCAACGCTCCTCCCTAACTGGCCACCAGGCTCTTGTTGGCAGAGTAAGGAGTGGCTGCAAGGTAGAGCACTAGGGGCTCTTGAGGGCGCGGATCCACCATTATCGGAGGGCTGGTTAGGTACCTTTTGAGATCTTGGAACGCCTTGTCGGCCTCGTCAGTCCATTCAAAAGGGCCCTTTTTCTTCATTAGCTTGAAGAAGGGTAGCGCTGCTCCAACTTGGAGATGAAGCGCCCTAGTGCGGTCACGCGCCCAAAGTGAGCTTCTGCATTTCTCCGAGGGTCTTCGCGGGCTCATGTCCTCGACTGCCTTGACCTTTTTCTCGGGTTAGCTCTCACGCCGGTGGGACACGAGGAAGCCCAAGAGCTTGCCCGAGGGGACCCCAAACACACACTTCTCCGGGTTGAGCCGCAGGTTCACTGCGTTGAGGCTCGCGAAGGTTTCCTCCAGGTCTTGTGTCAGGGTTCTGGCCTCCCGAGACTTCACCACAATGTCATCGACGTAAGCCTCAACATTCCTCGCGAGCTGTGGACCCAAGGTGATGTGCATCAGCCGCTGAAAGGTCTCTCCTGCGTTGCGCAGCCCGAACGGCATGCATGTGTAGCAGTACACTCCACACGGGGTCAGGAAAGCCGTTTTTTCCACGTCTTCTACCGCCATCTTGATCTGGTGATAGCCCGAGAAGGCATCCAGGAAACATAACAGGTTGCACTCAGCGGTGGAATTGACGATCTGATCGATACGAGGGAGCGGGAATGGATCCTGCGGGCAGGCTTTGTTGAGGTAGGTTAAGTCGACACACATGCGTTCCTTCCCCCCTTTCTTTGGCACGACAACTGGTTAGCCAACCAATCTGGGTATCGGACCTCGCGAATGACCCCCGCCGCATCTAGCTTGCTGGTCTCTTGGACGATGAAAGCCTGCTTCTCAGTGGACTGCCGTCTCGCTTTCTGCTTCACGGGGCATACGTTGGGGCACAAGTTGAGGTGGTGCTCAATTACGCCTCTTGGGACCCCTGCCAGCTGATCAGGTTCCCATGCGAAAACCTTCTTGTTCGCGCGTAGGAACTTGACTAGGGCCTCCTCCTGCTCGGGCTCGAGGTTGGCGCCTATGGTGAAGGTGGCGTTAGTGGATCCATCCTCATCGACCAGTATCTGCTTGGTTTCTGCCTTGTCTTGGGTGAACAGCGGCTTCTTCTTGGCCGGCGCAGCCCCCTTGTGCTCAGGGGCGTCTGAGTCGGCGGGTTGTGCCGCCGCCGCAGTCTTGAAGACGAGCTTGAGCACTTGCAACGCATCCCCGGTGTCTCCGGACACGGTGAGGACGCCGCTGCTCCCGGGCATCTTCATGAGGTTGTACGCTGGGTGAGTCGCGGCCATGAATCGGGCTAGTGCTGGGTAGCCGAGGATGGCGTTGTATGGGAGGCTGATGGGGGCGATGTCGAAGTCGATTAGCTCCGTGCGGAAGTTGTCGTAGGTGCCGAAGGTCACAGGAAGACGGATCTGCCCCAGGGAGCCGGCTGAACTGCCTCCGATGCCCGAGAAGGGCCTGCTGGGCTGAGGCCGCTCCCTCGGTATGTGGAGGAGGCTGAAGGCTTCAACCGAGAGCATGCTGAGGCCCGCGCCGCCGTCGATGAGAGTCCTGGTGACGGCCACCTGGCAGATGGTGGGGGTGCACAACATTGGGAGCGCGCCCGAGCAGGCTGAGTTGGAGGGGTGATCCTCCGAGCTGAAGGCCAGATCGGCCTTGGGCGCCGACCGACCCGGAGGAGCCCCATGCTGCGCGGAGGAAGCGCCGATCTGGCGGACGAATGGCTTGATGTGGCGGCCTGAAGATGGTGCCTGCGAGCCGCCCAGGAGAGCTGCGACGACCGGGGGCGCGGGCGCAGTGTGCTGGGCGAGGAAGAGGTCGCGCATCTCCTCCCAAGAGGCCAGAAGCCGCCTGCAGGTGGAGCAGCCACATGCGTGGGGCGCCTGTGAGGGCCATGGGAAGCCAGTTAGCCATGACCCTGTCGTCGCCCCTGCTTCGAGGACTGCCTCCTCGTACGCCAACAGGAAGGCCAGCGGATCAGTCGTGCCGTTGTAGCGCGGTGGCGTTTCTGGCTTGAACTTGTTCGCCATCGCACTGTCGCAGGTGGGGACAGGCTCGAGCCCTCGCCCTCGCGCAAGGCGCTGGAGATTGGAGTGGGCAGCGCGCTGCTCATCATAGGGCGAATCATGATGTTGGCGGAGAGCGGGTTGGCGGAAGGGAAAGCTCCGGGGTACCCCTACCTGGCGCGCCAAATGTTGGATTTCGGGTTCCGGCAGACCCTCTAGGTTCGAACTCTGGGGTGCACGCGGAGATCTCACCTCCTACCTACCTACACCTCGTCGCCTCGCAAGGATCTAGACTACACAAAGAGCAACACAAGGGACACAAGGTTTATATCGTTCGGGCCACCATTGTGGTGTAATACCCTACTCCAGTGTGTGGTGTGGTGGATTGCCTCAGGGGCTGATGATGAACAGTACAAGGAAGAACAGCCTCGCGAGGGTCTGTTCTTGGCCGATGCGACAAACTGCTAGGGGGAGTTCGGTCGCTCTCTCTCTCTCTCTCTCTAGATTGCTTGATCTCTAGCTCTGTTCAATATTCCAGATCCTTCTACCCTGTGGGTGGCTAGTCCAATTTATAGGCAAAGGCCCTGGGCCTCTTCCCAAATATTGAGCGGGAAGGGCGCCAACAATTGGCCATTTTGAAGGCGAACATCTAGTACACTTATCCTGACTAAAGTTGGTCCTCGCCTGCCAAAGGCTCTGATGATGACGCCGGCTTGGGCTCCACGATGACCTCCTTCCTGCCATTGTGTTGGTCTTGGTCTTGTTGCACCGAAATGGTTGCCTTTGCTTGATACTCTCGCCTGTGCTTTCCTCCTTTGCACCAAAGGGGAAATGAGGACACTGCGTGAGCTGGCGCCCGCCTGGCGCCCCTGGTCATCATGGCTTGCGTCATGGGCACCTCGCGAGGTACCCCGCCTTGATCTCTCCGCCTCATGAGCCAAAGATAACGAGGCCGTGCTCGAGGAAACTTCTGTCGTCCGCCTCAGCAGGCTTGGCCTCGCGAGGGTCTTGAGCTTGTGCTGATGAAGATGGGCCGTACTGGGCCACCCCTTGAGCCACGCCGCAGGCCGCAGCAGGCAAGTCTGGGTACCCCCGTTCCCAGGACGCCGACAAACTGGCTCTGTGTAATTACTAAAATTGCTCGATCCAGTAAGTGTGGTATGTCTGTTGTATGCTTGTCGGGGGAGCCGATCGATCGTGGCCCACGAACACCTGCGTGACCGGGTCCCTTGTGGTTCGGAGGGGGGCGGAGGTTGCACAAAGAGCGGATCGAAGCGATGCACACGAGCAGATTTACCCAGCTTCGGAGCTCTCCGGAGAGATAACACTCCTACTGCTGCTTGGTGGATTATATCATGTTCTTGCTAGGGAGCAATGGGAGCTACAAAACCTAGCCTGAGTGTCTCTAGTCTCGTATGTGGTAGATGAACTGAACCGGAGTCGAACCCTTCCTACGTTGCACTTGGGCCTCCTTTTATAGGCACAAGGGGTCACCACAGGTGGCAAGTAGACTAGGGTAAAATAGTAAAAACATTGGTTGGTACACCACTTTGTACAAAGGTACGTTGATCTATACCTAACTCGACGGCAAGGGACAAGAGCCATAAATGTCCGCTCTCTCACACCGAACAAAGGCAACAGGGACCGTCAAGTGCGCCTCCGTTTGCCACGATGGTAGCTTGTCGGCGCCTCTTATCGCCGCCTCCCGCCGGGCTGCACAGCCCATTGACACGCGTGCCTGGGAAAGCCCCACGGTGACACGTTGGCGGATGAGCTGGAGCGGAGATGAAGAGAGGTTACCTGCCGCGGCAAGGTCCTTGTCGCGCTCGGGAGCTTATCGCCCACCAAGCCTTCCCGACAAGCTCCTCTTGCCGGGGTCTTGTTTCCTTCGTGCCTTGAGTGGTCTTCCCGACAAGCTCCTCTTGTCGGGGCCTTGATTATTTTGTTCTTGAATGGTTCCAAAGGAGCCGCTGAGGACCTTGGCGGTCACCAGGCCAGCCTTGCCGCTGGTGTCGCGATCGTCTGCAGACGAGTTCGGGGTACTAGGGTACCCCTACTCTAGTACACCGACAGAGCCCCGGCTGGGCTACACACGGCGCCAAGCTCTGTTGGGCCAGGCCCAAAACAAAGGCACGGGCACGCACGGCCCGGATCACGCAGTTATTCGCCGGACCACCATGTCCCCCACGAACGGCACGTTCGGACGTGGCGTCGTGGGAGAGATCGTGGGGCTTTCTTTAATGGGAAAACCGAACGCCCGTCCCTCTCCCCTCTTATAAGCAGGGGAACAGGCGGGACGCCCACTTGCCCATTGCTGTCACATCAGAAACCACCGCCGCACCCCCCCCTTCTTCTCGAGCCCAAAGAGAGCGACGCTCTGCCCCTTCCCCATTGCCACCGGCACCATCAACGCCGTCGACCTCCTCCACCACCTTCGCCATGGCTCCGAAAGCCGACAAGGGCAAAGGGGTGAAACCGGCCGAGGCGCAGCGGCTCGCGGCACTGCGGAAGGAGCGGGCCCTCTTCGATCCCCTTCTCGACAGGAAGGAGCTGCAGGAGCTGTATTACCTTTTCTGGTCAACGGAGACACGGGCGCACCCACGCACGAGGGTCATCTCCGCCGCCACATCCGAGAAAGTTTCCATCGGGTACCCTTTCTTCGCGCTTTTCTTCCACTGCGGGCTCTGCCCGCCCTTTTCTGAATTTATTTGCGATGTCATGAACACATATGGCCTCCGCCTCCTTGACTTCACCCCCAACGCCGTCCTCACCATGGCCGTTTTCGCACACCTCTGCGAGAACTTTGTCGGGGTCCACCCAAATGTCGCACTCTTCCGCCATTACTTCACACCCCGCGTAGAGAGAGGAGAGCCGCTTGCCGGAGGAATTGCATGGACCTCTAGGATCGGCAAGAAGGAAGCGTATCTTGACGGAGAGCTGCACAGCAAGTGGGAGGAGTGGAGAGCTGACTGGTGTTGGATCATAGAGGAGGAGCCACAGCCTTTTACTGCCCTGCGCCAGACTCCCATAGTGCGCGGCAACGATTGGAGCAACTTGGCGCCGGAGGATGCCAAGTTGAAGATTGCCGTGACTAGGATTTTGCGCCTCCGGCAAGCAGGGCTTACCGTAGGAGCAGTTGGCGCGGACTTCCTTCGCCGCCGCATTGCGCCCTTGCAGGAGAGGGGGAGGCCAGCTTGGGAATTCCAAAACGCGGCGGACATCATGAGGCTGCGTCCGGGCCTCAACTGGAACTTTACTGTCTTGGAGCTAGACGGCATGCTGCGGGAGCTGTTCAAGCCAGATGCAGATAACCCCGAGTGGTTCATGTTGCCGAGGGGAGTCGTGCCCTTGTGCAACAACTCGTCGCTTGACCGCATCCGCGCGATGATGCCGTTGTGTGATTCCCACGGAATCGTTCCAACCTGGCAGGAGCCCGCTGACGACGTCGTGCAGCAGTTCTTCAACGACTTGGCGGAAGTGCCGATCCGTGCCGACGAGCAGAAACGGCTCACCCGTGACACCACCGAGCAGGAGATGGCGCGCATCACCACAAGGTTGGAGGAGGCGGCAGAAGCTGCCGCCGCCGGCGTGTTTGGGTTTACCGTCGAGGAGGCGGAAACAGCCGAGGCGGCAAGCCTTGCCGACCGAGAAGAGCTCGCCGGTGAGGAGGAGCAGGCCGAGCCCGACGCCGACCCGGATGAGCCTGCCGGGGGCGCCTCCCCTCCGCCGTCAAGCAGCTTGCCACAGGAGGAGACCGCGGCCCCGTCAAGGAGACGCCTCCGCAAGACCGGAGAAGTGGCGGGGTGGCAGACGGCTCAACAGCCGCCTCGCCGCCCGACGCGCTCCACCGCGGCAAGCGCTGTTGCTGCGGGGGCGCCTCCTGCCGCCACAACAACGGGAGCGGGGCCTTCTGGAGCCACGGTCCCCGCCAAGCGCCCGAGGGAGCCTACTCCTCCAGCTCGTCGCTCTGGAGCGGAATTTGACTTCTCCGCTCTCAGCTCCGAGGAAGAAGAGGAAGAGTAAGTTCTTGTCGCTGCTACTTGTAATTCTTCAATTTACTGCTTCATCTTGTATCTGACTTGCTTCATTGTGAGCTCTTTCCTTCTTCAGGACGCTGGCTCAGAGTGCGTCGAAGAGGGCCAAGACCCCGGTGGTTGCCGTCTCAGATGATTCCCCTGTGGCGACAGGAGACACGTCCGAGACTCCCTTGCCGGATCCGGCAACTCTTCAACCGAGCAGCCCCTAGCACAGCCCCCAGCGTAAGTATTTGATTCATTTCTTACGGTTAGGTGTGCTTGGGTGCTCTTTCATCACTGATATCTGACTTACTGAATTATGTAGGAGCAGAGCAGCCTCATCAGGAAGCACCGGAGGTCACTCCCGAAGTTCTGCTTGCTTCAACTACGCCACCAACAGAGAACTCTCCGCCAAGGGAGCGCTCTCCAGCAAGGGAGGCCTCTCCGACAAGGGGAGCTTCTCCGACAAGGGGAGCTTCTCCGACAAGGGGCAGCACCGACGACCCTCCGGTGGTGGAGACCGCGGCTACAGATCCCATTGCAGGTAATCTTCTTGGCTGAAAATTTCCCTTGGGTCTTTTCTCTTCTGTTCTTCTCTTCGAACGTTTGCTTGACTTGTTCTTTTCTTTTTCTGATCATCAGATCTATCTGCTGGAGAGCCGATGGAGACTGAGGTTGCCGGCGAGGAGGACGCTCGCGGCAACAATGACGACGCTGCCAACATGGAGGAGGAGGCCGGCGCCGACGGGTCCGCCGGCGAGGAGGCCGCCAAAGCTGCCGGCGCAGAGGCTGGGGAGGGGCCCGGTGATCGTACTGACGGCCCTAAGGCCGCAGGAGCGCCAGGCGCTGCACCGACCGCCGATCCCCCCGCCACCGATGCCGCACCAGACTCTGAAGAGCCCCAGCCCGGCGCCTATCTGAATGCCGGCGAAGGTGTCTTCATCAAGCTTCCGTGGGCATCAAGCTCCAGGGCACCTGCCGAAGGGGAGACCTTCGACGCGGAACTGCTCGCCTCCGCTGGGCTGTCGCTGGTTGACGCTCCAAGCAGCAGCAGCGGCGAGCCTGAGGAGGAGCAGCTACTGAAGAAGCTGTTGTCGCTCTACCGCGCCCGCCAAGCCAAATTGGAGTCCAGGGAGGCGCTTGTCGCGAGGGCGGGAGCTGATATGGAGAAACGCGCAGAAGAGCTCCAGCGCGCCAACAAGGAAACTCTCCGGGACATAGCGAGCGCTGGAGCAGCTTGTCGAGCGCACGGCCTTCATCTTGGAGAAGGCCGAGGTCGAGGAGCAGCAGAGGCTTGCCGGGCGAGAAGCTCTCCGCCAAGAAGAAGGTGAGGCGCAGCGGAAGATCAACCTCGATAGCTACGAGGAAGATCTTTGCATGCGAGCAATCAATTGGCGGGCACTCCAGAGGCAAAAGACGCTGCCGCTGCCGCCGAGACCGCCAAGAAGGAATTGGAGACGAGGTGGCTCAGCTGGAGGCCACCTCCTCAAGAGCAGCGAGGAGGTCATCATACTGAAGCGCGAGCGCCGAGAAGGACGCCTACACTCTCGGCGAGCTGCAGGGTCGTTTTGCTGAGAAGATCAAAGAGCTTGACGCCGCCAAGGACTCCAAGGCGGATCTGGAGCTGAAACTGACCACCCTGACGGAGGCGCTGAACGACGCCAAGGACCGAGAAGCGGGCCTGTTGGAGAAGATCAAGGCCAACGAGGAGCTGTTGGCGAATGCCGCGACCGCCCAGAATGATCTCAGAGATAGCATAATGCACTGGACAGAAGGTCTTGTGGACACCGCCGCCGGCATCCATAATGAGCTGATGGAGCTGGGGATGGTGGATCTTGGGTACTCCACCGACGAGAACCTCCAACCCAGCGCCAAGCTCAGCCTATTCTTCAAGGGCGTGTTGACGGGTCTCCAGCGGCTCCGAGAGGAGATCCCAAAGCAGCTAGCTGAGGAGTCGCGCCAAGTCTGCGCCGGGGCCCTCCAGAAGGTGCTGATGAAGGTGGCCTTTCGCAATCCAGGCGTCAACTTCACCAATGTCCTCAAGTCGCTGCCGCCAAGCGCTGACGTTGAAGCGCTCAAAGCCCTTGTCGCACCCATCGTGGACAGGGTGAGCAAAGTGAAGAGGGTTGATGGCGACCGCGTGGACTAGGCCGCCAAGTTTTATCTTTCCTTTGTCGCTACAGACCGTGTTTAGAACAACTCATTAGATCTGCGACAAGTTATTTTGTAATATACACTATCTTAGGCAATCGAATGAAATGTTATTTCCTTTACTCGATTTCTTCCCTTGTATGTTTATGCCCTACGCTTTTAGGGGGACTTGTCGGTGCAAACACCTTTGCCGCGAGCGCCGAGTGCAGAACGTCAGCAGCCTGCTGGCGATGCTGCCTCCGACAAGCAACCTTGTCACAACTAGTTGCAGCATGCTTAAGTTGTTGAGTGAACTCGAAACAACGTAAGGGCGCAAGCTAGCCGCGAGTTGGTTCCTCCACGCACGGGTTTTCCATACAAAGTACTATCGTTCGAGGAAGATAACTTGAAAATTTAAAAACTGATTGCTTAAACTTAGCAACTTAGCTTTTCTGTTGTTTGCTTCCCGGCAAGGTGATACTTCCTCGAGCGACACTTGGTGGCCCACACCCTTATCTTCTCCTTCCCCCCCGGTTAACTTGTGGGTGGGTGAACCTTGCTTTCTTTTGAGAAGAAAGAAGAGAAAATAAAGTTATGGAGCCTAGTGGCTTGTTATCGCTTACCGGGTGTGGATGCTGCACAAAATGTTAGATAACACATGCATATAAGATTATGAAAGCATGTATCGACAAGTTGTGCGCAACACATGAGCTTTACTGATGCACGGGGTCTGCGCCCGGTTTTGTACAAAGGATTACATGCAACAGCGGCAAGACTTCTACAAAAGGGTGGTTGCCGGAACGGATTCCGGCAACCGCGCCTTATGGGTAAAACTTACGAAGATGCTCTATATTCCAGGAGTTGCTCACCGGAACGCCATCTTCGGTCTCAAGGCGGACAGCGCCAGGCCTAGTGACTCTTTTCACCCGATAAGGGCCTTCCCACTTTGGCGTCAACTTGTTGGAATTCTTGGCGGATTGAACGCACCGAAGAACAAGGTCGCCTTCCTCGAAGCTTCTGGCATTAACTTTGCGGCTATGGTAGCGGCGCAAAGCTTGTCAGTAGCGAGCAGCTCGTCTGGCAACGAAGACGGTCCTCCTCGAGGAGCAGCGCGTCATCTTGTCGCAGCTGCTCTTGCTCAAGCTCATCGTGGCGAGCACTCGAGGCGATCCGTATCTGAGTTCCGTGGGGAGAACTGCCTCTGCTCCATAGACTAGAGCAAAAGGTGTCCGGCGCTGGCTCGATTTGGCGTCGCCCTGATCGACCAAAGAACCACCGGCAGCTCCTCGATCCAGCTTTCTTCCGCACTTGCGCAGCCCGTCGAAAGTTCTGGTCTTGAGCCCCGCAGCACTTCAGCGTTTGCTCTCTCGCTTGACCGTTGCTTCTTGGATGAGCAATGTATAAAGAAGATCTTGGCGCCAAGATCTTGGGCGTCTTTACATGAAGGTGCGGCTCGTCTACTGTGTGCCGTTGTCGGTGTTGATCCTGCTAGGAATCCCAAAACGGCAAACATTTGACCTGAAGAACTTGACTGCTGACTGTGCTGTCACCTTCCGCATCGCTTCCACTTCCGCCACTTTGTGAACTTGTCGATTGCGACGCATAAGTACTCAAAGCCCCGACAGCTCGGGAAAGGGGCCGAGGATGTCGAGCCCCTGCACCAAAAATGGCCAGGATAAAGGGATCGTCTGGAGAGCTTGAGCTGGCTGGTGTATCTGTTTTGAATGGAACTGCACGCCTCACACTTGGTTACTTGTGCGATTGCATCTGGAGGGCTTCGCCGAAGAAACCTTGCCGGAAGCTTTGCGGCAAGTGCCCTTGCGCCAATGTGGTGACCACATATGCCTCCATGTATCTCTCGCCAACAGCTTCTGTCCATCTTCCCGCAAATGCACTTCAATTTCACACCGTTGAGTCTTCTTCATGCATGTGATGTTGTCAACAAACTGGTACATACTGGACTGCCGGGCTACTTTTTCCGCTTCTTCTTGCTCTTCGGGAAGTTCTCCTGTCTGAAGGAAATGGACGATCCGCTGCGCCCATGCTGGAGCTTGTGGCTCGACAACAAGGACTAAAGGCTCATCTGCCGCTGCGGGAACATCAGCTTCTATGGCAAGAACCAGTGGCTCAACCGGAGCTTGATGATCCCCGACAAGCTTGCCGGAGCAAAACTTGTCGGGAGCGTCTGCTTCAGCGAAACAAACCTTGAGGCTTGTCGGAGCAGACTGCTTCTCAGCGATATTTGCGTTGATTTTGGGGACCTTTTTGGCAGCGGCTTCAGGGAGCTCTGCCGGAAAGTAGTCGCCAGAAACCAACTTCCTCTTCTTGCTCTGCCCAATTGATGGTGTTACGGTTGGTTGAGTTAGCTTGAGCACAAAAATTCCTGGTTCCACAGGTAACTTGAGTGCAGCACACTTTGATAAGCCATCAGCAATATCATTCTGAGCTCTTGGAACATGTTCCATTTGCAGGCCTTCAAAGTGTTCTTCTAGCTTTCTCACTTCATCAACGTAGGCTTCCATCAATGGACTCTGATAATCTTTGTTTACTTGGCGGACGACAAGTTGTGAGTCCCCCCTGACAATGAGCTTCTTGATCCCAAGGTCGATCATGATCCTCGAGACCGGCAAGCAAACCTTCATACTCTGCAGATTGTTTGTTGCTTGTTCCTTGGGAAAGTGCATCTGGACTATGTACTTGAGGTGCTCTCCGGTGGGTGCGATAAGCAAGACGCCCACCGGCGCCTTGCGGCGAGAAGGCACCATCAAAGTACATCAGCCACTCTTTATTTGCCTCCTTGACGGGATGCTCGTCTCTCGAATTTCTTCATCTTGCGTTGGCGCCCACTCTGCTATAAACTCTGCCGGTGCTCTGCTTTGGATAGTTGAAGTGCTTTCAAACTTGAGGCCAAAGCTTGATAGCCCAAAGTGCCCACTGACAATCACCTGCCTGTTGCTTCTCGATTTTGCAATATCCTCTTCAATGTAAAGCGAAAGTGACAACTGTTATCTCATGTGCTTGGAAGTAATGGCGCAGCTTTCTCGAGGCCATGAGGAGGCCGAAAAGCAACTTCTGCACACCAGAGTACCTTGACCTAGCCCCCTGCATAAGGGAACTGACAAAGTAGACCGGGCGCTGCACCATCCTTTTCTGTATCTTGTCGCAATCCTGCGCAGATTCGTCCTTGTCGGGACCAGAGCTTGACGGCGAAGCCCCCTGCTTGTCTCTGGATGCATCTGCTTCGGTTGCCGGCTCATCATCCGCCTCCCTCTCCGCTACTAACGCAGCACTAACCACTTGGTTGGTTGCCGCTATATACAGCAGCAACTTCTCTTGTGGCCTAGGTGCGACAAGTATTGGAGTGGAGGACAGGTACCTCTTGAAGTCCTGCAGCGCAGCCTCCGCTTCGGGAGTCCATTTCATTGGACCTGCCTTTTTCAAAATCTTGAAAAACGGCAGGGCGCGCTCAGCCGAATTAGAAATAAACCTGCTGAGAGCAGCCACGCAACCGGCAAGCCTTCTTACATCCTTGACGTGCTTCGGTGCTTCAATCTGGTCAATGGCCTTGATCTTGTCGGGATTGGCTTCAATTCCCCGCTGAGACACAAAGAACCCGAGAAGCTTGCCGGAAGGGACTCCAAACACGCACTTCTCGGGGTTGAGCTTGAGGTTGATCTTGCGCAGATTTGCAAAGGTCTCATCTAAGTCTTGAACCAGAGTTGCTTTGTCCTTGCTCTTGACCACTATGTCATCCATGTAGGCTTCTACATTTCTGTGTATCTGTGGCTCAAAGGCATCATGGACTACTCTTGCAAAGGTTGAACCAGCATTCTTCAAACCGAAAGGCATCCGTATGAAACAGTACGTGCCACATGGTGTAATGAATGCAGTTTTCTCTTCATCCTCTTCTGCCATGAAGATCTGATGATATCCTGAATTTGCATCAAGAAATGAAAGCAAATCACATCCAGCCGTGGAGTCAACAATCTGGTCTATACGCGGCAAGGGAAATGGGTCTTTGGGACAAGCTTTATTAACATCCGTGAAGTCAATACAAAGTCTCCATTTCCCATTCGCCTTGCGTACAACTACCGGATTGGCCAACCACGTGGGATGGAGCACTCCGACAAGGCCTGCCGCTTCCAACTTCTTGATCTCTTCGCTATGAATTCTTGGCGCCCAACGCCTGTTTCCTAACTTTTTGCTTGACGGGCGGCGTGAGGACAGACGGCTAGGTGGTGCTCAATTACTTCCCTGGGAACACCGGGGATGTCAGATGGTTGCCATGCAAACACATCGACATTCGCCCGCAGGAAAGTAACGAGCTCGCCTTCCTATTTAGGGTCAAGTGCGGCACTGATGGTGAAGGTACCACCGGTCGCCCTCCTTGGCGGGCACCATCTTGGTCTTGGCGGAGCTGCCATCGTCTTCTTGCACTTGCCGGTGGAGCTCGATGAGTGCGTCCTCGGCGGCAGCGCAGCACTCGAAGAGGTGCGCTTGCCGGAGTGGGCATCGAGCTCTTGCCGGACTTGGTAGTCTTCTTCTTCCCCGGAGCTTCAGCGGCAAGTGGTTTGCCATCCGTCAGCGGCTGCCGCTGCATCCCAGAATCTTGTCGGCACAGATAAGCGCATCCTTCTTGTCGCCATGAACAGAAATGACGCTTATCGGGCCGGGCATCTTGAGTAGGTTGTAGGCGTAATGAGAGGCTGCCATGAACTTGGCGAGTGCTGGACGGCCAAGTATGCCATTGTAGGGCAATGGGAAATCGGCAACGTCGAATGTGACCCTCTCAGTCCTGAAATTTAGTTCACTGCCAAATGTTACCGGCAATGTGATCTTCCCTTTCGGCTTGCTCCTTCCTGGGTTGATTCCTTGGAAAGTGCCAGTCTCTTGAGCTCATTGTCGTGGATCCAAGCTTCAAACACTGCAGGGAGATCAGATTCAGGCCGGCCCCGCCGTCAACCAACATCTTACTGACCTTGAGGTTGCTGATAGTTGGTGAGACCAACATCGGCAAGCACCCGACCGCAGTTATGCGATTAGGGTGGTCCTCAATGTCAAAGATGATGGGCATGCCGGACCACTTCAGAGGTTTGCGCGACTCCACGGATGGTTCTGCTGCATTAACCTCTCGCATCCATTGTTTGAGTTGACGGTGCGAGGTATGCAGAGAAGCACCTCCGTCAATGCAGAGAACCTCTGTTGCCTTCTGAAACTCTTGTTCATCAGCCTCGTCATCCTCCATATCTTCATCATCTTCTTCCCTCCTCAGCGCGTGCACACTTGTCGGCCAGAGCGTAGAGCTCACTGACATCTTTGACTTTGCACATCGCCATCTCTTCCCTCATCCTACGGTTCCGCATGTTCTGATGGAACGCGCTGATCACCGCGGCAGGGTGGACATCTGGGATGTTGTAATGAACACGGCTGAATCTCTGGATGAACTTGCGCAGGGACTCTACTTCCTTCTGGGCAAGCAGGTGAAGGTCACTCTCCTGGCCATGAGGCTTGTGGCCGCCTGTGAAGGCGCCAACAAACTGGTGGCACAGATCTGCCCAAGAGGATATGGAACTGTCCGGCAAGTGCATGAGCCAAGATCTCGACGTTTGGCTTGAGCACCGGAGGAAGTAGTTGGCAAGGATCTTGTCGTCTCGTCCCCCCGCAGCTTGCACCGCGATGGTGTAGATGCTGAGGAACTCCGAAGGGTGTGTCCTGCCATCATACTTTTCTGGCACGTCTGGCTTGAAGTTTTTCTTGTCGGGCCACTGGACTTGCCGCAGCTCATGGGTGAACGCAGGGCAACCTACCGCGTACGGCAAGTCGCCGGGTTCCCCTGGCGCATGCATATCGACGGTGGGCCCAGCGCGCTGGTCGGATTGACGCCGCGCTTCTCTTCGGCGCTAGATGCGGGTTCGAGCGTCTTCTTCTTGTCGTTCCTTAAGAACTTGGCGCTGATCACGGCGAGCTCGTGGATCCGATGACGCGGTGGAGTCGCTGTCGATGTGGATCCGAGGAGCTGGTGATCTTGGCCTTCGGGAAGGGGAGTGCATGGTGGTGTCACCCCTGCAGGTCTGCCGCCACCGGCTCGTGCCTTGTCGCCTCGCCGCAGCAAGGACGCAGTTGGTTGCCGCGGAACGTCGCCGTTGGCAAAGCCGATGAGACTCTGGATTGTGGCCCTCCATTCGTTGACCTTGTCGGCCGTTGGAGGGTAGTCTAGAAGTAGCTGAGCTCTCGCCAAGGCTTCCGTTGGAGTGGTGGGTGGCAATGGCGTACGGAGCGAGGAACGGGATGTGCTCGGACTCCTAACCAAGTTAGGAGGAGCAGCATCCGCCTAAGCGACGTGACTCGCTCATCGCAAGCATCTTTGGCGTGCATGCGGGTCTCGAGGGCCTCGGGATCCTCCAGCTTGGCCTTGATCCAACGAGCGTATGGTGCTGCGAGCATCATGACGCTGTCGGTCCCGCGCCTCCTGAGAAGGACGCGGTGCGGATTCGGACGCCGACGCCTGCGCCGCCTTGTCCTTGGACCTGGCGGCGTCGTGGGCTCTCTCGACGACGCCCGTTCCTCCGCCAGCGTCTTCCCCACCACCCGTCAGCTCCGGTGGTGGTGGGTTCGACGCGGACGGCTCTGCTGCTGCCGAAGACTTCTTCTTCGGTGCCATGATGACGAAGATGATGATGAAGTTGCTCGCGTGACCGCTGGATCAGGTTCACACAGCCCCGACGCCCCCTACCTGGCGCGCCAAAGATGTCAGGGGAGCCGATCGATCGTGGCCCACGAACACCTGTGGGACCGGGTCCCTTGTGGTTCGGAGGGGGGCGGAGGTTGCACAAAGAGCGGATCGAAGCAATGCACACGAGCAGATTTACCCAGCTTCGGAGCTCTCCGGAGAGATAACACTCCTACTGCTGCTTGGTGGATTATATGGTGTTCTTGCTAGGGAGCAATGGGAGCTACAAAACCTAGCCTGAGTGTCTCTAGTCTCGTATGTGGTAGATGAACTGAACCGGAGCCGAACCCTTCCTACGTTGCACTTGGGCCTCCTTTTATAGGCACAAGGGGTCACCACAGGTGGCAAGTAGACTAGGGTAAAATAGTAAAAACATTGGTTGGTACACTGCTTTGTACAGTGTACAGTGATCTATACCTAACTCTGACGGCAAGGGACAAGAGCCATAAATGTCCGTCTACATCACTGAAACGATTACAGGGACCGGCAAGTGCGCCTCCGTTTGCCATGATGGTAGCTTGTCAGCGCCGCTTATCGTCGCTCCCCGCTGGCTGCACAGCCCATTGATAGCCCCACGGCGACACGTTGGCGGATGAGCTGGAGCGGAGATGAAGAGAGGTTACCTGCCGCGGCAAGCGCCTTGCCGCGGCAAGGTCCTTGTTGCGCTCGGGAGCTTATCGCCCGCCAAGCCTTCCCGGCAAGCTCCTCTTGCCGGGATCTTGTTTCCTTCGTGCCTTGAGTGGTCTTCCCGACAAGCTCCTCTTGTCGGGGCCTTGATTATTTTGTTCTTGAATGGCTCCAAAGGAGCCACTGAGGACCTTGGCGGTCACCAGGCCAGCCTTGCCGCGGGGTGCTGCGACTGTCCATGCACGAGATCGGGGTACTAGGGTACCCCTACTCTAGTACACCGACAATGCTCTTTTGTGTGCCCTAATTAGCAAGTGATGTTAAATTATGCAATGACGTACCTGGGGAAATTTCCACCAAAATTTGAATTATCAAACTCATCCCATGCGCGTAAAGCAGAAGAATCTTTTGCGATGCACACAATCAATTAAAGTGAATGGACCTGCGACACCACGCGCGTTCAAAGTGAATGTGCCCATGCCTTGAGACCAAAATTTGAATTATCAAACTCATCCCATGCGCTTAAAGCAAAAGAATCGTTTGCGATGCACACAATCGTTCAAAGTGAATGGTCCGGCGGCACCGCGCGCAAAGTTTCGCTCCACATTTCCAAAATTATGGCCTACCTCCAAAATATCTACCCCCGCCCCCCTTCCCCCCTTCCCCACCCCCTTCTCTCCCCGACCACAAGTCACATTTCCCATGTTTCCTCCTTCCTTCCTTCCTGGTAAGCTATAGCCGCTTCCTCGCTCTCACCGTCTCGCATCCTACCGCCGAGGTCGCCATGGTCGTCTTCAAAGACCTCTCCAGCGGTTCCTCCTCTGGCGACTACTCCTTCACCACCCGGGTATGCCTCTCTTCTCTCTCTCGGGCTATGACTTGGAATGAAGGATTTTTACCCGGCGGTCGATTTGAGTCATTTCTTCCTCTTGTAGCTCCCTAGGACCATCAGTGGCAACGAATGGAGCGGGGTGGCTGAAGATCTATCTGGTCGTTGTCACCATCAATCTCCATGCGTGAAGCTAGTTGTGTTTGAGAAGTTTCTGGCATGTGCAGAGAAGGTTAGACCCTCTTTCATTGTTACAAATCATTTGTTAGATGTGATTCAGACACTGTCACGGTCCCAACCAATTCATACCACACCTTCAACCAAACGCATCCTAAGACAAAGGTCACAGTTTGTACCTAGTATCTTAAATTGTTGCCATCTCATCAGCAGTGCCATTATAAAATTATTTGGCACCGCTTCAGCAGTTTGTGCAGCCAACTTTGGTCCACACATCCGAGCAGCCAAGCAGTAAAATACTAAATCTTTATGGCATGAAGGAACTGGGCATCGGAGCAACTACGTGCTCCGGAGTCCGAGTCCCTGATTTTGTTTCCGCTGCATCGGCTCGCCAGTGCAGGGCACCGGTGTGAGATGTAGCAACAGTTGTCTTTACCCCAGTTTTGGCATACATAGTGGACGGCCTTAGCGCTAATAGTTCTATGTTACTAAATTTGTGCATGTACACACCTGTTAGTATCAATTTGCTGTCATCCAAACACTGTCGCTATGCTGTTGCAGTTATATTTACCTTCCTCGTGAAATATTCAATTTGTTATTTATTGTACATGAGTAAGAACTTGTAGCGTCGTTGTAAATAATTGTAGATTCTGATGTTCCAGAGTTTGGTTGTTGTGTCAGTACCAATTATTTCATTTGCACATTGATATTTTTGAGAAGATATGTCACAGTTAGCATGTTCCTTCAGTTTTACAAAGTAAGCATTGGTGATTTTCTATGTTGCTATAAACCCATTTCCCCTACAATTGTTACTGATCTAGTTTTAAATAGTGTAGGATGAACGGAAGTGTTCTTACTTGGAGTGGGTTGATCAAGAGTGGCCACAGTCTTTGAAGATGTGCCTAACGAAGCTCTGGAGCATGTATGAGGAAGAGAACACACATAGGCTTAGAGAAAGTCTTGTCAACGCTGAAGCATATTTCAAGATGCGGGATAAAAAGTTGAAGGTGGAGAATGAGCTCAGATTTTTTAAATCAGACTTTGCTAAGATGGTGTTGGCGAAGGAGGAGGCACTTTCCCAGTTGGCCCGTGCAAAACGGGTTCTTACTGAACTGAAAGCAGAGGTGGATAAGACGAGCCTGGATGATCTCGATTAGGGAAATGAATATATTGTTCTTATGAAGTTGAACTAGCTATTTGTTGTACTGTGATGTTTTTATGTAGCTACCATACTGTGATGTTATAATATATTTATCTACCTGATATGAAATTGGCAAACCGCTGTTCGATATGAAATGTGAATTTGCATAATACTGGAATTATTAATTGTAAACTAATAAACCTGCTAAATGTGTCATGGACCTTTGCAAACGATTCTAGCAGTAAAAGCGCTTGCGATGGATAGCCCAATGCCACACTATTTTCTTCATAAAATCGTGTGTGATATAGTTGATAAAAGCAAACAGTTAACCAAGGAAGACCGTGTGTGATAGTTACACCTTTCACACACGAGCCTACACATAAAACTGTGTGCTATGTGCGTCCGAACGGAAACGTTTTCCCTGGATTGACTATGTGGGATGTACATCAGAACGGAAACATATTCCTTGGATTGACTGTGTGTGATATACATACGAACGGAAATGTTTTTTCTAGGATTCACCATGTGGGATGTACATACCTACGGAAATGATTTTCTCGGATTACCATGTGGGATGTACATACCTATGGAAATGATTTTCTCGGATTACCGTGTGGGATGTACATACCTACGGAAATGATTGGGTTTCGATGCCTCGCTTTGATCGCTACGGCCCCAGCCTGGGTCCCAGGAGGGCCTATCCCCGACCATTTCTGGGTCGTGTGGGAAGGACACCCTATCACACACACTCACTTGGCGACAGTTCCAAATGCCGTCGCGGAAAGGGGTTAAAAACCGTCTGTTTAGGACCGACGCGCACCAGTGTACTATCTGCTGGGGTTGGGGTTAGAAGGAGTGTAGCTGGTTCTCTATCCAACTGGGTAGGGGTACAATCTGCGTGAGTCTGGGTTATGTGTGGTGGGGCTGGTTCTTGGGCAAGTACAACCGTGGTTCTATCTGCATCGACAGGTAGCACGATCTTTTCTGAAGACCGTGTTTTTACTCCCATAGATACTGCCATCACCCCCTCCAATTAAAATGGCCGATAAAAAAGAAAAGTAATTGAATGTACATACATTGTAAGATAGATAGGTGCAATGGATAGTAGGGAAGAAAACAGTGTTGGGGAACGTAGTAATTAAAAAATCCTACGATCACGCAACATCTATCTAGGAGATGCATAGCAACTAGAGGGGAGAGTGTGTCCACGTACCCTCGTAGACCAAAAGCGAAATCGTTATGTTAACGCGGTTGATGTAGTCGAACGTATTCATGATCCAAGTACCAAACGTATGGCACCTTCGTGTTCAGTGCACGTTCAGGTCGATGATGTCCCTCGAGCTCTTGATCCAGTAGAGGGTCGAGGGAGAGTTCTGTCAGCATGAAGGCGTGGAGACGGTGTTGGTGATGTCATCTGTGCAGGGCTTCGCCTAAGCACTATGACAATATGACCGAGGTGGTAAACTGTGGAGGGGGGCACCGCACACAGCTAAGAAACAACTGTTGTGTCTTTGGGGTGCCCCCTGCCCATGTATATAAAGGAGGGAGGGAGGAGGAGGCCGGCCCAAGGGGGGCGTTCCAGGAGGTGGGAGTCCTACTAGGAATCCGTTCCTAGTAGGATTCAGCTCCCTTTCCTTCCGACGGAGAGGGGGAAAGGGGAAGGTAGAGAGAGAGGGACAAGGAAAGAGGGGGGCCGCACCCCCTCCCCTTGTCCAAATCGGATTGGGCAAGGGGGGCACGCGCCTCCTCGTGTCGCGTGCCTCCTCTCCTCCACTATGGCCCATTAGGCCCATAAACTTTCCCGGGGAGTTCCCATAGCCTCCCGGTACTCCGATAAATCCCGGAACCTTATCAGAACCATTCTGATGTCCGTCTATAACCTTCCTATATATCAATATTTACCTCTTGACCATTTCGAGACTCCTCCTCATGTCCGGGATCTCATCCAGGACTCCGAACAACCTTCGGTCACCAAAACACATAACTCATAATATAAATCGTCATCGAACGTTAACGTGCGGACCCTACGGGTTCGAGAACTATGTAGACATGATCGAGACACATCTCCAGTCAATAACCAATAGTGGAACCTGGATGCTCATATTGGCTCCTACATATTCTACGAAGATCTTTATCAATCAAACCACATAACAACATACGTTAGTGCCTTTGTCATCAGTATGTTACTTGCCCGAGATTCGATCGTCGGTATCCTAATACCTAGTTCAATCTCGTTACTGGCAAGCCTCTTTACTCGTTCTGTAATGCACGATCCCGCAACTAACTCATTAGTCACATTGCTTTCAAGGCTTATAGTGATGTGCATTACCAAGAGGGCCCAAAGTTACCTCTCTGATACACAGAGTTACAAATCCTAATCTCGATCTATGCCAACTCAACAAACACCATCGGAGACACCTGTAGAGCATCTTTATAATCACCCATTTACATTGTGACGTTTAATAGCACACAAAGTGTTCCTCCGGTATTCAGGAGTTGCATAATCTCATAGTCAGAGGAATATGTGTAAGTCATGAAGAAAGCATTAGCAATAAAACTAAACGATCATTATGATAAGCTAACGGATGGATCTTGTCCATCACATCATTCTCTAATGATGTGATCCCGTTCATCAAATGACAACACATGTCTATGGTTAGGAAACTTAACCATCTTTGATTAACGAGCTAGTCAAGTAGAGGCATACTAGGGACAGTCTATTTTGTCTATGTATTCACACATGTACTAAGTTTCCGGTTAATACAATTCTAACATGAATAATAAACATTTATCATGATAGAAGGAAATATAAATAACAACTTTATTATTTCCTCTAGGGCATATTTCCTTCAGTCTCCCACTTGCACTAGAGTCAATAATCTTGATTATATAGTAACGATTCTAACACCCATGGAGTCTTGGTGTTGATCATGTTTTGCTCGTGGAAGAGGCTTAGTCAACAGGTCTACAACATTCAGATATGTATGTACTTTGCAAATCCCTATGTCTCCCTCCTTAACTTGATCGCCGATGGAATTGAAGCATCTCTTGATGTAATTGGTTCTCTTGTGAAATCTGTATTCCTTCGCCAAGGCTATTTCTCCAGTATTGTCACAAAAGATTTGCATTGGACCCACTGCACTAGGTATTACACCTAGATCGGATATGAACTCCTTCATCCGTAAACCTTCATTTCTGCTTCCGAAGCAGCTATGTACTCCGCTTCCCACGTAGAAGACGCCACGACGCTCTGCTTGGAACTGCACCAACTTACAGCTCCACCATTCAATATAAATAAGTATAAGGTTTGCGACTTAGAGTCATCCGGATCAGTGTCAAAGCTTGCATCGACATAACCATTTACGACAAGCTCTTTGTCACATCCATAAACGAGAAACATATCCTTAGTCCTTTTCAGGTATTTCGAGGTGTTCTTGATCGATGTCCAGTGATCCACTTCTGGATTACTTTGGTACCTCCCTGCTAAACTTATAGCAAGGCACACATCAGGTCTGGTACACAACATTGCATACATGATAGAACCTATGGCTGAGGCATAGGGAATGACTTTCATTTTCTCTCTATCTTCTGCAGTGGTTGGGCATTGAGTCTGACTCAACTTTGCACCTTGTAACACAGGCAAGAACCCTTTCTTTGACTGATCCATTTTGAACTTCTTTAAAACTTTATCAAGGTATGTGCTTTGTGAAAGTCAAATTAAGCATCTTGATCTATCTCTATAGATCTTGATGCCCAATATATAAGCAGCTTCACCGAGGTCTTTCATTGAAAAATTCTTATTCAAGTATCCTTTTATGCTATCAAGAATTTATGTATTATTTCCAATCAACAATATCTCATCCACATGTAATATTAGGAACGCTACAGAGCTCCCACTCACTTTGTTGTAAATACCGGCTTCTCCAAAAGTCTGTATAAAACCATATGCTTTGATCACACTATCAGAGTGCATATTCCAACTCCGAGAAGCTTGCACCAGTCCATAAATGGATTGCTAGAGCTTGCACACTTTGTTAGGATCGACAAAACCTTCTGGTTGCATCATATACAACTCTTCTTTAAGATATCCATTAAGGAATGCAGTTGTGACATCCATTTGCCAAATTTCATAATCATAAAATGCGGCAATTGCTAACATGATTCGGACAGACTTAAGCATCGCTACAGTTGAGACGGTCTCATCGTAGTCAACTCCTTGAACTTGTCAAAAACCTTTTACAACAAGTCGAGCCTTATAGACTGTAACATTACCGTCAGCGTCAGTATTCTTCTTGAAGATCCCTTTATTCTCTATGGCTTGCCGATCATCGGGCAAGTCAACCAAAGTCCACACGTTCTTCTCATACATGGGCCTCATCTCAGATTTCATGGTCTCAAGCCATTTCGCGGAATCTAGGCTCATCATCGCTTCCTCATAGTTCGTAGGTTCGTCATGGTTGAGGGAGTCCTAGATTAGGGGGTCCTCGGACAGCCGGACTATATCCTTTGGCCGGACTGTTGGACTATGAAGATACAAGATTGAAGACTCCGTCATGTGTCCGGATGGGAGTCTCCTTGGCGTGGAAGGCAATCTTGGCAATTCAGATATGTAGATCTCCTCCCTTGTAACCGACTCTGTGTAACCCTAGCCCCCTCCGTGTCTATATAAACTGGAGGGTTTAGTCCGTAGGACAACAACAATCATAATCATAGGCTAGCTTCTAGAGTTTAGCCTCTACGATCTCGTGGTAGATCAAATCTCGTAATACTCATATCATCAAGATCAATCAAGAAGGAAGTAGGGTATTACCTCCATCGAGAGGGCCCGAACCTGGGTAAACATTGTGTCCCCCGCCTCCTGTTACCATCCGCCTTAGACGCACAGTTCGGGACCCCCTACCCGAGATCCGCCGGTTTTGACACCGACATTGGTGCTTTCATTGAGAGTTCCACTGTGCCGTCACCATAAGGCTTGATGGATCCTTCGATCATCGGCAACGATGCGATCCAGGGTGAGGTTTTTCTCCCCGGACAGATCTTTGTATTCGGCGGCTTCGCACTGCGGGCCAACTCGCTTGGCCATCTGGAGCAGATCGAGAGTTACGCCCCTGGCCGTCAGGTCAGGTTTGGAAATTTAAAACTATACTGCCGACATCCACGGAGACTTGATCTTTGACGGAAGCCTATGTCAGGTGCGCCGCACAGTCACGACGAGCATGACCTAACTCTGTCGTCGGACGGTGCTCAGGAGATCACACCTGTGGCTACTCCGGCCCTAAATCCTAAGCAGAGTGCGCCATCCGAGGACGGGTGGATGGACCCCGCCACGGAGGCCGCACACTCAGTGGCGATAGAGCCGAATACTGATTTCACCTCCTATGAGACCTGTGTGGCCGGACACTTGGATTCGACCCCGGCCACGGGCTCCGAACCGCCTACGTACGTACCTATCGAATCTGATTGGACGCGGATCATGGAGTTTTCCTCCATGGATATCTTTCAGCACTCACCCCTGGGCAACGTGCTAAATTCATTAAGGTCTCTCTCCTTGTCGGGAGACCCTTGGCCGAACTATGTCCGTCTTGAATGGGAAGCGAACGATGAAGAAATTCGTTCCCCACCCACCACCAACTTGATAGCCACTGTCGACAACTTAACTGACATGCTCGATTTCGGCTCCGAAGACATCGACGGTATGGACGACGATGCAGGAGACGAACAGGAACCACCGCCCACAGGATGGTGGACTGCCACCTCATCATATGATATATACATGGTGGACACCCCCAAAGAGAGCGATGGCAATAAGGCAATAGAGGATAATCCCCTCGAGAAGCAATCTAAGCACTGGCGTCAAAGGCGCCGCTCCAAGCCCCGCCATAACAAATACCGGCACAAGAAACAATAGCGCTGCGGATAGTGCTGAAGACGAAGACAATCCCCTCCAGCCAGACCTCGAGCGAGAGGATGGGCAAGCTAGCCCTAAGGAACAGGCAGTAGACGGAGAATTAGAGCATGAAAATTACATGCCTTTCTCCGAAGACGAGGTGAGCCTCGGCGATGAAGAATTTATCGTGCCTGAGGATCCCGTCGAACAGGAGTGCTTCCAGCGCCGGCTTATAGCCATAGCAAAAAGCCTGAAGAAAAAGCAACAGCAGCTTAAAGCTGACCAAGATCTGTTAGCGGATAGATGGACCGAGGTCCTGGCGGCCGAAGAATACGAACTCAAGCGCCCAAACAAAAGTTACCCAAAGCGCAGGTTGCTACCCCAACTCGAGGAGGAAGCATTAAAGCCTATGCCTCCAGCGTATGATGCGGCTGACCGGCCACCTCGTGGCCGAGACAAAGCGGCATATCAGGCCAAAGTCCAGCCCGTACCCCGTCACCAGTCAAACAAAAATACAAAGGCCGGGGTAACACGCAGGACCTGCGAGATATATTGGAAAACAAAGCAGGACATGCAAGATCGATCTATGGATCACGGGGGTGCGCCCCAACACGTGACGACGACCGTCATGCCGGTTATACTAAAAGAAAATCCGGCCGGGCCAAATACAGCAGACAAGACTCGTATTAACTGCGTCGTGATATAGCCCGGCACAGAGGCACCGCACACCCCCTATGCTTCACTGATGAAGTAATGGATCATGAATTCTCGAAAGGTTTTATACCTGTAAACATCGAATCAGATGATGGTACAACAGACCCCGCGGTATGGATTCAAGATTTCCTCCTCCACATCCACATGGCCCGCGGCGACGATCTACGTGCCATCAAGTACCTCCCATTAAAACTCAAAGGACCTGCTCGGCATTGGCTCAATAACCTGCTGGCAAACTCCATTGGCAGTTGGGAGAATTTAGAGGACGCGTTCCTTGACAACTTCCAGGGGACTTATGTGCAACCACCGGATGCCGATGACTTGAGTCATATAACTCAATAGCCAGGGGAATCAGCCAGGAAATTCTGGACTCGGTTCCTAACTAAAAAGAACCAAATTGTCGACTGTCCGGATGCCGAGGCCTTAGCGGCATTTAAGCATAACATCCGCGATGAGTGGCTCGCCCGACACCTCGGCCAAGAAAAACCGAAGTCCATGGCAGCCCTCACCCCACTTTTGTGCGGGCGAGGACAGCTGGCTAGCTCGCAGCAACAACACATCGAGAGAACCTGGCAATTCAGATGACAAAGATAGCAATAGCAGGCCACGGCGCAACAGACACAAGCACCGCAACAACGGCGACAACGTCGAAGACACGGCAGTTGATGCCGGATTCAGTGGCTCTAAATCCGGTCAGCGGAAAAAACCGTTCAAAAGAAGCAATCCGGGCTCGTCCAGTTTGCACCGCATACTCGATTGCTCGTGTCAAATTCACGGCACCCATGACAAACCAGCCAACCACACCAACAGAGAATGTTGGGTGTTCAAACAGGTCGGCAAGTTGAATGCCGAAAACAAGGAAAAGGGGCTGCATAGCAATGATGAGGAGGAGCCCCGGCCGCCGAACACAGGAGGACAGAAGAAATTTCCTCCCCAAGTGAAAACGGTAAACATGATATACGCAACCCATATTCCCAAGTGGGAATGGAAGCATGCACTGAGGGACGTCTATGCGATGGAGCGAGTCGCCCCAAAGTTCAACCCATGGTCTTCTTTTCCGATCACCTTCGATCGCAGGGACCACCCCATTAGTATCCGTCATGGCGGTTCTGCCGCATTGGTCCTTGACCCCATCATTGACGGATTTCACCTCACCCGAGTCCTTATGGATGGTGGCAGCAGCCTGAACCTGCTCTATCAGGATACAGTGCGCAGAATGGGTATAGACCCCTCAAGGATCAAACCCACCAAAACCACCTTTAAAGGTGACATCCCATGTGTAGAGGCCTGTTGCACGTGCTGAATCACACTGGAAGTGGTCTTCGGATCCCCGGACAATTTCCGAAGTGAGGAGTTAATCTTCGATATCGTCCCCTTCCGCAGTGGCTATCACGCACTGCTCGGACGAACCGCATTTGCCAGATTCAATGCGGTACTGCATTATGCATACCTCAAGCTCAAAATGCCAGGACCTCGCGGGGTAATAACAGATAATGGAAACACAGAACGCTCGCTCCACACGGAGGAGCACACTGCGGCCCTCGCATCAGAAGCGCAAAGCAGCCTCATGAGGCAAACCACCAATTCAGCGAAAAAGACCCCGGACACCTTCAGGCAAGTCCGGAGTACCCTGCAAGAGGATTGCCAGGCACATTTAGAGCTCGCCTAGCAATTCGTCCTCCGTCCCAGCCCAAGTGAAGCGGCGAAATTTACGCCGCGCGTACATAATTACACACTCAAGATACCATGGGCACAGGCGGAGGCACGACCATGGCACGGCCCACAATGCGGCTCAACCGCTTCAGGACCTGTATACTTTTAACATTTTCTTCCTTTCAGGCCCCTATTCTCTGAAGGCCCTCTCCGATCATCTGATTATCGAACTCGTCACGGGAAGGAAACACCAAGGAAGCTAGAAGCTTTGACGTACAAGGGAATCCTCAGGTGGTCTCTGATAACGATCGATATACCTGTTTTGCATACCCACACGCAGCTTGCCCTTGGATAGGACATGTCAAATAGTCCTATTGTTCACTTATTGCACTACATGTATGCATACGCTTTGACGTATCATTTAAATAACAATGTACCGCATTAGCTCATTATTGCATTTGTTTATCTTTTTCCTTGTCTGCTTATTTACGACAAATTGCACCCGTACATTCTGATACGACAAGTGCGCCAGGGGCTTCGGTGTACCCCATAACACGGCATGAAAAGTCCGAACACTTTCGACAGTGCGGCACCCCGAACTTATAGCATTATATGCATCAGCTCCGAATCATGTCTTGGGTCAATAGTTGGGTTCGCCCGGCTCCCATGTTTTGGTACCTTACGTTCTGCTATATCGGCTAATGTAGCACTGGAAGAACTACTGCGATTGTGTCCCGGTTCTTCCGGACGAACACCTAAGTAGAGAAAGCCGAAAACTGACTGTCATGATGAGGCGAGAGCTGGTCGCTGTTCGAGAGGTCTCAAATCCTTAAAGATTTTTTTCGCTTCAGGCGAGGAGTCGGCCTTGTCCGATTTAGGTGTACATAGCGCCCCAAGTTCGGCCTTCCGAATACTAGGGGCTTCGCCAAAATTTAAAATTGTAGACTTCTATGGCTAAGTGAGAGTGATAAAGCTTTATAGTCCGATTGCCTGGTTCGTTGTGCTGAACACCTCCTTCGAAGGACCCAAAACTGGGATAAAGATCGATCAGGTTTATCCCGAACACCTCAGTACTAGTTACATGGGGGCAAAAGCCGACGACTGGCCAACTCTCAAATTTTATAAACGGCCGCCCACAAGGTAATAAATTAAATTAACAAGCGTTACTTAGCGCACATGAACTCGTTTCATATTACAGGATCACATGAGTACATTCATTCAAATATTACATATGTAGTACATTCCTCCGCCACAAGGCGAGCACCCTTCAGGACACTGTCATAATACTTTTCGGGGTGGCGATGCTCCTTGCCCTCCGGCGGCCCCTCCTTCACCAGCTTTTCGGCGTCCATCTTAGCCCAGTGCACTTTCGCCCGGGCAAAAGCCCTGCGCGCACCCTCAATGCAGACGGACCGCTTTATGACTTCAAGCCGTGGGCAGGCGTTCACAAGTCGCCTTACCAGGCCGAAATAGCTGCCAGGCAGGGGCTCGCCAGGCCACATCCGGACTATGAGGCCCCTCATGGCCAGTTCGGCCGCCTTGTCAAGCTCGACCAGTTGTTTCAACTGGTCGCTCAAGGGCATCGGATGTTCGGTCCCGATATCGAGACCGTAACAACTTCTCCGTCGAGCTCCCTTCCTCGGCCCGGTAGAACTCCGCGGCATCCGACACACTGCTGGGCAGATCTGCGAACGCTCCTGGAGAGCTCCGAATTCGGGTAAGTAAAAGGAAATTTTCCTTCACATGCTTGCTTTGCATAATGAATGCCTTACCCGCCGCTATCTTCTTAACCGCCTCAATTTCCTAGAGGGCCTCTTGGGCTTCGGCCTTGACATTTTGCGCGTTCTCGAGGGCCTTCGCAAGCTCGAACCCTTGCATCTTTTGAGTCACGCTCTAAGTACTCATATTTTTTGACGAAGTCCTGGATCTCTTGTTGAACCTCGCCGACTCGGGCCTCTTGCTTCTCGTGCTTGGCCCGCTCCTCTGTCGCTTTGTCTTCGGCCTTGGACAACGCCTTCTTCAGGGCCGCCACTTCGGTCGTGGCCCCTATCAAAATTCATGATGATCATGTGATCTACAAACCACTTTCTCTTTATCAATAAACAGATGGGGTATTACTTACCTTTGTTCTCTTCGAGCTGCCTCTTGGTAAGGCCGAGCTCTTCCTTGGACCGCTCAAGGTCCCGCTTCAGTACGGAGACCTCTGCGATGCGTGCGGCGTAGCCGGCCAAGCTTCGCTCATGCACATAGACATACTCTGATTAGAATCCTATGATTATTATTTGGTCCTCTGTTCGGCCTTTCTTTGCGAATGCCAAACAGAGCATCAGGGGCTACTGTCTATGCTGTAACATTTTCTTATAACTTGATTACTTACCTCAAAGCCTGTTAGGAGGCTGGCATAGGCTTCAGTCAGCCCGCTTTTGGCAGACTGAACCTTCTCAACCACCGCACTCATGATAGTGCGGTGCTCTTCATCGATGGAAGCGCCGCGAAGCGCTTCCAGCAAGTTGTCCGATGCCTCTGGATGGACAGAGGCCATCGGCACGGACGGCTTGCCCCTCTTAGCGAGGGGTCGCCTGACAGAGTCCGGAACCACTGGAGGTTCCGGCGCAGTATTCGGCTGGGGGCCAAACTTGCTGCCCCCGTCATTGGAGCCCATGGGAATCTTGCTCCCCATGCGCCCAGCGTCTGGAATGTCGCCTTGGGGCGCCTCCGGAACTGTCTCCCCTTGGTTCAGTGCCCTCTGATACAACACCTCGACGTCGTCCGTAGGGCGAGGGGAGGAGGTGGTCGGGAGTGAATCGCTCTTCATCTCCAACGAGCTCAAAGACTCCTCCGAAGAGGATACGTTGATATGGGCTTTGGGCGGACTACGTGATCATGTTCGGCATGATAAGAAGCAATAAAATAAAAACATACCAAGAACTATTATGGTATCCGAATACTTACGACTTCGCCAGGGGCTTGTCCCTGGGTAACCACTCCTCGTCGCCAAAAGCGGCCGCCGTGGAGTAGTCCGAAAGGAGAGTCCTTCCCTTCTTGGACCCTTCGGCCTCCCCTAACGGGGCGAACTTCCTTTTCTTGTCTCCCCCTGCTGGGGGGAGAAATTTCCTCTTCCTCCTCCTCGCTTTCGTGGGAGGAGGGCGCTTCGGTGTTATCGAACGATGAGTCTGACATGACCTTGCGCCGGAGACCTTTCCTGGTCCCCGCCGCCTTCTTCTTGGCCTTCTTATCCGGTGCCTCATAAGGCGCTGGAACCAGCATCTCCGTTAAGAGAGCATATGCCGGATCTTCGGGCAGAGGGGCCGGACAATCGATCTGCTCCGCTGTCATGACCCAGTCCTGTTAAATGGCATGGAGGCTTAGATCCCTCACATCATTATACTGGGGAAAGAAACATATTATGAGATATAAGGAGCTTACCGGATTGGCATGGCGCTTCGTGCCGAGTCCGCGATCCTCGGTAAGGGGAGGACGTACCTCGGCGGACTTGAACAACACCTTCCAGATGTCTTGGTGTGTCGTGTCGAAGAGCTCTCCTCGCGTTTGGTGCTTAGCCGGGTCGAACTCCCACAAATTGAATTCCCGTCTTTGACACGGGAGGATCCGGCGGAAGAGCATGACTTGGACCACATTGACAAGCTTGATTTTCTTACTTGTCATGTTTTTGACGCAGGTTTGGAGGCTGGTCAGCTCCACCGATGAACCCCAGGATAGGCCCTTCTCTTTCCAGGAGGTGAGCCGCATGGGGATGCCGGATCGAAATTCAGGGGCCGCCACCCAGTTGGTGCCGCGCGGCTCGGTGATGTAGAACCACCTCGATTGCCACCCCTTTACGGTCTCCACATAGGAGCCTTCAAGCCAGGTGACCTTGGGAATTTTGCCCACCATGGCGCCTCCGCACACCGCTTGCTGGCCGACCACCACCTTCGGTTTAACATTGAAGGTCTTCAGCCACAGGCCAAAGTGGGGCTTGATGCTGAGGAAGGCCTCGCACACGACGATAAACACCGAGATGTTGAGGATGAAATTGGGAGCCAGATCATGGAAGCCTAGCCCATAGAAGAACATGAGCCCACGGACAAATGGGTGGAGGGGAAACCCCAGTCCGCGGACGAAATGGGCAAGGAACACGACCCTTACGTGAGGCTCGGGGGTGGGGACGATCTGCCCCGCATCTGGGAGCCGGTGCGCAATATCTGCGGCCAGGTATCCGGCTTCCCGGAGCTTCGTAATGTTCTCCTCTGTAACGGAGGAGACCATCCACTTGCCTCCCGCTCCGGACATGTTTGGAGTGGTTTTGCGGAGAAAATGCGAACTTGGGCGTTGGAGCTCGAGTGCGCGAGAATGGATGGGCAGGGAAGAAGAAGGCATGGGTAAAAAGGAGGAGTCCTTGTCCCTTTATAAGGGCAGAGCAAACTGTGCCCCTCCTCACCTGCCTGGTAAACTCACTTATTCCCCAAGCGCCATAATTGATGGCACGGTTTGGTTACCCACACCCATATTGATGAGAATCCCATGATAGGGGGACACGATCTCTGCTTCGACAAGACGTGCCAATAAAACCGCCTCGCAATATGTGCCGTAGCTGGTTGAGAAAAACGGTTCGAATAATGACCTGGCCATGGCGTGATGTCACGTTGTCAGCGGATTAGATTTGTGGAAATATTATACTCTCTACGGTGGTATGTGGAATTTGTTTTGCAGAGCCGGACACGATCCTCGTGTTCAAAATCCTCTATGGAGTATTCAGAGGAAGAACCCGCCTTGCAATGCCGAAGACAATCTACGCACTGGACTCATCGTCATTGAAGTTTGGTTCAGGGGCTACTGAGGGAGTCCTGGATTAGGGAGTCCTCAGACAGCCGGACTATATCCTTTGGCCGGACAGTTGGACTACGAAGATACAAGATTGAAGACTCCGTCCTGTGTCCGGATGGGACTCTCCTTGGCGTGTAAGGCAAGCTTGGCAATTCGGATATGTAGATCTCCTCCCTTGTAACCGACTCTGTGTAACCCTAGCCCCCTCCGGTGTCTATATAAACCGGAGGGTTTTGTCCGTAGGACAACAACAATCATAATCATAGGCTAGCTTCTAGGGTTTAGCCTCTACGATCTCGTGGTAGATCAACTCTTGTAATACTCATATCATCAAGATCAATCAAGAAGGAAGTAGGGTATTACCTCCTGGAGAGGGCCCAAACCTGGGTAAACATTGTGTCCCCCGCCTCCTGTTACCATCCGCCTTAGATGCACAGTTCGGGACCCCCTACCCGAGATCCGCCGGTTTTGACACCGACAATGGTCAATATGACCTCCAGAACAGGATTACCGTACCACTCTGGTGCGGACCGTACTCTGGTTGACCTACGAGGTTTGGTAGTAACTTGATCTGAAGTTTCATGATCATCATCATTAGCTTCCTCACTAGTTGGTGTAGGAATCACTGGAACTAATTTCTGTGATGAACTAATTTCCAATTCGGGAGTAGGTACGATTACCTCATCAAATTCTACTCTCCTCCCGCTCATTTCTTTCGAGAGAAACTCCTTTTCTAGAAAGGATCCATTCTTAGCAACGAATATCCTGCCTTCAGATATGTGATAGAAGGTGTAGCCAATAGTCTCCCTTGGGTATCCTATGAAGACACATTTCTCTGATGTGGGTTTGAGCTTATCAGGTTGAAGCTTTTTCACGTAAGCATCGCAGCCCCAAACTTCAAGAAACGACAGCTTAGGTTTCTTGCCAAACCATAGTTCATATGGTGTCATCTCAACGGATTTAGATGGTGCCCTATTTGACGTGAATGCAGCCATCTCTAAAGCATAACCCCAAAACGATAGCGGTAAATCGGTAAGAGACATCATAGATCGCACCATATCTAATAAAGTACGGTTACGACGTTCGGACACACCATTACGTTGTGGTGTTCCAGGTGGAGTGAGTTGTTAAACTATTCCACATTGTTTCAAATGAAGACCAAACTCATAACTCAAATATTCACCTTCACGATTAGATCGTAGAAATTTATTTTCTTGTTACAATGATTTTCTACTTCACTCTAAAAAAAATTGAACTTTCAAATGTTTCAGACTTATGTTCCATTAAGTAGATATACCCATATCTGCTTAAATCATCTGTGAAGGTTAGAAAATAACGATACCCGCTGCGAGCCTCAACACTCATCGGACCGCATACATCAGTATGTATTATTTCTAATAAGTCAGTTGCTCGCTCCATTGTTCCGGAGAATGGAGTCTTAGTCATCTTGCCCATGAGGCATGGTTCGCAAGCATCAAGTGATTCCAAAAGCCCATCAACATGGAGTTTCTTCATTCGCTTTACACCAATATGACCTAAACAGCAGTGCCACAAATAAGTGGCACTATCATTATTAACTTTGATCTTTTGGCTTCAATATTATGAATATGTGTATCACTACAATCGAGATTCCACAAAAATAGACCACTCTTCAAGGGTGCATGACCATAAAAGATATTACTCATATAAATGGAACAACCATTATTCTCTGATTTAAATGAATAAACATCTCGCATCAAACAAGACAAGGTATAATGTTCATGCTCAGCGCTGGCACCAAATAACAATTATTCAGGTCTAAAATTAATCCCGACGGTAGATGTAGAGGTAGCGTGCCGACGTCGATCACATCGACTTTGGAACCATTTCCCACGCGCATCGTCACCTCGTCCTTAGCCAATCTTCGTTTAATCCGTAGCCCCTATTTCGAGTTGCAAATATGAGCAACATAACCAGTGTCAAATACCCAGGCGCTACTACGAGCATTAGTAAGGTACACGTCAATAACATGTATATCAAATATACCTTTCACTTTTCCATCCTTCTTATCCGCCAAATACTTGGGGCGGTTCCACTTCCAGCGACCAGTGCCTTTGCAGTAGAAGCACGCAGTCTCAAGCTTAGGTCTAGACTTGGATTTCTTCCCTTGAGCGGCAAATTGCTTGTTGTTCTTCTTGAAGTTCCCCTTCTTCCCTTTGCCCTTTTTCTTGAAACTAGTGGTCTTGTTAACCATCAACACTTGATGCTCCTTCTTGATTTCTACCTCCGCAGCCTTTAGCATCGCGAAGAGCTCGGGAATTGTCTTTTCCATCCCTTGCATATTATAGTTCATCACGAAGCCTTTATAGCTTGGTGGCAGTGATTGAAGAACTCTGTCAATGACACTATCATCAGGAAGATTAACTCCCAGCTGAGTCAAGTGGTTGTGGTACCCAGACATTCTGAGTATGTGTTCACTGACAGAACTATTCTCCTCCATTTTGCAGCTATAGAACTTCTTGGAGACTTCACTAGCAAAAATGCCCGTGCGTTGAAACGGGAGTTAAAAAATCTTCCATGTTTAGTTCATGGGTATATGAGTTACCAAGGAAAGACACTAACATAGGTAATGCTATCAAGATTCGTCTTAATCAAAAACTTAATTATCCATTTGCTAAAGTATCATACATGCACAATACATGCATCTGTCTACATAAGGAGATCCATAGTTGAATGGCCATGCGTTTCTATGGAAAAAATCAACTGGTCGTGACTTAACTCTATTGTCACCCAAGTAACATAAATCTACTTTAATCACAGCCAACGTGGGACAAAAGTCTCGGATGGAAAAAAACTATAGATGAAAGGTATTTTGGGACGCTAGTTTGGGAAGAGAGTATGTATTCCCGTCCTTGACCACTTAAATTTGTTCATAGCCTCCTAGCTATTTTCCAAAAGTATCATACATCAATATCACGGTTAGCAATCTCAATTGTGGAATTGTCTAAATCTCAGTGCAAAAATTCAGAACATGCATCCTACCTACTCCTGCCGAGCTTCAGTAGACCGAACATTGTTGCCATGGTTAGAAACTAAATCGGGTGAAATTAACATTGTAGTGTACAACAGACCAGACAAAATCTGAGTTTACGCATACCCTACAATCCATTGTGATCTATATGCTGGTTATCATAGCACATAAAACTGCAACTTAAAAGCCCAACCCGGCTTAAATTAAAAATAAAGTAAGGCGTAACACGCCTGCTCTTGTAGCCCATGCGATCGAACGCTCGACGCTCCTTGACCATCGCCACTTATATTCCTGTAGCTTCTTTTCCTGGCTCCGCCTCTACCCATCTCTCTCTCTCTCGCTCGTCACAGGAGGACAAAATGGAGCAGCAACATCGAAGCTGATGAGTGACCCCCGCGTAGCCGGCAGGTGTTCCGCTGCACCCCTCTCTGCCTCGACCCCGTCCTTTGTGGGTCTCCCTCTGTCGCCCGAGCCGCAGCAATGGCGACGGCTCCCAGCACCCACAACTGAGAGAGGACAGCACAGCGTGTTCGACCCCTCCCACCCATCACGGGGCACCTCATTCCCGTTTTTTCCCTCCCTTCGACCTTCCTGTGCAGCGAAAACCGAGGC
Organism: Aegilops bicornis; assembly: GCA_021605145.1. Taxonomy (NCBI): domain Eukaryota; kingdom Viridiplantae; phylum Streptophyta; class Magnoliopsida; order Poales; family Poaceae; genus Aegilops; species Aegilops bicornis. The sequence goes on along the minus strand of CM038673.1, from coordinate 130,408,853 downwards.
CATGGCCGCCTCATGTACACACAGCCATCGGGCCTGACCACGAGCACCAGCTCTCCCTTCTTCTATGTCAGCTTCCTGCCACCGTCGTCCTCCGCTGTCGCAGCTCTCCCTCCAACCTTTAACAGCAGCAGCACTCGATCCTCCTCCTCTTTCCTTATTTCTCTTTCAGTGTCTGTATATTTCTCTGCTTATTGATTCCCAAAACACCTCCTTGATACCCAAAAAAGTTGAATTCGTATATAAATTGCAAGAAGCAAGTGCAAGGGGGCGAGGTGGGACTATTTAAAAATAGCATCTAACCTTTTCTTAGCAGAATTTGAGCTAGCTTAGTTGGTTGCAATTCATATTGCGAAGCTGGATGTCATGAGTTCGAATCGTATATCAACATCAATTTTTTCCTCCCGTCCTCCACTATAGCGGGGCAACCTTTCACGAGGTGTGTGACTTAAACGGGCCAAGGCGACTTGCCCAGGAGCCACGACGCGCGGGTGCAGGCCCAAGTCCAGTAGTGAAACGCCGCCGCGATACATGGGTGCAGGCCCAAGTCCAGGAGCGCAATGCTTTTGACGTACACGCAGCCGACATGTATATAGATTAGTCCCACCTCGGATTGAAAAAAATTAATATGGGCATGGTGGACGGACGAAAAACGGACAAAATTACGGTGGTAAGAAACAATAGCCCCTTTATTAGTAGGTATAGATATATCTCAACTCGGGCATTTGCTTGAAATATTAACTTCAACTCCTGGAACATCTCATATGCTCCATGACGTTCAAAACGTCTTTGAAGTCCCGATTCTAAGCCGTAAAGCATGGCACACTGAATTATTGAGTAGTCATCGGCTTTGCTCTGCCAGACGTTCATAACGTCCGAAGTTGCTCCTGTAGCGGGTCCTATAGCTAGCGGTGCTTCCAGGACGTAATTCTTCTGTGCAGCAATGAGGATAATCCTCAAGTTACGGACCCAGTCCATGTAGTTTCTACCATAATCTTTCAACTTAGCTTTCTCTAGGAACGCATTAAAATTCAAGGGAACGGTAGCACGGGCCATTGATCTACAACAACATAGATATGAAAAAACTATCAGGTACCAAGTTCATGATAAATTAAAGTTCAATTAATCATATTACTGAAGAACTCTCACTTAGATAGACATCCCTCTAGTCATCTAAATGATCATGTGATCCATATCAACTAAACCATGTCCGATCATCACGTGAGATGGAGTAGTTTTCAATGGTGAACATCACTATGTTGTTCATATCTACTATATGATTCACGTTCGACCTTTCGGTCTCCAGTGTTCCGAGGCCATATCTGCATATGCTAGGCTCGTCAAGTTTAACCCGAGTATTCTGCATGTGCAAAACTGGCTTGCACCCGTTGTATGTGAACGTAGAGCTTATCACACCCGATCATCACGTGGTGTCTCAGCACGACGAACTGTAGCAACGTAGCATACTTAGGGAGAACACTTATACCTTGAAATTTAGTGAGGGATCATCTTATAATGCTACCGCCGTACTAAGAAAAATAAGATGCATAAAGGATAATCATCACATGCATTCAAAATATGTGACATGATATGGCCATCATCATCTTGTGCCTTTGATCTCCATCTCCAAAGCACTGTCATGATCTCCATCGTCACCGGCTTGAAACCTTGATGTCCATCGTAGCATCATTGTCGTCTCGCCAACTATTGCTTCTACGACTATTGCTACCGCTTAGTGATAAAGTAAAGCAATTACATGGCGATTGAATTTCATACAATAAAGCTACAACCATAAGGCTCAAGCCAGTTGCCAATAACTTCTACAAAAAATGATCATCTCATAGAACAATTTATATCTCATCACATATTGACCATATCACATCACAACATGCCCTGCAAAAAACAAGTTAGACGTCCTCTACTTTGTTGTTGCAAGTTTTACGTGGCTGCTACGGGCTTCTAGCAAGAACGTTCTTACCTGCGCATCCAAACCACAACGATTTTTCGTTAAGTGTGTTGTTTTAACCTTCAACAAGGACCGGTCATAGTCAAACTCGATTCAACTAAAGTTGGAGAAACAGACACCCGCCAGCCAATGATACGTCTCCAACATATTTATAATTTTTTTTATTGTTCCATGCTATTATATTATCAATCTTGGATGTTTTATAATCATTTTATAGTCATTTTATATCATTTTTTGGCACTAACCTATTGACATAGTGCCAAGTGCCAGTTGATGTTTTTTCGATGTTGTTTACATTGCAGGAAATCAATATCAGACGGAGTCCAAATGCCATGGAACTTCACGGAGATTTTTTATGGACCAGAAGGAAGATATTGGGCCCTCGTTGCACCTGGCGGAGTCCCGAGGAGGGGACAACCCACCAGGGCGTGCCAGGAGGCCCAGGCGTGCCCTGGTGGGTTGTGCCCACCTCGGGTGCCCCGGACCACTTCTTTGCTCGATAAATACCCCAATATTCCAAAAACCCTAGAGGAGTCGACGAAATGTTAATCCAGCCGCCGCAGAGTCCAGAACCACCAGATCCAATCTAGACACAATCTCGGATGGGGTTCACCACCTCCATTGGTGCCTCTCCGATGATGCGCGAGTAGTTCTTTGTAGACCTTCGGGTCCGTAGTTAGTAGCTACATGGCTTTCTCTCTCTCACTGAATTCTCAATACAATGGTCTCTTGAAGATCCATATGATGTAACTCCTTTGTGGTGTGTTTGTTGGGATCTGATGAACTTTGAGTTTATGATCAGTCATATCTTTTTATATCCATGAAAGTTATTTGAGTTTCTCTGATCTCTTATATGCATGATATCTTATAGCGTCGTATTTCTTGTCCGATATTTAGGTTTTGTTTGGCCAACTTGATTTATTTATCTTGCAACGGGAAGAGGTGCCCGGTAGTGGGTTCGATCTTACGGTGCTTGATCCGAGTGACAGAAAGGGAAACAACACGTATGTATTGTTGCTACTAAGGATAAAAGGATGGGATCTATATCTATGCAATAGATAAACGGATCTTGTCTACATCATGTCATCGTTGTTATTGCATTACACCGTTTTTTCATGAACATAATACACTAGATGCATGCTGGATAGCGGTCGATGTGTGGAGTAATAGTAGTAGATGCAGGCAGGAGTCGGTCTACTAATCATGGACGTGATGCCTATGTAATGATCATTGCCTGGACATCATCATAATTATTTGAGGTTCTATCAATTGCCCAACAATAATTTGTTTACCCACCATTTGCTATTTTTCTCGAGAGAAGCCACACTAGTGAAACCTACGGCAGTCGGGTCTTCTTTCTCATATTTTTTCCTTTGCGATCTACTTTTTCCTTGCATTTATTTTCAGATCTATTCAACCAAAAATACAAAAATAACATGCTGCATTTTATTTCCATTTATTTTATTTGGCGTTCGATCTATCAATCTACTACAATTTATCTCACGTATGTTTTCCTATCTTGAGGCGCCGTTACCCGGAAGGGATTGACAACCCCTTTAACACGTCGGGTTGCGAGGTGTTGTTATTTGTGTGCAGGTGTTGTTTACGTTGTGTTGCTTAGTTCTCCTACTGGTTCAATAACCTTGGTTTCTTCACTAAGGGAAATACCTACCGTCACTGTGCTGCATCATCCCTTCCTCTTTGGGGAAATACCGACGTAGTCCTAGCAAACAGGAGCTTTTCTGGCGCTATAGTCAGAGAGCAATCAAAAGGAATTTCTGGCGCCGTTGCCGGGGAGGATCTTCAACATATACTAGGTTCCTAATTATAAATCTCATCTCCTCGAAATTTCCACTATTTTCCATTTGCCTCTCGTTTTGCACTCCCCCACTTCACAAAAATTTGTCGTTTTATTCGCCTCTCTTTTCCGTTCGCCGTTCTCTTGCTTTCTAGTCTCGATGGCTAGCGTCCCTACTCCTCCTTTGTGACCAGATTTTGAAGTCTTGTACTTCAAGAAAAGACAAGGAAAAATTTGAAAGATGCCTGGTATAGGCCTATGGAATCGTATCGTATTTCCAACTTAAAGGGCTACGCCAAGGTTTTGCTTCGTAATTTTTATATAGGATTGGCTTTGCATCATAGACAACTTCTCAATTTTGCCGCAAAAGGGAATTTCATTGAACTTGATGCCAATGCTGCCTATGAAATCTTAGAGGGAATTTTGTGAATTCCTCCTCAAAAGAAGGGGTTTCCTTTTACCCCCGAGGGATCTCAAATGTTGGACAAACTTGGTGATTTTCATAAACATATGGTAGAAATACATAAATATAATGAACTCCTCAAACACCTCAATGGTAGTATCAATCGCATGAATACTCTTATTACTCTTTGTAACAAGCGTTTGGATATTTTGGATCTTAAGATGGTTTCTTTTCCGGAGAATTTATGGAAGCGTAATGAGCCTCCCGGGTTTGAGAAAACCCTTACAAAAGTTGCAGAAACTTCGGAAGACAAAACTTAGATCCTTGCTTTATGCCTTGCTAAGGGCGTAAAACTATAGTGCTTGTTGGGAGGCAACCCAATGAATAAATTTTATTTTTGCTTTTTGCTTTTTGCTTTCTGTTCTTGTGTGTTTACACAATTATGCTATTGGTATGATTGTGTTTTTTGTGTTTTAATTAGTGTTTGTTCCAAGTAGAACCAATAGGATCTTCTTGGGTGATAGTTGTTTGATCTTGCTGAAAAAGACAGAAACTTTGTGCTCGCGAAAATAATTGTTAGAAATCATCAGAATGTGATAAAATGCCAATTATTTTTGCATAAGATCAATATACAAATTATCCAGGCTTTCTAGTTTTTAAGAATTTTTGGAGTTCCAGAAGTATTTGAACAAATCTGATTACTACAGACTGTTCTGTTTTGAACGATTCTATTTTTTTGTGTGCTTATTTTGATGGCTCTATGGTTTTCTTTGATGAGTTTTTGTCATAGAAAAGTTGGAATACAGTAGATATAATACAAAAAACAAAATAAGAATTGGTTTGATACAGCACTTAAAGTAGTGATTTATTTTTCTTACACTAATGGATCTTACGAAGGTTTTGTTGAGTTTTGTGTGATTGAAGTTTTCAAGTTTTGGGTTATCTTACCAAGGATGAAAGAAGGATAGAAGAGCCTAAGCTAGGGGATGCCCCGGCATCCCAAGCTATTATCCAAGAATGAGCAACCAACTAAGCTTGGGGATGCCCCCGAGTGGCATCCCCTCTTTCTTCTAACGACCATCGGTATTTTACTCGAGGCTATATTTGTATTCTTCACATGATATGTGTTTTGCTTGGAGCGTATTGTATGATATGAGACTTTGCTTGTTTTATTTTATGTTTTAAGTTTTGATCCCTTGCTGGACACACCTATATCAGAGAGCCAAAATTATGTCATGACTTGTTAGAATGGCTCTCTATGCTTCACTTAAATCTTTTATGAGCTAGGACTTGCTCTAGTGCTTCACCTATATCTTTTTGAGAACGGTGTGCTTTGTTATTTTTGAAGAAATGCTCTCTTGCTTCACTTAGATTTATTTCAGAGTTAGTAAAATTTTGAAGAAATTCTCTCTTTCTTCACTTAAATTATTCTGAGAGAAAGAAATTTGTTATGCTCATGATCTTCACTTATATTGTTAAATAATAAATTCCTTGGAAAGTGTTGGTATGGATGGCACCCGTGGATACGGTTAGCCATGGAAAGTGAAAGAATGGTGGAAAAGGGAATACTGTTCGGGACTCTAAGTCATTTTCGTTGGTGGGATGGATACACCTCCCAAAAAGTTTTTATCTCTAATTTTTTCGCTTTGAGCTCTGGCACCTCTACAAATCCCTACTTCCCTCTGTGAAGGGCCTTTCTTTTACTTTATGCAATTTTTATTTTGAAATTGAGTCTCCATCTTCTCTCATAAAAAGCACCAACTAGGAGGCAATATGATCGTACTTAAGTATTGGGTATATCTATTATTCGAGTGTGTTTCATGAATGGATCAATGTTTGAGAATGATGGGCTAGGGATAACTTGTTTTAGCTTTGATATTTTGAAAGACATGGTTGCTTGTTGATATGCTTGAGTATCTAAATCATTATGTCAAAACTAGACTATTGCTTTGAATCACTTAAACGTGCAAGTTTCCATGCTATAAAGAAATGAATATGATATGACATGATATGCATCATTCCACATCAAAAATTCTATTTTTATCACTTACCTACTCGAGGACGTGCAGGAATTAAGCTTGGGAATATTGATACGTCTCCAACGTATCTATAATTTTTTATTGTTCCATGATGTTATATTATCAATCTTGGATGTTTTATAATCATTTTATATCATTTTTTGGTACTAACCTATTGACATAGTGCCAAGTGTGAGTTGTTGTTTTTCCATGTTTTTTACATCACATGAAATCAATACCAGACGGAGTCCAAATGCCACGACACTTCACGGAGATTTTTTATGGACCAGAAGGAAGATATTGGGCCCTAGTTGCACCTGGGGGGGAGTCCCGAGGAGGGTACAACCCACCAGGGCGCGCCAGGAGGCACAAGCGTGCCCTGGTGGGTTGTGCCCACTTCAGGTGCCCCCCGGACCGCCTTTTTGCTCTATAAATACCCCAATATTCCAGAAACCCTAGGGGAGTCGACGAAATATTCATACAGCCGCCATAGAGTCCAGAACCACCAGATCCAATCTAGACACCATCTCAGATGGGGTTCACCACCTCCATTGGTGTCTCCCCGATGATGCATGAGTAGTTCTTTGTAGACCTTCGGGCCCGTAGTTAGTAGCTAGATGGCTTTCTCTCTCTCACTGAATTCTCAATACAATGGTCTCTTGGAGATCCGTATGATGTAACTCTTTTGCAGTGTGTTTGTTGGGATCTGATGAACTTTGAGTTTATGATGAGCCATATCTTTTTATATCCATGAAAGTTATTTGAGTTTCTTTGATCTCTTATATGCATGATCTCTTATAGCCTCGTATTTCTTCTCCGATATTTGGGTTTTGTTTGGCCAACTTGATCTATTTATCTTGCAACGGGAAGAGGTGCCCGGCAGTGGGTTCGATCTTACAGTGCTTGATCCCAGTGACAGAAAGGGAAACAACATGTATGTATCGCTGCTACCAAGGATAAAAAGATGGGATCTAATCTGCACAATAGATAAAGGATCTTGTCTACATCATGTCAACGTTCTTATTGCATTACTCCATTTTTACATGAACTTAATACACTAGATGCATGCTGGATAGCGGTCGATGTGTGGAGTAATAGTAGTAGATGCAGGCAGGAGTCGGTCTACTAATCTTGTATTTGATGCCTATGTAATGTTCATTGCCTGGATATCGTCATAATTATTTGAGGTTCTATCAATTTCCCAACAGTAATTTGTTTACCCGCCGTTTGCTATTTTTCTCAAGAGAAGCCACTAGTGAAACCTACGGCCCCTGGGTCTTCTTTCTCATATTATTTGCCTTTGCAATCTACTTTTTCCTTGCCTTTATTTTCAGATCTATTAAACCAAAAATACAAAAATACCTTGCTGCGTTTTGTTTCTATTTATTTTATTTGGCGTTTGATCTATCAATCTACTACAATTTATCTCACGTCGGTTTGCCTATCTTGAGGCGCCGTTACCCAAAAGGGATTGACAACCCCTTTAACACGTCGGGTTGCGAGGTGTTGTTATTTCTGTGCAGGTGCTGTTTACTTTGTGTTGCTTGGTTCTTCTACTGGTTCGGTAACCTTGGTTTCTTCACTGAGGGAAATACCTACCCTCGCTATGCTGCATCATCCCTTCCTCTTTGGGGAAATACCGATGTATTCCTAGCAGACAGGAGCTTTTCTGGCGCTATAGTCAGAGAGCAATCAGCCACCTGTGTGCGAAGCACGTCGGTAGAACCAGTCTCATGAATGCAGTCATGTAATGTTGGTCTGGGCCGCTTCATCCAACAATACCGCCGGATCAATGTAAGACATTGGTGGTAAGCTGTATGACTATTATCGCCCACAACTCTTTGTGTTCTACTCGTGCATATCATCTACGAATAGACCTGGCTCGGATGCCACTGTTGGGGAACGTAGTAATTCAAAAAAATTCCTACAATCACGCAAGATCTATCTAGGAGATGCATAGCAACGAGAGGGGAGAGTGTGTCCACGTACCCTCGTATACCGAAAGCGGAAGCGTTATGTTAACGCGGTTAATGTAGTCGAACGTCTTCACGATCCAATCGATCCAAGTACCGAACATACGGCACCTCCGTGTTCAGCACACATTCAGCTCGATGACGTCCCTCGAGCTCTTGAAATAGTAGAGGTTCGAGGGAGAGTTCCGTCAGCACGACGGCGTGGCGATGGTGTTGGTGATGTGATCTGCAGGGCCTCGCCAAAGCACTAAAGCAATATGCCCGAGGTGGTAAATTGTGGAGGGGGGCAACGGACACGGCTAAAAAACAACGGTTATGTCTTTGGGGTGCCCCCTGCCCACATATATAAAGGATGGAGGGAGGAGGAAGCCGGCCCAAGGGGGGCGCGCCAGGAGGGGGGAGTCCTACTAGGACTCTAGTAGGATTCGCCCCCCCCCCCCCACCTTTCCTTCCAACAGAGAGGGGGAAAGGGGAAGGGAGAGAGAGCGAGAATGAAAGAGGGGGGCCGCGCCCCCTCCCCTTGTCCAATTTGGATTGGGCAAGGGGGGCACGCGCCTCCTCCTGCCGCCTGCCTCCTCTCCTCCACTAGGGCCCATTAGGCCCATTAACTTTCTCGGAGGGTTCCGATAGCCTCTTGGTACTCCGATATATCCCAGAACCTTATCGGAACCATTCTGATGTCCGTGTATAACCTTCCAATATATCAATCTTTACCTCTCGACCATTTCGAGACTCCTCGTCATGTTCGTAATCTCATCCGGGACTCCGAACAACCTTCGGTCACCAAAACACATAACTCATAACACAAATCGTCATCAAACGTTAAGCGTTCAAACCCTACGGGTTCGAGAACTATGTAGACATGACTGCTACCTCTTGAGCATGCGTCGGTTTTCCCTTGAAGAGGAAAGGGTGATGCAGCAAAGTAGCGTAATTATTTCCCTCAGTTTTTGAGAACCAAGGTATCGGTCCAGTAGAAGACTACTCGCAAATTTCCTAGTACCTGCACAAACAATCAAGAACCTTGCAACCAACGCGATAAAGAGGTTGTCAATCCCTTCACGGCCACTTGCAAAAGTGAGATCTGATAAAGATAGTAAGATAAATATTTTTGGAATTTTTTGTTGTATAGATTGGAAAGTAAAGATTGCAAAATAAACGGCGACAGAAATAGCTAGTTGACGGGAAACTAATATGATGTAAAATAGACCCGGGGGCCCTAGGTTTCACTAGTGGCTTCTCTCAAGATAGCATATCTTACGGTGGGTGAACAAATTACTGTTGAGCAATTGATAGAAAAGCACATAGTTATGAGAATATCTAGGCATGATCATGAACATAGGCATCACGTCCTTGACAAGTAGACCGAAACAATTCTGCATCTACTACTATTACTCCACACATCGACCGCTATCCAGCATGCATCTAGAGTATTAAGTTCATAAGAACATAGTAACGCATTAGGCAAGATGACATGATGTAGAGGGATAAACTCAAGCAATTTGATATAAACCCCATCTTTTTATCCTCGATGTCAACAATACAATACATGTCATTTCCCTTTCTGTCACTGGGTTCGAGCACCGCAAGATTGAACCCAAAGGTAAGCACTTCTCCCATTGCAAGAAAGATCAATCTAGTAGGCCAAACCAAACTGATAATTCGAAGAGACTTTCGAAGATATTAAATCATGCATATAAGAATTCAGAGAAGAATCAAATATTGTTCATAGATAATCTTGCTCATAAACCCACAATTCATCGGATCTCGACAAACACACCGCAAAAAGAATTACATCGAATAGATCTTCAAGAAGACCGAGGAGAACTTTGTATTGAGATCCAAAGAGAGAGAAGAAGCCATCTAGCTAATAACTATGGACCCGAAGGTCTGTGGTAAACTACTCACACATCATAGGAGAGGCTATGGTGTTGATGTAGAAGCCCTCCATGACCGAATCCCCCTCCGGCAAAGCGCCAGAAAAGGCCCCAAGATGGGATCACACGGGTACAGAAGGTTGCGGCGGTGGAAAAGTGGTTTTGCGGCTCCCCCTGATTTTTCCAGGGTATAAGAGTATATATAGGCGAAAGAAGTAGGTCGGTGGAGCTACGAGGGGCCCACGAGGGTGGGGGCGCGCCCTCCTACCTCGTAGCTTCCTTGGCCTCCACTCCAAGTCACCTGGATTGCGTTTGTTCCAAAAAATATCCTCACGAAGGTTTCATTCCGTTTGGATTCCATTTGATATTCCTTTTCTGCGAAACACTGAAATAGGCAAAAAACAGCAATTTGCACCGGGCCTTCGGTTAATAGGTTAGTCCCAAAAATAATATAAAAAGGTATATTAAAGCCCATTAAACATCCAAAACAGATAATATAATAGCATGGAACAATAAAAAATTATAGATACGTTGGGGACGTATCAAGCATCCCCAAGCTTAATTCCTGCTCGTCCTCGAGTAGGTAAATGATAAAAACAGAATTTTTGATGTGGAATGCTACCTAGCATAATTTTCAATGTAATTTTCTTTATTGTGGCATGAACGTTCAGATCCGAAAGATTCAGGACAAAAGTTTAATATTGACATAAAAATAATAATACTTCAAGCACACTAACTAAGCAATTATGTCTTCTCAAAATAATATGGCCAAAGAAAGCTTATCCCTACAAAATCATATAGTTTGGCTATGCTTCATTTTCGTCACACAAAAATGCTCTCATCATGCACAAACCCGATGATAAGCCAAGCAATTGTTTCATACTTTAGTATTCTCAATCTTTTTTCAACTTTCACGCAATACATGAGCGTGAGCCATGGATATATCACTATGGGTGGAATAGAATATAATGATGGGGGGTGTGTGGAGAAGAAAAAAAGGAGAAAGTCTCACATTGACGCGGCTATTCAACGGGCTATGGAGATGCCCATCAATTGATGTCAATGCGAGGAGTAGGGATTGCCATGCAACGGATGCACTAGAGCTATAAATGTATGAAAGCTCAACAAAAGAAACTAAGTGGGTGTGCATCCAACTTGCTTGCTCACGAAGACCTAGGGCATTTGAGGAAGCACATCGTTGGAATATACAAGCCAAGCTCTATAATGAAAAATTCCCACTAGTATATGAAAGTGACAATATAAGAGACTCTCTATCATGAAGATCATGGTGCTACTTTGAAGCAAAACTGTGGGAAAAGGATAGTAGCATTGTCCCTTTTATTTCTCTTTTTTTTGGCCTTTTTTGTCGTTTCCTTTTTTTCTTTTTCTTTTTTGGGACAATGCTCTATTAATGATGATCATCACACTTCTATTTATTTACACCTCAAAGATTACAACTCGATACGAGAACAAAGTATGACTCTATATGAATGCCTCTGGCGGTGTACAGGGATGGGCAATGAAACAAGAGTGACATGTATGAAAATATGCATGGTGGCCTTGCCACATATACGATATCAACTACATGATCATGCAAGGCAATATGACAATGATGAAGCGTGTCATAATAAACGGAACGGTGGAAAGTTGCATGGCAATATATCTCGGAATGGCTACGGAAATGCCATAATAGGTAGGTATGGTGGCTGTTTTGAGGAAGATATAAGGAGGTTTATGTGTGATACAGCGTATCGTACCACAGGGGTTGGATGCACCGGAGAAGTTTGCACCAACTCTCAAGGTGAGAAAGGGCAATGCATACCGAAGAGGCTAGCAATGATGGAAATGTGAGAGTGCGTATAATCCATGGACTCAACATTAGTCATAAAGAACTCACATACTTATTGAAAAAATCTACAAGTCATCAAAAACCAAGCACTATGCGCATGCTCCTAGGGGGATAGATTGGTAGGAGAATACCATCGCTCGTCCCTGACCGCCACTCATAAGGAGGACAATCAAAGAAACACCTCATGCTTCAAATTTGTCACACAATGTTTACCATATGTGCATGCTACTGGACTTGCAAACTCCAACACAAGTATTTCTCAAATTCACAATTACTCAACTAGCATGACTCAAATATTACCATCTTCATATCTCAAAACAATCATCAAGTATCAAACTTCTCATAGTATTCAATGCACTTTATATGGAAGTTTTTATTATACCCATCTTGGATGCCTATCATTTAGGACTAATTTTATAGCCAAAGCAAATTACCATGTTGTTCTTAAGGACTCTCAAAATAATATAAGTGAAGCATGAGATATCAATAATTTCTATAAAATAAAACCACCAACGTGCTCTAAAATATATAAGTGAAGCACTAGAGAAAAATTATCTAGCTCTAAAGATATAAGTGAAGCAGGTAGAGTATTCTAATAAATTCCGATTCATGTGTGTCTCTCCAAAAGGTGTGTACAGCAAGGATGATTTTGGTAAACTAAAAGGCGAAGACTCAAATCATACAAGACGCTCCAAGCAAAACACATATCATGTGGTGAATAAAAATATAGCCTCAAGTAAAGTTACCGATAGACGAAGACGAAAGAGGGGATGCCTGGCATCCCCAAGCTTAGGCTTTTGGTTTTCCTTGTATTTTACCTTGGGGTGCCTTGGGCATCCCCAAGATTAGGCCTTGCCACTCCTTATTCCAAAATCTATCAAATCTTTACCCAAAAACTTGAAAACTTCACAACACAAAACTCAACAAAAAATCTCATGAGCTCCGTTAGTATAAGAAAACAAACGACAACTTTAAGGTACTGTAATGAACTCATTGTTTATTTATATTGGTGTTAAACCTACTGTATTCCAACTTCTCTATGGTTCATACCCCCTGATACTAGCCATAGATTCATTAAAATAAGCAAACAACACACGAAAAACAGAATCTGTCAAAAACAGAACAGTCTGTAGAAATCTGATTTGTTGGAATACTTCTGGAACTCAAGAACTTCTGAAAAACTAGGACAACCTGGAAAAATTTTATATTGATCTACTGCAAAAATAATTAGTATTTTATCACGTTCTGGTGAATTTTAACAATTATTTTCGTGAGCGTAAAGTTTATGTCTTTTTCAGCAAGATCAAACGACAATCACCCAAGAAGATACTATTGGTTCTACTTGGCACAAACACTAATTAAAACATAAAAACACATCCAAACAGAGGCTGGATGAATTATTTATTACTTAACAGGAACAAAAATCAAGGAACAAAAATAAAATTGGGTTTCCTCCCAACAAGCGCTATCGTTTAACGCCCCTAGCTAGGCATTGAGATTTCAATGATGCTCACACGAAGACAAGAATTGAAGCACAAAGAGAGTATCATATAGCACGTGACAAACACATCTAAGTCTAACATACTTCCTATGCATAGGAATTTTATAAGGAAACAAATTAACAAGACAAGCAAAAACTACCATATGCAGGGAAGCGGAAAGAAACAATAGCAATCTCAACATAACGAGAGGTTATTTAGTAACATGAAAATTTCTACAATCATATTTTACTATCTCATAATAATGACATGTGGGATCATAAACACATTCAACAAAATAGCTACCACATGAAATATTTTCAACACGATCCACATGCATGCAAAATTGACACTCTTCCAAAATAGTGGGATTAATATTAGCTAAAGTCATGACCTCCCCAAACCCACTTTTATCAAAAATTGCATAAGATTGAATATTCTCCAAATACGTGGGATCTAAAGTTGACACTCTTCCAAACCCACTTTCAATAATATTGCAAACACTATTATCAATCTTATATTCATCATGGGGCTTAAATAAATTTTCAAGATCATAAGAAGCACTATCACCCCAATCATGATCATTGCAACAAGTAGAGGACATAACAAAACTAGCATCCCCAAGCTTAGGGTTTTGCATATTCTTAGCACAATTTACATCATCATTGCAATCATGCTTTTTATTCAAAGATCTATCGTGAATTGATTTATAAAGTACTTCATCACAATTTTCAGATTCACGTATTTCAAGCAAAACCTCGTAAAGATAATCTAGTGCACTCAACTCACTAGCAATAGGTTCATCATAATTGGATCGCTTAAAGAGAATAGCAAGTGGATGACGATCCATAAAATTTTAGCAAGCGAAGATGCAAGCAAAAAGAAGGTACATGGTAACACAAGATCGAACGAAATAAGGGCGAAAGAAAAGGGCAAATCTTGTGAAGTGGGGGAGAGGAAAACGAGAGGCGAATGGCAAATAATGTAATGCGAGGAATAATAGTTTGTGATGGGTACTTGGTATGTCTTTACTTGGCGTAGATCTCCCCGGCAACGGCGCCAGAAATCCTTCTTGCTACCTCTTGAGCATGCGTTTCTTTTCCCTTGAAGAGGAAAGGGTGATGCAGCAAAGTAGCGTAAGTATTTCCCTCAGTTTTTGAGAACCAAGGTATCAATCCAGTAAGAGACTACGTGCAAATCGCCTAGTACCTGCACAAACAATCAAGAACCTTGCAACCAACGCGATAAAGGGGTTGTCAATCCCTTCACGGCCACGTGCAAAAGTGAGATCTGATAAAGATAATAAGATAGAAATTTTTGGTATTTTTTGTTGTATAGATTGGAAAGTAAAGATTGCAAAGAAACGGCGACAGAAATAGCTAGTTGATGGGAAAATAATATGATGTAAAATAGACCTGGGGGCCATAGGTTTCACTAGTGACTTCTCTCAAGATAGCATATCTTACGGTGGGTGAACAAATTAATGTCGAGCAATTGATAGAAAAGCGCATAGTTATGAGAATATCTAGGCATGATCATGAACATAGGCATCACGTCCTTGAAAAGTAGACCGAAACAATTCTGCATCTACTACTATTACTCCACACATCAAGCGCTATCCAGCATGCATCTAGAGTATTAAGTTCATAAGAACAGAGTAACGCATTAGGCAAGATGACATGATGTATAGGGATAAACTCAAGCAATATGATATAAACCCCATCTTTTTATCCTCGATGGCAACAATACAATACGTGTTGTTTCCCTTTACATCCTTTGGGATCGAGCACCGCAAGATTGAACCCAAAGCTAAGCACTTCTCCCATTGCAAGAAAGATCAATCTAGTAGGCCAAACCAAACTGATAATTCGAATAGACTTGCAAAGATATTAAATCAAGCATATAAGAATTCGGAGAAGAATCAAATATTGTTCATAGATAATCTTGATCATAAACCCACAATTCATCGGATCTCGACAACACACCGCAAAAAGAATTACATCGAATAAATCTCCAAGAAGATCGAGGAGAACTTGGTATTGAGATCCAAAGAGAGAGAAGAAGCCATCTAGCTAATAACTATGGACCCGAAGGTCTGTGGTAAACTACTCACACATCATTGGAGAGGCTATGGTGTTGATGTGGAAGCCCTCTGTGATCGAATCCCCCTCCGGCAGAGCGTCGGAAAAGGCCCCAAGATGGGATCTCACGGGTACAGAAGGTTGCGGCCGTGGAAAAGTGGTTTCATGGCTCCCCCCAATGTTTTCAAGGTATAAGAGTATATATATAGGTGAAAGATGTAGGTCGGTGGAGCTACGAGGGCCCCACGAGGGTTGGGGGCATGCCTACCCCCCTGGGCGTTCCCTCCTACCTCGTGGCCGCCTCGTGGCTTCCTTGACCTCCACTCAAAGTCTCCTGGATTGTGTTTGTTCCAAAAAAAGATCCTCGCGAAGGTTTCATTCCGTTCGGATTCCGTTTGATATTCCTTTTCTGTGAAACACTGAAATAGGCCAGAAAAATAGCAATTTTCACTGGGCCTTCGGTTAATAGGTTAGTCCCAAAAATAATATAAAAGGTATATTAAAGCCCATTAAACATCCAAAACAGATAATATAATAGCATGGAACAATCAAAAATTATAGATATGTTAGAGACGTATCAATGACCGAGACACGTCTCCGGTCAATAACCAATAGCGGAACCTGGATGCTCATATTGGCTCCTACATATTCTATGAAGATCTTTATCAGTCAAACCACATAACAACATACGTTATTCCCATTGTTATCGATATATTACTTGCCCGAGATTCGATCGTCGGTATCCTCATACCTAGTTCAATTTCGTTACCGGAAAGTCTCTTTACTCGTTCCGTAATGCATCATCCTGCAACTAACTCATTAGTCACATTGCTTGCAAGGCTTATAGTGATGTGCATTACTGAGAGGGCCCGGAGATACCTCTCCGATACACGGAGTGACAAATCCTAATATCTATCTATTCCAACTTAACAAACACCATCGGAGACACCTATAGAGCATCTTATAATCACCCAGTTACATTGTGACGTTTGATAGCACACAAAGTGTTCCTCCGGTATTCGGGAGTTGCATAATCTCATAGTCAGAGGAATATGTATAAGTCATGAAGAAAGCATTAGCAATAAAACTAAATGATCATTATGCTAAGATAATGGATGGGTATTGTCCATCACATCATTCTCTAATGATGTGATCCCGTTCATCAAATGACAACACATGTATATGGTTAGGAAACTTAACCATCTTTGCTTAACGAGCTAGTCAAGTAGAGGCATACTAGGGACACTCTATTTTGTCTACGTATTCACAAATGTACTAAGTTTCCGGTTAATACAATTCTAGCATGAATAATAAAGATTTATCATGATATAAGGAAACATAAATAATAGCTTTATTATTGCCTCTAGGGCATATTTCCTTCAAACAGGGCATGAAATAATTCACATTTATGTTGTCTAACCAAACAGAATAGCATGACATAATTTCACATATATGATGGTTAATTAAACATGATAGTATGACACAATTTCACATGTATGATGGCTAATTAAATAGGATAGAATGACATACTTCAAAATATAATAACTATGTAAACAGGATGACATGATATAACTATACGATGTGTCTTTTAAAGTGGTTGGCATGCCATAATTCAAAAACATGCCGTCGATGGAAACATGATGGCATGATATAATTCACGGATAGAATGACATAATTCAAAATATGATGACTATGTAAACATGATGAGATGATATAACTATATTATGTCTTTACAAAATGGGTTGGCATGCCATAACTCAGATATATGTTGTCTATGTAAACATCATGGCATGATATAATTCAAATATATGATTTATATACTAAGAAAGTGAGCAGAGGGCAATCACATATATGATGTTTCAACTAAGGAGATGGCATTCAATATTGTGTATATGATGTAAAAACTAAGCACTGCAAGACAACATATGCATGATACGAGTAATATAACCCTGCCAAGTTTGAGCATACACCTTAGGGGGAAAATAGGACTGGTCATCTGCCTCTGAATCCTCCTCTCAGGAGCTATCTGTAACCCGCAAGATATTTGCTTCATCAGGTAGCATTGTCTGCTCTGAAGACCTTGTTTTCACTCCAGATTTCTCCATCACCAATTCAAATGACTGATGCACAGGAAGAGCAGTTGAATATACAAACATTGTCGATAAATGCAATGAGTAATACAAACAAGGGACAATTCCATTTCTCCCCCTAACTTGAGCCACCACCTGGCATTTGCCCCTAATTTTCAGATATGCTCAAAAATACCCCTCTTCTGTCAAGTCACCTTACAAAAATGCCCTTCTGTGTCACTACCGTCCGGTCAAATGGGTTTGACCGTCTGGTGAACAGTAACATGGTGAGCAGTAAATTCGAGAAAAATAGCAAAAAAAATCTGAAATTTTATGGGATCGAAGATACTCAAGGGAGCAAGGTGCGTGCCAAATTTTGGCACAGTTTGGACATTCCAGCAGCTCGTGTCAAAGGAAAAACTTAAAAATGTATGCTGCGAATAGTAAATTCAAAAAAATAGTAATAAAATTCAAAAAAAATATGACATTTCTTGGCATCAAAGAGGCTAGGGTGCGCAAGGTGCGTGCAAACTTTTGTTGTGTTTCGACACTTTAGGAGCTCGTGGAGAAAAAACTAAATTTGGCGCAGAAAAAAAAACTTTGAAAAATGCACTATTTTGTTTTTTTTTTGCTAGAGGACCTCGCATGTCATTTGATCACAAAAACTTGCAAGCGCCTTGTGCACCCAAGCCTCTTTGATGCCAAAAAATTCATATATTTTAAAATTTTCTTTCTATTTTCTTGAATTTACTGTTCACATCATATAGATTTACATTTTTTCCTTTCCCACGAGTTCCTGGAATGTCCAAATAGCGTGAAAATTTGCACGCACCTTGCGCCCTTGAGTATCTTCAATCCCACAAAATTTCAGATTTTTTTGTTGCTATTTTTTAATTTACTGTTCACCATGTTACTATTCACTAGATGGTCTAAGCCATTTGACTGGACGGCAAGGGCATTTCTATAAGGTGACTTTACGCAAGAGGGGTATTTTTTAGCATACCTAAAAATTAGGGGCAAATGCCAGGTGGTGGCTCAAGTTAGGGGGAGAAATGGAATTGTCCCTACAAACAAAGGATGGCATGATATAATTCACATATATGACAATTTGCTAAAACAGCATGGCATTGCATAATTCACATATATAATGCCTTGCAACAAGATAGCATTGCATAATTCACATATATAATGTCTTGCAACAATATGGCATTGCAAAATTCACATACATGGTAATTAGACACTAAACATGTGGCATTCACACAAAGCATGTCTAAACTGAGCAAATGACATGCCAATGCAAGACACCATATGGATGATATGAGAAATATAGCCATGCCAAGTTAGAGCATGCACCTCGGGGGGGGGGGGGGAATAGGACTGGTAAAATGTCAATTAATCCACCGATGATGACCTATCCGTAACCAGCAAGACATGCGCTTCGTCAGATAGCATTATCTGCTCTGAAGACCTTGTTTCCACTCCTGATTTTTTTTCCATGACCGTGTCGAATGGCTGATGCATGGGAAGAGTAATTGAATGTACTAAAAATGTTGACAAATTTAATACGTAATAAAAAAGGATGACATAATATAATTCATATATAAGATGACTGGCTAACCAGGGTGGCATTGCAAAATTCACATATATGATGCCTGGCTAAACAAGATGGCATTGCATGATTCACATTTATGACATATAAACTAAATAGATGGCATTCACACTTGCAGGGTGGCTACAGCTTCGTACAGAAAGTTAAAAAGAAACAAGTCCATCCTTAATCTTGTATTCTAAGTAGTCTGTGGGTTCCACTGTCAGTACAGTAGCGAAAGAAGTATATATTAAATAAGTAATATATAATATAAAAATCTAAAGTTAAAGACAGAATTCAAACTCAGGTCATCGCGTTGCGAGCATCCGGTGCTAAACAGTCCAGCACATTTTTGTTGTGGGCCATGCTGGAGATATATCTCCATGTCTACTCTTATACTCCCTCCATTCCTAAATATTTGTCTTTTTCAGATTTCAAATGGACTACCACATACAGATGTGTATGTAGACATATTTTAAAGTGTAGATTCACTCATTTTGCTCCGTATGTAGCCACTTGTTGAGATCTCTAAAAAGACAAATATTTAGGAATGGAGGGAGTATAAAATAGAGTTGGTGATGATGGTGTGCGTGCCATCCTGCAATATAGGCCGTCGGACTTATATCTAACGGATAGGAAGGAAACTGTGGCAATTTTGCAAAAAGATACCCACACCCCTCTCCATGTTTGCAAATAAGGCCTTCCCTCGTTCATCCTTTTCTCTCACAAGATAAACTACTCATACAAGAGGATCTTGATGTTCCGTGCAACGCACGGGCATCTAGCTAGTTTCTTTTAAAATAGTTACTGCGATAATTGGGTTGAAGTGACATATTTTATGTCTGCCCCGAATGATTTCAGATTCACTAGTTGTAACAAAGAAAAGGTTGCCTTATTAATTAACAGAAAACAGGGTGAAAACTATCAAATGAGGCTGGTGAAAACAAGGCACACTGGGTTCAGCGTCATCATCATTACAGCTGTGCGCGTGCGAGAAGTCTACGTATCGAGGGGGCTACGGAGAGAAAGACGTATCAAGTGTGTGCGCGGTAGGCACAAAGGCACAACTAGCGAGTGTGTGTGTACGTGTGTGTGTTTGAGAGAGAAGCAGTAGATAGATTATTATCAAGATCGAGGTGCCACCCTACTCCTTCGGTGTCGGGTAGTGTGTGTGTGTGTGTGTGTGTGTGTGTGTGTGTGTGTGTGTGTGTGTGTGTGTGTGTGTTTGAGAGAAAAGCCAGTCGATAGATTAGTATTAAGATTGAGGTGCCACCCTACTCCTTCGGTGTCGGGAAGTGTGTGTGGGGGGGCAGTGACACTTACATATCTCTACTCTCATAAAAAACAGAGTTGGTGATGATGGTGTGCATGCCATCCTGCAATATAGGCCATCTGATTTATATCCGATGGATAGGAAGGAAATTACGACAATTTTGCAAAAAGATACCCACACCCCTCTCCACATTTGCAAATAAGGCCTTCCCTCGTTCATCCTTTTCTCCCACAAGATAAACTACTCATACAAATGCATCTTGATGTTCCGTGCAACGCATGGGCATCTTGCTAGTACGGAGGAGTTTGTGTGACACATATCTATATTAAGGGATAGGTAGATAGCATGTGTGCGAGGCATACTTAAAGCATCACGGAGATAAACAAACGGTGTGCATGCAAGTGCCAGAAAAATGAAGCGAGAAACAATGTCTACGCGCGCGCGCGTGTATGGGTGTGATAGAGAGAGAGAGAGCGAAATCTAAAAAAGGTGCTCTGCTGGAATCCCATTGTATGTATTCATATGGTTCCGGAACTCGAGTTAACCTTAATTAGGCATATGTGTGAGAGACATAATTATACTTTGAGATATTAGTGGCTGTGGGTGGGCGGAATTAAAGGGGTGGGCATCTTCGACAGAGAGAGCGTGTGTGTTTCTGTGTGAGAGACTTGTAGGACGGGGTAGAAAGACGAATTCTAACCTTGACGGAGGGAGAGAAATACACGAAGTGCGCGTGTGTGATTCCGATGCCCACGGGGAAATGAGATATGTATGCATGTGAGAGAGATTGCACAATTCATTCACGTATCACTATCTAGCGATCGTGGGCATGCATCGCTTGAACATAAATCAATATTTACTTCGTATGGTGGCCAAAGGTACAATATCGATTCAATGCTATAAAGATTGGACACTCACATATCACACTTTTATATCTAAATAAACCTTTTCAATTGTGCATGCCAAAGTTACAGTGATGTTTCTTCAAACAACCAATTTAGCTATCATGTACATGCACCGTTGTTAGTCTTGCATTCTAATTCATTAGTCTTGGATGATTTAAGGTTCTATTATGAAGTAATATATGTAATATTCATATATGAATTCAACGGGTACGCAATGTATGAAATAGAGGCTATATAATCATATGAGGTAACACTTTTAAGTAGCGGACTACAATATCCATTTCTTTTGTGGGAGTACAGTATCCATTTCTTTTTGTGCGCCTCTACACTAACACGTCAATGCATTATGTTTAAAGTAAATAACCAATGGCACTAAATTATCTATTTACACGAGAAATACATAGGCTGAGCGGTTGATCCCTTTTTTGTGAATGCGCCTCTACACCCGTACGATTGGCCGCGCCCGTGTGGACGTGCAAGTTATCGGTGCATCACCCTGAGTTATTGTAATTTTTTATGGGGTGGACTTCACACCAGTTATTAACTGCTGACGCGTTATACGTCTCCAACGTATCTATAATTTTTGATTGTTCCATGCTGTTATATTATCAATCATGGATGTTTTATAATCATTTTATAGTCATTTTATATCATTTTTGGTACTAACTTATTGACCTAGTGCCAAGTGCCAGTTGCTATTTTTCCATGTTTTTCACATCGCAGGAAATCAATATCAGACGGAGTCCAAATGCCACGAAACTCCACGGAGAATTTTTATGGGCCAGAAGGAACACAACGGGCCCTCATTGCACCTGGGGGGAGTCCCGAGGAGGGGACAACCCACCAGGGCGCGCCCTGGTGGGCTGTGCCCACCTCGGGTGCCCCCCGGACAACCTCTTTGCTCTATAAATAACCCAATATTCCAGAAACCCTAGGGGAGTCGACGAAATATTCATCTAGCCGCCGCAGAGTCCAGAACCACCAGATCCAATCTAGACACCATCTCGTATGGGATTCACCATCTCCATTGGTGCCTCTCCGATGATGCGTGAGTAGTTCTTTGTAGACCTTCGGGTCCGTAGTTAGTAGCTAGATGATTTTCTCTCTCTCGCTGAATTCTCAATACAACGATCTCTTGGAGATCCATATGATGTAACTCTTGTGTGGTGTGTTTGTTGGGATATTATGAACTTTGAGTTTATGATCAGTCATATCTTTTTATATCCATGGAAATTGTTTGAGTTTCTTTGATCTCTTATAGCCTCATATTTCTTCTCCGATATTTGGGTTTTGTTTGGCCAACTTTATCTATTTATCTTGCAACTGGAAGAGGTGCCCGGTAGTGGGTTTGATCTTATGATGCTTGATCCCAGTGACAGGAAGGGAAACAACACGTATGTATCGTTGCTACTATGGATAAAAAGATGGGATCTATTTCTACGCAATAGATAAACGGATCTTGTCTACATAATTTCGTCGTTCTTATTGCATTACTCCATTTTTTCATGAACGTAATACACTAGATGCATGTTGGATAGCGGTTGATGTGTGGAGTAAGAGTAGTAGATGCAGGCAGGAGTCGGTCTACTAATCTTGGACGTGATGCCTATGTAATGATCATTTCCTGGATATCGTCATGATTATTTGAGGTTCTATCAATTACCCAAAAGTAATTTGTTTACCCACCGTTTGCTATTTTTCTCGAGAGAAGCCACTAGTGAAACCTACGGCCCCCGGGTCTTCTTTCTCATATATTTGCTTGCGATCTATTTTTCCTTTGCATTTTTATTCAGATCTATTAAACAAAAAATACAAAAATAATTTGTTGCACTTTATTTTATCTACGATCTATTATTCAATCTATTACAAATTTTTGGCATCGTTACCCAAAAGGAATTGACAGCCCCTTTAACACGTCGGGTTGCGAGGTGTTGTTATTTGTGTGCAGGTGTTGCTTACGTTGTGTTGCTTCGTTCTCCTACTGGTTCGATAACCTTGGTTTCTTCACTAAGGTAAATACCTACCATCGTTGTGCTGCATCATCCCTTCCTCTTTGGGGAAATACCGACGTAGTCCTAGCAGACAGGAGCTTTCCTGGCGCTATAGTCAGAGAGCAATCAAAAGGAATTTATGGCACCATTTCCGGGGAGGATCTTCAACATATACCAGGTTCCTAATCACAAATCTCATCTTCTCCCAATTTAAATTATTTGCCATTTGCCTCTCGTTTTCCTCTCCCCCACTTCACAAAAGTTTGTCGTTTTATTTGCCTCTCTTTTTCCGTTCGCCGTTTTCTTGCCAGATATGTTTTTGAGTGCAATCTTGTTGTGTGGTTATCATGACTCAAGAGAACGCCAAATTATGTGATTTCTCAAATACCAACAACAATGATTTTATTGGCACTCCGCTTGCTCCTCCCGCCAATAGTGCGGAGACTTGTGATATTAATACTACTTTGCTGAATCTTGTTATGAAATATCAATTTTCCGGTACTCCTAATGAGGATGTCGTGTCCCATCTTAATACCTTCATGGAATTATGCGATATGCAAAAGAAAAAAGATGTGGACAATGAAGTGGTTAAGATGAAATTATTTCCGTTTTCCTTGCGTGACTCTGCAAAAAAATTGTTCTCTTCTTTGCCTCGCAATAGTATCGATTCTTGGAATAAGTGCAAAGATGCTTTTATCACTAAGTATTTTTCTCTCGCAAAAATTATTTCCCTTAGAACCCAGATCATGAATTTCAAGCAACTTGAACATGAGCATGTTGCACAATCTTGGGAAAGGATGAAAACGATGCTAAGGAATTGCCCAACTCATGGGTTAAATCTTTGGATGATCATACAAAAAAATTATGCGGGATTGAATTTTGTTTCTCGTAATCCTTTAGATTTAGCCGCGGGTGGTACTTTTATGGAAATTACTTTTGGTGAAGCCACCAAATTGCTTGATAATATCATGGCAAATTATTCACAATCGCATACCGAAAGGGCTCCTACTTGTAAAAAAGTTAATTCGGTTGAAGAAATTTCTTCTGTGAGTGAAAAAGTTGATGCTCTTATGAAATTGGTTCCTAGTAAAAGTGCTCCTATTTATTTCAATGATATGCCTTTGTATACTTTGATTGAGCAAAGTAGTGATTCCATATATGTGAATTTTATCTCTCGAAATAATTTCAACAACAATGCTTATAGAGGTAATTTTAATCCTAGGCCTTTTCCTAGTAATTCCTCTAGTAATTATGGTAATTTCTATGGAAATCAATCTTATAATAATAATAGGAACACCTATGATCTTGAGAATAACATTAAAGAATTTATCAACACACAAAAAGTTTTCAGCACTTCCATAGAAGAAAAGTTGAATAAGATTGATGATTTGTCTAGAAGTGTTGACAGAATTGCTCTTGATGTGCAAAATCTCAAGATGAAATTTTTTGTGCCTAAAATATATGAATCAATTAAATCTCTTTATGTTTCTATGGATGAAAGTAAGAAAAGAACTGTTATGCTTAGAGCTAAAAGAGAATTTTTGGAAAAGCGTTTTCTAGTGATTTCTTTCGTAAAAGTGATGACGATCTTAAAATGACTGGTGTTTCTTCTATTGATTCTTTGTTTAGTAAAGTTAAGATTGATGAAAAAGGGACTGGAGAAGAGTCAACTTTAGGTAGAAGTCATCCCAATATTTTGGAGGGTGAAAATCTTGTTGAGAAAATTGATGAAAGTGGGTTTGGAGAGGTCAAGACTTTAACTAGTGATGTGCCCACTCTTTTGGATTACAAAGACTTTAATTATGATAGTTGCTCTTTGATTGATTGTATTTCTTTGTTGCAATACATGCTAAATTCACCCTATGCTTGTGAACAAAACAAAACTTTTACTAAACATATTGTTGATGCTATGATGAAAGCTCTTGAAGAAAAATTGGAATTAGAAATATAAATTCCTAGAAAATTCCATGATGAATAGAAACCTACTATCAAAGTCAAGATTAAAAATTCTGAGTGTTTTGCTTTGTGTGACTTGAGTGCTAGTGTTTCTACAATTCCGAAATCTTTATGTGATGTGCTTGGTCTTACTAATCTTGAAGAATGTTCTTTGAATTTGCACTTGGCGGATTCTACTATTAAAAAGCCTATGGGAAGAATTAATGATGTTCTTATTCTTGCAAATAGGAATTATGTGCCCATAGATTTTTATTGTTCTTGATATCGATTGCAATCCGTCTTGTCCAATTATTCTTGGAAGACCGATTTTACGCACTACCGGTGTCGTGATTGATACGAAAGAAGGCAATATTAAGTTCCAATTTCCCTTAAGGAAGGGTATGGAACACTTTCCTAGAACAAGAATTAGGCCACCATATGAATCAATGATGAGGGCATCTTATGGATCTCGAACCAAAGATGACAAAACTTAGATCCTTGCCTTACGCCTAGCTAAGGGCGTAAAACTATAGCGCTTGGTGGGAGGCAACCCAATGAATAAATTTTATTTTTTCTTTTTGCTTTCTGTTCTTGTGTGTTTACACAATTATGCTACTTTCTGATTGTGTTTTTTTGTTTTAATTAGAGTTTCTGCCAACTAGAACCAATAAGATCTTCTTGGGTGATAGTTGTTTGATCTTACTGAAAAAGACAGAAACTTTATGCTCACGAAAATAATTGTTAAAAATCACTAGAACGTGATAAAATGCCAATACTTTTTGCAGAAGATCAATATTAAATTACCCAGGTTGTCCTAGTTTTAAAGAATTTTTGGAGTTCTAGAAGTATTCAAACATATCTGATTTCTACAGATTGTTCTATTTTGACATATTCTGATTTCTTTGTGTTGTGTGCTTATTTTGATGGCTCTATGGTTTTTTTATGAGTTTTTCTCATAGAAAAGTTGGAATAAAGTAGATATAATACAAAAACAAAATAAGAATTGGTTTGATACAGCACTTATAGTAGTGATTTATTTTTCTTACACAAACGGATCTCACGAAGGTTTTGTTGAGTTTTGTGTGATTGAAGTTTTCAAGTTTTGGGTTATCTTACGATGGATGAAAGAAGGATAGAAGAGCCTAAGCTTGGGGATGCCCCGCTCCCAAGCTATTATCCAACAATGAGCAACCAACTAAGCTTAGGATTCCCAGTGGCATCCCCTCTTTCTTCTAACGACCATCGGTATTTTACTCGAGGCTATATTTTTATTCGTCACATGATATGTGTTTTTCTTGGAGCGTCTTGTATGATATGAGTCTTTGCTTGTTTTATTTTTTGTTTTAAGTATTGATACCTTGCTGGACACACCTATTTGAGAGAGCCAAAATTATGTCATGACTTGTTAGAATTGCTCTCTATGCTTCACTTAAATCTTTTATGAACTAGGACTTGCTCTAGTGCTTCACTTATATCTTTTTGAGCACGGTGTGATTTTTTGTTTTTGAAGAAATGCTCTCTTGCTTCACTTAGATTTATTTGAGAGTTAGTAAAATTTTTAAAAATTCTCTCTTGCTCTAATTAAATTATTTTGAGAGAAACAAAAATTGGTATGCTCATGATCTTCACTTATATTTGTTTGAGCTTATGAAAAGCAACACATGAAAATTAGTCTTAAAGTGATAGATATCCAAGAAGGATAAAGAAAAATAGAAAAATGTCATGAAGATCATTGGACAAAATAATATTGATTCTTAGTAATAGCTTTGAGATATGATGATGTGATATGTGAGTTATGTTGATGAGTAATTGTGCTCTAGTAAGAATATTGGTGTTAAGGTTTGTGATTCCCTATGCATGCACGGATTTCAATAATCATGCAATGAAAATTATATCCTACTTGTGGTGCATTATTCGGTGTTATTTATGCTTAATGCTTGCTTATGAGATTATCTATTTCTTGGTTGGTCGCTTCCAAATCTTTTGCTAGCCTTCACTCTGCACCAAGTATGATCTCTACTTGTGCATCCAAAATCCTTTAAACAAGTTTTGCCACATGAGTCCACTATATCTACCTATATGCAGTATTATTTTGCCGTTCTAAGCAAATTTGCATGTGCCATCTCTAGTTTTCAAAATAAGCTTCTCTTTTGTGTGTTTGTTTCGCTCGCGGAGCGGTGAGGGGTGGCTAATATTTTCCATGCTGGATGTGTTATTCTCATGATGAGTGTTTATTCACTTGTCATTGCACGAGAGTAAGGCAAAGATCTTAGGGATGCCCAGTCCCGAAATGCAAAAAAATGAATGTACTTAATGTTGTCAAATAATAAATTCCTTGGAAAGTGTTGGTATGGAGCGCATCTGTGGATTCGGTTAGCCATGGAAAGTGAAAGTATGGTGGAAAAAGGAATAAACTTTATTTTTTGTTTGGGAACCTCCTATGGCATATCTAGCATGGAAAGTGTTGGGAACTCTAAGTCGTTTTTGTTGGTGGGTTGTGCCCACCTCGGGTGCCCCCCGGACCGCCTCTTTGCTCTATAAATACCCCAATATTCCAGAAACCCTAGGGGAGTCGACGAAATATTCATCCAGCCGCTGCAGAGTCCAGAACCACCAGATCCAATCTAGACACCATCTCGGATGGGGTTCACCACCTCCATTGGTGCCTCTCCGATGATGCGTGAGCAGTTCTTTGTAGACCTTCGGGTCCGTAGTTAGTAGCTAGATGGCTTTCTCTCTCTCACTGAATTCTCAATACAATGGTCTTTTGGAGATCCATATGATGTAACTCTTTTGCGATGTGTTTGTTGGGATCTGATGAACTTTGAGTTTATGATAAGTCATATCTTTTTATATCCATGAAAGTTGTTTGAGTTTCTTTGGTCTCTTATATGCATGATCTCTTATAGCCTCGTATTTCTTCTTCGATATTTGGGTTTTTTGGCCAACTTGATCTATTTATCTTGCAACGGGAAGAGGTGCCCGGTAGTGGGTTCGATCTTACGGTGCTTGATCGCAGTGACAGAAAGGGAAACAACACGTATGTATCATTGCTACAAACGATAAAAAGATGGGATCTATATCTACGCAATAGATAAACGGATCTTGTCTACATCATGTCATCGTTCTTATTGCATTACTCCATTTTTTCCATGAACTTAATACACTAGATGCATGCTGGATAGCAGTCGATGTGTGGAGTAATAGTAGTAGATGCAGGCAAGAGTAGGTCTACTAATCTTGGACGTGATGCCTATGTAATGATCATTGCCAGGATATCGTCATAATTATTTGAGGTTCTATCAATTGCCCAACAGTAATTTGTTTACCCACTTTCGGTGTCAAAACCGGCGGATCTCGGGTAGGGGGTCCCGAACTATGCGTCTAAGGCGGATGGTAACAGGAGGAAAGGGACACAATGTTTACCTAGGTTCGGGCCCTCTATATGGAGGTAATACCCTACTTCCTACTTGATTTATCTTGATGAATATGAGTATTACAAGAGTTGATCTACCACGAGATCGTAGAGGCTAAACCCTAGAAGCTAGCCTATGGTATGATTGTTGTTGTCCTGCGGACTAAACCCTCTGGTTTATATAGACACTGGAGGGGGTTAGGGTTACACAGAGTCGGTTACAACAGAAAGAGATCTACATATCCGTATCGCCAAGCTTGCCTTCCACGCCAAGAGAGTCCCATCCGGACACGAGACTAAGTCTTCAATCTTGTATCTTCATAGTCCAACAGTCCAGCCAAAAGATATAGTCCGGCTGTCCGGATACCCCCTAATCAAGGACTCCCTCAGTAGCCCCTGAACCAGGCTTCAATGACGATGAGTCCGGCGCGCAGATTGTCTTCGGCATTGCAAGGCGGGTTCCTCCTCCGAATACTCCTTAGAAGATCTTGAACACAAGGATAGTATCCGGCTCGGCAAAACAAGATCCACATTCCACCGTAGAGAGAATAATATTCACAAATCCGACCTGCTGACGTATTTGATACCATGACATCATGCCATGGCCCGGTTATTATCGAACCGTGTTTTTCAACCAGCCTTGGCGCATATCGCGAGGCGGTTTCCTTGGCACGTCTTGTCGAAGCAGAGATCGTGTCCCCTTATCACGGGATTCTCATCAATACGGGCGTGGGTAACCCAGTCGTGCCCGTTGGTATGACTCCTCGATTATAGGCAAGTCCCAAACGGTCACAAGGAGGACGCTTGGTATTCACCCTCTTTATAAAGAGACCAAGGCCTATCCTTTTTTATTCCTCGAACTCAATTGAATCCATCCCCCGCCTCGAGTTATAACACCCAAAACTCAGGTCAGGCGCTTCAGACCTTCAACCATGTCCGGATCCAACTTTCAAGGTCGGTGGATGCCCTCCTCCGTCATGGAGGAAGACGTCAGAAAGTTAAGAGAGGCCAGGTTCTTGACCGGCAAGATTGCGCAACGGCTGCCTGCTCAAGGGCAGGTCATACCTACTCCCAAACCCGGCGAGAGCGTAGTATTCATACCTCACTTCCTTCGAGGGCTAGGCCTGGCTCTGGATCCCTTCGTGAGGGGGCTCATGTTCTATTACGGGCTGGACTTCCATGATTTAGCTCCGGATTCTATTCTCCACATCTCGTCTTTTATCGTCGTGTGCGAAGCTTTTCTCCGCATCACCCCTCACTTCGGCCTGTGGCTCAAGACCTTCCAAGTGGAGCCGAAGACGATCGAGGGGAGGTATGCAGAATGCGGAGGTGCTGTAATAAGCAAAAGCACCGATGCCCCATGGCCCGAGGGTTCTTTCCAGGAGGTGTCCAGCTTATGGCAACAAGAATGGTTTTATGTCACAGCTCCCAGGGGTACCAAATGGGTGGCCCCACCTGCCTTTCGCTCAGGTCACCCTCCACGACTAACGTCATGGATCAACAAGGGGCTAGACTGGGGGCCAGTGAAGGACGTGCCCATACTGCAGGGCCGCATCCGAGATCTCCTCGAAAGAGATATTGGTCTGGTCACAGTAACGCAAGTAATGTTACTTCGCCAAACCCTGCCCTGTAAACGTCGTCCCCTTTGTCTGTGGGAATTCAATCCGGAGGGACCACGAGCTATTCAGCACTTCCTCGGCATGACGCCCGAGGAGATGTACAAATTGTACTTCGGACCACAAGCAATGTATCAGGATTCCACCGAGGACGCGGGTCTGAGCTGCAATCGTCCAGATACCCAAGTAAGTCACCCTATGGCCGAACACGTTGTATTTCTATTCATCACGACATCATTCTGAAAAGTCGCTCTTTGACCAGGACTGGATAGCAAAGGCGAAGATGATCAGGTGTCCGGCCCCCCTCCCCGAGGTCTCACCGGATCCGGTACTAGTCCGGATGTTGGAGCTTGCACCCTACCAAGCGCCCCCAGGGGAGGATAAAGGTGGGAAGAAAGAGGCTGATGCCTCCGCGAAGGCGGACAACCGGGGAGAAGAAGCCAAAGCTCCCTCTCCCCAAGGAAGGAAAAGGACCGCCTCTGAAGGCTTGGAGACAATAGTCTCTAAACGGGGGAAGAAATCTTCGCCAGAGGGTCCTGGCCCAGGGGATACCCCGGCCGTACAGTGCCTGCAAGTGGATCAGCCCTCCATTGAGCTGTAAGTAAAAGAAAGGGTTTAATAGTAAAAAAAATCCTACTTTACTTTTGAGGAAAATAACCGAAACATCCGTCTTGTAGTCCGGATCGTGGCCATTCTCGGCAGAGTTCGTCTTCGGGGGATCTTCCTCTGGAGATGATGGAGAGCGAATCGCCTCCCCACGCCATCCCGCCTTATGAGGCGGGCGACCCCGAGGTGTCGTCTCGCAGGGCTTCTCCCGATCCGGCAAGGCCAGAGAGTGATTCTTTGGCCACCCGAAGTCCTCAGTATCCGGCTCTTGAAGAGAGCAACCGGAAGGTCCGCTCCGCTTTGTCATGCGGTCGGATGCACTGAAGGATCTGCTAGAGCAGGCGGCTATCTCAGAAGCACACCGTGCGCTAATGGGCGCGGTGGTTGAGAGGGTTTCATCCGCAGAAAGCGGGTTGCATGAAGCCTTTATGAGTCTGCTGAAAGGTTTTTAGGTACGCGAAATGACGTGTATTTTTGACAGTACCGCACAAGTTTTAAATGTGCCCTGTGTAGATAGTAGCCCCTGAGACTCTAGTTGCCGTCGGAAACGCCGGTAAACAGGGGATCATAGTCGCAGGTAATAATCCAGCCGTCTTCATATGCAGGTGGCGGGAGGTCCGGTGGCTAGCCGGACTTGTGAGGTTGCCGAGCTAACGCGGCGACTTGATGCGGCAGATGCCGACATCGTGCTTGTCAACAAGCGGCTTGACGAGGCGCAGGGTATGTAATTTCTCCGGATTTCAACATATGGTAAGAGGAGCGTAATGCCAGTACCTTGAACATGTTGTGAAATGCATATGGTGTTGCGGTAGTGGAGACCCTTCGGGCGGAACTTGCCCGAGCCAAAAAGCAAGCCAGGAATAGTGATGCAGCCGCTCTAAAGGCGGCTGAGGAGCTGAGGGCCGAACAAGCTGCCCATTACCAAAGTAAGGAGAAGATGGCCAAGATGGCCGTTGAGTTAAGTGATGCCGCCGACCGATACCGGCTTCTTGAGAAGGAAAGCCAAGCGAGGGCTACGGAGCTGGAGAAGGCCATGGTAGCAGCCAAGGAATCCCGCTCTACGATTAGAGCGATGAAGGAGGAGCTGCGTCACATCGGGGATATCGCGGCTGGGAAGCCCTTTATGCTGCAGATGAAGTTTGTAGATCCTAAGTATGCTCCTCTGGACCGGCTGTGGAGTTCTACAGACGCCTATCTGGATTTGGCAGCGAGTGCTGCTGATGCGGCCGAGTTCTTCAAAGATCAAAGAGATCGCAAAGTGGAGAAGTTGTTCTGGTCGCAATTTAATGGTCCAACGCGTCCGCTTCCTCTGAATGAGTGGATGGCCGAATGGGCCGAGCTCCATAGGTTGTGCGGACTCGCCGCCATGAGGTCTGTTGTGGATCACCTGTGGCCAGCAGGGCCAAGGCCGAACAGTTACTTCAGTTTGGTGCAGCAGTTCCTTGGTGCTGTGCTATGCATCAATGCTATGAAGAGGTCGTCGTGCATCGAGGGTGCGCAGATGGCGCTTGCCCGTGTCAAAACGCACTGGGCGGAGATGGAAGCCACCGCAATTGCAGCCCCTAGTTCGGTAGTTAGCCGAGTATCTGCCGAGCACTATTTTGATGAGGTCCTTGAAGGCGCTCCTTCAATAGAAGCGCAGTGCTCGAAGAATATTATGTTCGAATGACATGTATTCCCATTGAAAAACAATGTTTTACTAAATTATACAAAGGCTATTTTTATACTTTTGCCTAAAAGTGTTATGATGCCTCCTGTGCGGCCGTTTATGTATATGTGTATATAACCTGAAAGTTTGCAGTCGCCCCCATGCATATAATGCGGGGGTGTTCGCAGAAGACGCGTGTTCACACTTGATCCAACGTCTTGGTCCATTAAGGAGGTGATAGCGCAACGAACTAGGCAATCGGACTATATTGCTTTAACACTTTAACTTAGCCATAGGAGTTTGACAGTGGGGCTAATATATAGCCCCTGGTGGCTCCGCGCTCATCCGAATACGGGGCGCGGTCACGCCTGGCCGAGAAACAGCCCTTCGTTAATGCGGAGGAATCCCAAAGATTCCAATAAATCATCGAGTGGTTGACCAGTCTCTCGCTTTATCACGACAGTTAGTTTTCGGCTTTCTCTACTGAGGTGCTCGTCCGGGCTAGCCAGGGCACAATCGCAGTAGTTCTCCTGGTGCCATCTTAGCCGATAGAGCGGAACGTAAGGTAGCAAAACAGAGGAGCCGGGCAAACCCAACATTTAACCAAAGACGTGATTCGGAGCTGATGCATATAAGGCCTAACTCGCGACGCCGATCACTCTGCTACATCTTGAGCTTGCGTTGGTTTTCCTCGAAGAGGAGAGGGTGATGCAGCAAAGTGTAGCGTAAGTATTTCCCTCAGTTTTGAGAACCAAGGTATCAATCCAGTAGGAGGCTCCTCAAAAGTCCCACGCACCTACACAAACAAACTGAGAACTCGCAACCAATGCAATAAAGGGGTTGCCAATCCCTTCACGGCCACTTGCGAAAGTGAGATCTAATAAAGATAGTATGATAAGATAATTATATTTTTGGTATTTTATAATATAGATGCAAAAATTAAATATGCAAATAAAAGTAGATTGGAAACAAGTATGATAAGAGATAGACCCAGGGGCCATAGGTTTCACTAGTGGCTTCTCTCATGATAGCATAAGTATTACGGTGGGTGAACAAATTACTGTCGGGCAATTGATATAAAAGCGCATAGTTATGAGATTATCTAGGCATGATCATGTAAATAGGCATCACGTCCATAACAAGTAGACCGACTCCTGCCTGCATCTACTACTATTACTCCACACATCAACCGCTATCCAAAGATGCATCTAGAGTATTCAGTTCATAAGAACAGAGTAACGCATTAAGCAAGATGACATGATGTAGAGGGATAAACTCATGCAATATGATATAAACCCCATCTTGTTATGCTCGATGGCAACAATACAATACGTGCCTTGCAACCCTTTACATCCTTTGGGTAAGGACACCGCAAGATTGAACCCAAAGCTAAGCACTTCTCCCATGGCAAGAAAGATCAATCTAGTAGGCCAAACCAAACTGATAATTCGAAGAGACTTGCAAAGATAACTTAATCATACATAAAATAATTGTAACATCCCAAATTTCCTATTTGGAATGTTTTACAATTATAGCTAAGCATCTATGCATTCTGTTTGAATTTGAGTGCCATTTGAAGTTTCAGAAGATTTTGAGTTTTGGAATTTGAATTCAAATTTTGGCAAGTGGAAATCATTTCAAAATCTATGCCTGATAAATACTTGAGAAAAAGTATGAGAGGAGCAAACATGACACTCCAAAAATATCAGAGGAAAAACATTGCCAAAAGTTTGAAAGTCAAATTTGAGTTTTACTTGAAATTTGGAAAAAATGAATTTTTATAAAGTTTGGATTTTGCCCGTGGAAAAATGTTCAAATGATAGGGAATATTTCCCATCATTTTGATATATATATGTCCTATATAAAATATTTATATTTTATATTTTATATCTCTGTTTTTATTTTCAAAAAATTAAATTGAAAAGAAAATGCCCGTGCACCAGCGGGCCAGTGGCCAGCCGACTGGCGACCACCCAGCGGCTCACCGAACCGGCCAGCGGCCGAGCCAGCCAATGAGCCGACCGCACTTCAGCCGAACGGTACCGCTCGGTCGACCGACCCAGCGCCCGCTCCCCTCTCCCCACTGCCAGGCGGGCCCCCACCGTCGTCAACCCCTCGCCCACGCCACGCGCCCGCGCCGCCGCTCGCCGGATCCCGAAGGATCCGGGATTCGATCTCTCTCCCGATTCACCCCCTCGCGCAAGTCGTCGCCCCCGCCTATAAAACCCCCTCCCCGCACCCCGTTTTCCCCCTCGCCCCCTCGCCCGACCCTCTCTCCCTCGCTGCCGCGCTCGCCGGAGTAACCCGAACGCCGCCGCCGCCATTTACCTCGACGCCGACGCCCTAGCCCACCCCGAGCTCCACCAACTCCACCAGACGCTCCCCCTCGCCCGTCCGCACCCGCCGGAGCTCCCCGCCGACGCCCCCGACCACCGGAGACGCCGACGCACTCGCCGCCCGAGCCGCCGCCACCGTCGACGTCCGGTAAGCCGCCGGAACCCCACCCCGCCGTCTGATCTAGTCTCGACGGCTAGGATTAGAACCCCCCGAAGGGGTATGTTCTTTTATATAAAACCGGTCCGGTTTAGTTTAGTCCGGTTCGTTTTATTTAGTTAGGGTTTTTATTTTGAGCCGGCCCGATTCATTTAAACCCTAGGCCCGTTTTAGTTAAGTTACGCTCAGTGCGTTAGTTAGGCCCATTAGGCCATTTTTCTTTATTTTCGTTTTTCTGTTTTAACAGAATAGTTTTCGATTTGAAAAATTCATATCTTTTATTCTACTTCATATTTTTAAGTGATTCTTTTTTTGTTGGTTTGCAAATTTCTTATAGTTTCAGTAGAAAATATAATTAGCTATGTTAAAATTATTTATAATTGCTTTATTTTAGATTTAGTCAGAATAGTAAATCTGTTATAAAATGAGTTAGGAAATTTATTTTTTTTAATGATTCTTTTTGTTCCAACTTTGTTTTGACATTACCTAACCGTAGGAATTTATTTGGACATTTTAGGATTAATAAAAAAATAGTTTTAATCAGAATCTTGTTATTCT
Organism: Aegilops bicornis; assembly: GCA_021605145.1. Lineage (NCBI taxonomy): Eukaryota > Viridiplantae > Streptophyta > Magnoliopsida > Poales > Poaceae > Aegilops > Aegilops bicornis. The sequence goes on along the minus strand of CM038673.1, from coordinate 130,373,316 downwards.
TAATTAATTAACTAGCTATTGTTTTCCTATTATTTTAATTAACAAATAAATTTATTTTTCACATGTGATTGATTATTCTAGTTTAGTTTTTGTCACTTTAGAGCTTGAACTTTTATTTATAATAAATAAAACTTTTATTTTATTTTTCTTACTAAAATTTGCTTTAGGCCTAATAGGAGTTTTATAATAGCTTTTAAATTGATTCTTTTTGCTCCTAGTTGCTTAATGCATTCTTTTCTGTTAAGTTAACAAAAACCCATGCTTAGGTTATGTTGAGAAATTTTTTGTTATGAAAAACTATTTCCAGTTGTTGCTTGAAGCAGGAAAAACTTTGAGTTGGATTTCTTCAAGTTTTCCTTTGGGTTTTGACTCGTTTGTTTTGGTGTGTTATGTTACTATGCTATTGTGCTAAGTGATCATATGCTATATGCTTATTGTGATTATTGTTTGCCTCGGTAGAATTTCCGGAGTGCGAAGCTTGCTACTACGAGTCCTTAGCTCACGAAGATCGTCAGCAAGGCAAGTCATTGATCATACTTTCAATACCTATGATTTTTGTTGCATTAGAATTATACCTCCCCACCATGCATGCAGTAGTTGAAATTTTGAAGTTATAATCTTGAGTAGTATCATGTGGTAGGATGAACCAATTCCCCTTGTTACCATGACCCGGGACGAAGTAGTTTACTTTTGCTATGCTCGTAGACGGGATTGGTTGAGCGAATTCATAAGCAAGATGTGAGAGTCAAGATGATGACAACCCCATGAACTTTAAGATCAAGATGGACTTCGAAATTCACTACTGGGTGGAGGACGGTTGACGAGCACCCTGGAGAACCCAGTGGTTGGCCGGGATGCATGGAGAAGTGCCATGACATCTTGCGGAAAGCTTCACCCAGCCACGAAGAGACGGATGGATGCCCCATTGACCAGAAGCTTACCTGTGCAGCCGCAAGCCATTATGGGCTCTGGCTGGGTCAACCCTAGTTGTGACGCTGGCCGGACGGTACTACGAGATGTAGAAGAACGGTAGGATTGGATGGGTACCGGCAGTGGCCAGAAGAACTCTTCGGAAGACCCTGTTTCATTCATCCCGTCTTCAAACACCCTGAAGTGCGAAGACTTAAAAGGAGGGAATGATTCTTGCGGGTAAAGTGCGCAAACCTCTGCAGAGTTAAAGATCTAATCGATTAGCCGTGTCCCCGGTTACGGACAATTTGAGCCTCTGGAACTTGGAAGTATTCGGAAATCTCAACATTGTAATTAATAAATTAATTGAGGGGATATGACTTAATAATTTGGGAATGAGACTTTGGTTGGTGGAACCATCTCAATAACTACCAACAATTTTGTAGTATTTGCAAGCAAGTCCACTATAGTAGGGAAAAATTTGCTTTTCGCAAAATGATGAAACTTAGAGCCCCACAGCCAGAAATGCATATAGTGTTGAATTTTATTATTCTTATTCTCTTCATGACTTGCCAACTTATTCAAAAAGCTGACCTACGTGGCTGCAACGTCTTATGTTGCAGAGGTTTATTCTGATCAGGAGTGAGGCTACGCTCCGCGCTTGGCGATTGCCCTTTGGAGTCGGATGGACTCGCTATTTTCGTCTATGCTTCCGCAGCTTATTTAGTTTATTTCTCATGAGTTGGCCTTCGGCCGAATTTATTCTCTTGTAATAAAGACTCTATATGAGAATCGTGTAATAAATTCAGGTGTGATTGAACTTTGATTATTTCATCGATGTGCCGTGAGTACCAAAGATGATCTTGGGATGGTACGCATACGTAGATTTGACCGATTTTGGGTCAGGTCGCTACAGAGATGGTATCAGAGCCCACGCTGACCGTAGGACGTAACCCCTAGGATCGGAAAGCCATAGGAAGAGACTATTTACTTTATATCCTTATCATTCCGTAATTCTCCCCTCTTCATTTCTAACTTCTCTCCGATTTTCAACATTCTAGATGGCCGTCGAGTTCACCCCAGTTTTGCTACCGGAGTTTTGCCAGCCCGATGAGACGATGCCCTTTGGCAGGAAGCTGGTCTAGATGGTGAAGAAGCTAAAGATTGCTCTGCCCTCGATCACCGGGAAGCCAACCAATGCACTTCCGACGGATACCCGCTACAGGATTGAAGTGCATATTCCAGGGAGAACCTTCGGAGGACACACAGAGCCTATTGACTTTGAGTTTACCGACTTCAACTGGATCCTCGGAAGGGACACGACGATCTATCGTGCACTTGGACATCTCCGAGAAGAGTACAGGGCCGAGCTCGATCCATCAGACCTCGCCATGGTTTCTCGCAGAGCAAGGAATGGAGATATCATCCGCATCAGAGGACGACTCCATTCTCTCTTATGTCCAGACTTGGAGTGTCTCCTCAGAAACGGGAGATCCGCATCACTGTAACTCAAGGTACACAGGAGGCTGTTGTTCCGTGAACTGGAACCGGAGGAGAAGGCACACGCAGACTTCCTTAACCATGAGGAAGAAATCGCGGACTTCATGGAGAGAGTCAACGACCAAGATGAAGCTTGCCGCAATAGAGGAAAAGATGGACTTGGGAGAGGACCTTTTTTCGAGTGGAGATGATGGACCTCTCGTGAGCAATGATCAGGATTATGAAGGGAGTTCCACTGGAGAAAGCCGCAAGAGGAGGCGCCGCAACAGAGGACGCCACACTGGAGGACATCGCACCAGAGGACGCAAGGATTACTGATGAAGACTTTTAGTCGACCACCATGTTATTTTACTTTTTCGTCGATCAGTTAGGCCGATATTGTCGATTAGTCATGAGATATTTTGTAATCGAGATTGAACCATGTTTGAGTGGAATGAATAAATGATTGGTGTGTTTATGATTGTGCATTCATATGGGTAGTGTTATTTCTCATTAGACCATTGTTCTATTCTAATTTTCTCATCCACTCCAAAACACCAGATGCCTCCGAGACGTGACACCGGTTTTCCGCCGGAGCTCACCCAGCTACTCCAACAGCAGAATGCCCTCATGCAGATACTCATCCAGAATCAGAACAACAACAACAACAATCCACCGCCACCACCCCCTGTTGACAACTTGACTCGATTCCTAAGACTGAATCCGCCAGTGTTCTCTAGCAAAGACTGCCGATTGTGGCCGATGATTGGCTCCGCAAGGTCGGAAGAGAGTTAATCACTGTTGGATGCACTGATGCAGAGAAGGTGCGCTTTGCCGCACATCAACTTGATGGACCTGCAGCTTCTTGGTGGGAGAACTACACCGCCACTTATCCCATCGGCACCATCACATGGGATCAGTTCCAGCAGGCCTTCCGCACCGCTCATGTTTCAGCCGAGCCATGAGTGCGAAGAAGCGTGAGTTCCGCAACTTACGCCAGGAAACCGTCTTTGTGGCGCAAAGACGTGGATGAGTTCAGCAAGTTAGCTCGCTATGCCCCGGATGATGTGGCCACAGATGCCGCAAAGCAGGAGAAGTTTCTCGAGGGACTCAATGACGAGCTAGGCATGCAGCTTATGGTGGCTACTTTCACCAACTACCAGGAGCTGGTTGACAAGGCCACCATACTTGAAGGCAAGCAGCAGCAGATTGATAGCCGCAAGCGGAAGTACAGCCAGGGGAAGAACAACTCAGGAGCTCAGCAGAAGCCCCGTTATGCCCCATACTCAGGAGGACATACCCATCACAACCATGGAGGACATAACCATGGAGGAAATGGGAACAACCGCAACCAGGACAACAAGTCAGGCAATGGCAATGGCAATGGAAACGGTAATGGGAACCAGCATCGTTCTGCCCCGGCTCCGAAGGATCTGAGTCACATCACACTTCAAGTGCCGTAAAACAGGGCACTATGCCACCGACTGCACGGAGGCCAAGCGGAGGAATGGAAACGGCAATGGAAGCTCAGAAAGAAGCCCAACCCTTTCCCTCGTGCTCGGGTGAACCACATTGACGTGGAGGACGTCTATGATCAGCCGGAACAATCGTGGTTGGTAAGTTTTTATTGAATTCACGTTCAGTATTGGTACTCTTTGATTCTGGTGCAACGCATTCATTTATATCAAGGGTAGTTGTGGAAAAGTACGGGTTGCCCACTAAAACCCTTAGAAGCCCCCTTCGCGTCAATTCCGCAGGAGGAGAAATGATGGCAGGCTTAGGCTATCATGCAACCCTCAACATCGGAAATCATAAATTCCCCGCAAACCTCATAGTATTGGAAACCCGGACCTTGGATGTAATCCTAGGCATGGATTGGTTGACGAAGTTTGAAGGAAACATAGGCGTGCCCGAAATCGATTCTCGCTCACCACCACGGAGCGTAAGAGGATCAAGTATGTAGCCGTGCATAGCCAGATGAAGAATCAGGTGAATTCCCTCACGGGAGTTGTTCAGGAGGAAGTGCCAGTGGTGCAAGATTTTCCCGATGTGTTTCCGGAGGAATTACCAGGAATGCCACCGGACAGAGACATTGAATTTCTGATTGAGTTATTGCCCGGCACAGCCCCAATATCCAAGAGACCTTATCGGATGCCCCCGAACGATTTGAAAGAGATCAAGAATCAAATTAATGAGTTATTGGAGAAAGGATATATTCGGCCAAGCTCATCACCTTGGGGAGCCCCAGTTCTTTTGGTAGAGAAGAAGGATGGAACCTTGAGGATGGTTGTGGATTATCGTTCGTTGAATGAAGTGACCATCAAGAACAAGTACCCTCTGCCGATGATTAATGACTTATTTGATCAGCTAGTTGGAGCCAAGCTATTCTCCAAGATCGATCTTCGATCAGGGTATCATCAGTTGAAGATCCGTGAAAAGGATATACCCAAAACAGCATTCACCACCAGGTATGGTTTATATGAGTATACCGTCATGTCATTTGGATTGACTAATGCCCCTGCATACTTCATGAATTTGATGAACAAGGTATTTATGGAATATCTGGAAAAGTTTGTCGTGGTGTTCATCGATGATATACTGATTTTCTCCAAGAGCGAGGAAGAGCATAAGGAACATTTGCGTCTAGTTCTGGAGAAACTTCGAGAACATCAGTTGTATGCCAAGTTCAGTAAATGTGAATTTTGGCTGAAGGAAGTTGGATTCCTCGGACATGTTATTTCAGGAGAAGGAATAGCAGTTGACCCCGCCAAGGTTGAATCAGTCACCGATTGGCGATCGCCCACCTCGATCAAGGAGATCCGCAGTTTTCTCGGACTCGCAGGATATTATCGGAGGTTCATTGAGAACTTCTCAAAGATTGCCAAGCCCATGACCGAAAGCTGTTGAAGAAGGAAGCCAAGTACATTTGGACCGAGGATTGTGAAGCCAGTTTTCAGGAATTGAAGAAAGCGTTTGGTTACAGCCCGGTGTTGATTTTGCGGACATACACAAGGATTACCAGTTTATTGTGACGCTTCTCGTCGTGGACTCGGAGGAGTACTCATGCAGGAAGGAAAAGTTGTAGCTTATACCTCCGCATAGCTACGACCTCACGAGATGAATTATGCCACACATGATTTGGAGTTAGCAGCCGTAGTGCATGCACTCAAGACCTGGAGGCATTTCCTTATCGGAAACCGTTGTGATGTTTACACAGATCACAAGAGTTTGAAGTATATTTTCACGCAGAAAGAGTTGAACCTCAGTGCAGGAGATGGCTAGAGTTAATCAAGGACTATGACATGAGACTGCATTATCACCCGTGGAAAGCTAATGTTGTAGCAGATGCTTTGAGCCGTAAGAGTTATGTGAATACTCTTACAAAGCAGGAGGATTACCCCAGAGTTAGTCGATGACCTCGTAGATCTCCGGTCGAGATAGTTCCGAGAGGATATGTTGCAACTCTGGAAGTTCAGTCCACTTTGGCCGAAAAGATTCGTGAAGCTCAGAAGTCGGACAAGGAAATTGATGAGATAAAGCAAAATATGAATGAAGGAAAAGCTAAAGGGTTCCGTAAGGATGAACACGGAGCTATATGGTTCGAGGATCGTATTTATGTGCCCAATGATCCCGAACTCGTGAAGCTAATTCTTCAGAGGCTCATGATTCACCGTACTCGATTCACCCGGTAACACCAAGATGTATCTGGATTTGAAGGAAAGTTTCGTGGACAGGTATGAAGAAGGATATTGCCGAGTACATAGCAAGTATGCGATGTTTGTCAACGAGTAAAGGCGTAACATCGTAAGCCAGCAGGGTTACTTCAACCTTTGCCGATTCCCGATTGGAAATGGGAAAAACTTGGAATGGATTTCATCACAGGATTACCCAGGACCCGTTCAGGTTATGATTCTATCTGGGTAGTGGTTGATCGATTGACCAAGGTAGCTCACTTCATTCCCGTGAAGACTACCTATACCAGTGCTAAGTTGGCCAAGATATACATGACCAGGATCGTTTGTCTGCATGGAGTTCCGAGGAGTATCGTGTCGATAGAGGAACAGTTTACCTCAAAGTTTTGGAATCGGTTGCATGAAACTTTGGGTACGAGGCTTGAATTCAAGACAGCTTTTCATCCGCAGACAGATGGATGCATCGAGAGAGTCAACCAGATTCTGGAGGACATGTTGAGAGCTTGTGTGCTAGACTATGGATCTAGCTGGGATGATAATTTGCCATACGCAGAGTCCTCATACAACAACAGCTATCAATCCAGTGAAGATGGCCCCTTTCGAAGCTCTATACGGAAGGAGGTGCGTAACACCATTCTTTGTGGGATGGCGTTGGAGATCGATCACTTTTCGACTCCGATCTTATCAGAGATTCCGAAGAGAAAGTCAAGCTGATTCGGGATAGACTCAAGATAGCACAGTCAAGACAGAAGAGTTATGCCGACAGTAAACGCAAGGAAGTAACTTACGAAGCGGGAGACCGAGCATATCTTCGTGTGTCCCCACTTCGAGGAATCAAGAGGTTTGGTGTCAAAGGAAAGTTAGCACCCCGATTCATTGGCCCGTACAAAATCCTCGAACGTCGTGGAGAAGTTGCTTACAAGTTGGAATTGCCGGAAGGATTGTCCGGAGTTCATGATGTCTTCCATGTTTCTCATGAAGAAGTGTCATGCCGACATGGCCGATATTCCGTTGAGAGACACAAAGGTGCCCCTAGAGGCCATACAGCTTGACAAAGTGATCTGACTTATAAGGAGAAACCCGTCCGAATTCTCGAGACTGCGAGCAGAGTCACCCGCAGCAAGATCATCAAGTTTTGCAAGGTGCTGTGGAGTCATCACTCCGAAGAGGAAGCCACCTGGGAGCGCGAAGAAGACCTTCTTCGAGACCACCCGCACCTATTTGCTAGCCAACCCGAATCTCAAGGGCGAGATTCATCTTAAGGTGGGTAGGTTTGTAACATCCCAAATTTCCTATTTGGAATGTTTTACAATTATAGCTAAGCATCTATGCATTCTGTTTGAATTTGAGTGCCATTTGAAGTTTCAGAAGATTTTGAGTTTTGGAATTTGAATTCAAATTTTGGCAAGTGGAAATCATTTCAAAATCTATGCCTGATAAATACTTGAGAAAAGTATGAGAGGAGTAAACATGACACTCCAAAAATATCAGAGGAAAAACATTGCCAAAAGTTTGAAAGTCAAATTTGAGTTTTACTTGAAATTTGGAAAAAATGAATTTTTATAAAGTTTGGATTTTGCCCGTGGAAAAATGTTCAAATGATAGGGAATATTTCCCTGATCATTTTGATATATATATGTCCTATATAAAATATTTATATTTTATATTTTATATCTCTGTTTTTATTTTCAAAAAAATTAAATTGAAAAAGAAAAAATGCCTGTGCACCAGCCAGCTAACTGCCCAGCCCAGACTGGGCGACCCACCCAGCCCACCGAACTGCCCAAATTAACCGGCCGAGCCAGCCCAACGAGCCGACCGCACCCCCCGCGCCGAAACGGTACCGCTCGGTCGACCGACCCAGCGCCCGCTCCCCTCTCCCCACTGCCAGGCGGGCCCCCACCGTCGTCAACCCCTCGCCCACGCCACTCGCCCGCGCCGCCGATCCCGAAGGATCCGGATTCGATCTCTCTCCGATTCACCCCTCGCGCAAGTCGTCGCCCCGCCTATAAAACCCCTCCGCACCCGTTTTCCCCCTCGCCCCTCGCCTGACCCTCTCTCCTCACTGCGCTCGCCGAGTAACCGAACGCCGCCGCCGCCAAGAACCTCGACGCCGACGACCAAGCCCACCCCGAGCTCCACCAACTCCACCAGACGCTCCCCTCGCCCGTCACTTTCCACGGAGCTCCCGCCGACGCCCCGACCACCGGAGACGCCGACGCCTTTTCGCCGCCTCGAGCAGCGCCCGTCGGCGTCCGATAAGCCGGAACCCCACCCGCCGTCTGATCTAGTCTCGACGGCTAGGATTAGAACCCCCCGAAGGGGTATGTTCTTTTATATAAAACCGGTCCGGTTTAGTTTAGTCCGGTTCGTTTTATTTAGTTAGGGTTTTTATTTTGAGCCGGCCCGATTCGTTTAAACCCTAGGCCCGTTTTAGTTAAGTTACGCTCAGTGCGTTAGTTAGGCCCATTAGGCCATTTTTCTTTATTTTCGTTTTTCTGTTTTAACAGAATAGTTTCCGATTTGAAAAATTCATATCTTTTATTCTACTTCATATTTTTAAGTGATTCTTTTTTTGTTGGTTTTCAAATTTCTTATAGTTTCTGTAGAAAATATAATTAGCTATGTTAAAATTATTTATAATTGCTTTATTTTAGATTTAGTCAGAATAGTAAATCTGTTATAAAATGAGTTAGGAAATTTATTTTTTTAATGATTCTTTTTGTCCCTACTTTGTTTTGATATTACCTAACCGTAGGAATTTATTTGGGCATTTTAGGATTAATAAAAAAATAGTTTTAATCAGAATCTTGTTATTCTTAATTAATTAACTAGCTACTGTTTTCCTATTATTTTAATTAACAAATAAATTTATTTTTCACATGTGATTGATTATTCTAGTTTATTTTCTGTCACTTTAGAGCTTGAACTTTTATTTATAATAAATAAAACTTTTATTTTATTTTTCTTACTAAAATTTGCTTTAGGCTTAATAGGAGTTTTATAATAGCTTTTAAATTGATTCTTTTTGCTCCTAGTTGCTTAATGCATTCTTTTCTGTTAAGTTAACAAAAACCCATGCTTAGGTTATGTTGAGAAAATTTTTGTTATGAAAAACTATTTCCAGTTGTTGCTTGAAGTAGGAAAAACTTTGAGTTGGATTTCTTCGAGTTTTCCTTTGGGTTTTGATTCGTTTGTTTTGGTGTGTTATGTTACTATGCTATTGTGCTAAGTGATCATATGCTATATGCTTATTGTGATTATTGTTTGCCTCGGTAGAATTTCCGGAGTGCGAAGCTTGCTACTACGAGTCCTTAGCTCACGAAGATCGTCAGCAAGGCAAGTCATTGATCATACTTTCAATACCTATGATTTTTGTTGCATTAGAATTATACCTCCCCACCATGCATGCAGTAGTTGAAATTTTGAAGTTATAATCTTGAGTAGTATCATGTGGTAGGATGAACCAATTCCCCTCGTTACCATGACCCGGGACGAAGTAGTTTACTTTTGCTTTCTCGTAGACGGGATTTGTTGAGTGAATTCATAAGCAAGATGTGAGAGTCAAGATGATGACAACCCATGAACTTCAAGATCAAGATGGACTTCGAAATTCACTACTGGGTGGAGGACGGTTGACGGGCACCCTGGAGAACCCAGTGGTTGGTCGGGATGCATGGAGAAGTGCCATGACATCTTGCGGAAAGCTTCACCCAGCCACGAAGAGACGGATGGATGCCCCATTGACCGGAAGCTTACCTGTGCAGCCGCAAGCCATTATGGGCTCTGGCTGGGTCAACCCTAGTTGTGACGCTGGCCGGACGGTACTACGAGATGTAGAAGAACGGTAGGATTGGATGGGTACCGGCAGTGGCCAGAAGAACTCTTCGGAAGACCCTGTTTCATTCATCCCGTCTTCAAACACCTGAAGTGCGAAGACTTAAAAGGAGGGAATGATTCTTGCGGTTAAAGTGCACAAACCTCTGCAGAGTTAAAGATCTAATCGATTAGCCGTGTCCCTGGTTACGGACAATTTGAGCCTCTGGAACTTGGAAGTATTCGGAAATCTCAACATTGTAATTAATAAATTAATTGAGGGGATATGACTTAATAATTTGGGAATGAGACTTTGGTTGTCGGAACCATCTCAATAACTACAAACAATTTTGTAGTATTTGCAAGCAAGTCCACTGTAGTAGGGAAAAATTTGCTTTTCGCAAAATGATGAAACTTAGAGCCCCACAGCCAGAAATGCATATAGTGTAGAATTTTATTATTCTTATTCTCTTCATGACTTGCCAGCTTATTCAAAAAGCTGACCTACGTGGCTGCAACGTCTTATGTTGCAGAGGTTTATTCCGATCAGGAGTGAGGCTACGCTCCGCGCTTGGCGATTGCCCTTTGGAGTCGGATGGACTCGCTTATTTTCGCTCACGCTTCGCAGCTTATTTAGTTTATTTCTCATGAGTTGGCCTTCGCCGAATTTATTCTCTTGTAATAAAGACTCTATATGAGAATCGTGTAATAAATTCAGGTGTGATTGAACTTTGATTATTTCATCGATGTACCTGTGAGTACCAAAGATGATCTTGGGATGGCATGCATACGTAGATTTGACCGATTTTGGGTCAGGTCGCTACAATAATTCAGAGAAGATTCAAATATTACTCATAGATAAACTTGATCATAAACCCACAATTCATCAGATCTCGACAAACACACCACAAAAAGAGATTACATCGAATAGATCTCCACAAGAGAGGGGGAGAACATTGTATTGAGATCCAAAAAGAGAAGAAGCCATCTAGCTAATAACTATGGACCCGTAGGTCTGTGGTAAACTACTCACAACTCATCAGAGGGGCAAGGATGTTGATGTAGAGGCCCTCCCTGCTTGATTCCTCCTCCGTGAGAGTGTCGGCAAAGGCTCCAAGATGGGATCTCGCGGATACAGAAGGTTACGGTGGTGGAAATTGTGTTTCGTGGTGCCCCTGGATGTTTTCGGTGTACGTAGGTATATATAGGAAGAAGAAGTACGTCGGTGGCCGCCCGAGGGGCCCACGAGATAGGGGCGTGCCCTATAGGGGGGGGGGCCCTCCTATCTCGTGGAGGCTCCGGTTGCTTCTTGACTTGCACTCCAAGTTCTCTGGATCACGTTCGGCGAGAAAATCACGTTCCCAAAGGTTTCATTCCGTTTGGACTCCGTTTGATATTCCTTTTCTTCGAAATACTGAAATAGGCAAAAAACAACAATATGGGCTGGGCCTCCGGTTAGTAGGTTAGTCCCAAAAATAATATAGAAGTGGAAAATAAAGCCCAATAAAGCCTCAAACAGTAGATAAAGTAGCATGGAGCAATCAAAAATTATAGATACGTTGGAGAGTATCAGGCATCCCCAAGATTAATTCCTGCTCGTCCTCGAGTAGGTAAATGATAAAAATAGAATTTTTGATGCGGAGTGATACTTTGGCATAATTTCAATGTAAATCTTCTTAATTGTTGTATGAATATTCATATCCGAAAGATTCAAGACAAAATTTCATATTGACATAAAAATAATAATACTTCAAGTATACTAACTAAGCAATTATGTCTTCTCAAAATAACATGGCCAAAGAAAGTTATCCCTACAAAATCATATAGTCTGGCTATGCTCCATCTTCCCGACACAAAATATTTAAATCATGCACAACCCCGATGACAAGCCAAGCAATTGTTTCATACTTTAACATTTTCAAATCTTTTTCAATCTTCACGCAATACATGAGCGTGAGCCATGGATATAGAACTATATGTGGAATAGAATGGTGGTTCTGGAGAAGACAAAAAGGGGAGAAGATAGTCTCACATCAACTAGGCGTATCAACGGGCTATGGAGATGCCCATCAATAGATATCAATGTGAGTGAGTAGGGATTGCCACGCAATGTATGCACTAGAGCTATAAGTATATGAAAGCTCAACAAAAGAAACTAAGTGGGTGTGCATCCAACTCGCTTGCTCACGAAGACCTAGGGCATTTGAGGAAGCCCATCATTGGAATATACAAGCCAAGTTCTATAATGAAAAATTACCACTAGTATATGAAAGTGACAAAATGAGAGACTCTCTACCATGAAGATCATGGTGCTACTTTGAAGCACAAGTGTGGTAAAAGGATAGTAACATTGCCCCTTCTCTCTTTTTCTCTCATTTTTTTATTTTTTTTATTTGGGCATTTTCTCTTTTTTTATGGCCTCTTTTTTTCTTTCTTTTTTTTTATTTTTCGTCCGGAGTCTCATCCCGACTTGTGGTGGAATCATAGTCTCCATCATCCTTTCCTCAGTGGGACAATGCTCTAATAATGATGATCATCACACTTTTATTTTCTTACAACTCAACAATTACAACTCGATACTTAGAACAAAATATGACTCTATATGAATGCCTCCGTGATGTCTTTGGGATATGCAATGAATCAAAAGTGACATGTATGAAAAAATTATGAACGGTGGCTTTGCCACAAATACGATGTCAACTACATGATCATGCTAGCAATATGACAATGATGGAGCGTGTCATAATAAACGGAACGGTGGAAAGTTGCATGGCAATATATCTCGAATGGCTATGGAAATGCCATAATAGGTAGGTATGGTGGCTGTTTTGAGGAAGATATATGGTGGGTGTATGATACCGCGAAAAGTGCGCGGTATTAGAGAGGCTAGCAATGCCGAAGGATGGGAAAAGTGTGTATAATCCATGGACTCAACATTAGTCATAAAGAACTCATATTCTTATTTCAAAAATCTAGAAGTTAAAAAAGCAAAGTATTACGCGCATGCTCCTAGGGGATAGATTGGTAGGAAAAGACCATCGCTCGTCCCCGACCGCCACTCATAAGGAAGACAATCAATAAATAAATCATGCTCCGAGTTCATCACATAACGGTTCACCATACGTGCATGCTACGGGAATCACAAACTTCAACACAAGTATTCTTTAAATTCACAACTACTCAACTAGCATGACTCTAATATCACCATCTTCATATCTCAAAACAATTATCAAGCATCAAACTTTTCTTAGTATTCAACGCACTCAAAAGAAAGTTTCACATATCTTGAGTACCAAGTATATTAACATTAAGCAAATTACCATGCTATCAACGACTCTCAAAATAATCAAAGTGAAGCATGAGAGATCAATAGTTTCTTTAAAAAAAATATACCACCATGCTCTAAAAGATCTAAGTGAAGCACTAGAGCAAAAATTATCACGCTTAAAAGATATAAGTGAAGCACTATGAGCAAAACTATCAAGCTCAAAAGATATAAGTGAAGCACATAGAGTATTCTATCAAATTCCAATTTGTGTATGGCTCTCTCAAAAGGTGTGTACAGCAAGGATGATTGTGGTAAACTAAAAATCAAAAAGTAATATAACACACGACGCTCCAAGAAAAACACTTATCATGTGGTGAATAAAAATATAGCCCCAAGTAAAGTTACCAATAAACGATGACGAAAGAGGGGATGCCTTCCCGGGGCATCCCCAAGCTTAGGCTTTTGGCTATTCTTGAATATGTTGGGGTGCCATGGGCATCCCCAATCTTAGGCTCTTTCCACCCTTTATTCCATAGTCCACAAAAGCTTTACCCAAAACTTGAAAACTTCACAACACAAAACTCAATAGAAATCTCGTGAGCTCCGTTAGAGAAAGAAAACAAAAGACTACTTTAAGGTACTGTAATGATCTCATTCTTTATTTATATTGGTGTTAAACCTACTGTATTCCAACTTCTCTAGGGATTATAAACTATTTTACTAGCCATAGATTCATCAAAATAAGCAAACAACACACGAAAAACAGAATCTGTCAAAAACAGAATAGTCTTTAGTAATCTGTAACTAACGCAAACTTCTGGAACTCCCAAAAATCTACCAAAATTATACAACCTAGAAAATTTGTTTATTGATCAGAAGCAATTGGAATCACTATTTTATCACGTTCTGGTGATTTTTCACAATTCGGGCACTGAGCGCAAAGTTTCTGGAAATTACAGCAACATCAATTAACTATCATCCAAGAAGATCCAATAGGTTTAACTTGGCACAAACACTAATTAAAAGATAAAACCACATATAAACAGAGGCTAGATGGATTATTTATTCCTAAACATAAACAAAAAAACATAAAATAAAATTGGGTTGCGTCCCAACTAACGCTATCGTTTAACGCCGCTGGCTAGGCATAAAAGCGAGGATAGATCTAAGTAGTGCTATCTTTGGCACTAAACTCATAAGTAGCACACATGATAGATTCATAAGGTAATTTAACTTTATTTCTTGGAAAGTGCTCCATGCCTTTCTTTAAGGGAAATTGGAATCTACTATTCCCTTCCTTCATATCAATAATCGCACCAATCATTCTAAGGAAAGGTCTACCAAGAATAATAGGACATGAAAGATTGCAATCTATATCAAGAACGATAAAATCTACGAGCACCAAATTTCAATTTGCAACGATAAGAACATCATTGATCCTTCCCATAGGCTTTTTAATGGTGGAATCCGCAAGGTGCAAATTTAAAGAACAATCATCAAGATCATGGAAACCTAGAATATCACATAATGTTTTCGGAATCGTGGAAACACTAGCACCCAAATCACACAAAGCAAAACACTCATAATCTTTAATTATAATCTTTATAGTAGGTTCTCACTCATCATTAAGTTCTCTAGGTATATAAACTTCCAAATTAAGTTTTTCATCATAAGATTGCATCAAGGCATCAACAATATGCTTGGTAAAAGCTTTATTTTGACTATAAGCACGAGGAGAATTAACAACGGCTTGCAACAAGGAAATACAACCTTTTAAAGAGCAATTATCATAATTAAATTCCTTGAAGTCCAAGATAGTAGGTTCAACATTATTAGAAGTTGAGGATTCTCCAATCTCACTTTTACCAAATTTAACATTAAGATCTAAAGATTCCGAATTCTTGGGACGCCTTCTAGGAAAAGTTGATTCATCATCAGTCCCATAATCATCAAAGTTCATATTGCAAAATATAGGTCTAATTGGAGATGCATCAATAACTTTAAGATCCTCATCATTATTTTCACGGAAACTAGACGAACACGCTTTTATAAAGCTTTCTTTCTTAGCACGCAATTTAGCGGTTCTTTCCTTGCACTCGTCAATGGAAATTCTCATTACTTTGAGAGACTCATTGATATCATGCTTAGGAGAAGAAGATCCAAGTTTAAGAGAATTAACATCAAGCAAAAGTCTATCAACGTTCCTAGCCAAATCATCAACTTTGAGCAATTTTTCTTCAAGCATAGCATTAAAATTCTTTTGAGAGATCATAAATTCTTTCACGCTATTCTCAAAATCAGAGGGCATCTTATTAAAATTACCATAAGAATTATTGTAGGAATTTCCATAATTATTAGAGGGATTACTAGGGAACGGTCTAGCATTAAAATTTCCTCTATAAGCATTGTTTCCAAAAGTATTCCTACCAACAAAATTCACATCCATAGATTCATTATTATTCTCAATCAAGGAAGACAAAGGCATATCATTGGGATCAAGAGGAGTATTTTTAGTAGCAAGCATCTTCATAAGTTCATCCATCTTTCCACTCAAAACATTGATTTCTTCTATACCATGCACTTTTTACTAGAAGATCTTTCGGTGTGCCATTGAGAATAATTAGCCATAATATTATCAAGTAACTTTGTAGCATCTCCTAACGTGATTTCCATAAAGGTGCCTCCCGCGGTCGAATCTAAGAGATTTCTAGAAGCAAAGTTCAAATCGGCATAAAAATTTTGTACGATCATCCATAAGTTCAAACCATGAGTAGGGCAATTGCGAAGCATCAATTTCATTCTTTCCCAAGATTGGGCAACATGCTCATGATCAAGTTGTTTAAAATTCATAATATCGTTCCTAAGAGTGATGATCTTAGCGGGAGGAAAATACTTAAAGATAAAATCATCTTTGCACTTGTTCAAAGAATCAATACTATTTTTAGGCAAAGACGAAAACCAAACTTTAGCACGATCTCTAAGTGAAAACCGAAATAACTTCAATTTGAAAACATTGTTATCCGTATCTTTCTTCTTTTGCATATCACACAAATCAACAAAGTTGTTTAGATGAGAAGCGGCATCTTCGCTAGGAAGGCCGGCGAATTGATCTTTCATAACAAGATTCAGCAAAGCGGTATTGATTTCACAAGACTCGTCATTATTAAGAGGAGCAATCGGAGTACTAAGGAAATCATTATTATTCGTATTCGACAAGTCACACAATTTGGTATTATCTTGCGCCATGGCAACAAGTAATCCAACACACAAGCAAACAGAAAGACAGCGAGCAAAAAGAGAGAGGAGATTGGGAAAGAGAGGGCGAATAAAACGGCAAGGGTGAAGTGGGGGAGAGGAAAACGAGAGGCAAATGGCAAATAACGTAAATGCGAGGGAGATAGGTTTGTGATGGGTACTTGGTATGTATTGACTTGAGTGAAGACCTCCCCGGCAACGGCGCCAGAAATCCTTCTTGCTATGTCTTGAGCTTGCGTTGGTTTTCCTCGAAGAGGAGAGGATGATGCAGCAAAGTGTAGCGTAAGTATTTCCCTCAGTTTTGAGAACAAAGCTATCCATCCAATAGGAGGCTCCTCAAAAGTCCCACGCACCTACACAAACAAACTGAGAACTCGCAACCAACGCAATAAAGGGGTTGCCAATCCCTTCACGGCCACTTGCGAAAGTGAGATCAAATAAAGGTAGTATGATAAGATAAATAAATTTTTGGTATTTTATAATATAGATGCAAAATGTAAAGATGCAAATAAAAGTAGATTGGAAACAAGTATGATAAGAGATAGACCCGGGGGCCATAGGTTTCACTACTGGCTTCTCTCAAGATAGCATAAGTATTATGGTGGGTGAACAAATTACTGTCGAGCAATTGATAGAAAAGCGCATAGTTATGAGATTATGTAGGCATGATCATGTAAATAGGAATCACGTCCATAACAAGTACACCAACTCCTGCCTGCATCTACTACTATTACTCCATACATCGACCGCTATCCAGCATGCATCTAGAGTATTAAGTTCATAAGAACAGAGTAACACATTAAGCAAGATGACATGATGTAGAGGGATAAACTCATGCAATGTGATATAAACCCCATCTTGTTATCCTCAATGGCAACAATACAATACGTGCCTTGCAACCCTTTCTATCACTGGGTAAGGACACCGCAAGATTGAACCCAAAGCTAAGCACTTCTCCCATGGCAAGAAAGATCAATCTAGTAGGCCAAACCAAACTGATAATTCGAAGAGACTTGCAAAGATAACTTAATCATACATAAAAGAATTCAGAGAAGATTCAAATATTATTCATAGATAAACCTGATCATAAACCCACAATTCATCGGATCTCAACAAACACACCGCAAAAAGAGATTACATCGAATAGATCTCCACAAGAGAGGGGAGAACATTGTATTGAGATCCAAAAGAGAGAAGAAGCCATCTAGCTAATAACTATGGACCCGTGAGGTCTGTGGTAAACTACTCACAACTCAT
This sequence comes from Aegilops bicornis, assembly GCA_021605145.1. Lineage (NCBI taxonomy): Eukaryota > Viridiplantae > Streptophyta > Magnoliopsida > Poales > Poaceae > Aegilops > Aegilops bicornis. The sequence goes on along the minus strand of CM038673.1, from coordinate 130,355,640 downwards.
CGGAGGGGCAAGGATGTTGATGTAGAGGCCCTCCGTGCTTGATTCCCTCCGTGAGAGTGCCACTAAGGCTCCAAGATGGGATCTCATGGATACGTAAGGTTACGGTGGTGGAAATTGTGTTTCGTGGTGCCCCTGGATGTTTTCGGGGTACGTAGGTATATATAGGAAGAAGTACGTCGGTGGCCGCCCAAGGGGCCCACGAGACAGGGGGCGCGCCCTATAGGGGGGGGGGGCTCCTATCTCGTGGATGCTTCAGTTGCTTCTTGACTTGCACTCCAAGTTCTCTGGATCACGTTCGGCGAGAAAATCACGTTCCTGAAGGTTTCATTCCGTTTGGACTCCGTTTGATATTCCTTTTCTTCGAAATACTGAAATAGGCAAAAAAATAGCAATATGGGTTGGGCCTCCGGTTAGTAGGTTAGTCCCAAAAATAATATAGAAGTGGAAAATAAAGCCCAATAAAGCCTAAAATAGTAGATAAAGTAGCATGGAGCAATCAAAAATTATAGATACGTTGGAGACGTATCACACTCCCTAAGGTGTTCGGTCTTTGAAACATATACTGGGCTTAGGTGATGCCCTTGGATAATGAACCCATAGTGTCCAGGTACGAGCAATATTCTGACGTGGCCACATGCCAAGACGCCAAGATCCTTCTCGGATGTATTGAGAATCCGGAGGATGTGAACAACAAAAGACAGTAAAAAAGGTTTATGCAGGTCTTAATCTAAAGAGAAACCTTTGCACGGGTCCCTCGCCTGCACGCCCTGCGTTCGTGTCTCTGCAGCCGTATCCTCGGACGGGTGTAGCACGATCGTCATCTCGTAAAGAGAGGTGCTTAGTGAAAATTTGTTGTGCAAAAATTTGGTTATTATAAATAAACCATGAAAAAGTCGAGATGGGTAAAGTTGAGCCGAATTATCGCGGTGAAGCCCCTGGTACCGTCTATACGGGTGTAACCATTGAACCAATATCTATCCAATGATTGACCGGACTCGTCTAACCGTGTCCGCGATCCTAACGACCGGTCATCATCTCTGGTGGTGAGGCCGTCTAGTGTTCGGTTGTTAAAGCAGCCGTGCGTTCTTCTGCTCGGAACGAACGCTCAACATTTCCATGTACTGTGATGGTGTCGCACGGACCGGGCATTTTAAGTTGGAGTAAAGCGTAATGCGGTATTGCATTGAAAAGGGCGAAAGCCTCTTGTCCGAGTAGTGCTTGATAGCCACTTCGGAATGGAGCAATGTCGAAGGTTAACCTTTCGCTCCAGAGGTTGTCGGGCGAGCCGAACACAACCTCTAGTACTAGAGAGCCCGTGCAGCGAGCCTCTATGCCTGGTATTACTCCCTTGAAGGTAGTATTACTGTGGCTGATGTTTGTTGGGTTTATCCCCATTTTGCGGACGGTGTCCTGGCATATCAGATTTAGACTACTGCCGCCGTCCATAAGGACTCGTGTAAGGTGGTATCCATTTATTATTGGGTCCAGCACCAAGGCGGCTGATCCTTCCTGCCGGATACCTATTAGGTGGTCCCCGCGATCGAAAGTGACCGGGCAGGCCGACCAGTGGTAGGACTCATGGGTGACGGGCTCTATGACTCGTGTATTTCGGAGTGCGTATTTGCCTCTCCTCTTTGCCACGTGGATAACATTTACTGTTTTGACTTCTGGCGGGATTTTTTTTCTGTCCCCCGGTGTCTTGCTAGCGACGCGTATCCTCGTCCTCGCTCGGAGTGTCCTCCCCCTTGTGTTCGGCGTTTAGCTTGCCAGCCTGCTTGAAGACCCAGCAATCTCTGTGGGTATGATTTGCAGGTTTGCCGGGGGTGCCGTGGATCTGACATAGTTTGTCTAGAATTTTGTTTAGGCCGGTCGGTTCATCTCTGTTGCCTTTAAAGGGCTTTTTCCACTGACCCGGTTGAGAGCCTCTAAATCCGGCGTTTACCGCCGTGTTGTCTGGGCTGTCTTCTTTGTTCCGGCGCTTGCTTTTACTGCGGCACGGTTTTCCATTGCCGTCCCGGACCTTGGATGTGCTTGGGTCGCTTGTGCTGCTGCGGGCTAACCAGCTATCCTCGCTCGTGCAAAAGCGGGTCATGAGGCTTGTTAGGGCTGCCATTATTCTCGGCTTTTCTTGGCCAAGGTGTCTGGCAAGCCATTCGTCTCGAACGCTGTGCTTGAAAGCTGCTAGGGCTTCAGCGTCCGGACAGTCGACAATTTGGTTCTTCTTAGTGAGAAACCTATTCCAAAGCTTTCGGGCTGACTCTCCGGGCTATTGAATTATATGACTCGAATCATCAACGTCCGGGGGCCGGACATAAGTCCCTTGAAAGTTAGTCATGAAAGCGTCCTCGAGCTCCTCCCAACTTCCAATGGAATTTTCGGGGAGGCTTTTCAGCCAGTGCCGAGCTGGTCCTCTGAGCTTGAGGGGTAACTATTTGATGGCGTGGAGGTTGTCTCCACGAGCCATGTGAATATGGAGGATGAAGTCCTCGATCCAGACCCCAGGGTCTGTGGTTCCGTCGTATGCCTCTATGTTAACTGGTTTGAACCCTTCTGGAAATTCATGGTCTAATACCTCGTCGGTGAAACATAGGGGGTGTGCGGCACCCCTGTATTTGGCTGTGCCATGGCGTTCGGACGGTTGTGGTATTTGGTGTTGGCTGAGTGCTGGAGCGCGTTTCCTTGATCCGTAGATGGATCTGGTTGCGCCGGCCCGTTGATGCGGGTCCTCGCGTCGGTCATGTACTGACTCATGTGCGGCCTCGTTGGCCACCCAATCGCGGCCACGAGGTCGTCGATTCGACCGAGCGGCGGTTTTGTTTTTTGGCTGCGAGGGTTCGAAGGCCTCGTTGTCGAATTTTGGCAGCAGCTTCCACTTTGGGTAGCTCTTCGTGGGGCGCCTGCCACCGTACTTTTCTGCCGTGTCGAGCACTTTATTCCATCTACTATTGAGTGTGTTTTCTGCGGCCTTAAGCCTTTGTTTCTGTTTCTTCAAACTTCTTGCAGTGGCCATAAGCCTTTCTTGCTCCAGCTGCCTTTCCACGATGATGCGCTCGTCGTCGTCCGGACTGTTCTACTGACCGGAGACGGGTTGGTTGTCTTGATGCTCAGTGCCGCCGTGCTCGGACAGCGGCTCCTCACTTTGTTCGTCGTCCGCTGGCTTACCCTGCTCTATCGCTGGGTCAATTTGGCTTCTTGTTGCGCTATTGTCGCTGTTTTTGCCAAGGCGGGATTTAGAGCGGCGCCTACGGCGCCGTTTTGATTGCTTGTCGTGGGAGCTATGTTTCGCTACATCCTCGTTATTATGTTCTTTGGGTGTGTCCACCATATATACGTCATGTGATGAAGTGGCAGTCCAGCGCCCTGTTGGCGATGGTTCTGTTAAATCTCTGCATCGTTGTCTATTCCATCGATGTCTTCGGAGTCAAAGTCGAGCATGTCGGTTAAGTCGTCGACAGTGGCTACTAAGTGGGTGGTGGGTGGGGAGTGAATTTCTTCGTCATCGGCATCCCACTCTAGCCTGACATAGTTCGGCCAAGGCTCTCCAGACAGGGAGAGAGATTTTAATGAGTTCAGTATGTCGCTGAAGGGCGAGTGCTGAAAGATATCTGTGGAGGTGAACTCCATGATCGGCGCCCAATCGGATTCGATAGGTATGGGCACGGGTGGTCCGGAGTCTGTGGCCGGGGATGAATCCCGCAGTTCGGTGACACGGCTCTTGTGAGGGGTAAGGTCAATATTCGGCTCTATCGCCACTGAGGGTGCGGTCTCTGTGGCGGAGTCTGTCCTCCCATCCTCGGATGGCGCGATCTGCTCCGAACTAAAGGCCAGAGTAGTTGCTGGCGTGATCTCCTGAACACCGTATGGCGGTAGAGCTATATCGTGCTCGCCGTGATCGTGCAGCACACCTGGCATGGGCCCGAATCCATCGAAGATCAAGTCTCCGTGGATATCGGCAGTGTAATTCAAGTTTCCAAACCTGACCTGATGGCCAGGGGCGTAGCTCTCGATCTGCTCCAGATGGCCAAACGAGTTGGCCCGCAGTGCGAAGCCGCCGAACACGAAGATCTGTCCGGGGAGGAAAACCTCACCCTGGACCGCATCGTTGTTGATGATCGAAGGGGCCATCGAGCCTTGCAGCGACGACACAGTGGAACTCTCAATGAAAGCACCAATGTCGGTGTCAAAACCGGCGGATCTCGGGTAGGGGGTACCGAACTATGCGTCTAAGGCGGATGGTAACAGGAGGCAAGGGACACGATGTTTACCCAGGTTCGGGCCCTCTCTATGGAGGTAATACCCTACTTCTTGCTTGATTGATCTTGATCAATATGATTATTACAAGAGTTGATCTACCACAAGATCGTAGAGGCTAAACCCTAGAAGCTAGCCTATGGTATGATCGTTGTTGTCCTATGGACTAAACCCTCCGGTTTATATAGACACCGGAGGTGGCTAGGGTTACACAGAGTCGCCATACAATGTATGAGATCTACATATCTCAGACGCCAAGCTAGCCTTCCACGCCAAGAGAGTCCCATCCGGACATGAGATGAAGTCTTCAATCTTGTATCTTCATAGTCCAACAGTGCAGCCAAAGGATATAGTACGGCTGTCCGGATACCCCCTAATCTAGGACTCCCTCACCCACCGTTTGCTATTTTTCTCGAGACAAACCACTAGTGAAACCTACGGCCCCCGGATCTTCTTTCTCATATATTTGCTTGCGATCTAGTTTTCCTTTCCATTTTTATTCAAATCTATTAAACCAAAAATACTTTGATGCACTTTATTTTATCTATGATCTATTATTTCAATCTATTACAAATTTCTGGCATCATTACCCGAAAGGGATTGACAACCCCTTTAACACGTCGGGTTGCGAGGTGTTGTTAATTGTGTGTAGGCATTGTTTACGTTGTGTTGCTTGGTTCTCCTACTAGTTCGATAACCTTGGTTTCTTCACTGAGGGAAATACCTACTGTCGTTGTGCTGCATCATCCCTTCCTCTTTGGGGAAATACCGACGTAGTCCTAGCAGACAGGAGCTTTTCTGGCGCTATAGTCAAAGAGCAATCAACGCGTGCCCCGTGTACACAGTCTCGCATGACCTTCCCGCTAGCACGGGCCAAAATTAGTTGAAACTGGATACGAACGATCCCATGCGCGGCAAAATCTCCCGCCTCCTTCTAAAATTTCCGCCACCTAGTCTTTAGCATGCGAAATTCCCCATTTGTCCTTGGTGCACGGAGAACAACAGTTACAATACCGCCCTCACCTACATAATAGGTCGGGGCTGCTTTAGTAACTACCGGTTCCCCCCACCACACGGCACCCCCATTTCCTCTCCCCCTCCCGCAAAAATTATTAATTCCATAGCACTAGAGCATCTTACATGACGTCATCCGTACTTCATCGGCCTTTCTACCCCTCCCCTCTCGAAACCCTAGACTGCTCATCCACCAGCGTACCAGAGCCCATTCACTGCCAGCGGCGTCCACCTCGCCGGATCTGCTTCTGCGGCCGCATCTACCCCTCCCACCTCCCCAAGAAACAAGTAGACTGCTCATCCACCACTGTACCATAGCCCATTCAATGTCGGCCTTGTCCACGGCGCCGGATTTGCTTTGACGGTACTCTCGTCAACTGCAACGCATCTGCAGCGGCTCCTTCGTACTCCCCACCGGAGACGCTTCGTCCACACCCCCACAGAGCCACCCCACCGACGCCCCCGTCGACGGCCTCTGATCCTCTTCGCGGACACCTTCCTCAACCCTACCGGAGCCGCTTCGTCGACACCATCGTCAACCCTACCGGAGTAGCTTCGCCTATCCATTCACAACCCTACCGGGGCCACTTTGCCAACTCATAGGTCCACGGCCTCAAATCCGCTTCGTTGCACCCTCATCCAACCTACCGGAGCAGCTTCTGACACTCGGTCAATGGCCGCAGATCCGCATCATCGACACCATCCTGAACCCAACCAACGGAGCAGCTTCACTGACGCCCTCGTCCGCGGCTGCAGATCTGCTTCCCCCACACCGTAGTCCACCCCATCGGCCGCAGATACTGGCTGCTAAATTAGATATGTAGATGTCATACATGATACTACCTCGTACCTCCATTCCTAAATATAAGCCTTTCTAGATATTCCACTATAGGCTACATACAGAGCAAAATGAGTGAATCTACACTCAAAATGCATCTATATACATTTGTATGTGGTCCATACTGGAATCTCTAAAATGACCTATATTTAGGAACAGAGGTAGTACATTACACAAAATCGTAGGTGGCATGTAGGAATTCCATTGCACTACATTAGGCTCCCTTAGAGTGCCTACTGGTCCAGCACACAGAGTCATGGCTAGTTTATGCTACGCACACAATCGTTAATTGGTGGTTTAAATGTGCGCAAGGGGTATGCAATGTATTATCATGTAGAGATGTCTGAAATTAGCCGTGTCAACTTGCAGATAGGGTTACACAATGAAAAAGTACAAGATGTATGTGGCAATTTCTTGGAACATCGCAAAAAAAGGAGAGGCATCGGTGAGCCTATACATTGTGCTATGGTAGGTAACTCCTCCATTGCAATCATCGTGACATGTTACTTGTATGTCAGTTCTATTGGCCAAGTTTCTTAGGGACAATTATTATGAGTTATCCTAAGAAAATAAGCACATGTCAATATAAGCTCCAGGTAATAAGCCGACCAGTTCTTTTCATTGCCTTCCTTTTCAGCTTATCTTTGGTATGATCAGTGAAATGTATAGATTACATTATATTTTGTCATTTTGCTGCCCATATGAAAATTAATTTGACTTGCAAACATCACAAATTGAACCCAGTGCAGTAATTAATATGATAGGAAAAAAGACCATCACTATTTGTTCAAAATGCAAATACAAAGATACCATCTACTTGGCACAATCTACTTTGGTCAATGTCTTCCATAGAGATCACATTGCCTAATTTAAACGAAGAACGCATGACCCACATTTAAATGAGAACAATTATTTATTGAAATTCGATGGTCCAAGTGGCTGGTTATTATCATATAGCAGCACAACCTGAAAGCATCATGTAGCAGCAGCAGCTCATAGCAACTCATCGTACAGGAGCAGCAGCAGTGTGCAATTCATCATATACCAGCAGTAGCTCATAGCAATTCATAATATAGCAGCAGCAGGAGCATGAAGGAAATATGCCCTAGAGGCAATAATAAAGTTATTATTTATTTCCTTATATCATGATAAATGTTTATTATTCATGCTAGAATTGTATTAACAGGAAACATAATACATGTGTGAATACATAAACCTACAGAGTGTCACTAGTATGCCTCTACTTGACTAGCTCGTTAATCAAAGATGGTTGTGTTTCCTAACCATGAACAAGGAGTTGTTATTTGATTAACGGGATCACATCATTGGTTGAATGATCTGATTGACATGACCCATTCCATTAGCATAGCACCTGATCGTATAGTTTGTTGCTAGTGCTTTTCTTCATGACTTATACATGTTCCTATGACTATGAGATTATGCAACTCCCGTTTGCACGAGGAACACTTTGGGTGCTACCAAACGTCACAACGTAATCGGGTGATTATAAAGGTACATTACAGGTGTCTCCGAAGGTACATGTTGGGTTGGCATATTTCGAGATTAGGATTTGTCACTCCGATTGTCGGAGAGGTATCTCTGGGCCCTCTCGGTAATGCACATCACATAAGCCTTGCAAGCATTGCAACTAATGTGTTAGTTGTGAGATGATGTATTCGAAACGAGTAAAGAGACTTGCTTAACGAGATTGAACTAGGTATTGGATACCGACGATCGAATCTCGGGCAAGTAACATACCGATGACAAAGGGAACAACGTATGTTGTTATGCGGTTCTGACCGATAAAGATCTTCGTAGAATATGTAGGAGCCAATATGGGCATCCAGGTCCCGCTATTGGTTATTGACCGGAGAGGTGTCTCGGTCATGTCTACATAGTTCTCGAACCCGTAGGGTCCGCACGCTTAACGCTTCGATGGCGATGCTACTATGAGTTTTATGATGTTTCTGTACGAAGGTTGTTCGAGTCCCGGATGAGATCACGGACGAGACGAGGAGTCTCGAAATGGTCGAGACATAAAGATTCATATATTGGAATTCTAAGTTTGGACATCACAAGTGTTCCGGGTGAAATTGGGACTATTACCAAGTAATGCAGGAGGTTACCGAACCCCGGAATGCTAATGGGCCAACATGGGCCTTAGTGGAAAGGAGAGAAGGGGGCCCAAGTGCTGGTCGCACCTTCCCCTTCCCTAGTCCTATTAGGACTAGGAGAAGGGGCGCCTCTCTCTCCCTTCCCACTTGGGGAAACCTAGTTGGACTAGGATTGGGGGAATCCTACTCCTAGTAGGAGTAGGACACCTGGCGCACCAAACCTTGGCCGCCAGCCCCTCCCTTCCCTCCTTTATATACAGGGCAGAGGGCACCCCATGACACACAAGTTGATCCTTGAGATCTTTCCTTAGCCGTGTGCGGTGCCCCCTTCCACCATATTACACCTCAAGAAAACCGTAGCGGAGCTTAGGCGAAGCCCTGCGCCGGTGAAACATCATCATCGTCACCAAGCCGTCGTGCTGACGAAACTCTCCCTCAACACTCGGCTGGATCGGAGTTCGAGGGACGTCATCGAGCTGAACGTGTGCAGAACTCGGAGGTGCCGTACGTTCGGTACTTGGATCGGTCGGATCGTGAAGACGTATGACTACTTCCTCTACATTGTGTCAACACTTCTGTGTCGGTCTACGAGGGTACGTAGACAACACTCTCATCTCGTTGCTATGCATCACCATGATCTTGCGTGATCGTAGGAAAATTTTTGAAATTACTACGTTCCCCAACAAAGGTATCGAGCCTGGTTTTATGCGTTGATGTCATATGCACGAGTAGAACACAAGTGAGTTGTGGGCGATACAAGTCATACTACCTACCAAAGATGTCATACTTTGGTTCAGCGGTATTGTTGGATGACGATCCAGACCAACCTTACGCTGCATTTTACGCGAGACCGGTTCCTCGACGTGCTTTGCACATAGATGGCTTGTGGAAGACTGTCTCTCCAACTTTAGTTGAACTGAAAGGCTACGCCCGGTCCTTGAGAAGGTTAAAACGGAGTCTATTTGACGAACTATCGTTGTGGTTTTGATGCGTAGGTAAGAACGGTTCTTGCTCAGCCCGTAGCAGCCACGTAAAATTTGCAACAACAAAGTAGAGGACGTCTAACTTGTTTTTGCAGGGCATGTTGTGATGTGATATGGTCAAAGACATGATGCTGAATTTTATTGTATGAGATGATCATGTTTTGTAACCAAAGTTATCGGCAACTGGCAGGAGCCATATGGTTGTCGCTTTATTGTATGCAATGCAATCGCCCTGTAATGCTTTACTTTATCACTAAGCGGTAGCGATAGTCGTAGAAGCATAAGTTTGGCGAGACGACAACGATGCTACGATGGAGATCAAGGTGTCGCTACCGGTGGCGATGGTGATCATGACGGTGCTTGAGATGGAGATCACAAGCACAAGATGATGATGGCCATATCATATCACTTATATTGATTGCATGTGATGTTAATCCTTTATGCATCTTATCTTGCTTTGATTGACGGTAGCATTATAAGATGATCCCTTACTAAATTATCAAGAAGTGTTCTCCGAGTATGCACCGCTATGAAAGTTCTTCGTCTGAGACACCACGTGATGATCGGGTGTGATAGGCTCTACGTTCAAATACAACGGGTGCAAAACAGTTGCACACGCAGAATACTCAGGTTATACTTGACGAGCTATGCATATAAGATATGACCTCGGAACACGAGACCGAAAGGTCGGCGTGAATCATATAGTAGATATGATCAACATATTGATGTTCACCATTGAAACTACTCCATCACACGTGATGATCGGTCATGGTGTAGTTGATATGGATCACGCAATCACTTAGAGAATTAGAGGGATATTTTTCTAAGTGGGAGTTCTTAAGTAATATGATTAATTGAACTTAAATTTATCATGAACTTAGTACCGATAGTATCTTGCTTGTCTATGATGTGTAGATAGATGGCTCGTCTTTGTTGTTCCGTTGAATTTTAATGCGTTCCTTGAGAAAGCAAAGTTGAAAGATGATGGCAGCAATTACACGGATCGGGTCCGTAATTTGAGGATTATCCTTATTGCTGCACGTAAGAATTACGTCCTAGAAGCACCGTTAGGTGCCGTGCCTGAATGCAAGGGCTGCGCCAGATGTTGTGAACGCTTTGGCAAAGCAAAGTCGATGACTACTCTATAGTTCAGTGTGCCATGCTTTACGGCTTAGAACCGGACTTCAACGTCGTTTTGAACACCATGGAGCATATGAGATGTTCCAGAGTTGAAGTTAATATTCCAAGCGAATGCCCGGATTGAGAGATATGAAGTCTCCAATAAGTTCTATAGCTGTAAGATGGAGGAGAACGGTTCTCACAAGGAGCATATACTCGTAATGTCCGGATATAACAATCACTTGATTCAACCGGGAGTTAATCTTCCGGATGATTGCGTCATTGATGTAATTCTCCAATCATCGCCACCAAGCTACAAGAGCTTCGTGATGAACTATAATATGCAAGGGATGACCAAAACAATGCCCGAGCTCTTCGCGATGCAGAAGTCATGGAGGTAGAAATCAAAAGGAGCATCAAGTGTTGATGGTTAACAAAACCACTAGTTTCAAGAAAAAGGGCAAAGGAAAGAAAAGGGAAACTTCAAGAAGAACGGCAAGCAAGTTGTCGATCAAGAGAAGAAACCCAAGTCTGGTCCTAAGCTGAAACCGAGTGCTTCTATTGCAAGCAGGCTGGTCAATGGAAGAGGAACTGCCCCAACTATATGTCTGATAATAAGGATGGCAAGGTTAACAAAGTTATATGTTAAATACATGTTATATATGTGTACCATACTAATACTCGCAGAGCACTGGTATTTGATACTTTGGTTACATTGCTAATATTTGCAACTCGAAACAGGGCTACGGATTAAGCGAAGATTGGCTAAGGACGAGGTGACGATCTTGGCGTGGGAAATGGTTCCAAAGTCGATGTGATCGCAATCGGCACGCTACCTCTACATCTACCTTCGGGATTAGTATTAGACCTAAATAATTGTTATTTAGTACCAGCGTTGAGCATGAACATTATATCTGGATCTTGTTTGATGCGAGACGGTTATTCATTTAAATCGAGAATAATGGTTGTTCTATTTATATGAATAATATCTTTTATGGTCATGCACCATTGAAGAATGGTTTGTTTTTACTTAATCTTGATAGTAGTGATACACATATTCATAATGTTGAAACCAAAAGATGCAGAGTTGATAATGATGGTGCAACTTATTTGTGGCACCGCCGTTTAGGTCATATCGGTGTAAAGCGCATGAAGAAACTCCATACTTGATGGACTTTTTGGAGTCACTTGATTATGAATCACTTGGCACTTAAGTAACCGTGCCTTATGGGCAAGATGACTAAAACACCGTTCTCCGGAACGATGGATCGAGCAACAGATTTGTTGGAAATCATACATACTGATGTATGTGGTCCAATGAATATTGAGGCTCGTGGCGGATATCGTTATTTTCTCACCTTCACAGATGATTTGAGCAGATATGGGTATATCTACTTAATGAAACACAAGTCTGAAACATTTGAAAAGTTCAAAGAATTTCAGAGTGAAGTGGAAAATCATCGTAACAAGAAAATAAAGTTTCTACGATCTGATCGTGGAGGAGAATATTTGAGTTACGGGTTTGGCCTACATTTGAAACAATGCGGAATAGTTTCGCAACTTACGCCACCTGGAACACCACAACGTAATGGTGTGTCCGAACGTCAGAATCGTACTTTATTAGATATGGTACGATCTATGATGTCTCTTACTGATTTACCGCTATCGCTTTTGGGGTTATGCTTTAGAGACGGCTACATTCACTTTAAATAGGGCACCATCTAAATCCGTTGAGACGACGCCTTATGAACTGTGGTTTGGCAAGAAACCAAAGTTGTCGCTTCTGAAAGTTTGGGGCTGCGATGCTTATGTGAAAAAGCTTCAACCTGATAAGCTCGAACCCAAATCGGAGAAATGTGTCTTCATAGGATACCCAAAGGAGACTGTTGGGTACACCTTCTATCACAGATCCGAAGGCAAGATTTTTGTTGCTAAATTCGGAAACTTTTTGGAGAAAGAGTTTCTCTCGAAAGAAGTGAGTGGGAGGAAAGTAGAACTTGATGAGATAATCTGTATCTACTCCCTTATTGAGAAGTAGTACATCACGTAAATCAGTTTCCGTGACATCTACACCAAATAGGGAGGAAGCTAATGATGATGATCATGAAACTTCAGATCGAGTTTCTACAGAACTTCGTAGATCAACCAGAGCAAGATCCGCACCAGTGTGGTACGGTAATCCTGTTCTGGAAGTCATGTTACTAGACCATGATGAACCTACGAACTATGAAGAAGCGATGGTGAGCCAAGATTCCACAAAATGGCTTGAGGCCATGAAATCTGAGATGGGATCCATGTATGAGAACAAAGTGTGGACTTTGGTTGACTTGCCCGATGATCGGCAAGCAATTGAAAATAAATGGATCTTCAAGAAGAAGACTGACGCTGACGGTAATGTTACTGTCTATAAAGCTCGACTTGTTGCAAAAGGTTTTCGACAAGTTCAAGGGATTGACTACGATGAGACCTTCTCACCAGAAGCGATGCTTAAGTCCGTCCGAATCATGTTAGCAATTGCCGCATTTTATGATTATGAAATTTGGCAAATGGATGTTAAAACTGCATTCCTGAATGGATTTACGGAAGAAGAGTTGTATATGATGCAACCGTAAGGTTTTGTCGATCCAAAGGGAGCTAACAAAGTGTGCAAGCTCCAAATGTCCATTTATGGACTGGTGCAAGCCTCTCGGAGTTGGAATAAACGTTTTGATAGTGTGATCAAAGCATTTGGTTTTATACAGACTTTGGAGAAGCCTGTATTTACAAGAAAGTGAGTGGGAGCTCAGAGCATTTACGATATTATATGTGGATGACATATTACTGATCGGAAATGATATAGAATTTCTGGATAGCATAAAGGGATACTTGAATAAAAGTTTTTCGATGAAAGACCTCGGTGAAGCTGCTTACATATTGGGCATTAAGATCTATAGAGATAGATCAAGACGCTTAATAGGACTTTCACAAAGCACATACCTTGATAAAGTTTTGAAAAAGTTCAAAATGGATCAGGCAAAGAAAGGGTTCTTGCCGGTGCTTCAAGGTGTGAAGTTGAGTAGGACTCAATGCCCGACCACCGCAGAAGATAGAGAGAAAATGAAAGATGTTCCCTATGCTTCAGCCATAGGCTCTATCATGTATGCAATGTCTGTGTACTGCACTGATGTGTGCCTTCTTTGTAAGTTTGGCGGCAGGTACCAAAGTAATCCAGAGTGGATCAATGGACAGCGGTCAAGAACATCCTTAAGTACTTGAGAAGGACTAAGGATATGTTTCTCATTTATGGCGGTGACAAAGAACTCGTCGTAAACGGTTACGTCGACGCAAGCTTTGACACTGATCCGGACGATTCTAAATCGCAAACCGGATACGTATTTACATTAAACGGAGGAGCCGCTGCTTGGTGCAGTTCCAAACAAAGCGTCGTGGTGGGATCTACATGTGAAGCTGAGTACATAGCTGCTTCGGAAGCAGCTAATGAAGGAGTCTGGATGAAGGAGTTCATAACCGATCTAGGTGTTGTACCTAGTGTATCGGGTCCAATGAAAATCTTTTGTGACAATACGGTGCAATTGCCTTAGCAAAGGAATCCAGATTTCACAAGAGAACCAAGCACATCAAAAGACGCTTCAACTCCATCCGGATTTGGTCCGTGGGAGACATAGAGATATGCAAGATACATACGGATCTGAATGTTGCGGACCGTTGACTAAGCCTCTTCCACGAGCAAAACATGATCAGCACCAAGACTCCATGGGTGTTAGAATCATTCTTGTGTAATCTAGATTATTGACTCTAGTGCAAGTGGGAGATCAAGGAAATATGCCCTAGAGGCAATAATAAAGTTATTATTTATTTCCTTATATCATGATAAATGTTTATTATTCATGCTAGAATTGTATTAACAGGAAACATAATACATGTGTGAATACATAAACCTACTGAGTGTCACTAGTATGCCTCTACTTGACTAGCTCGTTAATCAAAGATGGTTGTGTTTCCTAACCATGAACAAGGAGTTGTTATTTGATTAACGGGATCACATCATTGGTTGAATGATCTGATTGACATGACCCATTCCATTAGCATAGCACCTGATCGTATAGTTTGTTGCTAGTGCTTTTCTTCATGACTTATACATGTTCCTATGACTATGAGATTATGCAACTCCCGTTTGCACGAGGAACACTTTGGTGCTACCAAACGCGTCAACGTAATCGGGTGATTATAAAGGTACATTACAGGTGTCTCCGAAGGTACATGTTGGGTTGGCATATTTCGAGATTAGGATTTGTCACTCCGATTGCTCGGAGAGGTATCTCTGGGCCCTCTCGGTAATGCACATCACATAAGCCTTGCAAGCATTGCAACTAATGAGTTAGTTGTGAGATGATGTATTTCTGAACGAGTAAAGAGACTTGTCGGTAACGAGTTTGAACTAGGTATTGGATACCGACGATCGAATCTCGGGCAAGTAACATACCGATGACAAAGGGAACAACGTATGTTGTTATGCGGTCCGACCGATAAAGATCTTCGTAGAATATGTAGGAGCCAATATGGGCATCCAGGTCCCGCTATTGGTTATTGACCGGAGAGGTGTCTCGGTCATGTCTACATAGTTCTCGAACCCGTAGGGTCCGCACGCTTAACGCTTCGGCGACAGCTACTATGAGTTTTATGATGTTTCTGTACCGAAGGTTGTTCGAGTCCCGGATGAGATCACGGACGTGACGAGGAGTCTCGAAATGGTCGAGACATAAAGATTCATATATTGGAAGTCTATGTTTGGACATCGGAAGTGTTCCGGTGAAATTGGGAATTTTACCAATGCAGGGAGGTTACCGAACCCCCTAATGCTAATGGGCCAACATGGGCCTTAGTGGAAAGGAGAGAAGGGGCCCAAGTGCTGGTCGCACCTTCCCCCTTCCCTAGTCCTATTAGGACTAGGAGAAGGGGCGCCTCTCTCTCCCTTCCCACTTGGGAAACCTAGTTGGACTAGGATTGGGGGAATCCTACTCCTAGTAGGAGTAGGACACCTGGCGCACCAAACCTTGGCCGGCCAGCCCCTCCCTTCCCTCCTTTATATACAGGGCAGAGGGCACCCCATGACACACAAGTTGATCCTTGAGATCTTTCCTTAGCCGTGTGCGGTGCCCCCTTCCACCATATTACACCTCAAGAAAACCGTAGCGGAGCTTAGGCGAAGCCCTGCGCCGGTGAAACATCATCATCGTCACCAAGCCGTCGTCGATTTAAACTCTCCCTCAACACTCGGCTGGATCGGAGTTCGAGGGACGCCATCGAGCTGAACGTGTGCAGAACTCGGAGGTGCCGTCGTTCGGTACTTGGGTCGGTTGGATCGTGAAGAAGCACGACTACTTCCTCTACGTTGTGTCAACGCTTCCGTTGCTGGTCTACGAGGGTACGTAGACAACACTCTCATCTCGTTGCTATGCATCACCATGATCTTGCGTGATCGTAGGAAAATTTTTGAAATTACTACGTTCCCCAACAGAGCAGCTCATAGCAATTCATCATATAGCAGCAGCAGGAGCAGCTTATAGCAACTCATCATATAGCAGCAGCAACTCATAGCAATTCATCATATAGCAGCAGCAGCTCATAGCAAAATAGCAGCATCAGGAGCAACTCATAGCAATGCATCATATAGTAGCAGCAGATGTAGCTCATAGCAGTTCATCGTATAGTGGATCAGAATGAAAATTTGGCAAAAAATCAGAGGAGATCCTCACCTTGTTGGATGAGCTCTGATACGTCTCCATCGTATCTACTTTTCCAAACACTTTTGCCCTTGTTTTGGACTCTAAAATTGCATGATTTGAATGGAACTAACCCGGACTGACGCTGTTTTCAGCAGAATTGCCATGGTGTTGTTTTTGTGCAGAAATAGAAGTTCTCGGAATGACCTGAAACTTCACGGAGAATATTTTTGGAATATATAAAAAATACTGGCGAAAGAATCAAGATCAGGGGGCCCACACCCTGTCCACGAGGGTGGGGGCGTTCCTACCCCCTGGGCGTGCCCCCTGTCTCATGGGCCCCTTGAGGCTCCAATGACCTCAACTCTATATATTCACGTTCAGGAGAAAAAAATAAGAGAGAAGGATTCATCGCGTTTTATGATACGGAGCCACTGCCAAGCCCTAATCTCTCTCGGGAGGGATGATCTGGAGTCCGTTCGGGGCTCCGGAGAGGGGAATCCGTCACTGTCGTCATCATCAACCTTCCTCCATCACCAATTTCATGATGCTCACCGCCGTGCGTGAGTAATTCCATCGTAGGCTTGCTGGATGGTGATGGGTTGGATGAGATTTATCATGTAATCGAGTTAGTTTTGTTAGGGTTTGATCCCTAGTATCCATTATGTTTTGAGATTGATGTTGCTGTGACTTTGCTATGCTTAATGCTTGTCACTAGGGCCCGAGTGCCATAAGTTCAGATCTAAACCTATTATGTTTTCATGAATATATGTGAGTTCTTGATCCTATCTTGCAAGTCAATAGTCACCTACTATGTGTTATGATCCGGTAACCCCGAAGTGACAATAATCGGGACCACTCCCGGTGATGACCGTAGTTTGAGGAGTTCATGTATTCACTAAGTGTTAATGCTTTGGTCCGATACTCTATTAAAAGGAGGACTTAATATCCCTTAGTTTCCAATAGGATCCCGCTGCCATGGGAGGGTAGGACAAAAGATGTCATGCAAGTTCTTTTCCATAAGCATGTATGACTATATTCGAAATACATGCCTACATTACATTGATGAACTGGAGCTAGTTCTATGTCACCCTATGTTATAACTGTTGCATGAGGAATCGCATCCGACATAATTATCCATCACTGATCCAATGCCTACGAGCTTTTCACATATTGACCTTTGTTTAGTTACTTTTCCGCTACATCGTTATAATTACTACAAAACTGCCATCACATTTTTGCCATCGTTACCGTTACTTCCATACTACTTTGCTACTAAATACTTTGCTGCAGATATTAAGTTATTGAGGTGTGGTTGAATTGACAACTCAACTACTAATACTTGAGAATATTCTTTGGCTCCCCTTGTGTCGAATCAATAAATTTGGGTTGAATACTCTACCCTCGAAAACTGTTGCGATCCCCTATACTTGTGGGTTATCAAGACTATTTTCTGGCGCCATTGCCGGGGAGCATAGCTCTATTCTTTGAGTCACTTGGGATTTATATCTGTTGATCACTATGAGGAACTTGAAAGGCGAAAAAACCAAGATTTATCCCTCAACTACGAGGGGAGGTAAGGAACTGCCATCTAGCTCCGCACTTGGTTCTCCTTCTGTTTTTAGTAAACTTGCGACACCTAAACCTGCTTCTACTTTTAATTCTTATATGTCGCATGTTATTGATGATGTCACTTCTGCTATGCATGATACTTATGATGAAACTACTTCTATGCTTGATAACACTGTGCCATTAGGTGAATTTCCGAATGAACAACTTGCTATGGCTAGAGAGAATGAAATTATTGAAATTGATAATATTGATGAAAGTGATGATGAAGATTCTCCCCCTAGATATGAATTGCCTGTTGTGCCTGAGGGTTATGTTATGGATGAAGAAACTGCTAGAGATTTTCTTGCTTGCAATGATAGATATTATCTTAAGAAATTATTAGCTAAGCTTAAAGAAAAGTCTTTGAATGCTATAATGAAATACAACCCTACTTTTGCTACTTCACCTATTTGTATTACTGATAAGGATTATTATTTCTCTATCAATCCTGAGATAATTACTTTGGTTGAATCTGATCCTTTTTATGGCTATGAATCTGAAACTGTTGTGGAACATCTTACTAAATTGAATGATATAGCCACCCTATTCACTCATGAGGAAAAAATTTGTTACTACTATATCCTTAAGCTATTCCCATTCTCATTAAAGGGTGATGCTAAAACATGGTTTAATTCTCTTGATCCTGGTTGTGTGCGTAGTCCCCAGGATATGATATATTACTTCTCTGCTAAATATTTCCCCGCTCATAAGAAAAAAGTTGCCTTAAGGAAAATATATAATTTTGTGCAAATTGAAGAAGAGAGTCTCCCACAAGCTTGGGGGAGGCTTCTCCAATTACTTAATGATTTGGCTGATCATCCTCTCAATAAAAATGAAATACTTGATATCTTTTATAATGGACTAACCGATGCTTCCAGAGACCACCTGGATAGTTGTGCTGGTTGTGTTTTCAGAGAAAGAACTAATGATCAAGCTGAATTGCTATTGAATAATATGTTGAGTAATGAGAATAATTGGACGCTTCCTGAACCAACTCCTAAGCCAACTCCGAAGAAAAGGGGTATTCTATTTCTCAGTCCTGAAGATATGCAAGAGGCAAAGAAATCTATGAAAGAAAAAGGTATTAAAGCTGAAGATGTTAAGAATTTACCACCTATTGAAGAAATACATGATCTTGATAACCCGACACAGGTAGTAAATGTAAATTCTCTCTATAGATTTGATGAAGGTGATATTCCTTGCTATAAGTCTGCTAGTCAATGCTTAGATGAGTTTGATAATTTTATTGTTAAACAAGAAAATTTCAATGCTTATGTTGGTAGACAATTGAAACGCAATGCTTATATGATTGAACACTTGAGTGATTATTTGTCTAGGTTTAAAGGTGAACTTAAACTCATTAGTAAACATGCTTCTATGGTTACCACTCAAGTAGAACAAGTGCTTAAATCCCAAAATGATTTGCTCAATGAATTGAATAATAAGAAAAATGATAATGTTGTTAGAGTTGTTACTAGAGGGGGTAAAATGACTCAGGAACCTTTGTATCCTGAGGGCCACCCTAAGAAGATTGAGCAAGATTCTCAGAGAACTAATGTTGGTGCACCTAGTCCTTCTAAGAAGAAGAAAAAGAAAAATGATAGGACTTTGCATGCTTCTAGTGAACCTGTTGTTGACACACCTGAGAATCCCAATGATATTTCTATTTCTGATGTTGAAACACAATCTGGTGATGAACATGAACCTAGTGATAATGTTAATGGTGATGTTCATGTTGATGCTCAAACTAGCAATGACAATGATGTAGAAATTGAACCTACTGTTGATCTTGATAACCCACAATCAAAGAATCAACGTTATGATAAGA
Source organism: Aegilops bicornis (assembly GCA_021605145.1). NCBI lineage: Eukaryota > Viridiplantae > Streptophyta > Magnoliopsida > Poales > Poaceae > Aegilops > Aegilops bicornis. The sequence goes on along the minus strand of CM038673.1, from coordinate 130,336,159 downwards.
GAGACATTGTTGCTAGGAAGCACGGTAAATAAAGAGAACCATGGGTTCAGAAACCCATGCCTTTTCCTCCTAAACCATCCAAGAAAAAGGATGATGAGGATTTTGAGCGCTTTGCTGAAATGATTAGACCTATCTTTTTGCGTATGAGTTTGACTGATATGCTTAAAATGAATCCTTATGCTAAGTACATGAAAGAAATTGTTACAAATAAAAGAAAGATACCGGAAGCTGAAATATCCACCATGCTTGCTAATTATACTTTTAAGGATGGGATACCTAAGAAACTAGGACATCCAGGAGTACCAACTATACCATGCTACATAATACTATGTTAAAACTGCTTTATGTGATCTTGGAGCCGGTGTTAGTGTTATGCCTCTCTCTTTATATCGTAGACTTGATTTGAATAAGTTGACACCTACTGAAATATCTTTGCAAATGGCCGATAAATCAACTGATATACCTGTCGGTGTTTGTGAGGATGTGCCTGTTGTGGTTGCAAACATTACTATTTTAACAGACTTTGTTATTCTTGATATCCCCGAGGACGATAGTATGTCGATTATCCTTGGTAGACCCTTTTTGAATACTGCAGGGGCTGTTATTGATTGCAACAAAGGCAATGTCACTTTTCATGTTAATGGTAATGAGCATACGATACACTTTCCGAGGAAACAACCCAAGTCCGCAATATCAATTCTATTGGAAAAATTCCATCGATCATTATTGCAGGTTTTGAATTTCCTCTTCTTACCGTCAAGAAGAAATATGACATTCTTATTATTGGGGACGTGCATATCCCCGTTGAGGTAACCTAGTGCTATTCGAAAATTCTCCGGTTCCATGCGATTCGGAATGAGTTTGTTAACAAGATTTGATCAACCTTGTTAGTGGATTTCTTTTGATGAACATGAGATGGATGAAGTTAGAAAGCACAACTCTCTGTACCCTCCTTTTACCTTCTGTTATTTAGATCAAATAAAGCAAAATTAGTATTGTTCTGCCTGTTTTCTGAATTATCCTTGCAATAATAAAAATACCCCGAAAATAAATGTTCTCCAAATGCCCTGAAATTGAAATATGATTTCTTGTAGAATATTTAAGAATTATTGGCACTCAGAACACACCAGTGGGGGCCTCAGTGCTCCTGACCTCGCCATTTTGCGCCATGCTTTATTCCGTGATAGAACTTTCAGTTTAGGTGCTACGGTTGCTAAACGGTTGAGTCTAAACCGTACTAAAGGCCCCATTTTTGAAGGTATCTTTTCTTCACGTCTTGCTAAATATTTTGAGATACCTATTAGATACTATGAGAAAGAAGAAAAGTTGTTGCCCCCTATTTTATTAGACTATAAAAGTATGGTAGCACATGATTTTATTTGCGATGATAAGGAGAAGAGACTCATTTATAACCTGGTATTCAGTGAAAAGACTTGTTAGATTATTACCCTGCCTGCACCTTCTTTGTTTAACATTTATTCAGGCATATACATCATCCTTCCCGATGACATTTATGCATATTGGGAGCGAACACGATCCCCAGAGCCTGAGCCTGAGCCATCTCCTGACCCATATCAGGAGTCTATTTATCAGTGGGATCCGCAAGAGCTCGCTAACCAGTGGCACCCTGAGGATCCTCCTCAGTACACTGGAGAGGACCATTTTGATCCATGGGCATAGACTAACTTAGGCCAAAATCCTAAGCTTGGGGGAGTACGTATTTCTCACCGACATTACATTCATGTTTACACACTCATTCCAGTTGTCGGTGCTCATACTTTTTCATAGTACTATCCATGCTAGTTTATTTTCCTTTTTCTCGCTTTCTTCTTGTGTGTTGGAAAAACCTTAAGAAAAAACAAAAAAATAGTTGTAGCTTTTAGCTAGTTTACTTTCCATGCCTGTATTAGTAATCTCTACCTAATAATAAAGCACGTAGGGTTTCTGCCCGTCCGTCGCACCATTTTGCAAAAAAGCCCCTGCTTTTTCATGAAATCAACCCGCAGTCCGGATTTAAGTCACACCGAACCATTATTTTACAGTTTTTCAAAAGCCCCCCCCCCCTGACTTTTTAGGTATTCCATCCGCGGATCATATTTAAGTCAAACAAATGCTTTTCTAAACCATCCATATCTTTTAAACCGTAACTCCGATTTAAACATGTTATATATGAAATTTGATAGAAAAATATGTAGAATATGAATATAAGATCATTTTAACCTGTTAAGTATTTATAAATATTATTTTAAAATATATTTAAGTCAAACAAATGGTTTTCTAAATTATACGTATCTTTTAAACCGTAACTCTGATTTTTAACATGTTATATATGAAATTTGATTAGAGAGAGAGAGAGACGTCTTAGGATTAACCACATTCAAACACATTTTGGTTTGTGCGAACACTAAGGCCATCGCCGGCGAGGGTGAGAAGAAGGATACGCGGCAACACAAATATGATGCGTCGCTAAAATAAAGTTGATGGACCTATTGTGGTCTTGAGTGATGGTTGTTCAGTTAAGAGTGTGTGTTGTGTTTTTTCTCCCATTACAACGCAGGGGCTCTTTTCCTAGTAATTAAAAAGAAAACACAAAAAGATTTCTCTTTCTTCTTTTGCTTGTTGGGAGCATTCCCGTGTAAATAGTTTTATCTCTTTTCTTTGGGGTCAAGAGGAGAAGACCATAATGAAAATGTTGAAGTGGCTCTTATATGCATTATTGTTGATTTAACAAAGAGCACATATTACCTTGTCTTCTCCTGTGTATTAAATGCTTTCAGATTCCAGCTTAGTCCAATGCACGTGCACTATTATTATTATCCACACCGTTTGGTCGTGCAAGTGAAAGGCAATAATGACGATATATGATGGACTGATTGAGATGAGAGAAGCTGGTATGAACTCGGCCTCTCTTGTTTTTGTAAATATGATTAGTTCATCGTTCCTGATTCAGCCTATTATGAATCAAACATGTTTGCAATGACAATTAGAGATTATAGTTGCTTATGCCATGCTTAATCAGTTAGGAGTTTATAATGGTTTACCTTGCATGCCAACATTCTATTAAAATGGTTGTGATGTGGTATGATAGGGTGGTTTCCATCTTTGAATGATTCAAGTGGCTTGACTTGGCACATGTTCATGCATGTAGTTGAAACAAAATCAACATAGCCTCCACGATATTTATGTTCATGGTGGATTATATCATACTCATGCATGCACTCAATGTTGATTAATTTTAATGCATGTTCATGATTGTTGTCGCTCTCTAGTTGGTCGCTTCCCAGTCTTTTTCTAGCCTTCACTTGTACTAAGCGGTAATATTGCTTGTGCATCCACTTCCATAAAACCCAAAGTTATTCCATATGAGTCCACCATACCTTCCTATATGCGGTATCTACCTGTCGTTCCAAGTAAATTTGTATGTGCCAAACTCTGAACCTTCAAATGAAATTATGTTTTGTATGCTCGAATAGCTCATGTATCAACTAGGGACATTTGTATCTTCCATGCTAGGTGGGTTATTCTCAAGAGGAGTGGACTCCGCTCCTCACTCACGAGAAAATGGCTGGTCACCGGGATGCCCAGTCCCATGCTCAAACCAAATCAAAATAATTGCAAACAAAACTCCCCTAGGACTTTTGTTAGTTGGAGGCACCCATTGTTTCTAAGCCATGGATTGATGCTTGTTGGTGGTGGGGAATATAAATTTACCATTCTGCTTGGGAACCGCCTATAATGTGTGTAGCATGGAAGATATCGAGATCTCTCGGTTGTTATGTTGACAATGAAAGTATGCCGCTCAAAATATTATTTATATCTATTTCAAAACTCGAGCTCTAGCACCTCTACAAATCCCTGCTTCCCTCTGCGAAGGGCCTATCTATTAACTTTTATGTTGAGTCATCATCCTCTTATTAAAAAGCACCAGTTGGAGAGCACCGTTGTCATTTGCATGCATTATTATTAGTTTATATTGAGTATGACTATGACTGGATCTCTTTTACCATGAATTACAAATGTTTAGTCAGTCCTTGATCTTCATAGGTGCTCTGCATTTATGTTTTGCGGTCTCAGAAAGGGCTAGCGAGATACCATCTTGTTATATCATATCATGATTGTTTTGAGAAAGAGTTGTCATTCGAGATTTATTATTATTGCTCGCTAGTTGATTATGCCATTGATATGAGCAAACGTGAGACCTAAATGTTATTGTGAATATGGTTAGTTCATAATCTTTGCTAAAAACTTGAATGCTGGCTTTACATATTTGCAACAACAAGAGGAAACAAAGTTTGTAAAAGATTTTCTTTATCACTTCCAGTTTGTCAACTGAATTGCTTGAGGACAAGCAAAGGTTTAAGCTTGGGGGAGTTGATACGTCTCCATCGTATCTACTTTTCCAAACACTTTTGCCCTTGTTTTGGACTCTAACTTGCATGATTTGAATGGAACTAACCCAGACTGACGCTGTTTTCAGCAGAATTGCCATGGTGTTATTTTTGTGCAGAAATAAAAGTTCTTAGAATGACCTGAAACTTCACGAAGAATATTTTTGGAATATATAAAAATACTGGCGAAAGAATCAAGACAAGGGGGCCCACACCCTGTCCATGAGGGTGGGGGCGCGCCTAACCCCCTAGGCGCACCCCCTGTCTCATGGGCCCCCTAAGGCTCCACCGACCTCAACTCCAATTCTATATATTCACGTTCGGGGAGAGAAAAATAGGAGAGAAGGATTCATCACGTTTTACGATACGGAGCCGCCGCCAAGCCCTAACCTCTCTCGAGAGGGCTGATCTGGAGTCCGTTCGGGGCTCCGGAGAGGGGAATCCGTCGTTGTCATCATCATCAACCTTCCTCCATCACCAATTCCATGATGCTCACCGCCGTGCGTGAGTAATTCCATTGTAGGCTTGCTAGACGGTGATGGGTTGGATGAGATTTATCATGTAATCGAGTTAATTTTATTAGGGTTTGATCCCTAGTATCCATTATGTTCTTAGATTGATGTTGCTATGACTTTGCTAGGCTTAATGCTTGTCACTAGGGCCCGAGTGCCATGAGTTCAGATCTGAACCTATTATGTTTTCATGAATATATGTGAGTTCTTGATCCTATCTTGCATGTCAATAGTCACCTACTATGTCGTATGATCCGGTAACCCCGAAATGACAATAATTGGGACCACTCCCGGTGATGACCGTAGTTTGAGGAGTTCATGTATTCACTAAGTGTTAATGCTTTGGTCTGGTACTCTATTAAAAGGAGGCCTTAATATCCCTTAGATTCCAATAGGACTCCGCTGCCATGGGAGGGTAGGACAAAAGATGTCATTCAAGTTCTTTTCCATAAGCATGTATGACTATATTCGGAATACATGCCTACATTACATTGATGAACTGGAGCTAGTTCTGTGTCACCCTATGTTATAACTGTTGCATGAGGAATCGTATCCGACATAATTATCCATCACTGATCCAATGCCTACGAGATTTTCACATATTGATCTTTGCTTAGTTACTTTTCCGTTGCCACTGTTACAATTACTACAAAACTGCTATCACTTTTGCCACCGTTATCACATTTCCATACTACTTTGCTACTAAATAGTTTGTTGCAGATATTAAGTTATCCAGGTGTGGTTGAATTGACAACTCAACTGCTAATATTTGAGAATATTCTTTGGCTCCCCTTCTGTCGAATCAATAAATTTGGTCGAATACTCTACCCTCGAAAACTGTTGAGATCTCCAATACTTGTGGGTTATCAGATCATCCTTCAACAACACCTCAAGTCCACGGCCTGGGAGTAGGGGAGGGGGAATAAGGTGCCTTCTGCCGCAGTGCGGAATCAGTCGTAGTTGTGCGGCGCCCACCCGAGTAGTGCATTGGACGAACCACAGTGGAGCAGCTGCTGGAGACCATGAGAATGAGGGGCAACACCAGAGGCAGGAGTAGCCGGGGAGATTTGGCCATACCCGCTGGCCATGTAACCTAGCTGGACAGAGCATCATCGAGTACCAGGCTAGATGGGACCAGGGGCGACGACTCGCTGGAGGAACCCTAGCGTTGTAGGCAGGGGATCGAGGTAGAGGGAAAGGGGAGAGGAGATGCAAGCGGGCAGGGCAATGAACACTTGCGTGTTTGTTTTTACTTGAGGGTCAGGTGTGATGCGGGCGTGAGCAGTTGCATTTTGAGTGTAATGTAGGCAGACAACAGAGTCATTTCACTATTCCCCTTCCCTTCAATTTTTAGTGAGCTTCTACCCGAAACACCCCCTCACTACTAGGGAAAAGGCTAGCAGCAGCGCGGGTTTTAGGTGTATCAGTAGCGCGTGGAGTGGCGCTACTAATAAGGCGCTACAGCTAACACATAGCAGTAGCGCGTGCTCACCAAAGACACTCTTGCTACACAAGTGTAGCAAGAGCGCTTAGTGGAAGCTCGCTCTCGCTAGTAGCTCTAGCGGCGCTTTGCACAGACGCCATCGCTATCGGCGCTGCTGCTAACTTTTATACACTCGCTACTACTAATTTTAGTAGTTTTTTGTTTTTTTCGGCATATTTGTTTTGTATTTTAACAGGCTTTATAGAAGAATCTTTAGCACATACAAATGTCATCATGATACACATACAAATGCCTGCGAGACCACAAATGTAATCATAGCATATACATACAAATAGTCTCATCATAATCATCATCCAACACAAAGTGGTATCTTGTCATCATTTCGAAAATAGCGATACATGCAAGTCTCGAATACTTGCAACTACAACAACCTCATCCATCTAAACAAAGGTATACGCAAGAAGAGCTATCACTATGAGTGAGAGCGGAACTATGCGGACATGAGGTGGCGATTACGAGTCCTCTCTCGCTAGCATGAACCTCAAGTAACTAGCTTCTCCTTCTTGTCTGCTTTTGAAGTTTTTATGGCTGGCGCCTGTGAACCCATTCACTTTTACTTTGACACTCATGCCACTCGCTTTACACCCTCGAACCTTCCCTTTGTACACGACATAGCAATTCCATCTCGCCATCAAGAAACTAGGTACCAATTAGAGATGCATGTTCATGAAGAGGATGTACAATTATATATATGCAACAAAATATACTAGAGCAACACCGAAAAGAAAGGGTTAGCAACTAGATGCAACATACAAGATGCAAATTAATTAACTAGAGGTACGCAGGTCATCGTGACGCAAACTAACAAAGTAGCGTTCGCCAGATTCGGCAGGACCGTGGACATCACAAAGTTTCATCGCTACAAAAAGTATACAAGTTCAACCGACACATATCATCATCATCGGCATCATAAATCACTAGAAGTTCCATCCTTCCATATCATCGAGGATGGACCCTAGCTTCTTGAATGGCGTGAGGTCTAGACGTTTCATGCCTATGCGAGTTCGGACGTCACCGTGATATAGGGCCGTGGTGGAACATCCCCTTCTCATCGACGACTTCTTTCATGATGATCGTCGCAATGTCGATTTGGATGCGAAAGAAGTCATCTCTAAGTTTATAATCCGCTTCTCCATGAGATTCTAGCCACTTGTGGATATGATCATCATTTCTGCTTCTCATGCGAAGCTTTTGGTGATCCGTGTTGAACTGAATCATGAGATGGACGATGTAGAATCCATCCTTCTTGCTTGGTTTTGGGACATGGATGGAGGAGAAGTTAGTTTTATGCGTGAAACCCATCTTCTTGTTCCTTTGTTTCCTGATCTGCATGTGGCCACCTCTAAAGTCAAGCCTTGGAGAGCATCATCTAGAATATTCATTATGTGGGTGTAGTCTTTTTCTCGTAGTCTCCGGAAGGGTCAAAATACACGGCGTGGGAGACTTGCGGGTAAAGAACGATAAGGACGGCGCGCCGTTGCTGTGGGAAAAGACACCTCAAATTATTCCCCATATGAGAGAGAAGGAATGATTGAAATGTACGAAAGGGTTGTCCGGAACTGACTTACTTTAGATGATAAGGCACGAGGAAAATTTCCCTGTCCTTATTCTGTACCATGAAGTTTTGGAGGTACTCCCTAGCATTTTCACGCTCAAAGTTGTCGAGACTCAAGAAAGACTCATGCATGTAGTACGGATCCGCCACACAGATTTGCGAGACTTCTTCACTCTTCATGACGGAGTTCATATGTAGCGCAAAAAGGCGGACGATTGTAAAATCGAGCCGCCTTGTCGTAAACATCTCAAAGATATGGTCAAACCGCAGGAAGAACACCTCCGGGCCGTGTCTCGACATAGCACTTCCTCGCATACACGAGCCGCGTATGTCGGATATCCTGGATCCTTTGAGGCTAGTAGGCTTTTCTCGATCGACAGCACATGGTCGTGCGATCTCCACGAGATCCCTCGATAGTGCCTCCGGCGGTTTCGGCGGTAGCATCGGCTCGCCCATGAGATGTAACATGACCGCACCTTTCACGGGTACACGCTCTTCGTAATGCATCGTCTGCTGCTCGTGCTCTCGCTTGTTTGGAGGCAGCTATCTTCCCGATCTCTTCCTCTCCTTTTCTTGGGCACACCTTCCAGCCCTTCCTTAACCCCCTGCCCAGTGTTCCCGGGCTAAGCATCAGACGACCCTCGCGCCCAGCCTAGTTGAGCCTATGTTGAGGCGGCATCTTCACGTGTGTCCTGTGAGGATTTCATGAAGAGAGACTTTTTGCAATCCCTGCTATGACCCTGCCCGGGCATATCATCCATATCCTCATTAGCAAGATGATAGCCCGATTCGTCATATGGTTGACTCATCATATCTATGTCACAGTCATACGCATTTGTATTGAGGAAATCCATAGGGTCGACCTCCGTCTCATCATCCATTCGCTGTTCTATAGGACAAATTACATCAGCCAGTACTATTGCACCCCCTTCATCATGTCGTCCGCCGCTCTCACCCGGCACTACAGGAGCTGGTAATTGCGTAGGCGGGGTGGTGGTCTCTGCACATGCTTGTTGATGTGTGGTTATTGATGTGCTCTCGGCCGGCTCCAGATGAATAAGATTCTTCGGCCATAGCAGCACCCAACCCTTACAGCTTCCAATCCGCGGCGGGGTCTCGTCGTCCGCTCCCACATCTTTGTCTTTGGAGGAGGCAAATCCTCGTGCTCGATTTCACACTGGTCAAGCTAACCTGAAGTGCCCAGTGGGATCAGCTGGTTGTGGAACGTGGGTTGCGAGGGTCCATTATCATCCCCTTTCCCACGCCCACGTTACGGCCTTTGATGAAGTAGAGTATGGTGCATCGGGTTTCTTTCGCCGCAAACACATATGTCTGTGGCGTAAAACAACCGAAAGGCAATAAAAATGGAATATTATATTTATATATATATATATATATATATATATATATATATATATATATATATCTATATCTGTTGGTGCGACATGTAATTCCCGTGAGGGCCGCGAGCTCAGCCAAAGACGAAGGCCCACCTAGCGCGCCAGAGACTAAGGACGGGCTGCTATGAGCGGGAGCGGCTGCGAGAGGAGGCCCGGTTGCGTGAGCAAGTGATGGTGCGATGGTGTTTTTGTTCATAGAGTTGCTCCCGATGAAACTGGGCAACGGGAAATCATGTACCATCTTCTCTGGATTTTCCTTCGTCTAGTTGATGATAAGTGGAACCAAGTTAGTAGCAAAATCATTTCTGCAGGCAGCTACGGTTGCATTGACTGCCTGCTGTAGCAACTCATATTTGTCCTCGGCTGCTTTTTCGCGTCCTCAGCTGCTTTTTTCTCGACCGCAAGCTTCACCTTCGCGTTGATGTCTGCCTGACTAAACTTCTTTTTCTGCTTCTTGGCCTCTGGGCCCTCGTTGTAAAAGACCTTCCACGTGGCGCCGTCTCCGGCGCCGTGCACACGTCCATGTTGCGGTCGCTGGTCCAAAGGGAGTCCCTTAAGTTTGTTCAAGGCCCGGTTGAGAGGGTGTCCCACTTGGGCCTCATCGACGAAGATTGGCTTTCGGCTGCAAGCTGGTGTTGCTTCTCCAGTAGTCTAATCAATTTCCTCGTGATCTTGTCCGTGTAAAAAACCTTTTTCTCCTTGTCCCACTTGTAGCGGGCCCTGATGAAGTCACACTCCAAGGGGTTGGTGAACTCCGCGAAGGGGTCTGGGAGACCCGCGGCTTCACGTTCCGCGTCCTCCTTATCCCATATGGGCCTTTTATCGAGGTAGCCACGGCTTCCGAGGCGATGCTTCCCCGTGTTCCTTTCTTTGAAGGCTCTTGAATTTCACAGCCTTAGCCTTGGCTGCCTCGGTAGCGCAAGTGTCCTTGAACTTTTCAACTCCACTTCCGTAAGTGTCGGATTTTCCTCCGTAATCTTGGACAGGGGTTCATCAGCCTCAATAGCTCGTTTCACCCTCCCTTTCCAGGAGGCCAAATCATTGTTGAACATGCCCATGGCGTGATTGTTAATCTTTTTCATCTTCGGATCATCCCATGGTTGTTCTATGTTATCATCCCGGTCGGGAACTTGAATCTCTTGTGCAACCGTTAGGAGCAATGCGTCAAATGTTCTTTACTCCTTAAGTCATCGTCGTTGATGCTCGTGCATTCCCGTAGGATGCATCCTACTTGGTTCCCATAGCACTTGCGAGGTTCTTCCGCTCTAATGGCTCAAACTTGCCGTGTGCCATCTTTGTGATCACAAGTCGTCCAATCCCTAGTTTGTTAGGTTTTCGTATCCTCTGCTTATTATGCTTCCTCTTCGGTAGCGGCATCGGGCCGGTACCTTCCCGCTTGATATCTTCCCCGCCGGTACCTTTCCCCACCGGTCTCGGCGCCGCCATCGGTGCCGGGCGCCGGTGTCGATGTCGGCGCCAAGACCATCATCGAGGTCAACTCGCAAACCTTGCTTAGCAACAAATAGTCGAGGTACTCTTGTTCACCCTCATAATCCATCTCGTCTGCATCTTGGTCAAGGCCCAGCTTTCTTCGTTGTTCGACATGTTTCCTATGATTAAGTGTCCTCATTTATTTCTAAAAGTATGAATAAATGATAAATGACATAAAAAGAGATCTATGTGCCAGACTGATATGCCAACTATGTAGCACAAATCATGCCTTTATTCACGGGAAATTTCGGCATGACCTTTGCTAAAAAATGGACATATTGAGCGCCTGAAATTCACCGGAACGGAAATGAATCAACATTCCGGCATAACATAGGCCACTCGGGTCATTTTCCAAACATGACATGTCCAAAACATGACATATCCACATATCACATGTCCAGTTCAAATTTGCATATAAATTCAGCTAATTTTGAAACCTAGCTAAATTCATAACTAAATAGATAACCTAATTAACCTACTTCCCTAACTAAAACCTAAGTAAATTAACCGAAGAACCCTAGGAGAGAGAGAGGGGGGGTTTACATAGGGTGCAGGGGCGAGGAGGCAGGCCCGACGACGACCAAGGTTGGGAGGGGAGGAAGCAGAGGAGGGGCGACGGAGCTGCTTCACACTGATCGACTTTTGAGAGATGACGTCGAAAAAGTTGCAGAGACCAATAAGCGTGTCATGGACGTGCTTGTCCATTATCCCTCTAAGGGCAACAGGTAGTATCTGCGTCATCATCACATGACAGTCATGAGACTTCATCCCGCTGAACCTTTTCTTGTCCGTGTCTAGATATCCGCTTATCTTGCCACAAAGAATCGAACTAACTTTGACTCCCGTAAGGCACTTAAAGAATTGGTTGATCTCAGCCTGACTTAAGGTGAAGCAAAAAGGGGGGCAATAATCCTCTTTCTTTATTTCTTGCCCTTCTTCTCCCGTGCCTCTGTCTCCGCCTCCGCTCTCGTCTCGACATTTTACGGGCGGCATGTGCAGATCTTCCCTGATTTTCAAATCTTGCAAGTCTTTTCTTGCCTTTGGCCCATCCTTGGTCTTATCCGCATGTTCATCGTTGTTGCGAGCAAGCTCTCAAGGACATTCTTACAGATATGCATTTGATCAAGCCAATGAGGTGTATCGAGTTTGTTCTAGTACTCCAAGTCCCGAACACGCACCTGCGTCTTCCATACCTTCAAAGAGCTCGGCGCCTTTCTCATCGTCTTTCCCGGCGCGGGGCACTGCTTCCAGTTTTTCAACAGCTCATCGATTTCGGCACCGCTCCGCTTACGTGGAGGTCCTCGATGCTTGATGTCTACTACACAACCTTCTTCTTGTAGACGTTGTTGGGCCTGCAAGTGCACAGGTTTGTAGGACAGTAGCAAATTTCCCTCAAGTGGATGACCTAAGGTTTATCAATCCGTGGAGGCGAGGGATGAAGATGGTCTCTCTCAAGCAACCCTGCAACCAAATAAAAAGAGTTTCTTGTGTCCCCAACACACCCAATACAATGGTAAATTGTATAGGTGCACTAGTTCGGCGAAGAGATGGTGATACAAGTGCAATATGGATAGTAGATAAAGGTTTTGTAATCTGAAATAATAAAAACAGCAAGGTAACGAGCGATAAAAGTGAGCGTAAACGGTATTGCAATGATAGGAAACAAGGCCTAGGGTTCATACTTTCACTAGTGCAAGTTCTCTCAACAATAATAACATAGATAGATAATATAACAAGCCCTCAACATGCAACAAAGAGTCACTCCAAAGCAACTAATAGCGGAGAACAAATGTAGAGATTATGGTAGGGTACGAAACCACCTCAAAGTTATTCTTTCGGATCAATCTATAAAAGAGTTCGTACTAGAATAACACCTTAAGATACAAATCAACCAAAACCCTAATGTCACCTAGATACTCCATTGTCACCTCAAGTATCCGTGGGCATGATTATACGATATGCATCACACAATCTCAGATTCATCCAACCAACACAGTACTTCAAAGAGTGCCCCAAAGTTTCTATCGGAGAGTCAAGAACGTGTGCCAACCCTGCATAGGTTCCCAAATGTCACGAAACCCGCAAGTTGATCACCAAAACATACATCAAGTGGCACATGATATCCCATTGTCACCATAGATAATCACGGCAAGACATACATCAAGTTTTCTCATAAAAGACTCAATCCGATAAGATAACTTCAAAGGGGAAACTCAATTCATCACAAGAGAGTAGAGGGGGAGAAACATCATAAGATCCAACTACAATAGCAAAGCTCGGGATACATCAAGATCGTGCCATAGAACACGAGAGAGAACACGAGAGAGAGAGAGAGAGATCAAACACATAGCTACTGGTACATACCCTCAGCCCCGAGGGTGAACTACTCCCTCCTCATCATGGATAGCGCCGGGATGATGAAGATGGCCACCGGTGATGGGATCCCCCTCCGTGAAGTCTTTGGAACAGGGTCCCGATTGGTTTTTTGTGGCTACAGAGGCTTGCGGCGGCGGAACTCCCGATCTATCTTCTGTTCTGGAAATTTTAGGGTACGTAGGTATATATGGGTGAAAGGAGTACGTTGGTGGAGCTACGGGGGCCCCATGAGGCAGGGGGCGCGCCCAGGGGGGTGGGCACGCCCCCCACCCCCGTGAGCACCTCCCGTATCTTCTTACGTGGAGTCCAAGTCCATCAGGTGGGTTTCCTTCCAAAAATAACTTCTCCAGTTGATTTCGTTCCGTTTTGACTCCGTCTGATATTCCTTTTCCTCGAAACACTGAAATAGGCATAAAACAGCAAATATGGGTTGGGCCTCCGGTTAATAGGTTAGTCCCAAAAATAATATAGAAGTGGATAATGAAACCCAATATTGCCTAAAACAGTAGATAAAGTAGCATGGAGCAATCAAAAATTATAGATACGTTGGAGACGTATCAATGCTCAGCGTGACCATTGAATAGATCTCCACGGTTTCTCCACGGGTCGTCCTGTTCAAGCCATCTTCGATGCCCCATGTACACGATTTTCCTGCATCCGCCATCTTTCCTTGACGTTAGCTGCTGAGACGTCGTATCATCCATGCACCGCGTGCATCCACAATATCCATGGCACACCTGGCCTGCCACATATCCGTAACCGAGATAGTCGTGCACTGTCGTGATCAGCGCGGCTCTCATGTTGAAATACTCGCCTTTGCTGGCGTCCCATGTCTTGGCCGGTGTTTTCCATAACGTGTCTAACTCCTCTTGAAGTAGCCCCAGATACAAATTAATATTATTTCCTGGTTGTTTCGGCCCTTGAATCAGCATGCTCATGTGAATGTATTTCGATTTCATGCACAACCAGGGGAGGTTGTACATCCATACAAACACGGGCCATGTGCTATGGTTGGTGTTCTGGTTGCCAAACGGATTCATGCCATCGGTACACGCACCGAGCACGATGTTCCTTGCATCACGTTCAAAATACCGATAGAAGTTGTTCAACGCTCTCCACTGGCTTCCATCCTTCACGTGTCTCAGCTTCGGATCATCTCCATCGTCGGGCTTCTTCCTCTCCGCGTGCCAGCGCATTAGCTTTGCTTCCTTGGGATCTATAAAATACCTCTGGAGACAGGGAGTGATCGGTAATACAACTTTCTGGGGACATTTCTTCCCGGCCTTCTTGTATCGAGAAGCATTGCACACCGGACAGCTTGTTTTTTCCACGTGCTCCTTCCGATAAATTATGCAATCGTTGATGCATGCATGGTATCTAACGTGTGGCAGATCAAGAGGTCACACGATCTTCTTGGCCTCATCAACACTAGTAGGACATAGATTACCCGCGGGAAGAACATCCTTTAGGTACTTGAGATGCTCATCGAGGCTAGTGTCGGTCCATTTTTTTTAGCCTTCGTCTTCAAGAGTTGGAGCGTGAAACTCAAGCGGGTCACCTCAAGATTGCAACCATCATACAATGGAGTGTTCGAGTCTACCACCAGTTGCTCCAGCTTAGCCTCCTCTCTAGAAGCAGCTCTCTCAAGATTTGCCTCCTTGCGAAGCAATGCTTGAACATGAGGGTCCCGCACGATTGAACTTAGTACCGACGAACTCTGCTGCGTGGAGTCCATGTCGTTCTCTCCGCCACCATGTTCGGCCCCTTCTCCTCCGCCATGTCCGGCCCTTCTTCGCCGCCATGTCCGGCCTCTTCCCCGCCGCCATTATCGATCATCGATTCGTCTTGCCCCGTGTCATCATTGCCTGCCCCGTCGGCATCCTCAACATCGTCATCCTCATCTTCAATTATCCACCATGTATAGCCATCCATGAAACCAGTCATGAGCAGGTGCGCTTCGACACGACCATCGTCATAGGGGTCGAGCCAAACTATTCCTTTGCATTTTCGACATGGACATAAAACCTCTGTCAGGTTATTTTCTTTCATGTCCTGCACCGCCGACCGCAACCGCTTGTCCACCATCGTTCCACTGACCATCATGAACGTATGCACGGTAATAATAAAACAAATTGATTATAAAAATGCGTGCATGCATCAAAGTCATACAAAAATTCGGCATGACCTTCCCGACATATATGGATCTAGAGTTTGCCCGGAATTCGCCGAAACGGAAATAAATCGACATTTCGGCAAAGCATAGGCAACTCAAAAGCACAATTTGGCATCAACTCATGCCACACACACAATTTCCATAAACATATCACACACACATAAACATATTTCCATTTTGCAAAAGCATGAAATTTTAATCACCTCTATCTCAAGATCGAGCACACGGTGGAGATAATGTTGTAGGGCGATCAAAAGTGCACAAAGCTCTTCTTGACAAAGATAGATCTAGTTAGGGGGCAAATAGGTCACTTAACTAAATCCTACATCTACCTAGCTACCTAATTTGGGAGGAGGCAACTTCAACTAGTGGAGGGGGAAGGAAAAAAGAGAAAGGAGATGCATTAATGGAGGTGGTGTAGTTAGGTAGGAGTAATGAAGAGAGAGAAAGGTAGATGGAAGAGGGAGAGTAATGGGGGAAAAGTATTGAGGAAGAAGAGTGAGAGTGGGAGCATGTGGGAGGTAGGGTAAAGGGAAGAGAGGAGGGGGAGGGGGAGGGACAGGTGGGTTGGTGTGGATTAGCAGTAGCGCGGGAGTTAGAATGCGCTGCTGCTAAGGAAGTAGCAGCAGCGCGCTTTGGGCAACGGCGCTACTGCTAACCGGGACCAAAAAGTGTGCCAATTTGAAATTTAGCAGCAGCGACCTCAGAAAAAAGCGCGCTACTACTACATCCATAGCAGTAGCGCGGCTCGTGGCACCACGCTACTGCTAAATGGAGTTTGGCAGACACCGCCGGTCGATATTTGTAGCAACGCGGTTTACACCAAGCGCGCTACTGCTAAAAACTTGTCAGTAGTGAGTTTCCCGCACACGCGCTACTACTAATTAGCAGCAGCGCTCCTTTTTGAGCCGCGCTGCTGCTAAGATTCTGTGTATACGCCTTTCCCTAGTAGTGCCTGCAAAGCGAAATAAGTTAAGCCCAAGCCCATAACTCAAAAATGACTTATTTACATCTTTTATGGCTTATTTTGACAATAAGCTTTGAAAGGGTGAAATAGAACTGGCCCTTAACCTGCAATTCAATTGTGTGTGCAATGATGAATCACTCCTACCTGCTATACTGTACATTTAGGTATCATCATACATGGCATAACCTAATACATGTGCATTCCATTGTAGAATCTGGAATACGCAATGTTTATGTTAGTTCATACGTTGCACATGATGTTTAAATGCCCCTTAAATATGGTCAGTCAAGTGATGGTCTTTAAGCCTCCTTCTTTGCTTCTTTTCTTGATATGTAAGATTTGCTCACACATGTGTTCAATTGCTTGTTTACATCAGCCAGCCATACTAGGACTGTTTCCTTTGATTACTTGTTGTTCTTGACCTAACACTCCAAGAGAGCTTGTCAACGATTTAAACACTAAGGGTTGATGTAGTGGGGGCTTTTCTAACTCACAAGTGACATAAAGGTTTGGTTGTACACTAAAGTAGGCTCTCCAAGTGTAACATCCCAAAATTCTAAATTTTTGGAATGTTATATTAAATAAATAACTATGCTTGTTGTCTGATTGATGGTTTGATTGATTGAGTGAAACTGAGTGAAATTTGAAAATTTTGAAAGTTGAATGAGAGGGAATGAAATGACTTTCCCAAAACTTTCTCATTTGCCTTTTGGATCTCAATGAATTCAAATTCATTCCAACACCAAAACCTAGAGTGAAGATGACATGACTTCTTCCATTTGGAATGAAAAGGGTTTTGAAAAGATTTGAATTTCATTTGAGAATATTTCAAATTCAAAGCTTTATGCAACTCAATGATTTTCATGAGGGAAGATAAAATGACTTCTTCAATTATATGAAATATGAGTTGGAAGTAATAAAGTATCAAATTGAAAGTCATTTGAAAGTGCCATTTGAAGTTTTAGAGGATTTTGAGTTTTGAATTTGAATTCAAACTTTGGCAAGTAGGAATCATATCAATAACTATGCCTGATAAATACTTGAGCAAAAGTATGAGAGGAGTAAACATGACACTCCAAAATTATCAGAGGAAAACAATGCCAAAAGTTTTGGATTCAAATCTGAATTTTATTTGAATTTGAAAAATGGATTTTTATAAAGTTTGGATTTTGCCTTTGGAAAAATGTTCAAATGATAGGAATATTCTGATCATTTTCAGATATATATACCCTATATAAAATATTTATAGATTTTGTTTTATTTCTGATTTTGTTTTATTATAAAAATAAATTCAAAAAAAGAGAACCCCCCAGGCCACCAGCCTGGCCCCAGCCAGCTAAACCCCCACCAGCCAGCACCACCGAGCGCCCAGCTAATCGGCCAATGAGCCGGCCTCACCTCACCCCCCTCGCCCGAACAGCTTTCGGCTCGGCCGACCGCTCGCCCCGCACCCCTCTCTCTCTCTCTGGCAGGTGGGCCACCACCTCCCCCAACCCCTCGCCCACGCCAGCCTCCGCCGCTCGCCGGAGATCCCGAGATCTCCGGGATCTCACCGATCTTCCCCGATCCGCCCTTCCGCAAGGCCTCGCCTCCGCCTATAAGTACCGGGCCCCGCACCCCATTCCCTCGCCTCGCCGAACCTCTCTCTCTCTCTCACGCCGTCGCCGAGTTCGAGCCTCCCGCCGCCGCCATTTGCGTCGCCGTCGCCGCCCCAGCCCCTCCCGACCCCCACCGACCCCACCAGAACCCTCCCCGAGCTCGTCCGCACCCGCCCGGCTACTCCACCGACCTCCCCGACGACCGGAGAGGCCAGCGCACTCGCCACCGCCGCCGCCGCCGCCGTCGAGCTCCGGTGAGTCACCGGAACTCCTCCCCGCCGTCGGATCTCACACCAACGGTGTAGATTAGAACCCCCGAAGGGGTATTTCTTTTAATAAAAACCGGCCAGTTAAATGGGTTTAGTTTTTATGCTAGGGTTTATTTTTTTAGCCGCCTGACTAGTTTAACCCTAGGCCCGTTTAGGTTATATTACGCTCGGTCTTGTGATTTAGGCCCATTAGGCCCTTTTTCATTTATTTTTGTTTTCTGCTTTTAATGTAATAGTTCCTATTTTGAAAAATTCATATCTTTTATTCTGTTTAATATTTTTAGGTGATTCTTTTTTTGTTGGTTTGCAAATTTTCTATAGTTTCTGTAGAATATATATTTAGCTGTTAAAATTAATTAAAATTGCTTTATTTTAGTTTTAGTCAGAATAGTAAATCTGCTATAACTTGAGTTAGAAAAATTATTTTTGGATGATTCTTTTTGTCCCAACTTTATTTTGACATTGCCAAACCATAGAAATTAATTTGGGTATTTTAGGATTAATAAAAAATAGTTTTAAGCAGAATCTTGTTAATCCTAATTAATTAACTAGCTACTGCTTTTCCTATTATTTTAATTAGTAAATAAATTTATTTTTCACATGTGATTGATTATTCTAGGATAGTTTCTGTCACTTTATAGGATGAACTTTTATTTATAATAAATAAAAGTTTTATTTTATTTTTCTTTATAGAAATTGAATTAGGCCTAATAGGAGTTTCATAATAGATTTTAAATTGATTCTTTTTGCTTCTAGTTGCTTAATGCATTCTTTTCTGTTAAGTTAACCTAAAACCATGATTAGGTTATGTTAGAAATTTTTTTGTTATATAAAACTATTTTAGTTGTTGTTTGAAGTAGGAAAACTTTAAATGGGTTTTTCTTTGAGTTTTTCCTTTGAGTTTTGATTTGTTTGTTTGGTGTGTTATGTTACTATGTATGCTATTGTGTTATGTGATCATATGCTATGTGCTTATTATAGTTATTGTTTGCCTCGGTAGAATTTCCTGAGTGAGAAGATTTCTACTACGAATACCTAGTTTTCAAGATCGTCAACAAGGCAAGTTCACTTTGACCATGCTTTCATACCTATGTTTTATTGCATTTAGTGACATCTTTGCAACCACCCCTCGAGTGTTATTGAATCCTTGTAGTTGAGTAGTATGCATGAGGTAGGAACCCATTCCCCTGCTACCAAGCCCGGACGATATTTTATTTTAATGCTACGCTATAGTAGACGGGTTTGGTATGAGTACTGGAGTGGTGTGAGAATGGAGGATTCCACGTCAATGACGACAACTCCATGACGGAATCTACAAGGACTGCATCTTCAAGACCTCAAGACTTCAAGACTCGAGACAGAATTCAATACACACTCATGGGTGAAGGATTTGCCGACGGGCACCCTGGAGAAACCAAAGGTTGGCAGGATGCATGGAGAAGCGCCATGACATCTTGCGGAAAGCTTCACCCAGACTCAAAGAGACGGAAGAATACTTCATGCCCTAAGCTTACCCGTGCAACCGCAAGTCATTATGGGCTCGCTTGGTTGATCTTAGTAGTGACTCTGGCTGGGACGGTACTAGCAGATGTAGAACTACGGTAGGATGGGATGAGTACCGGACAAAGGGTCGAGGAACTCTTTGGAAGACCATGTTTCGGTCATCTTGTTCTCAAACACTCAAGTGCGAGAACGTAAAGAGAGGGATCGAATCTTGCGGGTAAAGTGTACAAACCTCTGCAGAGGGTTTAAACCTAATCGATTAGCCATGTCCCCGGTTACGGACAATTTGAGCATCTGGACTTGGATCTATCTCGGAACTCTCAACACCGGACTGATAACTTAATTGTGGGCAACTTATGATGAATTTGGGCTATGAGACATCGGTTGGCGGAACCATGTCATGATAGAAAACTCCATAGAACAGACTTCATTTATTCCTTTGATGTAGGTAAAATAAAATCAGCTTTTACGCAAACAAAACTCGAATCTGAGCCATAAAGCCATATTGCATATAGTATAGTTTTATCATCTGTTTTCTCATATTGTGATCTTGCGGTACATTCAATGTAATCGACCTACACGGCTGCAACGTATCATGTTGCGTATACTTTCTCCCGACGAGTAAGAGTACGGCAGAGTTACGGTCTACACTCAACCTGCCGATGGCGTTGATGGGACTCCACACCCGCTTGATTGTTTCCGCTGAGTATTATGAGGTATATATCATTTTACGTTATTTATACATGTGATTGCACTTTGATATATACATTGATGTACCGTGTGTGCCAAAGATATCTTGATCCGAGGATGGCACAAAGAACACGTAGGCTTGACTGTCTCGAGGTCGGGTCGCCATGAAATGTTATCAGAGCACATGTTGGCTGTAGAACGTGACCCTAGAAAATGACTTAGTAATATGAAGACCCCAATAGGAATGACCCTTGTTTTGTACTACTCTCGTAACACCTGATTCCTTTTACTGAACCTTCCTTATTTCACACTATAGATGGAGAGCTACATTCTGAACAAAAGAGAAAACTACGAGAAGATTCTTGGAGGCCCTTTCCTTGTAGAGCTAGTCAGGCTGCTGAAGTTACCGATACCTGAGATCATGGCAACTAAGAGGACGTCCAGATCGTGGGGAGTCAAAACCCAAGTTTTTGGTCGTAAAGAAGCCCCCAAGACTGCAGACATCAGCTTCGGAACTATAAATGGTGACCGTGATATGGGCATCAACACTGCCGTCCATGATGCTATTACACGTTTATGCTATCGTCATCGTGCTGCACTAAACCCACACTTCTTTGGAAGGATGGGATGGCAGAAGTTTGATGGAGCAACTATTGCCTTGACGGAAGCGCAAAAGATGAAGTTCTCCCCACTTCTAGTGTACAATCAGGATCTGGAACAATACGTCAAGAATCTTCAGATGGACCTCCGGAAGCCCTGCTCGACAATGAAGCACTACGAGAAGAGGTCAAGACTCGTAGACCGAAGGTAAACAAGCTGGAGGAGGAGAACCTCGAGATCTCGAGAATGCGTCGAGAATCGAAGAACAGCAGGACCATGTCTCATGCAAAGGACGTTGAAATCCGTAAGCTCGTGGAACAACTTCAGACATACAGGGTCGTCACAAGAAACTCCGAGTCGACAGGGAAAATCTAGCAGAAGAACTGGAGGAGATCAAGTCCACACAGAAGAAGCCCCAGTGGGGACAATGACCAAGTTCCTAATAAATTAGCTTAGTAGTATCCCACCATAAGAGAAATAAAGATGAACGCTTTCTCGATTTAAGTATCTGACCATACCAATTTATGTGGGTGGCGATACTGTAGAATTGATTGAATAATTGAATGCTTGGTTGTTATTATTTTTGTGTGTTTATTAAATGGTTGGATAAGATGCGATATTCGTAGGCTTCTATTCATTTCAACCATGAGAGACGTAAGTTACGGAAGAATGGTAGAAGGCCTTCATATGGGAAAAGCATCAGGAATTGGAAACTCCCGAGCATTGAAGACCTGAAGAAATGAGGACTTAGAAACGAAACCATAGTAGAACGGCCCATTACAAACGATAATTTTGTTGAGGAGTGGGTAATTGCCTTCTCTTTCTATCTCAACCAGACCCCGAAATCTTGAATCCATGGACAACTGAACACCAAACTTTTCTGGAGACAATTGCAATTTTTCCCCATGGAGATACATCCCTTGTTTTGAGCACCCCTTTTATTCTACACATGCAGATGACAACCCTTTATGAGTCCTTCCTTAAGGGTCCGGAAACTATCATGACCCTGACAAGTGATCATGATTACCCGAAGATCCTGAAGGACATGATGAAGCATATTCACCTTAAAGGAGATGCAGTCTACAAAGGCTACCCCTTCATGCAAAAGGGAGTGGAACTTTGGTATGTGGAGGTACACCTCCACCATTTGAAAGGAGTTTGCCCAAAGATGATGGGGCAGTACTTTTTCATTTCACGTGTGCCACAAGCAACTTTCTTCGATGTTGTTCGTGAAGCAGCCATGGAAGCCATACGCCAGATCGGAGAAATACTTGAAGCAAGACTCCGTTATACTCAGGAATACCTAAGCGAAGTGCATGCAGAGATGATGAAGGTGAAACTCAAGACCACCATGATGAAACAGAAGGTTGAAAATTTCAAGGCTCATGTCGCACACTTCCAAAGGATCAAGAATCCTCGATGAGGATAAATAAATAAAGTTGGAAGTAATGTCTGACCATACCAAACCATGTGGGTGGCAGCATTTGTAACAAAGTACTTTTTGGAATTTGGATTTATGAAAATGATTAAGGATGTAATGAAAGATTGATATGAAAATAATGAGATTTTATGGATAAACTTGTGCACTTCTTTTGGTCATAGTACTCTATAAAGCCACAAGATCAATGAAGAAAGAAATGTGTTATTCATGACGGTCCATAGAAGGAAGCTGGACAAAATAAGTTGGAGTTTTGTTTTTGATATGATGGTATGAAGAAACAGAGTACTATTGGATTCACAGGAGGTGTAAGAGAGTTACTCCAAGGATGAGTTAAAGCTGCACTAGTGTTGAAGTGGGCCATAACCCACAGGCCCAGGATTTTGATAAGGAACAGATGTAACCTGGATAAAGGAGTACACTTGGAAGAATCAGTGATCCAATCAAAGATACGTTTCAGAGGAGGTTACGCCAAAAACCTCGAGAGTGGTGATGTAAATATAGTTGTTTTGTTTGGCTTGCGTTAACCATGGATTTACTCGAAACCTGTTCGAGAACAAGAGAAATTATGAAACGCTTGTGAGTATGCCCAAGTGTTAGAATTCGTGATTCGATATTTACATATGTGGTAATGATTCAAGTATCGGATGGATTGGCCCCCATACCGAGACTTCTATCATGAACTATCATATGTTGATGGAAAATCGTAGAGCCTTGAAAACCTTAGAAGAGTGTCGACGCGATAAGCTATAAAACCATAGAATGGTAGTACGATGGAACCCTTTACAGCAACCGCTACAATCGTAGGTTATACGGTGAAGTTCAACCCAGACCAGTTTTTTGCAGGAGAAACCATTAATGGTAGACCACCATGAGTATTTCGATAGTTGTCTAGAATGGACACAGACCCATCAGCTAAGAAGATCCAGTCTCGGACGA
The DNA here is from genome assembly GCA_021605145.1 of Aegilops bicornis. Taxonomy (NCBI): domain Eukaryota; kingdom Viridiplantae; phylum Streptophyta; class Magnoliopsida; order Poales; family Poaceae; genus Aegilops; species Aegilops bicornis. The sequence continues at coordinate 130,312,756 of CM038673.1, read as the reverse complement.
ACTTCAACTGAGGAAAACTCTATGCTTCTGACAGAAGAGCTTTGATGAAGGAGCTATTGTAAGATATGTGAAGAGACATACATTGTCAGCCCTCCAGAGGAAGTATCTGAGTTTATTGGAACCATGACCTTGTTTTTAAGTGTGGTAGCACCCCTGACCTTTCTGACCAAAACATTTGCTAGAAGACCCCAACCCTTAACCTTTTCTTGCTAGCCTCTTTGAATCTCGAGGACGAGATTCATTTTAAGTGTGGTAGGTTTGTAACATCCCAAAATTCTAAATTTTTGGAATGTTATATTAAATAAATAACTATGCTTGTTGTCTGATTGATGGTTTGATTGATTGAGTGAAACTGAGTGAAATTTGAAACTTTTGAAAGTTGAATGAGAGGGAATGAAATGACTTTCCCAAAACTTTCTCCTTTGCCTTTTGGATCTCAATGAATTCAAATTCATTCCAACACCAAAACCTAGAGTGAAGATGACATGACTTCTTCCATTTGGAATGAAAAGGGTTTTGAAAAGATTTGAATTTCATTTGAGAATATTTCAAATTCAAAGCTTTATGCAACTCAATGATTTTCATGAGGGAAGATAAAATGACTTCTTCAATTATATGAAATATGAGTTGGAAGTAATAAAGTATCAAATTGAAAGTCATTTGAAAGTGCCATTTGAAGTTTCAGAGGATTTTGAGTTTTGAATTTGAATTCAAACTTTGGCAAGTAGGAATCATATCAATAACTATGCCTCGATAAATACTTGAGCAAAAGTATGAGAGGAGTAAACATGACACTCCAAAATTATCATAGTAAAACAATGCCAAAAGTTTTGGATTCAAATCTGAATTTTATTAGAATTTTAAAAAATGGATATTTATAAAGTTTGGATTTTGCCTTTGGAAAAATGTTCAAATGATAGGGAATATTCCCCTGATCATTTTGGTATATATATACCCTATATAAAATATTTATAGATTTTGTTTTATTTCTGTTTTTGTTTTATTAAAAAAAATAAATTCAAAAAAAAAGAAACCCCCAGCGCCACCAGCCCTCTGCCCAGCCACTTAAACCCCCACCAGCCAGCCCACCAAGCCACCCAATAATCGGCCAGCCCAATGAGCCGGCCTCACCTCACCCTCGCTCAACAGCTTTCGCTCACGACCGCCGCCTCACCCTCTCTCTCTCTGGCAGGTGGGCCACCACCTCCCCCAACCCCTCGCCCACGCCAGCCTCCGTCGCTCGCCGGAGATCCCGAGATCTCCGGGATCTCACCGATCTTCCCCGATCCGCCCCCTTCTGCAAGGCCTCGCCCCCGCCCTATAAGTACCGGGCCCCCGCACCCCATTCCCCCCCTCGCCCCTCGCCGGAACCTCTCCTCTCTCTCTCACGCCGTCGCCCGAGCCCGAGCCTCCCGCCGCCGCCATTTGCGTCGCCGTCGCCGCCCCAGCCCCTCCCGACCCCCACCGACCCCACCAGAACCCTCCCCGAGCTCGTCTCAAGACTCCTCGGCTTTCCACCGACCTCCCCGACGACCGGAGAGGCCAGCGCACTCGCCACTGCTGGCTGCCGCCAGCCGAGCTCCGGGTGAGTCACCTGAACTCCTCCCGCCGCCGGATCTCACAAAGAACGGTGTAGATTAGAACCCTCAAGGGGTATTTCTTTTAATAAAAACCGGTCGGTTCGTCCGGTTTAGTTTTTAGGCTAGGGTTTATTTTTTAGCCGGCCCGACTAGTTTAACCCTAGGCCCGTTTAGGTTATATTACGCCTCGGTCTTGATTTAGGCCCATTAGGCCCTTTTTCATTTATTTTTGTTTTCTGTTTTAACAGAATAGTTCCTGTTTTGAAAAATTCATATCTTTTATTATGTTTAATATTTTTAGGTGATTCTTTCTTTTTTGGTTTGCAAATTTTCTATAGTTTCTGTAGAATATATATTTAGCTATGTTAAAATTAATTAAAATTGCTTTATTTTAGGTTTAGTCAGAATAGTAAATCTGCTATAACTTGAGTTAGAAAAATTATTTTTGGATGATTCTTTTTGTCCCAACTTTATTTTGACATTGCCAAACCATAGGAATTAATTTGGGTATTTTAGGATTAATAAAAAATAGTTTTAAGCAGAATCTTGTTAATCCTAATTAATTAACTAGCTACTGTTTTCCTATTATTTTAATTAGTAAATAAATTTATTTTTCACATGTGATTGATTATTCTAGGATAGTTTCTGTAACTTTATAGGATGAACTTTTATTTATAATAAATAAAAGTTTTATTTTATTTTTCTTTATAGAAATTGAATTAGGCCTAATAGGAGTTTCATAATAGATTTTAAATTGATTCTTTTTGCTCCTAGTTGCTTAATGCATTCTTTTCTGTTAAGTTAACCTAAAACCATGATTAGGTTATGTTAGAAAATTTTTTGTTATATAAAACTATTTTAGTTGTTGTTTGAAGTAGGAAAACTTTGAATGGGTTTTTCTTTGAGTTTTTCCTTTGAGTTTTGATTTGTTTGTTTGGTGTGTTATGTTACTATGTATGCTATTGTGTTATGTGATCATATGCTATGTGCTTATTATAGTTATTGTTTGCCTCGGTAGAATTTCCGGAGTGCGAAGATTGCTACTACGAATCCCTAGTTTTCGAAGATCGTCAACAAGGCAAGTTCACTTTGACCATGCTTTCATACCTATGTTTTATTGCATTTAGTGAAATCTTTGCAACCACCCCTCAGTAGTGTTATTGAATCCTTGTAGTTGAGTAGTATGCATGAGGTAGGAACCCATTCCCCTGTTACCAAGCCCGGGACGATATTTTATTTTAATGCTACGCTATAGTAGACGGGGTTTGGTATGAGTACTCGGGAGTGGTGTGAGAATGGAGGATTCCACGTCAATGACGACAACTCCATGACGGAATCTACAAGGACTGCATCTTCAAGACCTCAAGACTTCAAGACTCGAGACAGGAATTCAATACACACTACTGGGTGAAGGATGGTTGACGGGCACCCTGGAGAAACCAGTGGTTGGCCGGGATGCATGGAGAAGCGCCATTACATCTTGCGGAAAGCTTCACCCAGACTCAAAGAGACGGAAGAATACTTCATGCCCTAAGCTTACCTGCAACCGCAAGTCATTATGGGCTCGCTTGGTTGATCTTAGTAGTGACTCTGGCTGGGACGGTACTAGCAGATGTAGAACTACGGTAGGATGGGATGAGTACCGACGGTGGTCGAGGAACTCTTTGGAAGACCATGTTTGGTCATCTTGTTCTCAAACACTCACGAAGTGCGAGAGCGTAAAGAGAGGGATCGAATCTTGCGGGTAAAGTGTACAAACCTCTGCAGAGGGTTTAAACCTAATCGATTAGCCGTGTCCCTGCTACGGACAATTTGAGCATCCGGACTTGGATCTATCTCGAACTCTCAACACCGGACTGATAACTTAATTGTGGGCAACTTATGATGAATTTGGGCTATGAGACATCGGTTGGCGGAACCATGTCATGATAGAAAACTCCATAGAACAGACTTCATTTATTCCTTTGATGTAGGTAAAATAAAATCAGCTTTTACGCAAACAAAACTCAGATACAGAGCCATAAAGCCATATTGCATATAGTATAGTTTTATCATCTGTTTTCTCATATTGTGATCTTGCCGGTACATTCAATGTAATCGACCTACACGGCTGCAACGTATCATGTTGCGTATACTTTCTCCCGACGAGTAAGAGTACGGTGCAGGTTACGGTCTACACTCAACCTGCCGATGGCGTTGATGGGACTCCACACCCGCTTGATTGTTTCCGCTGAGTATTATGAGGTATATATCATTTTACGTTATTTATACATGTGATTGCACTTTGATATATACATTGATGTCTTGTGTGCCAAAGATATCGATCCAGGGATGGCACAGCAACACAGAGGCTTGACCGTCTGAGGTCGGGTCGCTACACCAAGAGTACCTGGAGATCCAGTTCGAAGGTATGCCTAGTTTTTACGTAGTGCACACATAGTAAATGCTCATTTCATTGTGTGCAAGTGCAATAGATGTGGCATGTTTCATTATGTGGTGTTGTTTTGTTATAATGTCATCCTTTTGTGTTGTTCACAGACTGGAAAGTATGCATATTTATCTTCCAAGGAGACGAGTAACTAGTTTGTGTCACCTTGCAGAGGGGGTGCAATGAAGATAAGATTAAGGATTTCCAAGTACAAGATGTTAGGAAGGAGCCTTCTAAGAGAAGTAGGAGCAGCACTGAACCTGTTCAACCAGTTAAGGTAGGTCACTGTATCCTACTCAATAGTTCAATTCCTTGTTTGTTTCAGGCATAGTTAATTTGCTCTTTTTTAATTGCTTTATTTATCCTCTGTTAATGAGATGCCCAAACAATGATGTCTGATGTTGGGTACTTGTATAACTATAAGTTGACATAATTAAAGGCCTTACCATTTAATTACTCTGGCGAAGTGTGCCTGAAGCTTTGAAGTCTATTAACCAACTATTACTGCATGAGGCTCACAATCTAGTTTATACTAGGCTAATGATAGCATAGTTTTGCTTGCTGTAGTAGGTTTGTATGAATCCCTCTATTGTTCAGTATGCTCCCTAAGACTTTAATTGAGCTATAGAATGGCCAACTTCTTGCCTACTTATACACAACGTGTTGTCTAAATTTGTAACTTGTCTGTGTTTTGGACTTGGCCCAAACATCATGCTCCTCTAGTGAGCTAAGAGAGATTTCTGTATGCGAGCTGCATAGACTACCATTTTATATTTTTTTAAATATCACCTGCTTATGCTTCATGACTTGTAACATTATTGTTAGTCATGTTTTGCCATGTACAAAATAGTCCGTCTTGCTCGCTTCACTGTTGTAACTATATATTTGCCCTAGTCATGTGTACTTACAGAAACATTTCAGGATGAAGTGACATCAACACAAAGATCTGCGAGCAGTGCGGCATGGTCGTTACCGAATGATTATGGATTGGAATTGGAATGTGCTGATGTTCTCGAGCATCAACTAGAGGAGGAAAGACAACATGTACATGATTCTCAACGTATAATCAACAAGTTGAGACTGGACGTGCATGTATTAGATGCAGGAGTCAAAAATGAAACAAGACACTAAGGTAACCACGAAGGAATTGGAGATTTTGCAGACTGAAATTTGTGCCATCTGAATCCGGCCAATCCTATTTTCTGAAGAGATTATAGTTCAAATGGTAAGTTCTGTTGATGCGTGCCCATGATGTATGAGCTTTATTTGTCCAGTGTATGCAATTTGATGTTTGTGTGTGCTTTATTATCACTGGTGCCGAACTATAATGCCCAGTGGGTATATTCGGCTGTAATTTCTTTATTGTATAGTGTAGGATTATTCTACGTTTCTATGCCTTAGTCTTTTTATTGTATGGTGTATGTTTTTCAGAGGCGGTAGTATAGAGTAGGATAATTCTTGAATATGCTATATCGTTGAAACGGGGGGCAACACGCCCAAACATTTCCTGGACGCCATAGAAACGAACAAACATGTGTAGTCAAAACGGGCCTTAATTGGGCTGGTCAAAATAATATTAAGTGGATCCCAAATGATGTGGCCCATCGTAACAACGGCTATTAGCAGGCCGTTAACATGCCAAAAGCTCGATAGGGCCGTATAAATGGAAATGGCCCGCGGGCCTCTAGCAGCCCGAAAAATACATGTCAATTTTGTCTCGGCCCTTTTACTTTACGAGCCAGTAAAAGGACAAAAGTTTTATGGGCCAGAGGAGGCCCAGTTTGCAAACTAGGCTTTTAACAGGCCGGAAGTCGCGTTGGGCTGAATGATGCCCTACGGAACGTGGGCCCCTAGTGGACTTAAAGTCAAAGGCCCAACTGTTGTGCGGGCTGTGAACAGGCCCAAGAGAAAAAATGGGCTAGGAGTTGGCCCATTTACCGAATGGGCCGAGGAAATGCCTAAAGTCACAGCGGGCTAGAATTAGCCCAACTGCACAATGGGCTGAGAAAAGGCTGAAAGACGTTCCGGGCCGTTAACGGGCTGGAACTGACGATGGGCTGCTAATAGACCGAAAGAAGCTCGGGCCGCAATTGGGCCCAAAGACGAAGCGGGCTGTTAACGGGCTTAAACTGGCAATGGGCTGGAAATTTTCAAACCTAGAATGGGCCTTTGATGGGACGATTCTGCGTAACTTGTATGGGACGTGCTTGTAAATGGGCCTGACTCAAGTAGGCCGCTAATGAGCCGGCCTGCTTATTTTTACAGGCCCGGCCTTTTAACCTGAATGGGCCACTGTTGGGCCGAGACACGTGTCGACGTATCATAGGCGCGTTCCGTCCATTCACTGGATGACAACTGTCCAAACGCCGGGCCGACACGTGGATCTGCCGGCCAATGAGAATTTTACACATGGAAAATTCCCATTGGTCTGCGCTGTTAACGAGTTATCGGATCCAAACTAGAACCCGATAGCTTAACGACGATCCGTTACAGTGGATGCCATGTGTCGGTCACCCTTGACAAAAGCACTTCTATGATGCGCGATTTATCGTCATGGAAGTGGACACTTCCGTGATGATAATTTCGGTAATGTCATGGAACACTTGTAGGACAACACAAGTATGACTATCTTGATTCTATCATAAAATCGTCATGGATGTACATGCATGACAGAAAATGTGACCTATTGTGACAAACACGTATCATCAAGGAAGTGTATTTTTTTGTCGTGAATACACTAGATGCATGCAGGATAGTGGTCGATGTGTGGAGTAATAGTAGTAGATGCAGGCAGGAGTCAGTCTACTAATCTTGGATGTGATGCCTATATATTGATCATTGCCTTGGATATCTTCATAACTATTCAATTTTCTATCAATTGCGCACTAGTGATTTGTTTACCCACCGTGTGCTATTTCTTGAGAGAAGCCACTAGTAAAATCTACGGCGCTCGGGTCTATTCTTTATCATATTTGCTTTGAGATATCTTTTTATTCGCTTTTGTTTTCAGATCTATTATTCCAGAAACCCAAAAATACCTTGTTGCACTTTTATTACTTATTTTATTTTGCATTTTTCGAGATCTATTTATCCAATCTACCACAATATTTATCCCGTCAACTTGACAATTTCTGGCGCCATTACCCGAAGAGGGATTGACAACCCTCATACGCGTCGGGCTGCAAGTATTTGTTCTTTGTGTGCAGGTACCGTTTACATAGTGTTGCTTGGTTCTTACCTTGGTTTCACAACTGAGGGAAATACCTACCGTAGATGTACTGCATCATCCCTTCCTCTTTGGGGAAATACGGACGACGTTTCAAGCGATATCACTATCCAAACATTTTGAAGTTCGGGTTTCTCGGAAGCAAGCATACCGTAATGCAATTCTAGATTTTGGATCGAAGGACGTTAGTCTCATCATCCATATTATTAGCCAGAGAGTATTGTAAGCATGCAGTAGGACAAAAATCCTTCTTGGCACTCTTAGACCTCTCATTATGTTTACCAATTGTAAAGATTCAACACCATAAATAACAGTCAATCAATTTCAACAACAAAGGTGGAACAGTGAGCCATAATTCTACAACTATAATGCAAACTACACATAAGTATAATTCATAATTAATGTGCACTGGTGATTAAACTAAATTAATACATAATTATGCTCCCAATCAAATCAATATCTCTCATAATTAATATTGAGTAATTCTAGATCCAAATCTAGTTCTCAGCCATTGATGTGGACATCACCGATGACGAGGATTTTGACCGGTGGGCAAACTTTTGTCAATCATATCACCATATGACTCTTGTTAATCTTTCAATGATGTGTGCTTTGAGCTCATAACGATTCGGCTATAACTTCAAGACAACTGAGTGCTATCTACCAACATGGTCTGACCCGTTCCGTCTTACACCTCACGCCCCATTTGTACTCATGTGGACATGACGCACTATGGAATGCTACATGTTATAGACGGGTTGCAACACTAGGAAAAGCACCTTTTTAACTTGATATTTATTGTGAGGGATCGCCATAATAATTGGCTACTGCACAATCAAATGGTGCAAATAACAAAGGGATAAACATCTTAGGCAATTCATAAAAGCATGATATGGTATAGCACTAGGCGTCGGGAATCTCCGTGATCATCTTCAATCTCTAGTTGAAGCGTCGTGAAGGCCAATATTTCATGTCCATGGCAACCATTTCAAAAACGTCGCCCTGGCAGCAATTTCAGAAAACATTGCCATGGCAACTATTTCAGAAAACGTTGTCATGGCACCATATACAGAAATTCCACCGTGGCATGAAATTATAGCTCCTCATCCCGCGCTAAGTACACCTTCTCCATCTCGAGGTCCTTCGTGTACGGTTGCCATCGTCACCTGTAACATGTAGGCTATCTCTATGATATATACATTAACGTGGAAATCTTGTGGCTCCAGCCATCATGTTGTGATGCGCAGACCACTTAACATTACAACACATAACCATCTCATGCATATACTCATTATCATGACAAAGGCTGCACCACAACATATGCATACCCTATGAAACCAAGTTAGACGTCCTCTAATCGGTTTTAGCAAAATTTTAGTACGTGTTGAACCAATTTTAACAAGTAATACTAGCTAGCTACGTCCACAATTTAGGCAATGATTCTTGATGCTAGATTAAGTTTTGGGGTGTGTGAAACAAGAGATTTAATTAAAATCTCTAACCCCACACTAAACTTCGTCAAATACGCGTGACCCCCTAGAAAATCATCCATCTTCGGCACCCTCTTATGTATGCGATGGTTCACTATTCTCAACTATGGTGACGCCCAAGGAACTATTAGCAGATCGTTGACAACCAAAGCGGATCGATTGTCAGAACCTTGTAAAAAGCAACACCATGTTGTCGACGAATTGAATCGAAGAAACACTCGAGGGAAGCATAGCAAGAACACCAACCCTCACAATCACATGTGATCTAGATCAAACTTGCATCTACTCATATAACTGCTCATGATGGCACGGTTGGGAAACGTAGTAGAAAACAAAACAATAATCGCGCCTACACACACCCAAGATCAATATGAAGATGCATAACGGGTTGGGATCATGATCATTACCATCACCGAGTTGCAACGAAAGAAGAACATGTCGGTGTAGATTGTACTTGAGTCCCTCGAACCATTGATGAATGATCCCTCGTGCCGCCCACGAACAGTCCTCGAATCGAAGACCGAAAGCATGACCTCTCTACTTGGTTGCGAGCTTGCAACCTTCACGATCCGGCAGCGCTTTGCCGTCTAGAGCGAATCATCGCTGGGGAATTAGAGGGAGTTTAGAACCATACTGGGCTTCTAATTATGAGAACAAGAGGATTAGCCTAGCTCTAATTAGTCAACTAGGACCAACTAGAACTAGAACTAAAAGAACTAGAGGAGGCTCCAAAACTTGTATGATCAAAGAGCACAAATCCTCTTGTATATATAGGGGATTAGGGGAGATGGAGGGCTGCCACAAAGGAGGGAAAGACCCTCCTTGGTGCGCCGGCTAAGGGGAGGATTCCAATCTCCTCCCAAAGTAGGATTCGCCCCCCCCCCTACATGGAAAGGGGCGCCACTTCCTTTTGGGCTTTGGTGGCCCAATTCTCTTTCTCCGATTTGGCCTTTTTAGGCCCGTTGATATTTAGATTGAATATAAAATTTTCTAAATACTTTTCAAACATTATATATATATATATATATATATTAACATCCTCGTAAAAAAATACCACATGTATATAATTTATGGGTAATACCCAGTATTACCCGATACTCACGGAAACCCTTCCGATGACCCCGAAACGCTTCCGGATCCTCTCGGAACTATTTTGAATATTCATGAAATAATTCCACAAATATATTCTCGTGACTCCCATCCTACTAACACTCAATAGATCGTGATTGCCTTAAGCTTTTGACCCATAGGTTCTGTAAGTCATAGACATGAACAAAACCGTTCGTTCAATGATCGACAGCGGGACCGTGGACATCCATATCGATCACTATGAGCACATGAATGATATTGGAGTGAACCTTTGGTTATCATGTGATGTTCCCTTTGCTTCGTGATACTTCACAAAACCCGGGATGCATCAGTATCCTCCCGAGTCATCGCTATGCTCACTATACCGAAATCCTCGTTACCGGTTTTGTTCTTCTGCCTCGTTATTGTGTTCTGGCATCCCCATGATGAAGTCACCTGTGTCTTACTAGACGATTATTGATGCCATCACACCGAGAGGACCATAAGAATATATCTCCATCGTCGGAGGAGCAAATCCCACTCTTGAGCTATCCGGCCACTTGTCAAACTTCCCAATGAACTTGTACGTTGTTGTTATGATCACCATGTTACAGGTGACGTTTGAGCACCCCAAAGCTCATCGTATGGTAAGAAGTGAACATGATACTCACATGTTCTAAGCAGCAAAATCACACATTAACACTCCATGTTATTACAATTGATTATAGATGATATTATCTCAGTTCATAACAAAGAAGTTTGGGTGGTTTCAATATGATCGTTCTTCAAACATCATAATCTCAATGTTGTTTTAGGACTATCTTTACACTTAATGATATCATAAGATCCGGAAAACATGATCACCAACAACACTTGAGCTAGTCTTAGAGGCGAGACTAGGAACCTTGAGTCTATCTGTTTATCATTTCACACGTGCATAGGAGTTTTCAACTGAATCACATATTCCAGGATCATAGCAGTTATAACATGAAATATAAAGACTTAAGTATGCATATGGAAATATAATAGTAATACAATATTATTGCCTTTGGGGCATATTTCCAACAGGAAGCGATGGCGGCACCCAGCTCAAAGGAATGGCTTAAAGTCATGCAATCCGAAATGGAGTCCATGTACGACAACCAAGTTTGGAACTTGGTTGTTCCTCCAGAGGGTGTGAAACCCATACAATGTAAATGAATCTAAAAAATAAAGACAGACACGGATGGTAATCTCACTATCTACAAAGCAAGGCTAAATTGCGAAAAGGTTTTCGCAGGTTGTGAAAATCAATTATGATTCTTTCCACTAGTAGTCATGCTAAAGTCTATGCGGATTGTGATGGAAAATCCTACATATTTTGAATATGAGATGTGGCAGATGGATGTCAAAACTGCCTTTCTAAATGGAAATCTCAAAGAGAATGTATAAATGATATAGCCAAAAGGTTTTGTCGATCCTAAGGATGCCAGAAAAGTGTGGAAGCTTTAAAGGTCTATCTATGGTTTGAAGCAAGCATCAAGGAGCTGGAATCAATAATTTGATTAAATAGTTGAAGACTTTACCTTCATTAAAATGATGGGAAAACTTGTGTAGACAAGAAGTTTAGTGGGGGCTCGATAGCATTTCTAATCCTATATGTAAATGACATATTGTTGATTGGAAATAATGTAACGTTTCTTAGCACAATAAAAGACTTATTGAAGAACGTGTTTCCAATGAAAGACTTAGGCGAAGCATCTCATTGGGCATAAAGATCTACGGAGATAGATTAAGACGTCCACTTGCACTAAGCCAGAATATGTGCATTGACAAAGTTTTAAAAGGTTTAAAATGGAGAATGTGTTTTCTCCCAATGTCACATGACATGACGCTTAGAAGAAATCAATGTCCTAAGACAGTTGATAACCATGTGCAGATGAATGGAGGTCAATATGCCTTGTTAATTGAATCCATCATGAATGCTATTATATGTACAAGGTCAGATGTTTCTTATGTACTAAGTATTAGTAGCAGGTACCAAAGTTATCCTGCACTGGCTCACTAGGTAGTTGCTAAAAGTAAATTAAGTACTTCAGAAGGACAAAGGACACGTTCCTTATCTATGGAGGAGATAAAGAGTTCATTGTAAATGATTACATGAACACTAGCTTCATGACTGCTATAGATGACTGTCGGACTATGTTAGGATAATAGTTTGAATAGTGTCAAGCAAGAACACTATTGTGGATTCTACAGTGAAATAAGAATTTATATTGAAACTTAAGAAGTTCCGAAAGGAGTAAGTCTGGATCAAGAAGTTTCTTGATAAAGTAAGTGTGGTTCCATGTGCAATGGGCTATATATATATATATATATATATATATATATATATATATATATATATATATATATCATGATATAGCGGTACCATTGATCAATCAAAGGAACCGAAATCTTACAGGAAGACTAGACATAAGAAGCACAAACATCACACGAATTTGAATGTGTCAGATCCGGTGACGAAGACTCTACCACGAGCAAAACATGAGCAACACCGGATAGCCATAGGTGTCAAATAAACTATGTAACTAGACTATTGACTCTAGTGCAAGTGGGAGATTGTTGGAAAGGCCTATAGGCAATAATATTGTATTATTATATTTCCATATTCATAGTTAAGAGTTTATATTCTATGTTATACTGCTATGATCCTGGAATGTGCGATTTAGTGAAAAACTCATATGCACGTGTGGAATGATAAGCGGTAAAATTAGGTTCCTAGTCTTGCCTCTTAGACTGACTCAAGTTTTGTTGGTGATCATGTTTTCCAGATCTTAGGATATCGTTGAGTATAACGATAGTCCTAAAACAGCAATGAGAGTATGACGTCAGAAAAATGATCATATTGATCGACCCAAACTTGTTTGTTATACTTTGAGATTATATCGTCTGAAGTGAATTGTTATAATACAGAGTGTTAACGTGTGTTTTAGTTCCTTAGACATGAGAGTATCATAGTCACTTCTTACTGTACAGTGGACTTTGGGGTTGCTCAAACATCATCTGTAACACGGTGATCATAATAACAACTTACAGATTCATTGAAAAGTTTTACAAAGGACTAGATAGATCGAGAGTGGAATTTGCTCCTCCAAGGCACCGGAGGATACTCCACTAGTCGTTTTTGGGGAATGGTTCCGCCTCTATTTTCCCCCTTGCTTGATTAATGGAAAAGGAGAAGGTTTTGTCTTTCTTTAGAAAAAAATGTTCTAGGTGAGAGAATTTTATGTTCTAGGTAAGCCTTTTTTCTTTCAACGGATGTTCTAGGTAAGTTTATATACGTACAGTTGAACAGTCACGAGGATCTCAAAAAAAAAAAAGTTGAACAATCACAAGTAGTCCTAAAAAGAACTCGTTTAAGTAGATGGCTTATCTGCTTGTGCCTTTGTTTAAAATGCTTACATGTCAAAAAAAAAGTTACTCTCTTCGTCTAGATGTTTAAGTTATTTTATGAAAACGAAATAATCCAAAACACTTAGGTACGGAGTAGAAATTCTCTCAAAAACAGAAGTCAAGCTTAGGCTTGTTCTGAATTAAAAACTTTAAAATCGACAAGGCCTATAGGTAGCTAGGTGTACGCGTGCCAATACAGGTCGCACAGAGCGTGCATCGATCGATACGGTCCTACGGTGATGGCTGGCTCGATGCATGCATCGATGCTGTGCAATGCATGCACGCTGGCTGGCCTTTGCATGCAGTGTGCCGCACCCTAGCTATCACCTATCTGTCTGTCTGCGCTCTCCTGTGCAGACACGTCGGCGCAACTTCTTAATAGTAAGAATTTTTAATGTTATTTTTTAATTTCTGGTTTGACCTTACGCCATTTTGCATCTACAACCTCAAGAAAACCCGTAATACCCCCACGTCCTGACCACCATATCACCAATCGCCCATCACCACGTACATTGCATACTCCTCTATAAATACATGTGCCCGTCCAGCACTTGCACAGAGCGAACTGTCTTGTTCTCTTTTTGTTTCTTCCACAAACTTCTCTGTGCTTTCTTCTTCTTGTTGAGCTCAAGATCATCACATCATCATCTTCTTCTCTCCTCCCCCCTCTCTCCTAGTTTGGGTGAAGCCTCTTCCCTTCTAGTACACTCTAGCCAAGCAGAGTCGGGTTTTGCTTGACAGAGAGATAAAGATAAAGAGATGAGGGAGGATGATGTTCTTGTTTAGATGGTCATGCCCATGTGAATGAGTGAAGCTGCCAGCATGATCTATCTTTGATTCGCTTCTGCGTGTGAATCCTTGTTAGATCATGACTGACAGCCTCATTTCTTCCCAGCAATGGGCATATACTATGTGTTTGCAGCATGGGGCCGAAGGGCATCATCGCCGGCCAGGGGTAAGTGGCTAGCTGATCTGCTAGCTCCTCGTATTAAATTAACCCAGCTCTAACCATGAATGTTCTGATGGAACTTTGTAGTGCTAGTATATGAGCTGTGTGAGCCAGGGCCAGACTTTCATAGTTGAGAAGCAAGGGAAACCAATTTTTTTGTTTGCATTTTTATCACAGCTTTTCTGCCGGTTTGATTGTTTCATACAGTGGTTGTTAAGTCAATTCGTGGGGGATCATCGCTTTATTTGGTACACATGCTTAGTTTATTGTCTCTGATGTGGGCCTGCTGTTTGATTAGGTTACGATATATGTGTGGAGTGCACCGATTTCAGTTTGCTAGCACTACTATACTATGCCGCCAAACAAGTTAGTTAGTTAGCTACTATCTACTACTTTAATAGCAGTTCATATGATTATTTAGGAAAATAGTATAGTCTAACCGAAGCACTTGGCCACAAGCCCACCAACTAACTACCACAATATATTTATTTAGCCAATGAAATCTAGCTAGCTATACATGATGATTTCATGATAACGACATGCATGTACTTGGTTCCTGCACTAGCTATCCATACTGTAGATCAGCCACACACGCATACGGCTCTATTTCTTTGCAAGATACTCCATATATCCATTTACTTTTATGTAAAATACACTGTACGGTTTTTCAACCAAAGTGTACGTATGTTGCCAAAATTAAGCAGACATACGATTTTCATGTAAAATACACACATGTAGGGTCACCAAATTATGCTCTCTTGCCGTGTATATATGTATAGGAGATTGCATAACAAGTCCCAAATGGGCAGCTAGCTAGATTAAGAAAAGCTCTAGATCTACAAGGCTAGTACATGTATGCATATGGAGAAAGCTAGAACTGGGCCACTTTCAAGCTCTGAACGGAAGTGGTGATAAATACATCGATCTTGTCACTTTCTCGGTTCCAGAACTGGGCCGCTGCACAATCCCACTGCCAGTCTGAGCAGCCCTCGTTTTTCCATGCTAGCTAACTACTCCCTCCGTTCTCAAATAATTGTCTTTCTAGCTATCTCAAATGGACTACAACATACGGATGTATATAAACATGTTTTAAAGTGTAGGTTCACTCATTTTGCTCCGTATGTAGTCACTTGTTGAAATCTCTAAAAAGACAATTATTTAGGAACGGAGGGAGTAATTTCGAAACCACATTCCTAACGATATCGTGAATCTAATCCATCTGTAACTACAAGTTATAATTTTGGCAAAAAATAAGTTGTAATTATTTTATGATGCATCCATCTTCGTTCATTATCATTATTAATAAGTTATAGTATATTTTATCTATTTGAATGAAGATTATTTTTTAGGTATAATTAAGACATTTTTGGGGGTATAAAAGCAGTACTAGTAGTGATCAAAAGGAGGAAAGGTGAAAAAGACTAAAGTGATTAGGTACTAAGTGTCTTCACAAACATATGTACTTCAATTTCTAATAAATTGATAGTTAAGTCCTGATCACGAAGTTGCAATTTTGGACGACAGCCCTACGATTGGAATTCAAGATAAAAGTTGCTACCAAATTAATGTGATGTCGACATGCATGAAATGGTCCCTAGCTAGTAGCTACACTACACACAGAATCGATGACAGATAAAACAATCTCAGTTTATAACAAAAGAAAAGGTTAGTAATAACATTATAAAATCGTGGTGAATGGAAAGATGTGAGAAGCCTTTGGATGCCTTTGGTGGCGTGCCTTCAATTTGGGACCGCATAATTTTTCATGTGTATTGATCCAGAGAACCACGACATTTCTTTTCTAGCTATTCCATACGTTCCTAAATATTTGTCTTTTTAAAGATTTCAAATAAACTATCATATATGGATGTATATAGACATATTTTAGAATGTAGATTCACTCATTTTGCTCTGTATGTAGTTATTTGTTGAAATTTCTAGAAAGATAAATATTTAGAAACAAAGGGAATAGCTTTTAGATATAATATTTGGACGCACATGACATGTACACACACCTTAATTATCCATGTGACCGCCACACAAGCACGCATCTTTGATAGGCATATATGGCCATTAACTTTTGGATCTATGCTAGAATTATTTATTCCAATTTGAGCTGAAATTAAGTAGGAGTAAGTAGGAAAATATGAATCGTTTAACACAAACTATCGCAAACTGGTCGACAGCCATGCATTTTTTTCTTTAAAGAAAGCCTAGGCTCGGTGTTGACGCAATGATAAACAAGAAATGCGAGAAACATCAAATGAAACAATCAATCTAAAATTACGCAAGAAGCGCCGCTTGATCGTCGAGGTACGAGGGGGGGGGGGGGGAGGGGGGGTGATGAAGCTATGCATCTGAATCCTACCCTTGGTGTCCTTGCAGTTCATTCATCTTCTAGTAGTTTGTTGTTGCAGTAGCGATTTCCACAGTACTAGTACGTACTGCCCAGTTCCCATCACAGTACCGTCCCAAAAAAATACATGGACAAAAAAATCAAGTGAAGAAAAAAAAAATGAGAGAGGAGCAATTCTGAGTTTCTATCTCACCGCTTGGCCTATATATCCTCCGTCGCTTGCTGCTCTCTTCGCCCCCAATTATTCCCACCTCTCTCTCCCTCTCTCTCTCTCGCCAAAGTACCAGAGTTATTCCCCTTTCTCTTCGATGGGTAGATCAAGGTGCACCACAAGCTGGTGAAGCTGCCAGCATGATCTGATGACCTAACTCATGGATCAGAATCCATGTCAATCAGGTCATGCTGGAGTTTCATCTGCTGGTCGGAGCACAACGAAAACCCTAAAATCCCATGAAATCTATCCATGGACCATCTACCCTTCCTGCAGGTTATCCTCAAGGTGAGATCCATCCAACTCGCCTCACTGCCTCGTGACGGCCGATTGATTCTCGGCCGTGCCTGCCTGGCTGGTCATTAATTCCTGTGTAGGTTGATCCTGTCTTGGTTCTTTGTTTCTATTTTCTTTCGATCTTCCATAGTGGAACGGATCTGGGTTTCTTGGGTGTTACTAGTCTAGTTTTCTTCAGATCCTGTCGATTATTCCTTTTTCTTTCCTCTCCAAGATTTACCGGCCAAGAACGAAAGTTTCTTTCATGAGGTGACGTGTAAATTGACCTGTCCCAGTAGTAATATCTGAACCGATCTTGTGGCTTGTGATTTAGTTATTTTATTTAGACCGGAATTTAGGTATTTATGTCCCCTTTTTTTTTCTGCATATGTGAGATGTTATAGACTGTTTAGGCAGCCTTTGACATTAGTTATGTTATTTTATACTTACTGTTTAGGCTGCTTTGGCAGTACTCAGGTTAATGTATGTATGTGCTTATTTTTCAGACTTAGATGTTAATGATCCATCGGTCTTTTCCTAGTAAACTGTTGCAGGTAGCTAGGTCAATTTCTTGCCAGAACTTTTGCAGGAAGTTGATGAAAACTAACTGCCATAATTATGGCTTTCTTGATCTTCTTAATCATGAAGAGGGCTTAATTCCATATCTATGGCATGCCTAGCTTAATCTTGTATGTCTTGATGATTGTTAGGGGCACGAAGTAATATTTTTCCAGCAACTGAAAGTTGGATGCAGAAGAATGAAAAAAATTGTTGCATGATCTGTATGACTATCTGAGCAGCATTCTTCTTCTTGATCTCACGCATTGATTGATCCTTGTTGCACCTCCATTATTTCCATTATGGATTTGTCGTGGTATTATCCACTTGTAAATGCGATGTTAATACCACTGTCTCTAATATCTTGCATAGTGATATTGGAATCATGCTGCTGAATTACAAATTATTTTCATCAGCAGTGATTATGTTCGTTCATTTCGGTCTTGTTGATAGTGGCGCTGAATTAACAAATACAGTACCAAGTAGTGATAATTTAGACGAAAGGTGGATATGATCAATCTTATTAATTCCTTCAGGGACAGATGGAACAGTGGGTGTGGAAAAGAATTATGAACTGAGTTGTCATGTCCATCAAGACAATGGGTTATCAATTCTTGCTTGCAAGATATGTCTACAGAAGAGCTGGTAGTACAGCTTGAATGATTGGCCCTTGCTTGAAGGATGAAACTGCCGTCCATCCATCTTTTCATGATCCCCCTTTGCACGCATGATTGCCCACACTTTCCTCCTCTTTTGGGCCTAGTACTAGTATATAAGAGACACGCCACACCATATCACACATCACAAAATATATTTTCCCAACCCTCAAATATATATATATATTTTCCCGCCCCATTTTCTTTGCCATATGGTTGCTGTTAAATCGCACTTGCAGAATGAAAATACAATGCAAACGTTTGCTCCTGAGTTAAAAGTTTGCATAAAACAAATGAAAATGCAAATGTTTGAAATCCTTTTATACCTAATTTTTTCAAAGGGAAAATGGTGGCAAGGGTCTTTTTTCACAAAAAAACGTGTGAAAAGAAAACATGTAAAGCTGTAAATAGTACTCCCTCCGTTTCTAAATATAAGTCTTTGTAGAGATTTCACTAGGTGGACTACATACAAAGCAAAATGAATGAAATCTACACTTCAAATGCATCTATATACATCCGTATGTGGTTCATAGTAGAATCTCTACAAAGACTTGTATTTAGGAATGGAGGAAGTATGATGCAAAAAGGGCCTCGGTAACGGTATTTCCCATGAAAATTGACAGCATAAAAAATATACTTGGATATATTTTTAGGAAAATTGTTAGCACTCGTAATTTAGTTTTAGTTTTCAGCACAAGGGTGTGCATGTGAGTGCACGTCTGTCTAATTAGTTGTAACTTTTTGTTGGCATGTGTAACTACCACGCATCTCTCTGATGTCATGGAGATCCAAGTACATTTGTCACCTAGCATTCATGCATGGTCCTTTGGAAGATTCATGGGCCACACATATGTGCACATAGCTCCAAGCCTTCCTTTATGGCGATTTGGTAAGCTACGGCCGGTTTGTTAGAAGATGCCCACTACTACAACCTAGCTTGTCCTCTCGACCCCTGTTCAGCTTTCATATAGAGAACTCACGTATGTCAAAAAAGTAGTTTTGTACTTTTTATGCAAAGCTTGTCCAATGTCCATGTACAATCTTCAGTCCAAAATATATGTCTCTTTACTATTTTTATACAAAGTCAAATATTTTTGCCTCGTGTCAACAGAATTTAGCAGCCCCAGCAAATATTTCGAGCTACTACCTATCAGTAAAAGTTTAGTACCATCTCTAACGTTTACTAATTTTATGCATTTATTACATAATTGCCAGCATGACATTACTAAAATTTTAGCTGAAAAGTCAGCTGGTGGATATGAAACAGACTCACCAGGATATACATGCATGCATGTATCATGCTGGGAAATGATTCGGAGCCATGCATGATGATGTGTGTATCTTGACCTAGCTAGCTAGCTTGCTGGAGTGGGATGCGGCCGGTTGTGTGGCTCCAGAAGATTGCCGGCCCTTTTCTCCATGCCTGGCCCGTCGTCTTCTTCTCGTTTACACGCAGGTTGCGTCAGTCAGTGGTGTGTGGACGATGTGATGTATTTATCCTGCGGCCTTGCCATGATCCACTCATTTTCCATTACATACACGCACATGTACCACACCTCCTGCGTTCCAAGGGCTTCAAGCTGTGCCGGCTGGTGGTACTTGGCAGCATGGCGCTGAGGTGTATCAGTGGCGACCGCGACATGTACAGTTGTTTGCGCGCAGGGAGGAGGTGCCGTTGGGCGCCGTGGTGGCGTCGACGATAGCTGGACCGAGCAAGGTTGATGCATCAGTACAGTTCTGAAGATGGAGCGGTGGCAGTTAGCGGCGGCGGCCTCTGAGAGCACGCCGGACCGGCGAGACCCATGCCCGGCAGGCGTCCTGGATGGGTCCTCAGGTCTTAGATGTTAGGTTTGGCTGCGATGACTGTTTGGTATTAGGCCCAGGCTATCTGCGCCCCTTCATCAACTGGATAGGTGTAGCGACAGTTTGTTGCTTAGACAGCGGCTTTAATCCTACTGTGATATTACTTTGCAAAGTCTTGTGAGAATAATTGATAAAATGACCGTATGCATCGTCCAGATACAGAGGTCAAAGGTCATCCTCTTTTTCTAAAAAGAACACCTCCTGCATGAGGTCCTGCGTAAGATGCCACGCCTTATAAAAAAAGGGCCGGTTGTCGTTTCTCGTTACATCTTCTGAGCTCACCGTTCAGGAAAAGAAAAGAGCTTCAGAGCTCAAATGTGCATTTGTTAGCGACTTGCCGGTTGTTATTTAAGTTGGGAACAGTTTTAATCTTCTTTGATTATTACTTTTGTTTTTTAAGCAAGGCAATTTAATAGTTGGCTGCCAGGGACCGATGGCTCTCCCCTCCCTCGCACTCCCCACGCCCCTCGTTGAACCCCTCCCCCCTCCTCTCCGGCGCCCTCCGCCGCCCCCCTTTTTCCTCCGGTCTTTGGTGATCTGGTCCTTCCTCCTCGTCACCGTATGAGGTGTCGTCCCCTGCTCGTATGTGCCCCTCCGGCCGCCTGGTGCCTGCCTGGGCAACAAATTGTAGGCCCTTGGCTCAGACCTGGACTCCGACCACGATGAGTTGTCGCCCACTTGCGTCCAGCCCTCGCCCGCGCCCGCTGCTGGGGTTGCTGGCGGTGATCTTTGCCGGTGCAAATGTGCTTCGGGTGGCCGGGGCCATGCTGCCATGCCACCTGTTTGGGAGGTTGGGTGGACGCAGGTCTCCCGTCGCGCCCGGAAATCCGGTAAGTTCGTCGCCGCCTCTCCTACCTTGGGCATCCTTGGCCCGATCCCTGATGCCCTGTCTGTAGTCTCCCCGCCATCCCCAGCCTCGTCGATGTGCCCGTCCTCACCCTCTGGTCCGCTATCCCCCGTGGCGTGGGTGGTGGCGACACTGTTGTCGCAGGGCGAAACCCTGGCGGGTGGTTGGGTGGAGGCTGCGATCCGCTCCCAATGGGCTTGTTGGGCCCTGGGCTGGGGGGGGGGGGGGGCGACCCTGCTGCGCCAGATCTCTCCCTTTCCTATTTCCCCCCTCTCTTGTCTCACGATGCCCTCGCCCAGGTGGCTTGTGGGCCTGTTCCTGGGGTTTCGGGGGCAGCTTGTGGGCCTGTTCCTGGGGTTTCGGGGGCAGCTTGTGGGCCATCTCTTCCTGGCCCAGCTCGGGCCGACCCAGTCCCACCGCTTGGAACCTTATGGGTTCCTCGTGCCTCTTCCAACCCTAACTTGGGGATTCCTGTGGCCCACTCCGACATGCGCCGCTACCCCTCCCGCCAATGTCGTCTTCGGCCTTGCCTTATCCACTCCCCCTTTGCCCCGCTCATTCGCGGACGTCATTGCCGCTATGGACAAGTCCAGGTGCTCGTCCAGCAAGGGCGGTCCACCAACACGCGCCGGCGCGACGAATCCGTTAAGACGGGCTCAGATCTGGCCTACGAGGCATTGCTATGTGAGAAGCTCGAGGAGACGAAGGAAGCCAGAGAGCGGGTTAAGGTCGAGCGTGCAGCCTGGGCAGCGGGTCTGGCCTGGCTCTAAGAGGAGGAACACTGGAAGTTCGTCTACTCTGGCGGGCCACATTTGGCGTTGCCTGGATCCATGGAAAGACGCGGTTGTCGGCCGCCAGCCTGCCTCGGCGGTGCCTCCCCGCCCCCTGGCCCCTCCGGCGCCGCTTGTTGGTGGTGGATCTAGATCTGGCTACGAGTCAGGTACAGTGGCTATGGCCCTGGGGGTGAAAGGCCCAACCAGCGGTCTCGCGGCTACGGTGCCAATTTCCCCAATAATGCTCGCAAGTTTCGCTCCACCGACGTGGGCTCATCCTCTGGCATTGGGGATGACATTCTCCCACCTCCTCCTCCCCCACCATCATCTACTTCTGGCTTCTCCAACCTCACCTGCTTCGCATGTCACTGATCTGGTCATTTCTAATCCAGGTGCACCTTCTCCCCTTCTATCTCGATTCACAGGATGGCCACCTGATGGTGGACTGCCCCGGTCGTTAGAAAGCCCCTGCCTTCAATCTATTTGTCTCAGGCCTGCCTAGATACATGCTCTATGGTCTCGAGGTGGGCCTGGAGGATGTCGTAGCGGCACCTTCCATCGCTAATGTTGTTGTGTTCTCGATTCAGGGGTCTAATGGCTCTCTTGAGAAGATTGCGGAGGAACTTAAGGCCTGGGGCCTGGAAGATTGGGACTGGCTGTTGCAACAACTCTCAAAACGAAGTTCGGGTCGTGTTTTCGCCTAAGAAAAGTTTGAAGATGGTTTCTATCTGCACTAGCTTCACGATGCCTATTAACCACCGGTGGTGTCGGTGAAGGCTGCGGATGGGGGCGGCTGTTCATTCAGAGCTGTCACTAGTGCCTGGGTCCTAATGAACGATGTTCCTCCGGGACTTCGCAGTGCCCCTCTCATGATGGCCTTTTTGGAGCTGATTGACAAGCCTATCACTGTGGACGAGTCCTCTCTTGGCTGCCTTGGGCCGGTTCGGGCCAAGATTTGGTGCCGCGACCTTGCTTGTGTGGGTGGGTTTGTGGAAATCTTCCCACGTGCTTTCGCTTATCGCATCTGTGTTTTTTGTCGAGGGCCATGTGGATGCCCAAGTTCCACCACTGTTCGCGATCCCACCCCTCCCCCACCTCCG
Organism: Aegilops bicornis; assembly: GCA_021605145.1. NCBI lineage: Eukaryota > Viridiplantae > Streptophyta > Magnoliopsida > Poales > Poaceae > Aegilops > Aegilops bicornis. The sequence continues at coordinate 130,289,940 of CM038673.1, read as the reverse complement.
AAAGACGGCGATGACAACAACAATGTTATTTTGTCTGGCAAGGATTCCGTTCCCTGCACCACCTATGTGTGGAATGCACTCAGCCCCCACTTGCAGCAGGTGTTTCACTCCCGCGCTCCACATGGTGGTCCGACCACTGCGGCCCCAGCGGATATCCTTGTGCAAGCCTCCCTCACCGCCATCAAGGGCGCCTTGCAGACCATGAACCTCGCCTCCTGCACACCGATCTCGACTGTCTGCTCCAACCTGCCTACATGTCCTTCTTTGCCGCTCTCGGGCATCGATGACGGCATCCCCTAGCTAAACCTGAAGTTTTTGTGCCAGTGCCAAAAAACAAATCCACCATCAGGAAGTTTTCTGCAAAGAGTCATGTACCCTCTGCCTCCAAGAACTCAGTTGCAGGTGTGTGTTGTCAGCTTGAGGTGGATCTTTGCATTGTTGTCACCAATTTGATCAAATAAGCAAAGATCAACTACATCTGCACTAAGGTGCGTGCGAGCGACAATTTCCTCGGCCAATGGTTGTTCATTTGCATGTATCTTGCTCATAGCGCAGAAACGTAGGCAATTTGTAGAAATCATGGTGGCCTTCGTGGGTCGCCCCATCTAGTGTTTCTTCCTTGAGTTTTTCTGTTTGTTTTGTACATGTTTTGTTCTTTATGGTTTGTGTGTGAATATTTTTGAAATTTTAAATATTTTAAAAATCATGAACGTATTAAAAATCCATATATTCATCTTCAATAACTCTTTTCCTAACAAACTTGGTAGCGAGTTTTTAATGTCAGGAGACTCCAGAGCATCAATGTTTCTTCCGGTGCTGAGGAGTACACAAAAGCGAGTTAGGTGGGCCAGACCAGCGCGCCGTTTACCTTCTATTCCATGCAAAAGGTGAAGAATAGCAGTAGCTATTTGCATGCGGCCATCGGGAGCAACTAGTTGACGAGCGCTCCTTCGGGAGCCTCACAACAATGAGTGCCACTTTAAGCTTCTCGATCACCCGCCACGCTTGGTTACGGGACGCCCTCCGGATTTGTTTCTTTTTCATAATTTTTTCGCACGCGTTTTTGGCTTTTTAAACGTTTTTTTTTCACGATATGGTTTTCCACTGGTCTTCCCTAGCTTCTTGACAAAAAAATTCGATTTTTTTACTCAAAAAACTTGTTTTTTTTCTTTCACAAGAGTAACGGTTTTGCTTTCACGAGAGACACGGTTTTGCTTTCCGAGAGTCACGGCTGTGCCTCTCAAAAACGAAAAAAATGCATTTTCTGTTTTTTCCTTCTATGAGTCACGGTTGTGCTTTCGCGAGAGTCACGGTCGTGCCTCCCGGAAACAAAAAAAAACACGTTTTCTGTTTTTTCCTTCCGTGAGAGGCACAGTTTTGCTTTCGCGAGAGGCACAGTTGTGCTTTCGCGAGAGTCACGTTCGTGCATCTCGAAAGCGAAAAACATGCGTTTTCTGTTTTTTTCCTTCCGCGAGAGGCACGGTTGTACTTTCGCGAGAGTCATCGCCGTGCCTCTCGAAAACAAAAAAACACGCGTTTTCTGTTTTTTTGTTCCACGAGAGGCACAATTTTGCTTTCACGAGAGGTATGAGCGTGCCTCTTTTGGAAAGGAAAAAAACCGGTGCTCCCGGTTCGGTTTTTTCGTTCGGATTTTTTCTCAAAAAAGTTCGTCAAAACCTATCAATATGGTATCTAGTTTTGCAGATCTCGACTCGAGGAACCCAACGGTGAAAATGGTTCGAGATTTGAATGCACAGTTTAAGAGATTAAACATTTTGAATAAGCGGATCTACAAGAAAAGGAAAAACTCACATGTTGCAACAAGTGGTGCACATGCAGCGCCACTTGTCGCAACCTGGAAAGGTGAAAGTGATCTTTGCAATGAGTACTCCTCAATTAGTGATTTCGGCCTGATGTATCATTGTTGGGCCGATCAACATCTGCTCCTTCCTTTTGCGCAGCGACTATATATCGCTTAAGAGAGTTGTATCGCACGCTCGCCTGAAGGAATTTTCGCGTCTTGTTTGAACTGGGCGAGCCCAGATCTTCTCCACCCTATCCCGCTCATGTGCTAGGGGCTCGTTCGCTCGCTCGGGGGCTGGCTATTTATGGTTTGATCTCTATTTCTTCTGATATTTTTTCTTTCGGGTTTCTTTGTTTCTTCATAGTTTTCTTTGATTTTTCTATTTCTAATTGCCTTTTCACCGGTTTCTTTATTTTTTTCTTGATTTTCACTCGGGTATTTTTTTTCTTTATTTTTTATGATTTCTTTGTTTCTTCCTCGGTTTTCACTATTTTTTATTTTCTTGTTTTCTTTCTTATCTCTTTTCTGTTCCCTTTGTTTCTTTCTAGTTTTTCACTTTTCATTGTTTTCATTTTTTTGCATTGGTTTTCTTCACTTTCCTTTTTCTGTTTGCTTTGTTTTTTCCGGCTTTCGTTAGTTTTTTTTGGTTTCTTTGTCATGTTTTATCGGTTACTTTTTGTTCAATACATGCTACCTTTTCAATACACAATGTACATTTTAAGTGTACACGTTGCAACAATTTGTTGATACATGTTGGACATTACTCAAATGCATGATGAATATTTTTTCTTAAATATAAGGTATCAAAACCTTTTTTCCAATACATGGTCAACAATTTTTCAAATACACAATGAACACTTTTTATGAAAATAAACATTTTTCTCATGCAATGAACATTTTTTGTATACATCAGGAACATTTTTATTGACAGAATACAAAATTAACTTTTTAATATCTATGTTTTTTATGTCTGCTTTTTTTAATGTACGTTGTACATTTTTCCATATAAATCATGCAAATTTTTTATATACATTTAACATTATTTAAATATATGACCAACAAAGTTGCCAATATATGTTAATAACATCTACTTTTTTCGTACACTTTGTACATTTGTCATATACATTAGGAACTTTTTTAGTACACAATGTATATTTTTTGTATACATTTTCTCCTACATGAGAAACATTTTTTCTGTAAACGTTTAACATTTTTCTAATATATTTTTTAAAATACATGTTTTGATGTTTATTGTCTTCATAGACATTGCACAATTTGGTATACATCTAAAACATTTTTTTATATATGTTTAAAATTTTCTTCATGTACATGATTAACATTTTTTTCAAATATATCTTTTGATGTCTACTTTTTCTCGTGCACATCATAAATTTTTTCTTGTACATACGAAACATTTTTTATACATGTTTAATATTTTTAAATGCATGATTAACATTTTTTTCAAAAAATTATGCCTATTTTTAAAAAATACATATATTTTGAAATATTTTCAAATGTAAAAAAAATAAAAAAATAAAAACAAAAATGTGAAAAGATGGAAGCAAAAATGAAGAGCAAACATGCTACCTTTTTTGCCACGCTACCTAGCATTTTTAGGGGTAAAGCCAAGCTTTACTAATAAAATACCACGGAATACTCACATCAAGGGGGTGACCCAGCCACACATGGCGCAGACCTAAAGAATGTGGAAACTTAGCTAAAGTATGTGCTTCCATGTTCGACTCATGGCCTTAAATAATAAAATTACAATTAAACGCAGAAGCTCTATGCTGAATTTCACTAATGTCATACCGCCCTTGGTTACCATTAGGAATATCACCCATGGCCTGCTTCGAGTCACACGCGACCACGAGGCCTATAGCGATCGCCTCGAGAGTTGGAGGATCATGGATCCCGTGGATCACCAACGTCGAGCTCCCCCAAAAGTTGGTGTGCTTGTCACGACAGACCGCTGCTGTCGTGCCACCCCTCGACTACCCCAGACACACCTGCATCACAAATTCACCATGAACAGTCTCAAAACCAGCCTAGGAGCCTTCTGACGTCGAACTTGTCTCAGGATGGTGATTGGTCCCATACTCCGGATCGACCGCTTCTCTTTCGGAATCTCTAGCTCAGCCAAATATATGTCTATAAATGCATGTGTAGCTTGAGGACTTTGGAAGACTCCCTCATGGATGGATTTCCTTCATTATGACCAGATAGCTCATAAGGTTAAACTGAATATGTTGCAATGAGTCAATCATCGAGAATAGTCAGTTCTTAGCGTTAGGTTCTGTCGTGGCAATAAGGTGTCCGGCAAGATCGTCATCCACAAGTGCCCAAGTGCATCTGGCCACCGTGCACTCCAAGAGCGAGTGCCTCCACGAATCCGGTGCTGGAAATATGCCCTAGAGGCAATAATATTTGTATTATTATATTTCCATATTCATAATTAAAGAGTTTATATTCTATGATATAACTGCTATGATCCTGAAATATGCGATTCAGTGGAAAACTCATATGCATCTGTGGAATGATAAAGGTTAAATAAAAGGTTCCTAGCCTTGCCTCTAGGACTAGCTCAAGTGTTGTTGGGGATCACGTTTTCCGGATCTTAGGATTTCGATATAATGAGCATAGTGATGACTCAGGAGGATACCGATGCATCCCAGGTTTTGTGAAGTATCACGAAGCAAAGGGAATATCACATGTTAACCAAAGGTTCACGCGAATATCATTCGTGTACTCACAGGGACCCATATGGACTTCCACGGTCCCGTTGTCGGTCTTTGAACAAACGGTTTCATTCATGTGTGTGAGTTACCGAACCTACTAGGTCACAAGCTTAAGAAAATCACGATCTTCTGAGTGTTAGTAGGATGGGAGTGATGAGAATATATTTGTGGAATTGTTTCATTAATATTTGGAATGGTTTCAAGAGGATCCAAAAGCGTTTCGGGGTCACCGGAAGGGTTTCGGTGAATATCGGGTAATACCGGGTATTACTGATAAATATATATAGGTGGAAAATGTTTTCATGGATGTTAAATTATATATATAATGATCTGAAAATATTTAGAAAATTTATATATTTAATTTAATATCAACGGTTCTGAAAACACTACTAGGGAAAAGCCTAGCAGTAGTGCGGGGCACCGCGCTACTGATACGGCGCTGCATCTAACATTTAGCAGTAGCGCATTTTGACCTACTTAGCAATAGCACTTTCCATACCAGCGCTACTGCTAAGTGTCTTAGCAGTAGCGTTTTCCTTTCCATCACTAAAGAGCGCTACTACTATGTTTTCACATATCTTCTTTTTTGCTACGTATTTGCGATGTTTTTGTATAGGTTTTATACAGTATTCCAATCGTATCATAAACATGCAATATGCTCATCATATCATACACATAATAGTCTCATCATATAGTTCAACACAAATCATGTCGTCACATCATAATCACGATATAGTTATACAAGTTACATGACATGTCTCATCATACATAATGTATTACTTCTTGAGGCGCCAGTTCGTATCCCTCTATCGCACTAGCGTGAACCTAAACTAACTATTTTCCGCTTCGGCTCTGCTGTCGAACCCTCTCTGGCTGTCGCTCGGAAACCGGTACACCTCCTGACACTCCGGCCACTCATTGTATACTCCTGGCATAGCACTTCTTCGTCATCAATGATCTATGTACCTGGATCATCACATGAGTCGATAATATGCAACATATATAGTTGAGAAACAGAAAGAGACAAAGTTGGCAAAAATAGAAGCAACATATCATCATAGCCAAAATGCCCTAACAAGAGTGATCTTCGCTAGTTGAGGAGGACGGTTTAATTACATCACAAATAAATTTTCGTCGTGCATAACTCAAAGTTTCGTCATAAGAAAAATCATCGCGAAAGTTTTATTCCATTTTGACTCCGTTTGGTATTCTTTCTCCGTGAAACTCTAAAACAAGGGAAAAACAGAAACTGGCACTAGGCTCTAGGTTAATAGGTTAGTCCCAAAAATCATATAAAATAGCATATTAATGCATATAAAACATCCAAAATAGTTAATATAATGACATGGAACAATAAAAAATTATAGATATGTTGGAGACGTATCAAGCATCCCCAAGCTTAATTCCTGCTCGTCCTCGAGTAGGTAAATGATAAAAATAGAATTTTTAATGTGGAATGCTACCTATCATATTTATCCATGTAATTCTCTTTATTGTGGCATGAATGTTCAGATCCGTAAGATTCAAAACAACAGTTTAATATTGACATAAAAGCAATAATACTTCAAGCATACTAACAAAATAATTATGTCTTCTCAAAATAACATGGCCAAAGAAAGCTCCATCTTCATTACACAAAATATTTAAATCATGCACAACCTCGATGACAAGCCAAGGAATTGTTTCATACTTTTGATGTTCTCAAACTTTTTCAACTTTCATGCAATACATGAGCGTGAGCCATGGACATAGCACTATAGGTGGAATAGACGGTGGTTGTGTAGAAGACAAAAAGGAGATAGTCTCACATCAACTAGGCGTATCAACGGGCTATGGAGATTCCCATTAATAGATATCCATGTGAGTGAGTAGGGATTGCCATGCAACGAATGCACTAGTGCTATAAGTTTATGAAAGCTCAAAAAGAAACTAAGTGGGTGTGCATCAAACTCGCTTGCTCACGAAGACGTAGGGCAATTTGAGGAAGCCCATCATTGGAATATACAAGCCAAGTTCTATAATGAAAAATTCCCACTAGTATATGAAAGTGATATCATAGGAGACTCTCTATCATGAAGATCATGGTGCTACTTTGAAGCACTAGTGTGGCAAAAAGGATAGTAACATTGTCCCTTCTCACTTTTCTCTCATTTTTCTTTTATTTGGTCCTTCTCTCATTTTTTGGCCTCTTTTTTTTTGTTCGGAGTCTCATCCCGACTTGTGGGGGAATCATAGTCTCTATCATCCTTGCCTCACATGGGACAATGCTCTAATAATGAAGATCATCACACTTATATTTATTTACAACTCAAGAATTACAACTCGATACTTAGAACAAAATATGACTCTATGTGAATGCCGCCGGCGGTGTACCAGGATGTGCAATGAATCAAGAGTGACATGTATAAAAAATGATTATGGTGGCTTTGCCACAAATACGATGTCAACTACATGATCATGCAAAGCAATATGACAATGATGGAGCATGTCACAATAAACAGAACGGTGGAAAGTTGCATGGCAATATATCTCGGAATGGCTATGGAAATGCCATAATAGGTAGGTATGGTGTCTGTTTTTAGGAAGGATAGTGGTGGGTTTATGGTACCGGCGAAAGTTGCGCAGTACTAGATAGGCTAGCATGGCAGAAAGGTGAGAGTGCGTATAATCCATGGACTCATCATTAGTCATAAAGGACTCACATACTTATTGCAAAAATCTATTAGTCATCGAAACAAATTACTACGCGCATGCTCCTAGGGGGATAGATTGGTAGGAAAAGACCATCGCTCATCCCCGACCGCCACTCATAAGGAAGACAATCAATAAATAAATCATGCTCCGACTTCATCACATTACGGTTCATTAATACGTCTCCAATGTATCTATAATTTTTGATTGTTCCATGTTGTTATATTATCAATCTTGGATGTTTTATAATCATTTTATATCATTTTTTGGTACTAACCTATTGACATAGTGCCAAGTGTCAGTTGCTGTTTTCTGCATGTTTTTTACATCACAGGAAATCAATATCGAACGGAGTCCAAATGCAACAAAACTTTGTGGAGAATTTTTATGGACCAGAAGACACCCAATGGGCCCTGACTGCACATGGGGGGTGCTCTGAGGAGAGCACAAAACACCAGGGCGCGCCAGGAGGCCCAGGCACGCCCTGGTGGGTTGTGCCCACCTCGGGTGCCCCCAGACCGCCTTTGCTCTATAAATACCCCAATATTCCAGAAACCCTAGGGGAGTCGAGGAAAATCAATTCCAACCGCCGCAGAGTCCAGAACCACCAGATCCAATCTACACACCATCTCGGATGGGGTTCACCACCTCCATCGGTGCCTCTCCGATGATGCACGAGTAGTTCTTTGTAGACCTTTGGGTCCGTAGTTAGTAGCTAGATGGCTTCCTCTCGCTCGCTGAATTCTCAATACAATGGTTTCTTGGACATCCATATGATGTAACTCTTTTTATGTGTGTTTGTTGGGATCGATGAACTTTGAGTTTATGATCAGATCTATCTTTTTATATCCATGAAAGTATTTGAGTTTTTTTGATCTCTTTTATGCATGATTACTTATATCCTCGTATTTCTTCTCTGATATTTGGGTTTTGTTTGGCCAACTTGATCTATTTATCTTGCAATGGGAAGAGGTGCTTTGTACTTGGTTCGATCTTACGGTGTTTGATCCCAGTGACAGAAAGGGAACCGACATGTATGTATCGTTGCTACTAAGGATAAAACGATGGGGTCTATCTCTACACAGATAAATCTTGTCTACATCATGTCATCGTTCTTATTGCATTACTCCATTTCTCCATGAACTTAATATACTAGATGCATGCTGGATAGCGGTTGATGTGTGGAGTAATAGTAGTACATGCAGGCAGGAGTCGGTCTACTAATCTTGGACGTGATGCCTATGTAATGATCATTTCCTGGATATCATCATGATTATTTGGAGTTCTATCAATTGCCCAATAGTAATTTGTTCACCCACCGTTTGCTATTTTTCTCGAGAGAAGCCACTAGTGAAACCTACGGCCCCCAGGTCTCTTTCTCATATTATTTGCCTTTGCGATCTATTTTCCTTTGCTTTTATTTTCAGATCTATTAAACCAAAAATAAAAAAATACCTTGCTGCAATTTATTCCCTTTTATTTTATTTGGCGTTTAATCTATCAATCTACTACAATTTTATCTCACGTCCGTTTGCCCATCTGGGGCGCCGCTACCCGAAATGGATTGACAACCCCTTTTACACGTCGGGTTGTGAGAAGTTGTTATTTGTGTGCAGGTGTTGTTTACGTTGTGTTTCTTGGTTCTCCTACTGGTTCGATAACCTTGGTTTCACATCTGAGGGAAATACCTACCGCTGCTGTGCTTCATCATCCCTTCCTCCTTGGGGAAATACCAACGTAGCTTCAAGCCGCATCAAAAGGAATTTCTGGCGCCGTTGCCGGGGCGGATCTTCAACATATACCAGGTTCCTAATCACAAATCTCATCTCCTCGCAATTTACATTATTTGCCATTTGCCTCTCATTTTCCTCTTTCCGTTCGCGGTTTTCTTGCCGGATCTGTTTTTGAGTGCAATCTTGTTGTGTGGTCGTCATGACTCAAGACAACACCAAGTAGTGTGATTTCTCAAATACCAACAACAATGATTTTACCGGCACTCCGATTTCTCCTCCCACCAGTAGTGCTGAGTCTTGTGATATTAATATTGCTTTGTTGAATCTTGTTATGAAAGATCAATTTTCCGGTACTCCTAATGAGGATGTCGCATCTCATCTTAATACCTTCGTGGAATTATGCGATATGCAAAAGAGAAAAGATGTGGACAATTATGTCGTGAAGATGAAATTATTTCCATTTTCTTTGCGTGATTCTGCAAAAAATTGTGTTTCTTCTTTGCCTCGCAATAGTATTGATTCTTGGAATAAGTGCAAAGATGCTTTTATCACTAAGTATTTTCCGCCCGCAAAAATTATTTCCCTTAGAAACCAGATCATGAATTTCAAGCAACTTGAACATGAGCATGTTGCACAACCTTGGGAAAGGATGAAAATGATGCTAAGGAATTTCCCAACTCATGGGTTAAATCTTTGGATGATCATACAAAATTTTTATGCAGGATTGAATTTTGTTTCTCGTAATCTTTTAGATTCCGCCGTGGGTGGTACTTTTATGGAAATTACTTTGGGTGAAGCCACCAAATTGCTTGATAATATTATGGCAAATTATTCGCAATGGCATACCAAAAGAGCTCCTGCTAGTAAAAAAGTTAATTTGGCTGAAGAAATTTCTTCTTTGAGTGAAAAAGTTGATGCTCTTATGAAATTGGTTGCTATTAAAAGTGCTCCTATTGATTTTAATGATATGCCTTTGTGTACATTGATTGAGCAAAATAGTGATGCATAGATGTGAATTTTCTTTCTCGAAATAATTTCAACAACAATGCTTATAGAGGTAATTTTAATCCTAGGCATTTTCCTAGTAATTCCTCTAATAATTATGGTGATTCCTATGGAAATCAATCTTATAATAATAATAATAGGAACTCCTCTGATCTTGAGAATAATATTAAAGAATTTATCAACACGCAAAAAGTTTTCAACACTTCCATAGAAGAAAAGTTGAGTAAGATTGATGATTTGTCTAGAAGTGTTGATAGAATTTCTCATGATGTGGAAAAACTCAAGATGAAAATTTTTGTGCCTAAGGTTGATGAATCAATTAAAGCTCTTTATGTTTCTATGGATGGAAGTAAGAAAAGAACCGCTATGCTTAGAGCTAAAAGTGAATTTTTAGAAAAAGCGTTTTCTAGTGATTACTTCACAAAAGTGATGAAGATCTTAAAATGATTGGTGTTTCTTCTATTGATTCCTTGTTTAGTAAAGTTCAGATTGATGAAAAAGGGACGGGAGAAGAGTCAACTTTAGCTAGAAGGCGTCCCGATAATTCTGAGGGTGAAAATCTTGTTGAGAAAATTGATGAAAGTGGGTTTTAAGAGGTCAAAACTTTAGCTAGTGATGTGCCCACTCTTTTGAATTACAAAGAATTTAATTAATGATGGTTGCTCTTTGATTGATTGTATTTCTTTGTTGCAATCCATGATAAATTCACCCCATGCTTATGAACAAAATAAAGCTTTTCACTAGTGCGCGTCGGTCCTAAACAAACTGTTTTTTACCCCTTTCCGCGACGACATTTGGAACCGTCGCCAAGTGAGTGTGGGCGATAGGGGGATACTTCCCACACGACCCAGAAACCGTTGGGGAGATGCCCTCCTGGCACACACGCTCGGCAAAGTGAGGTCGTGTGTGACCGGCGAGCACTCAAATACAGAAATACATACAATAGTGCTAACAAATACAATTATACATGCAAAATCATTTCTGATCGTAAGTACATCCCACACAGTCAGTCACCACTAAACGTTTCCGTTCGTATATACATCCCACACAGTCACTACAAAGAAAATGTTTGCGCAAGGTGGCGTAACACAAACAGTTTTGAAGAGAATGTCGTGTGTGATTGTTCATTGATCCAACACGGTTTATTCCTAGAAACTGTGTGTGTTGCCTTAGGTCATCGCCCACGGTGTTTTCTCATTAACCGTTTGCAATAGGAAAACCCAATTAGCAAGCTAATTGGCCTATTATTAATAATCCATTTACTAATCTAATTGACATTCATATTAAGCACATAATATATTCCAAATTGCATATTAAGGAAGAAGGATTTCATAATTGAAATACATCGGAGTACAACATGATATAGGTTCAGCACTCAGCTACCCCATTACACAACTGCACTAGCAGAAATCACATGCAACATCTAGAACCTTTCGAAATTAGCATCATAGACGGTACATAGAGAGATGCATCTCATCTAGAAAACTGCTGAAGCGGAAGGCGAATATTGAGCCTTCATTCATGTTGAAGGTCTTTGCAACTTTAGGCCAATGCCTGTGGATGATTGACCATCCATCCTTCAACCTCTTCAGGAACACTTCAATATTGAACCGTGGGTGTTGTATGAAAACTTTCCTCGCCTGCTGACCACATAGGTGGTTTGAGAGGTAATCATCAGTGAAGCCTGAAAACAAGGATGTGCATAAATATCTTCTCTATATTGGAAATGGGGCAAAGGAATACAAAAAGGCAAGGTATAATAGTTAGTACCATCTTGTAAACCTCAAGCTTCCCATTGTTTCCGCAACACATATAAGGTAGTTAGTCATCGTGTTAAGTAAGGGTTCGCATGCTATCAGTAAAATATGTTGATGATAAATAAGCACATTGCAGATTCATCAGATTAATTCAAGCCACATGGAAAACCCATTTATCCAAAGCAAGCATGATTAGGAACTAGGAAATATAGCACTCATATATGTTTCTCATGTATTAAGTGCAGCCAAATTCGATTTATTCCTCACATGGTATACAATAACAGAATGCAGCCACAACAATTGAACATTGCATTGCAGAATTGAACCAAGCGGTTAACTAAACACCACAACAAATGAACCAAACGTTAACTGAGCACCACATTGCACAATATAACATACTCCTAATAGAAGATCAGACATTTAACCAAACCAAGCATGCTTAACAACTTGGAAATAGCAATTATATTTGTTTCTCATGTATTTAGTACAATCAAATTCGATTTATTCCTCACATGGTATACGATAACAGAATGCAGCCGCAACAATTGAACATCGCATTGCAGAATTGAACTAAGCAGTTAACTAAACACCACAACAAGTGAACCAAGCCACAACAAATGAACCAAGCAGTTAACTAAACACCAATTGAACAATATAACATACTCCTAATAGAAGATCAGACAGTTAATCAAACCAAGCATGCTTAACAACTTGGAAATATTGCACTCTGAAGAATTGAACATCACATTTGCAGAATTGAACCAAGCAGTTAATTGAACACCACATTGCACGACATATAGAACATGTCGTGGTTTTGTCACGACAGATGTCCTAAGGAAAGGACTTAGTCGTGGAGCCATCGCTACGGGTTAGCTTAAAGGGGTTAAAGCGGACAAGGGACGCAGAGAGATTATATCGGTCTGCCCCTTGCGGTGAAGGTAAAAGCCTGATCCAGTTGTTGTGGAATTGCTAGGGTTTCGATGACCAGGGAGCGAATACGCTTTGCCCGAGTCTCGAGTTGTTGTTTGTTGTCCTTAAACCTCCGCCGGGTTGTCCCCTTATATACACGGGTTGACACCCGTAGGTTTACAAAATCCCGAGGCCGGCTCATAAATGTGTCCGACTCGGTCTCTGCTCTTTCTACCTTACAACACAAGTTTACATATCAATGCCGGTTTATGTCTACAGGCCTTAAACCGGCTTTGGGCCTGGGCCTTCATAAGGTGTCACCGTCTTTGTCTTCATGGGCTTTAGATATAGTGAACCATTATGGGGTTAACCCGGCGTCTCCTGGCCGGTTTACGCCCAGTAGTAATATCCCCAACATTAGGCCCCAGATTGATTTGAACTGGTTCATGTCAATCTTCAATACTTAAGAAAATTTCTTCTTCAACGTCTTCGCATAGTCTTGTAAACCGCCATGACGTTATCTTCTAGGATCATGATAAACTGCCATGATGTCATATATTATTAAAAATTGCATAAAGCTCACTTTTATTAATGAGCCTCCGACAATCAAGGCGACAGCTCCGCCTCATATCCAAATTTTGGGCTCCTCGATTTTCGCGCCTGACACTTATCCTTTTGCTTTTATAAATAGGGCCAGGGGGTCTTTCCATCCCCCCCCCCCCCGTGCCTCTTTGCATCATCTCCTTCCTTGTGCCGCCCGACCTTTGGAACTCTGCCGCCGCCGCCGACCTTCATTTCTGCCTCAACAACGACCGCTCCATCAACCTCACCGGACCAGAGAAGCACGACGCTCCTTCGCTGTTCCCTCATCATCAGTGAGTTCTTCTTTTCCTCGCTCTAGATCCACCATTAGGGTTTCAATGTTCACCGGAGTCTATCAAAGCTCCGCCGCCATTCTTCCCTGTTCTTTTCATTAGCACAAACGACTAGCTGGATCCGATATTTCTTACGCGGCCGTAGCCATAATCCCCCTTTTCACTTATCAGATCTGCTTCTTTACACAAAACTCATCTGAACTTTGCTGAACTGTTCAAGCACTTGAAATTAGGTCTGAATTTTTTGTAGTTTTCTGTCATACCGCAGATCTGAAATTTATCACATCAATCTGCGAAACTTGTTTTTCCCTCACTTAATTACTTTAGATCTGTACCTTATATTCCAGAACCGGCGGCTTAATCTCATAGAAAAATGATAATCCGGTAGGTACCATTAGTCCCTTGTTGAACCGCCAAGCCACTTTATCTTTGTACATCTCCCATGTCTGATTCCGGTTTAACAATATCAGACTCCGATTTAGCAATATGTGCACATCTCTGCTTTAACTTGCATCGCTTTATACTATCCATTATAAGTCTTAAACCGGTAATAATCTTGTTTCAGCCTTCGTTGAAATGGCCAAACAAGTCTATGAATGCAACTGGGTTCCTTCCCGGGTCACGGAAGATCAGTTAAACAGACAAGGCCGTCACGAGCGCTTTAGCCAAGAAAGATGTCATCCATTGGAGGGCCCCTGGCCCGGAAAATCCTCCTACACCCAAGGACGGAGAGGTAGTCGTTTTTGTTGACCATCTGGGTCGAGGCTTTAGTCCTCCGGTTCAAAATTCTTCCGAGATGTGCTGGCTAGTTTTCAGCTTCACCCTCAGGACATCGGTCCAAATTCTGTGACCAACATCTGCCACTTCCAAGTCTTCTGTGAGGCTTATCTGCAAGAGGAACCTACAATTGAACTCTTTAGGGATTTCTTTCACTTAAACCATCGCAGAGAGTTCACGGATGGACCCAATACTGAATTGGGCGGAATGGCGGTTCAGAAAAGGAAGGAAGTCACTTTCCCTCATGCCAAGCTTCACAGCCACCCCAAAGAGTGGAACCAGACTTGGTTTTATTGCAAGGATACATCTCCAACTAATGAAAACCCCCTGTCGGGTTATCGCCCTCACCGCCTTAGCAATATGCATCCTTTTCCTCAGAGGTTAACAATAAAGGAAAGGGCCATCTATGCCCCCAGCTGTCGAAGCTTAGAGCCTTTATGGCAAAAGGTTTAACATGTGTTGATTTTGCTCGTTGCTGGATCGGCTGGAGCGTTCTACCCTTAAGCCGGCGCCCCGGTTTGATGTGTGAATACACAGGGAGTTTGACCGACCCTCAACGGCACATTAATATTCAACTGACAGAGGCTGAAATTACTGAGGCTGTCAAGATAATGTTGAATGAATCGGAGGCCATCTGCAGCCATTCCGGACTAAGTCCTTTCTGCACCTTCAACAAACCGCAATCTGTAAGAATTATATAACCTCCTTGCCGTAAGTTGCTTCTTTCAAAATATTCTCTGAAAGTTTTTCTAATTTTGACAGGGTGCTGATCCATTCTAGAATAAAAAACCACAAGACAAACCGACAAAACTGCAAGACAAACCGGCGAAACCACTTCGCCCAAAGACCAAGGTTATTAAAAAACCTACCAAGAAAAGGACCACTGCGTCTTCCGATGCAAATGCTGATGCCGATGTTGCTATTCCGGACTCAGAGGTAGAACTTGACTCTCTTGGTTCATTTTTCATACACCTCATTGACCATGATTATTATCAGACGACGGCCAAGGCGTCAGTGATGATGTAGAGGTAATCATTCTTTCCTCCGATTCAGATCCTCTGCCCACATCAAAAATCCGTCGAGCAAACCGGAAAGTAAAATTTTCTCACCCTCTTGCTTACTTGGACCCAAACTTTCTTTTGAAGACGCAGCAACACGAAGCTCGTCGCACAACTCGGCATAGTGGCCAGGTAGTTACCTCTGCCGGTTTACCGAATATTCTGGTACGGAAACGCCGATCAGAGGTCTCTTACACTCTTGACACTACTTTCCCTAAGACGGGTTGTTTCCGCCAGCCACTTAACCCGTCTGATTCAAATTATCAGGGTACTTCCCACTCATCTTCTGGCGAGTCATCAGCCACAAAGCTTCCACCCCTCAAAGTGAGTCATACCTTTAATTTTTATTTTCAATGCCTTATGCTTGACACAATATCTTGACCTTTTATATTTGTTTCTCTCAGTGCCAAGACAAAACCCAGCAAAAAGGCTCGGTTATCTAAACCGGCTGGCGATAATATAGTTGTTGCACCGGAAAAAACTCCAGATCCTGAAGAAACCAATGCTGACGCCATGCTCAATGATCCGCCGCCTCAAGACCATGACTTCTTTGCT
Organism: Aegilops bicornis; assembly: GCA_021605145.1. Lineage (NCBI taxonomy): Eukaryota > Viridiplantae > Streptophyta > Magnoliopsida > Poales > Poaceae > Aegilops > Aegilops bicornis. Next base: position 130,274,038 of record CM038673.1, on the reverse strand, counting down.
GAACAAATAGATGTTAACACCACAAGCCATGCTGACAAGCCAACCAGCCTAGTCCGAACTGACGACAAACCGACCAGTCCAGCTAAGGAGACTGACAAACCGTCAACTCCAGCGAAGGCTGCTGATGATAAAGAGGATGATGTCATGATTACCGGTGTTGGCCACACCACTCCTGGCAATCGTGTCGCTTTATCAAAGCATACTGCCAAGGATGAGCTTTCTGCTATAGGTAAAGGCAAATGGAACGCCGATTTGTCAAACTACGCCCATCTCAATGCTCAAGACATTCATTTCGGCTTCTTGAACCGTCTGTACACCAGCCGCAACTATGAAGCCGGTTTGGTAAACTTGATGAAGGAGCGATATGAGGTAACATAACTATTTATCTCTTATGTCCAATTGCAGATTATCAACTCCAGTAGCCCCCAAGTGACGGTTTATGATACCAATCTGAAACGGGACTTAGTAATAACTTAACTGATCATGTTCAGCCTCCAGGGACCGGGTCATCTCTTCAAGATGAACCGGTATTGTAGAATTGCAATATTGTATCTTTCACTGCTGTAGCCCCCAAGGGCCGATTTAACTTTGTAAAGATGAACCGGGACTATTTTAAAGACTTCCCAAATCAGTACTTTGAGCAAACATAGATTAGCCCCCAAGTGCCAAGAGTAATACTTGTATTGTGCTTGGGACTTGTAAAAAACTTCTGAGAACAAGCAAATATTCATTAGCCCCCAAGTATCAAGTGCATAACTTGTTATGTGCTTGGTACTTCAAACATGTAGCACCAACTGATTATACTTCTGTCTATTATAGGCTGAACTGAGCAAAAAGGAAGCTCAAACCGCTGATCTGCAAGAGAACATCAAGTCCCAGCAAACCGAAACCTCCAAGGCAAAGGATGAACTGACCATCGCTTTAGCCGCTATGGAAAAGCTAAAGGAGAGTTTCAACAAAGAGCGTGCGGATTGGAACACAGAAAAATCCGCTTTGCAGAAAAGAGCCGAGGACGCAGAAGCAGCTCTTAAACCGGTGGTAGATGAGCTGACTGGCGTAAAGCGGCAGATACATGCCATGACTGCTGCTGTGTTCGGTAAACATCCTTGCTTTTACACTTTCAACATATCTTCCCATGCATTGCCGGTTTACTGACATTTTGTAACGATGCAGGAACTCGCATTAGTCGTATGGGCTATGATGTACAGAAGAAGATGAAGGCTGCCTACACTCTGATAGAGAGTTGTATACCGGCGCACAACGAATCATCTGCACTGCCTCTCACGATAAACCGCCCCCAACGTTAATCAAGGACACCTTAGAGAGGCTATCTATGCTGCGTGCCCGGGTAGAAGAGCTAAAGAGATCTGCTGCAAGGGCTGTTGCTCTGACCGCACTAACCCGGGCAAGGCGTGGGTGCCTGACCTTAATCCGGAGGATGTCAGCAAAGGTTATCCAAGCTTAAAAGAAGACGGATCAGAATTCAGAAATGAAGATCTTCGCGCCATAAACCGGGAAGTGCGTCCACTGGGTTGTCAACTTGCTGAAGAGGCTGATCTTTCATATTACCAGGCGAGCTATGACACCAATAACCAACGGGTTGCTGCACCGGCTCCTGAGGCTCAAAACCTAATCCCTCCAATCCGTAAGCACACTTATGCCCCTAACATTGAACCGTCCACCCTTATAAGTGATGAAGCTGTGTTCCAAGCTTTAACTGGGATCGACTGGACAACTATTGACTTCCAGCCGCTAGGTAGAGACGAAGAGGATGAACCGGTGCAAGATGATCCACAACCGTCAGGTCAAGCTGGAGGCGAATCATGATCCGGAGGCCGGTTTAGTATTCCTCGTGCTGCAATGCTTATTGAGAAACAATTATCCTTTTGTGCACTGAAACGCCTTGTAATAGACTAGTTAAAATACTTGGTCTGTTATGCCTTCGTGCATATTTATCTGCGCCTGATACTTGCTAATCCGCCATGCTTAAGACATGATGTTCATAATCCATAGAAATTTATTCAAGCTATCCCTGCAGATAAGAAGCTTAAAGCTCCCTGGCGGTTTACCATCGGGCAGGTCATAATGCCCAAATATATAACCAAGGTTGTGAAAAGATAGCCAAATATGGAAATACTTGATACATGTGACCTTGAGTCATAATGTTGGCTGGCCAACTTTGTAGTGAGGGTGATAACCCTAATCTTGAGTAGCAATAACTTCTTTCATATTGTGCCGGTTTATGATAAAACCGTACAAGGCTATGATAAACACCGGGTTATCCTTATATAATACTGGCGACTTATAGTTGAAACCAGACCGGGTTAATAAACACCGGATTATAACTGATCGTATACTGACAACTTGTAGTTGAAAGTAAAGCCGGTTTGACGAACACCGGTTCATCAAAACATTAGAAATCTCATCCAAGGAGGAAAAACTTAGCAAATAAAAGCAAATGAAACCCTTGTAGTCGAGGCTTTTCACGGGCTGCCAGGCCCCAAATTCGAGGCTTTTCATGGGCTGCCAGGCCACTGAGTTAAACCATTTTACAAAGCCTTTTAAGATGGTCCTCAATCCTTAACCAATCATCATTTTAACTTGACAAGTTCAGGGTCTTATCAGAGTAACTTGTCAAAGTTCGATGGGTCATACCAGGTTTGCCTGGGCGGAGTGACTTACTTAAAAAGGCAGACTAACCCGGGGTTTTAGGTGTATACACCAGGCTTACAAGCCATGGCTTGATAGCCTATTACAATTGTAGATTCTTTGTTCATTGCAACAAGAAATAATCCCCAAGGAACATTTTGAGCTGTGCTCAGTGGGTGCCTATGTTTGAGTTGTTGTTTTACAACACTCTCTTTGGCCCCGGAATAATTTGGCTTTGAGCCGATCAAGAGGTGTGACTATGGTTCGGATACGACCAAGCCCCCAAGTGATGTTGTGGCATTGCGCCGATCAAGAGGTGTAGCTATGGTTCGGATACGACCAAGCCCCCAAGTGATATTGTATAAAGCTTTGATAAGCTGACTCAAGGGGTAAACTGGACGCCGCTTTCTAAAAAGAAGCCCCATGTAACCACACATGATGTAAGAAAAACAACAGATACCCCGCTTTAGCTGAGGTTCTGGTTTATTTTATTGATCATAATATATACATTGTCATAACTATGTACAAAAGCAGAGCCTATGGCTCAAGTATAGTAGGGCCGAAGATGAGCGATATTCCACGGCCGGTGGGTATCCTCCTCTGATTTATGTGAGTCTTTGCGCTCTCGAACATCGATTAGGTAGTATCACCCGTTGTGTAGATTCTTGCTGACCACAAAGGGTCCTTCCCAAGGGGGGGATAACTTGTGCATATCCTTCTGATCCTGGATGAGTCGGAGCACCAAATCACCTTCTTGAAAGGTTCTGGTTCTAACTCGGCGGCTGTGATAACGACGCAGATCTTGCTGGTAAATCGCCGAACGGGCTGCTGCCATGTCACGCTCCTCATCTAACAGGTCGAAAGCTTCCTGTCGCGTCTTCTCATTGTCAGCTTCGACACATGCCGCCACACGGGGCGAGTCATGACGGATGTCACTAGGAAGAACCGCCTCCGCTCCATAAACCATGAAAAAAGGCGTGTACCCCGTCGATCTATTGGGTGTGGTATTGATGCTCCATAACACAGAAGGTAACTCCTCAACCCAACAACTTGGCGTCCGTTGCAAAGGAACCATAAGCCGGGGTTTGATGCCTCTCAAGATGTCTTGGTTGGCCCTCTCCGCTTGACCATTGGACTGGGGGTGAGCCACTGATGATACATCAAGCCGGATGTGCTCACGTTGACAGAACTCCTTCATGGCACCTTTTGACAGATTGGTACCATTATCTGTTATAATGCTGTGTGGAAAGCCAAACCGGAAGATCACCTTTTTGATGAATTGAACCACCGTAGCTGCATCACACCTACTGATTGGCTCTGCCTCCACCCACTTAGTGAACTTATCCACCGCCACCAGAAGGTGGGTCTTCTTATCCTTGGATCTCTTAAAGGATCCTACCATATCGAGCCCCAAGTCACAAACGGCCAAGTAATTAGAATCATCCTCAACTCTTGAGCCGGTACATGAGCCCGTCGTGATAACTTTTGACATCCATCACACCTTTTGACCAAGTCCTCGGCATCAGCATGATCCGTCAACCAATAGAAACCGTGACGAAACGCCTTGGCTACTAGCGATTTTGAACTGGCGTGGTGACCACAATCTCCTTCGTGGATCTCACGCAAAATTTCACAGCCTTCTTCAGGGGATACACATTGTTGAAACGCCCCTGTCACACTGCAATGATGTAACTCTCCATTGATAATAGTCATGGACTTAGACCGCCGGATTATCTTCCTGGCCGAAGTTTCGTCTTCTGGTAACTCACCCCGGTTCATATACGCCAAATATGGAACTGTCCAATCCGGAATAACATGAAGAGCCTCCACCAACTGAGCCTCCGGATCAGGAACATCCAAATCCTCTTCACCAGGGAGCTTGACGGACGTATTATGCAGTACATCCAGAAAGACATTAGGTGGAACCGGTTTACGTTGGGAACCCAAGCGGCTTAAAGCATCCGCCGCTCGCCGGTCCACATGATCCACCCGATAACCTTTGAAGTGACTTGCAACAATATCCACCTCACGGCGATATGCCGGCATGAGTGGGTCCTTGGAGTCGCAAGTGCCAGACACTTATTGAGCCACCAGGTCCGAATCACCAAAGCACTTAACTCGGCTGAAATTCATCTCTTTAGCCATCCGAAGAGCATGGAGTAAAGCCTCATATTCAGCTGAATTGTTAGTGAAAGGGGACATTAAACGGAGAACATAACAAAACTTGTCACCTCGTGGGGAAGTTAAAATGACTCCAGCCCCCGAGCCCTCCAATTGCCTGGACCCATCAAAATGAATGGTCCAATAAGTATGATCCGGTTTCTCTTCCGACGCCTGTAGTTCTGTCCAATCATTGATGAAATCCACAAGTGCCTGAGATTTGATCGCCGTTCGGGGTATATATTTTAATCCGTGAGGCCCAAGCTCGATAGCCTACTTAGCAATCCAGCCGGTCGCTTCCCTGTTCTGGATTATATCCCCCAAAGGAGCAGAGCTGACCACTGTGATGGGATGACCTTGGAAGTATTCCTTAAGCTTCCGGCTTGCCATAAAAACTCCATACACCAGTTTCTGCCAATGCGGGTACCTTTGCTTGGACTCTATAAGTACCTCACTGATATAATAAAGGGCCATTTGCATTTCTGCCCCTAACTCGAACCACCTACTCAGATTTGCCTCTAATTTCAAAGCATGCTCAAATTTGCCCCTCTGCCGTTAAGTCACTACTCAGAAATGCCCTTCAGTCCAGTCAAAGGCCTTTGACCGTCAAAGGCCCATGTGTACTGTAGCAGACGGAAAGTGCTACAAGATTGGACGGAAAGTGCTACAAGATCTTTTAAAGGGAATTTCTGAGTAGTGACTTAACGACGGAGGGGCAAATTTGAGCATGCTTCAAAATTAGGGGCAAATATGAGTAGTGGGTTCGAGTTAGGGGCACAGATGTAAATGTCCCTATAATAAACCGGCCGTTGAACCGGATACTCCTTTCCAGCCTCCTTGCGCTCCACCACAATAGCCACGCTGACAGCCCGGGCGTTAGCTGCCACATATAGTAACAATGGCTCCTTATCAATAGGAGCGGCAAGAACCGACAGATTAGAGAGCTGCCGTTTTAAGTCCTCAAATGCTTCATTGGCGGCGTTACTCCAGATGAAGTTATCTGTTTTCTTCAGCATCTGATATAAAGGAATGGCCTTCTCCCCAAGGCGACTGATAAACCGGCTCAACGCGGCAATCCGGCCTGCCAGGCGTTGAACATCATTAATACACTTCGGTTTAGCCAAAGAAGTTATAGCCTTGATCTTCTCCGGATTAGCTTCGATGCCTCTGTTAGATACCAGAAAACCCAAGAGCTTGCCTGCTGGCACACCGAAAACACACTTGGCCAGATTAAGCATCATTTTATAAACCCGCAGGTTGTCAAAGGTCTCCTTCAAGTCATCTATCAATGTCTCCTTTTGTCTAGATTTTACCACAATATCATCCACATAAGCATGAACATTGCGGCCGATCTGATCATGAAGAAAATTCTGCACACAACGCTGATAAGTCGCCTGGGCACTCTTGAGCCCAAAGGGCATTGACACATAGCAGAAGGCTCCAAAGGGAGTTATGAAGGCTGTCTTCTCTTGGTCCTTAACTGCCATTTTGATCTGATGATAACCAGAATACGCATCCAGAAAGCTCAAACACTCACAACCCGCCGTAGCATCAATGATTTGATCAATAAGCGGGAGGGCAAAACGATCTGCTAGGCAAGCCTTGTTGAGATCTGTATAGTCCACACACATATATACGCCAAGTGTCGTTCTTCTTAAGTATTAGCATCGGATTAGCCAACCACTCAGGATGAAACACTTCGATGATAAACCCAGCCGCCAAAAGCCTGGCTACCTCCTCACCAATAGCTTTGCGTCTTTCTTCATTGAACTGGCAAAGAAACTGCTTGACTGGTTTAAACTTGGGATCAACATTAAGTGTGTGCTCAATGAGTTCCCTCGGTACACCTGGCATGTCAGAACGTTTCCACGCAAAGATGTCCCGGTTCTCACGGATGAACTCGATGAGCGCGCTTTCCTATTTCGGATCCAAGTTAGCGCTAATGCTAAACTGCTTGGATGAATTGCCAGGAACGAAATCAACAAGCTTAGTCTCATCAGCCAACTTGAACTTCAAGGCTGGTTCATGCTCTGTAGTTGGCTTTTTCAAAGAAGTCATATCTGCCGGATCAACATTGTCCTTGTAGAACTCCAACTCCTCTGTTGCACAAACCGATTCAGCGTATGCCGCATCACCTTCTTCACATTCCAAAGCATTCTTGTGGATCTCGTGCACTGTGACAGGCCCCTTATGGCTCGGCATCTTGAGCTGCAGATAGACATAACAGGGCCTTGCCATAAACTTAGCATAAGCCGGCCGTCCAAACAGGGCATGATATGGGCTTTTGATTTTCACCACCTCAAAGGTCAACGTCTCTGATCTTGAATCATGCTCATCACCAAAAGCAACCTCCAGAGCTATCTTACCAACTGGATATGCCGATTTTCCAGGCACCACACCATGGAAGACCGTGTTGGATGGTTTAAAATTTTTATCTGTTAACCCCATGCGACGGAAAGTTTCATAGTAGAGGATGTTGATACTACTCCCCCCATCCATGAGTACTTTGGTGAACTTATAACCTCCCACCTGAGGTGCCACTACCAACGCCAGATGACCCGGATTATCAACCCTGGGTGGATGATCCTCTCGACTCCACACAATAGGCTGTTCAGACCAGCGAGATAACGGGGCACCGCCGGTTCAACGGAATTCACTGCCCTTTTATGAAGCTTCTGATCGCGCTTGTCCAGGCTAGTGGTGAAGATATGATACTGCCCACTATTCAACTGCTTCGGGTTGCTCTGGTAACCCGACTGCTGCTGCTGCTGATTTCCCTGATGTTTATAACCACCTTGGTTGCCCTGATTGCCTTGATTGTCATGCCCACTCTGATTACCGTGAAAACCTGAACCGGAACTGCCTCCTCCGTAACCCAAGCCATGAGATCCGGGGCCTGAACTGCCACCCGGTCCATGATCATACCAAAAAAATCGGAATTTTTGAACTCGTGCATGATATAACAATCCTTCCAGAGGTGCATGGCTGGTTTCTCCTGTGACCCGTGCTTTGGGCTAGGCTGGTTTAACAGATAAGACAGGCGCTCCAGATTAGGGCTTGGTCCTCCACTACGCCGGGACGGTTTACCTTTACGCCGCTGGCCCTTGTCCTGCGTGTTTGTATTAGCCACAAAGTCTAAACTGTTATCTGCTTTACGCTTACCGCTGTTTCCATGACCCGCCGGGTTATGCTGCTGCCCCTTGATGTTGCTGCTCTTCTTTCCCTTTCCTGTCTTGTCATCGTCAGTCTCGGGATCCTTGCTACTATCAGAGTCGGCATACTTCACCAGAGCGTCCATGAGAGTCCCCATGTCATTGCAGTGACGTTTTAGCCGTCCCAACTTCAACTTCAGAGGTGCAAACGGCAATTGCCTTCCAATGTCAAAACTGCTGTATCAGCGTTGATGCGGTCCGATGAATGCAAAATCTCCGAAACTCGGCGCACCCAATGTGTTGTTGATTCTCCTTCCTCCTAGACATAGGCAGCTAAGTCCATAATTGACATGGGCTGCTTGCATGTATCCTTGAAATACTGGATAAACCGGGCCCTCAACTCGGCCCATGACCCAATGGAGTTAGCTGGCAAGTTCTTCAACCAAGTGCGAGCCGTTCCTTCTAACATCATGGTGAAGTATTTAGCGCACGCCGCATCATCCACATCCAGCATCTCCATTGCCATCTCATAGCTTTCGACCCACGACCCGGGGGATAAATCGGTGGTGTAATTCGGCAATTTACGCGGGCCCTTAAAATCCTTGGGCAGACGCACGTTGCATAGTGCTAGGACGAGACACGGTACTCCCAAAGAGCTGGAAGTAACTCCTAGCTCCACCGATGTGGTTGGACGAACCAGAGTAAGCTGGCAGGCCTCATGCTGCACTGCTAACTCGGCCTCTCGACATGCCCTAGCATGATCCACCACATCCTGAGCATCACCACCGCCACCCGCTGGGTTATGGCCACGGGGAGGATCACGGTTTCGCGCACCGCTTGATACGGCCGGTTCATCGATACGCCTGCTGTAGCTCCGGCTTGGGTGGGGAGTAGAATGGATCCTTTCGCGACTATAGGAATAAGCCTGCTGCTGAGTTAAAGCTGTCTGAAGGAGCTCCCTAGCCTGTCGCGTCTCAACCGCTACTGGGGATTCGCCTTCGATCGGGAGAGACGCCAGTCGTGAAGCGGCAACGACAATGTTATCCATCAGGTTAGAATAGTGACCCGGCGATGTTGGGTCATGCTGTGACGGAACGTTGTTCTGACGGGGTGGATCTGTTGGACGCAGCTGAATCGGCACTCCCGTTCCGGGTTCCTCTGCCTGGTTTACCACCGGCGGGTTACTGGTCCCTCCTCCTGGGGTATTAAAGAGGTTCCTGGCCACATAAACCGGCGACAGGTGAGATCGGTACCTTCTTCTCATAACGTCGTTTGACGCACTCTGATCCAACATAAGCCGATAGGCCCGTGCATCTAACGCGGGACATTCTGCAGTCATCCTGGCATCCTCTGCTGCCAAATCGGCCTTAGCCTGCGTGATCTGATCCTTCACCTTTGCAATCTCCGTAGTATGCTCATCCGGATTCGCCGGATTAACCTCCACTATCAGTGTTACCAAAGTGTCGAACAAATCAGACAAAACTGAGCCGGCGGTCGCACAGGGCCTCCTGCCCCGGCCGCTGTCGCCGCTGCTGATCCGGAAATCACCGCCGCTGCGGTTGAAGAGTGGAGCGCTAGCTGTGTACCGGCCATGAAGATCGCAACCCGATTTGGCGGATCAAAGGGGTCCAGAATACTGTCGCCATCGGAACAGCCCCCAATCCGGCCATCTTGCAACTGATATAATGACTCGGTGTCTCCGGTCGATGACTCATTGCCGGAATAAACGACAGTTTCACCCCCACATTCCGATCTGTCCTCAGATTCCCCTTCGTGGATGACTCCCACGAAGGCACGCTTCATGACAGGCTTAACCCGGGCAGATCTCGCACGCTGAGCCGTTTCGACGAGGTCGGTGCAGATGTCCAGCTCAGGGCCCGGTTCGCCGATCTTGCCAATGAAAACGTGTATGCCGCCGAAGGGGACCCGATACCCATACTCGATTGAGCCGGCCTCGGGGCCCCAGCCTGCATCATCGATGTAGAGCTTGCCACGACGACTCTTGGTCATCCGGCCCACAACATAGCCCTTGAGTCCTTCGAAGCTGCCCTCTAAGAACTCAAAACCATCGTGCGATAGCCCCACAGTGGGCGCCAACTGTCGTGGTTTTGTCACGGCAATTGTCCTAAGGAAAGGACTTAGTCGTGGAGCCATCGCTACGGGTTAGCTTAAAGGGGTTAAAGCGGACATGGGATGCAGAGAGTTTATACTGGTTCGGCCCCTTGCCTGAGTCTCAAGTTGTTGTTTGTTGTCCTTAAACCGCCGCCGGGTTGTCCCCTTATATACACGGGTTGACACCCGTCAGTTTACAGAATCCCGAGGCCGGCTAATAAATGTGTCCGGCTCGGTCTCTGCTCTTTCTACCTTACAACACAAGTTTACATATCAATGCCGGTTTATGTCTACAGGCCTTAAACTGGCTTTGGGCCCTGGGCCTACATAAAGCGTCACCATCTTTGTCTTCATGGGCTTCAAATATAGTGAACCATTATGGGGTTAACCCGGCCTCTGCTGGCCGGTTTATGCCCAGTAGTAATATCCCCAACAGAACATATACACTATAGCAGAAGATTGCATGGTGAAAGTAGATAGCACAATTCACTAGAATTTGTTAAGGAAAGGCAGTAGCTAGCAAACTGAACATGGGTCCGTATAGTGAGCTAATAAGACAAGCTACTCCTCATTGTCAGAGATATCGATGACGGTTGGCTCCCTGGACATGGAAGAGGGCGAGGCCTCCGCATCGTGGGTGCCCTTGTTGTAGTGGTGAGTTGCCTGAGCTGCTCCGGGCACCAACCTGCTGGCTTTCGAGATGAGCTAAGCACATGCACGCTGAGATAACACCTCGTAGTCTTCGTCGAAGGCACCGACAGTGGCCTCGAGAAAACGCCATGAACTATCGTTTAAAGCAGCCAACCGCATTGCGGTGTTGGCGCGCGAGGCGTCAACGGTGGCCTCGACGGCGAGGTGCTCCTCCAAGATCTGGGCGTCGACACGAATGGTAGCCATCACGACCTGATCCGCGCGTGCGGCCGCGATTTGCTTCTCCGCTGCCAAATGCTCCTTGAGGTCCTGGCTATACTGCGTGCACCATGGCTTAGGCCGGCGCTTATTTGGTGGAGGGGTCGGTGATTTGGGTGGAAGGTGCCGCGCTCGCGCCGGCGATCGGGGCATGTGGGATGTGGAAGGAGGAGGAGGATGTGAGTCGGGTGTGGATTACCTGCCTGGATAGGCGAGGCCGAGCAGCATGAAGGAGGGTCGCCGGTGAGGAGGCGGCAGCGCTGCAAGCAAGGAGTGAAAATTTCAACTGGGAACACTACAAGAAATATGTCAACTTGTGACCTTGACTATTGGTCACTGAAAGGTCATGGTTTTTCATTTGCGACCTTTTGTGACCAAAAAGAGAAGGTCAAAAGCTGGCGGTCGTTAACTGACTATAGCGACCTTCTCTGTGAGAAGGTCGTAGACGTTTACGACCAAAATATTCCTACTGTGGCGTTTTGGTCACTAGCAACCTTCCTAGGCCACGTAGGCATCCAGCATGGCAAGCTGATGTGGCGCAAGATTCAACCCGGTCCAATTCGGTTTTCTACATGGGCCTAGCCCAACAATTCGTCCTTTTTAATGTATTTTTCCTATTAATTTTGGGTTGACTTCATGGGCCAAGCCCAACATTGCAGCCTTTTTATTTCCAAGGAGTGATCCTTTTTAGACCATTTATTTTTTGGGTCGCATCTATTTCTCAATTGGGCCTCAGCCTTTTTACAGTCCATTTCCTTAATTTTTAGTTTTTCCCCTATGAATATCATTTGGAAAATGCCCATTTTAGATGCCAAATACTATTAGGTCCCACTTGTCAGGTTTTAATTAAAGACAAAGCAGGTTTCAATTTCCACACAATTATTTCAGTCAGAACAGCAAAGAAATGAACATTTTCAAACCACATGCCAATTTTGGCTAAGAGCACAATCTTTAAATAATTCATTTCACCATTACATGTGATACTATCACAACATATAACTACTACAACTATACTCCTGACTTCTTCACTTCACTTTTAGGCTGGAGCTTCTTAAGTGAGAGGAAACACCATTTCTGGATATGTTCGTACAGGCTGAACGAAGGCACCTACCAATAATCAAAAGAGTTAGAAACAAAATAAAAAATATATAGAAAGCAGCTAGGGACTAAATCATGAAGCATCTCTACATGTAACATGTAACAGAATAACCACAAAGACTAGCTCACGAAACAACACAAGAGATAAGAACACATAGTTGTTGTGTGAATAACAAAACTCCGTAATGGTTCTAGATGTTGAATGCAGAAAATGGTTCAATCTTAGATGGTTCATTGAGCACGGCACGCAACGATTTAAGATAACAAGACATATGTTCTACACTAATTTTACACAAATCATTATCAATTACAATTTACAACAGACTCAAAACAAAACACCATAGCTTTTTGCATCACATAGGAATCAACACAATAATATATGTCATGCCATCATGGCTCATAGACCAAGTAACAAAAGAAAATAATGGGATAGACAAGACACTTATCTAGTCGGAGAAGATAGCTCAAACAATAACTGCCTAAGACCGTAATACAAGTGATGCTTATGATTGCGAGAATCTAAGCAGTGAGTTTAAATATATTGACATTTCAACCATAATGTAGCAGTAAAAAGAACATGTTTACATAAATAAGTATTGGGAAGTCAATGTAATAAGTAATCGTAAGTCAATGTAATGGCCATCACAGTTAATCAGACTATTACATAAGATTTGGCTGATCTTCGTGTTTCAATGCATGGGCTGTGCCATTAACACAAAATGCTACGCCCATACTAACATACCGTATTCAGACAGGTCAAAATTCAGTTAATTAGTCAGACAAGATGCTCCCTTCCCTTACAGTAACAAGTAGGAGTAATAACGTCAACAACTCCCTGCTTGGGATCGCAACAAACCAAAGGCGAGCCAGATTTTTTTCAGGCTATATAGACATTGACCAAGTCATACACAAGATGAAAAGAGAGGAGACAGGACAAACAGTTATACTCTAGAACAAACAAAAATTTAGAACAAACAGGAATTATATAGCAGGCCAGGCACTTGATCATCTTCTACAACGAGGACCTGACCCGGCCACCAAAAGAAAACAACATAAGAAATGGATGATTCAGGAAGCATAACCAGAGGAATGTAATCTATGTATATGAGATCGGTGAGTAAAACTCCACATGCTTGCAGTAACAAGTAGCCTATCCCAACGAGGCACACATTCTATCCAATGAGGACAACAGCCTATCCGTGAAGAACTAAGAGCGGGGAGGGAAACATTAGCCATACCTCAAATCAGGATCAGCGACAGAGTGGTAACGAGGGTCGCCTCACCTCTCACCCTCAAGACGTTCGACTTGCCAAAGCAGGATCGGTCATGAGAAGCATAGCTGGACACTTCAGCTATGTTAAGAACCAAGCAAATGGTAGTATAAGCACACGATGCACAAGTATATTAAACGGAGCAGAAAACTACGCGTGCTGTGTTTAATCCCTCAACATGAACAGTTCATCTTCAGTTGGGTGTTACTTCAGTATGTCTTCTGAAGAAGAAGGGGACATGTTTTTGTTCCATTATTTCGTTCACTAGATTAGTGTTCACCATTGATTTGTAAATCTAGTCCATTCGAGCACTGTGAAGACAGAGCAATCCAAACTGCTATTACTAATTAATAGAGATGGAGTAAATTAAACACATAGCCGTAGTTTTCTGTAGCATATGGACCAAGACATGGAGTAAAAGTTATATAGCCGTAAAAGACTACTTGAGGACTAACTTGACGGTGTATTTTGCTAAAACAAATCATTATGTGCTTCTACGCGGTCTTACTATTCGTGCAACGAGAAACGTACACTTCAGGATAAAAGGAGGCACACATTGGAACAGAGCTGCTCAGCCTATGAACTGACGGACTCCATAAAATGGTACTGGTACTTCTCCTAGCAAACCTGTATAGTAATAATGGCATGCAGATGTTTCAGAGAAGCAGCCTGTATAGTAATCAAACAGTGGGCCTTGCTGTTACAAACTGTGAGTGCGCATCCTGGTTACCCAACCACCGCGTGGTGCCGGTAGGTGCAACCATCAAACGAATTGAGTCGAGTATGTTGATTAATTAAGCTGCACTAAATTGGCTCCAGACTGACAATGCACTAGATGACTCGGGTAAATCCAGTTCAAATATCGGGTGAATTCAGTTTGAATACCACCAGTTTTGGGCACCTAGGCTTGGGCAGAGTTTGTGGACGCACAAACTGCAGGAAGGAACAAACTGAGCAGTGAGTCTTGCTTGTGGCAAAGTATAACTGAAGATGAGAACACGTCGCTGCTTCTGCTCCTCGAGAAGAAAGAAGAAGCAATGCTGACAAGGTCACTCACCCACCATTTTGTTTTAGCGGCAGCGGCTCGGTTGGCGCAACCACCGAAGAGCAAATTTAGTTGGGTATGACCTCCCAAATGAACAGGCCATTGCTAGTACTAGATTAAACCCACCCTAAATGCGAAACAATGTGTGTTCGTGGTCAAAGGCATGATAATAAGTTAATGACTGGAACAGATTGAGCTAGGTACTATGGCTGAATAAGCAGACTAAATTGTTGCCGGATTGATTGATTGCGCAGTGCACTAGACCCTCAGTTCAAATGGCACCGATTTTGAGTAATAGGCTTGATTGGATGATGCACACAAACAATCTTCACTTGAAGAGCATGAGTAGTACGTGGTCACGCATAACGTCATACAGCCAAAGGCGCGATAGAGAAGTCAAGCAAACCAAAATGGCGAACGGAGGGGCGATCGTGCACGGTGCATGTTACTGTGCGTAGCTTGGTGTTGGCGTACTCGGCGATGGCGTAGGGGTCTGGCGTGAGAAGAACTCCGTGTCCTGCTGCTTCTCGCACCCGTCACCGCTCAAAACCAACTCAGGTAGCGGCTCCTCCCCTCCACGAGCTGCGCGATCTTGGGGTCCAGCGTGAGCCCGCAGGCTGCGACAGCTCCACGGTCCGCCCCCGGGCCCGGAACTCGTCGCCGGCAAGCACGATGAAGTGCGGGCACTTGGCCCTATCCTCCTTATCCAGCGGGTCCGGCAGCGACCTTGCGGAGCGAGCCACCTGTGCGGGAGGAGTTGAGGCGGCCGAGGTCGAGCCCGGAGACGATCCCCGATGGCGCCGCCTCGAGGGCCTGCCGATGCACGTGCACGGAGGGCCGCGCCAGGGCGCCCCGCCCGCCCACCGCCTTGTCGACGAGCAGCGGCGGTTGGATCTGGATGGGGATGGCCGTGTGGCTGTGGTGTAGCGAGCAGAGGTGGCGGCGGCGATGGGGAAAAGGGAGCGTGAGCGGCAGCGGCGAAGGGGATAAGGGAGGGGCGGCGACGGGGGGCCGTCGTCATCGATCTGGATCGGGGAGAGGGATTGGGGTGGGTGGCGTATCTGGAGCAAAAGAATGGAGGCGGGGGAGGGAGGAATGGGAGAGAGAATGGAGGCGGGGGGTGGGTGGAAAATGTCCATGAGGACAGACCTAGGATTTCGGCTCGGGTGGGTTTGGGCCGTTGGATCAGAACGCAGCAAACCATTTGACGACCTTATGACCATATAAATTGGTCATGATCGATTAAGATAAAAAATTTCATTCCACTTTTCAGTGCTCAAAATGAGTTTTTTTGTGAAAGTCCTATGAAATATTTGTTCAAATGATCTCATATTGTGCACAATGATGCATCTTGGAATTTCAAACAATGTTTCCTAAGGGAGTTTTTAATTTATTTGCACGGAAAATTCATTTTAAATTTTTTGAGTGCCCGAAAAGAGGTTTTCTTGGGAAGGACCTACCATATATTTGTTGCAAAATTGTACCAAATCAATTTTCTAAAATACTAGGACATATTTAATGCACAGTTGACCAAATGGTTGGGTGTAAAAGAATTTGATACACCTCTTGTGAAAAAGACAAATTTCCACCGATTCAGTTGGAAGCGGGTCAAATTTGAACTGTAGCTACGTCGTAGTTTGCTCTTTATTTTTTCCAAAAATCATTTCTAGGTACATAAGTATCTATTTCATCAGAGAAACACCAAAAAAATTCCAAGATTCAACCACTAGCTAGGAACGGCCATTCCCGCCGTTTTGACCGCATTTTGAAACGGGCATAAAAAATTCAAAAAAAACAAACAAATTGGGAAACCTTCGCATTGTGTCATTATATGTGGCAAGTTCCCAGGAAAAATAACAAACTTGTAATAAGGCAATTATTTTAAAAAATTGTTCTCAGAAACGAGCTATCACGTGTGGAGATCAAAGGCTTTCAAACCAAATGATCAATCTTATGGCCACATTCATGGCATAGGTTGTTCAAATGATCTCATATTGTGCACAAGGGTGCATCTTGGAATGGCAAACAATATTGCCTAAGGAAGTTTTCATTTTCTTTGGACGAAATAACCATTTTCCGTTTTTCGAGTGCCCAAAAGGAGGTTTTTTTGTGAGAACCTCCCAAATAATTGTTACAAAATTGGACCAAATCATTTTTATAAAATACTAGGCCATATTTAATACACAATTGACCAAATGGTTGGGTGTAAAAAGTTTTGATCCACCTCTCGTGAAAAAGACAAATTTTCGCCGATTCAGTTGGAAGCGGGTCAAATTTGAACTGTAGCTGCCTTGTAGTTTGCTCTTTATTTTTTCCAAAAATCATTTCTAGGTACATAAGTATCTATTTAATCAGAGAAACACCAAAAAAATTTCAAGATTCAACCACTAGCTTCGAACGGTCATTCCCGCCATTTTGACCGCATTTTGAAGCGGGCATAAAAAATTCAAAAAAAATAAAAAATTGGGGAACCTTCGCATTGTGTCATTATATGTGGACAAGTTCCCAGGAAAAATAACAAACTTGTAATATGGAAACTATTTTAAAAAAGTGTTCTCAGAAACGAGCTATCACATGTGGAGATCAATGGCTTTCAAGCCAAATGATCAATCTTATGGCCACATTCATGGCATAGTTTGTTAAAATGATCTCATATTGTGCACAAGGGTGCATATTGGAATGGAAAACAATGTTGCCTAAGGAAGTTTTCATTTTCTTTGGACGAAAAAACCATTTTCCATTTTTCGAGTGCCCAAAAGGAGAATTTTTTGTGAAGGACCTCCCAAATAATTGTTGCAAAATTGGACCAAATCATTTTTCTAAAATACTAGGACATATTTAATGCACAATTGACAAAATGGTTGGGTGTAAAAAGTTTTGATCCACCACTCGTGAAAAAGACAAATTTCCGTCGATTCAGCTGGAAGCGGGTCAAATTTGAACTGCAGGTGCCTCATAGTTTGCTATTTATTTTTTCCAAAAATCATTTCTAGGTAAGTAAGTACCTATTTAATCAGAGAAACACCAAAAAAATTCCAAGATTCAACCACTAGCTAGGAACGGTCACTCCCGCTGTTTTGACCGCATTTTGAAACGGGCATAAAAAATTCAAACAAAATCAAAAAATTGGGAAACCTTCGCATTTTGTCATTATATGTGGCCAAGTTCCCAGGAAAAATAACAAACTCGGCAATTATTTTAAAAAAATGTTCTCAGAAACGAGCTATCACGTGTGGAGATCAATGGCTTTCAAGCCAAATGATCAATCTTATGGCCACATTCATGGCATAGTTTGTTCAAATGATCTCATATTGTGCACAAGGGTGCATATTGGAATGGAAAACAATGTTGCCTAAGGAAGTTTTCATTTTCTTTGGACGAAATAACCATTTTCTGTTTTTCGAGTGCCCAAAAGGAGGTTTTTTTGTGAAGGACCTCCCAAAAAATTGTTGCAAAATTGGACCAAATCATTTTTATAAAATACTAGGACATATTTAATGCACAATTGACAAAAATGGTTGGGTGTAAAAAGTTTTGATCCACCTCTCGTGAAAAAGACAAATTTTCATCGATTCAGTTGGAAGCGGGTCAAATTTGAACTGCAGCTGCCTCATAGTTTGCTATTTATTTTTTCCAAAAATCATTTATAGTTACATAAGTACCTATTTAATCATAAATACATGGTTTGGTGGCGATACGTCGAGGTTTGGGCAAGGGCCGAGGGCCCCAACTCTAGAGCTGCCAGAACTCGCATGTTCGTCGCATGGTCATCAAGTGACCGTGGGCGTTGCCATGTGTTCTGGGCAGCGTAGGCATGTCTAGTGGGTTGGGCACTCCCTGTAGGTGCTAGGAAGAAAATTACAACATAAGAATCTCACGAGGAGACCGATCGATGCTCAAACATGAATAAGCGACCAAGTGTTTGATTTGTGGTACGGGAAATGCTCATGGCTAATGGGCGTGAGTTTTGGCTGAGGATGATCAGTTACTAAGAAGACCGTCTTCACAAATTTTCACCTCAAAAGGAGGAGCCTAGGTGGTACTTGCTTTACAAAGTACCACACCTGGACATAAATATGAATGTTGAAGCCGGGCTCAAAATAATGAATGGATTGAGCTGGCATTTGGTGGAGGATGGTTATTTGGGCATAGGAAAGCATGTAGAAAATGGATACCATTTGGACATGCCAAAGTGGTACTTCCTTCACAAAGTGCTACTCGAATGTAATAGGAAAATGAATATTTTCAATTATTTTTGATCTAGTCAATGAATGATTTTACTTATTAGACGAAGATATTACCAAAATAATTTATGAGATTTTTTTGGGAATTTTGGGAATGACAGAAATATAGGTTGCTTCACAACCTAGGCAAAAACTGCCACATGGACATGACACATAGGCAAAACTGATGAGGTGGCGCCTAGTCATAGCAACCCACCACAATTTACAAGGCTATGACCATCTATATTGGTCGTTAACAACTAGAAATAAGGCAGCGGACTAGCGCTATTTGCTTTATGACCTTTTCGTGGAAGGAAATTACGACCTTTCTGACCAAAATGGTCGCAATGGTTTAGGGTTTGGAGCCCCTCGAACAGCTTTTGACCAATTGGTCTGAAATGGTCATAGATCTATGACCAATTCTTCCATGGTCACTGACAGAAGGTCACTAATTGACATATTTCTTGTAGTGGAAAGGAAGGCGGAAAGGGGGGAAATATTGCTTTTGGTAAGGGGGAGGGGGTGAGGAGGTAGATATTTCCGAGAAAGCCGAAAATTTGGAATCGCTTCAGACAAAAAACTGGCGCGCAAAGTGTCATCAGACACGGTCCCTTATTCAGACACGGTCCAAAGATATTTTGTGCTTCATCTCACACAGTTGGTTATAATAAACTGTGTGGGATCTACTTGATTTTTCGTCTTGATTTGGATTACATAATGGGGTCACATCGGCCATGGACGGTGTTTGAATTGCTAGACCTTTTATCTGTAGTGATCATAAAAGAATTGGAATTATTCAGGGTTCGTTTGGACATTTTTATGCACTAAATGAGTTTTCAATGCATTTATGTGCAGAATTCAAATTTGAACTGCATGCACATGCTCCAGTGCATATAAATTGGTTGGAAAATCAAATCTTTGTCCTTGGGTGCATGCTTAGGTCCCATGCAAGAAATGGGAATGAATGTCAAACACCACCTTACAATCACTCGGCCGCAAACATTGAGCTACCTGGTTTTTAAATTCTAGTAAATCCAAAACTCGTCCTAAATTCATGAAACTTGGCATGCTATCATGGAGCGGCATCAACATGGCGTAGTGAAGTTTTTGTCCCATTTGGGGCAGGTTTGGGTATATGCTTCTCACAAACCAGAGCTTCTCATAACAAGCATGATGGTTTCGGTAGGGAATGCCCCAACTTTGGGGACGAAACGATATCCATTGCCTCTATTTGCTTTTAAAAAATTTCTCGTGTCAACATAGAACAACAGGAGTGTTGTGTTATTTTTTGTGATTTTTCAGGGTTCGTTTGGACATTTTTATGCATTAAGTGAGTTTTCAATGCATTTATGTGCATAATTGAAATTTGAACTACATGCACATGCTCCGGTGCATATAAATTGGTTGAAAAATCAAATCTTTTGTCCTTGGGTGCATGCTTAGGTGCCATGCAAGAAATGAGAATGAATGTCAAGCACCGTGCCACCGTCACTCTGCCGCAAACATTGAGATACCTTAAATTCTAGTAAATCCAAAACTCGTCTGAAATTCATGAAACTTGGCATGCTATCATGGAGCGGCATCAACATGGCGTGGTAAAGTTTTTATCCCATTTGGGACAGGTCTGGGTATATGCTGCTCACAAACCATAGGTTCTCACAACAAGCATGATGGTTTCGGTAGGGAACGCCCCAACTTTGGGGGCGAAATGATATCCATTGCCTTTTATTGCTTTCAATTTTTTTTATCGTGTCAACATATAACAACAGGAGTGTTGTGCTATTTTTTGTGATTTTCCGGGGTTCGTTTGGACATTTTTATGCATTAAATTAGTTTTCAATGCATTTATGTGCATAATTCAAATTTGAACTGCATGGACATGCTCCGGTGCATATAAATTGGTTGAAAAATCAAATCTTTTGTCCTTGGGTGCATGCTTAGGTCCCATGCAAGAAATGGGAATGAATGTCAAGCACCGTGCCACCGTCACTCTGCCGCAAACATTGAGATACCTGGTTTTTAAATTCTACTAAATCCAAAACTTGTCCAAAATTCATGAAACTTGGCATGCTATCATGGAGCGGCATCAACATGGCGTGGTAAAGTTTTTATCCCATTTGGGGCAAGTTTGGGGATATGCTTCTCACAAACCGTAGCTTCTCACAACAAGCATGATGGTTTCGGTTGGGAACGCCCCAACTTTGGGGGCGGAACGATATCCATTGCGTCTTATTGCTTTCAATTTTTTCTTGTGTCAACATAGAACAACAGGAGTGTTGTGTTATTTTTTGTGATTTTTTGGGGTTTGTTTGGACATTTTTATGCATTAGGTGAGTTTTCAATGCATTTATGTGCATAATTCAAATTTGAACTACATGCACATGCCCCGGTGCATATAAATTGGTTGAAAAATCAAATCGTTTGTCCATGGGTGCATGCTTAGGTCCCATGCAAGAAATGGGAATGAATGTCAAGCACCGTGCCACCGTCACTCGGCCGCAAACATTGAGATACCTGGTTTTTAAATTCTAGTAAATCAAAAACTCGTCTGAAATTCATGAAACTTGGCACGCTATCATGGAGCGGCATCAACATGGCGTGGTAAAGTTTTTATCCCATTTGGGACAGGTCTGGGTATATGCTGCTCACAAACCATAGGTTCTCACAACAAGCATGATGGTTTCGGTAGGGAACGCCCCAACTTTGGGGGCGAAATGATATCCATTGCCTTTTATTGCTTTCAATTTTTTTATCGTGTCAACATATAACAACAGGAGTGTTGTGCTATTTTTTGTGATTTTTCGGGGTTCGTTTGGACATTTTTATGCATTAAGTGAGTTTTCAATGCATTTATGTGCATAATTCAAATTTGAACAACATGCACATGCTCCGGTGCATATAAATTGGTTGAAAAATCAAATCTTTGGTCCTTGGGTGCATGCTTAGGTCCCATGCAAGAAATGGGAATGAATGTCAAGCACCATGCTACCGTCACTCGGCCGCAAACATTGAGATACCTGGTTTTTAAATTCTAGTAAATCCAAAACTCGTCTAAAATTCATGAAACTTGGCATGCTATCATGGAGCGGCATCAACATGTCGTGGTAAAGTTTCTGTCCCATTTGGGGCATGTTTGGGTATATGCTTCTCACAAACCATAGGTTATCACAACAAGCATGATGGTTTCCGTAGGGAACGCCCCAACTTTGGGGGCGAAATGATATCCATTGCCTTTTATTGCTTTCCATTTTTTTATTGTGTCAACATATAACAACAGGAGTGTTGTGCTATTTTTTGTGATTTTGTGGGGTTCGTTTGGACATTTTTATGCATTAAGTGAGTTTTCAATGCATTTATGTGCATAATTCAAATTTGAACAACATGCACATGCTCCGGTGCATATAAATTGGTTGAAAAATCAAATATTTGGTCCTTGGGTGCATGCTTAGGTCCCATGCAAGAAATGGGAATGAATGTCAAGCACCATGCTACCGTCACTCGGCCGCAAACATTGAGATACCTGGTTTTTAAATTCTAGTAAATCCAAAACTCGTCTGAAATTCATGAAACTTGACATGCTATCATGGAGCAGCATCAACATGTCGTGGTAAAGTTTTTGTCCCATTTGGGGCATGTTTGGGTATATGCTTCTCACAAACCAGAGCTTCTCACAACAAGCATGATGGTTTCAGATAGAACACCCGTATGCAAAGTGAGAGCAACATTTGTGCATCTCTTGAACATAAACGGTTCTTTTGGATGACCCGTGTGAATCACTAGCGGGCGCGGTGCAGTACTATTCTATTTGACAGCGAGCGGCACAGTTCCCGATACGGCTTTAATGCAGACGAGGGAGAGGGTAGCGGTTCCCGAAATGTTGAACGGCCAATGATGCATCCTCCTTCAATTAGCATCGTGTCAATTCATGAGGGAAGTAATGGGAGGACCGGGAAAAGAGGCATCACGTGTGAATGCAATGTAGTTTGCACTCATATAAAGGCGCCCCTCCATTCCAATGCATCTACCACATCGTACGCACCTAAGCATTTGCCTAAGCACCTACACTAATAAGCGCAAAAGTGCCCACTCCAGACCCATGGTGGCGATGCGCGTGAGCAACCAGCGCCTATGCCAGATGGTCCATGACGCCAGCCTGCGGCATGGAATCGTGGATCGTCTCCATACGGTGTTGGCGACCGGCTGGTGGATGGCCGCCGTCGATGCCAGCTACGACTCTAAGTTGGACCAGATGATCGTTCGCAGCACCAAAAGGTTCACCGTCGTCAAGAAGCTCACGGACGACATCGCCGTACTCCTCCAGCCCGCGCGCCCGGGCTCCTCGTTGCCTGCCACCCTAATCGGCCTCCATGGTTGGAACCTCTTTGAAGCACTGATGGCCCTGCGACTGCCCGCCGACGCCACGAAGAATGTCCACCTGGAGGTCGCGCTCGCCGTGAGGCGCCTCGCCCTGCAAGAAACCGTCGACCTACACATTTATGTGTACGAATGAATTGTGTACATAGGTATCTACAAGGCCAGTGAGGACGCTACGACGCTGGCCTTCTTCAGCCAGCTGGAAGCCTTGGATGCCTTAGTTGAGAAGCACCTTGACCTCGCCACACAAGTCGCTGCTCCTTAGCCGTCGGTTGGTGGCCCGGCCGGCACACTGAGTTGAGGAGGAGGAGGTCGTAAGTTGTTGGATGCATCTTTCTTCTTGCCTCCTGTAACCACCACTGCGATTGCATCATCATGGCCTTAATTCTTATTTTGCTATTGCATTCTCGTTCCAGTCAATACAGACATGTGCGATCCTTTGCTCAATACAGATCTCTCGGTGGTGTACACCATCGACCCGGCCGTGGTGGACGACTACATCAACAACATTGACTAGTTGCTTGCTGGAGACAAGTACAAGGTGCTCGGCATCGACCTCCAGTACACCACCGGTCATCCCGACATAGATAGGAAGGTTGTCGTCGCCCAGTTGTGTGTGCGCCATCATGTCCTCATCTACCACTACTACATGGCCACAGAGCCCTGCGACCGTTTCAACAAGTTTGTCAACAACACTGACTACAAGTTCACCACGGTGGATACCACCAACGATGTAAAAGCGTTCAGTGTTACGGGCTTGGCCTGCATGACCCTTGTCGAAATCCGTGACCACTACACGGTCTGGGGTAGCACGAAGAAGGACTCTCTGGTCGAACTCGCCTCGGCCATAATCGACCCCTACTACGAAAGGATGAAGCAGGATGCCCAGAGAACAAGTCTCGTATCCTGGCACGGGGCCTGTATGCGGCAACTGGATGAACCTCACCTCAGGTTTGTGGCCAAGAGTGTGTACACATGCTACGAGATGCACATGCAGATCGTTGACATGAGCAAGTGCCTCATTACCCAAATCGACGAGCCCGGATCGAGCCACAAGCAGAGAAAGCAGCGTCACAAGAAGTAGATGATGATCAGATGATCGTTTATGCTAGTTAATCATGCATGTAATATATAATTTACTTTATTGGTGTGTGGAAATGTCATGTGTGTAGTAGCCATCTATGTAATTATGCATGTAATAGTTTACTTTGGTGTGTGTAAATGCCATGGTTGTAGTAGCCACCTATGTGAGTGGATGTTTAACTGGTCAAACTCGCCTCGACCATCATCGACCCCTACTACGAAAAGATGAAGCAGGATGCCCAGAGAAAAAGTCTCGTATCCTGGCCCGGGGCTTGGATGCGGCAACTGGATGAACCTCACCTCAGGTTTGCGGCCAAGAGTGTGTACACATGCTACGAGATGCACAGGCGGATCGTTGACATGAGGAAGTGCCTCGTTACCCAAATTGACGAGCCCGGATCGATCCACAAGCAGAGAAAGCAGCATCACAAGAAGTAGATGATCATCAGATGATTGTTTATGCTAGTTAATCATGCATGTAATATATAATTTACTTTATTGGTGTGTGGAAATGTCATGTGTGTAGTAGCCACCTATGTAATTATGCATGTAATAGTTTACTTTGGTGTGTGCAAATGCCATGGTTGTAGTACCCACCTATGTAAGTGGATGTTTAATTTGGTTATGCAAGCATGTCCTTATAAGTGTGTATATATATATGTTGTTGTTCTGTATGCAATCCCATCGCATAACGCACATGTCTTGTTAAGTTGAACCATTTCTGTTCTCTTGTGTCAACGCAAATAGTCCGTCCGAGTGAACCGCATGCCGTATATCGCACACACCTTCATCTGGCTGACTGTTTATTTTGTGTTGCCTAATCACAAATAGTTCATCCGAGTGAACCGTATGTTGTGCATCGCACACACCTTCATCTGGCTGACCGTTTCTTTTGTGTTTCCTAATCACAAACAGTTCATCCGAGTGAACCGTATCCTGTACATCGCACACACCTTCATCTGGCTGCCTGTTTCTTTTGTTCCTCCTCATCGAAAACGGTTAATTTAACTAAACCGTATGCCCTGAATCACACACGCAACTAAAATCTGAACCATGTTTGATGCATCCTCCATCGCAAATGTTTTGCACCTTTTTTGACGGGTTTTTTACACCACCGTTTGCGATTATGGCATCGCACATAGTTTCATCGAAGGGCCTCTGATCGTCGTGTCGCGTTAGCAGCATCCTCCAGTAGTGTTTACTAAACATATTGTTGATGCTATGATGAAAGCTTTTGAAGAAAAATTGGAATTAGAAGTTTCAATTCCTAGAAAATTGCATGATGAATGGGAACCTACTATCAAGTCAATATTAAAAATTATGAGTGTTTTGCTTTGTGTGACTTGGGTGCTAGTGTTTCTACAATTCCGAAATCTTTATGTGATGTGCTTGGTCTTACCGATCTTGAAGAATGTTCTTTAAATTTGCACTTGGCGGATTCTACTATTAAAAAGCCTATGGGAAGAATTAATGATGTTCTTATTCTTGCAAATAGGAATTATGTGCCCATAGATTTTATTGTTCTTGATATTAATTGCAATCCGTCTTGTCCAATTATTCTTGGTAGACCATTTTTACGCACTATTGGTGTCGTGATTGATATGAAAGAAGCCAATATTAAGTTCCAATTTCCTTTGAGTAAGGGTATGGAACACTTTCTTAGAAAAATAATTAGGATACCTTATGAATGAGAGCATCTTATGGATCTCGAACCAAAGATGAAAAAACTTAGATCCTTGCTGTATGCCTAGCTAAGGGCGTAAAACTATAGCGCTTGTTGGGAGGCAACCCAATGAATAAAATTTATTTTTTGCTTTTTGCTTTCTGTTCTTGAGTGTTTACACAATTATGCTACTGTTATGATTGTGTTTTTTGTGTTTTAATTAGTGTTTGTGCCAAGTAAAGCCTTAAGGATCTTCTTGAGTGATAGTTGTTTGATCTTGTTGAAAAACAGAAACTTTTGCTCTGATGGAAACAATTCTAATTTTTTACCAGAGCGTGATAAAATGCCAATTCTTTTTGCAGTAGATTAATATACAAATTCTCAGGTCGTCCTAATTTTTCAGAATTTTTGGAGTTCCTGAAGTTATCAAAATGGTCAGATTGCTACAGACTGTTCTGTTTTGATAGATTCTGTTTTCTTTGCATTGTGTGCCTATTTTGATGGCTCTATGATTTTCTTTGATG
This sequence comes from Aegilops bicornis, assembly GCA_021605145.1. Classification (NCBI taxonomy): domain Eukaryota; kingdom Viridiplantae; phylum Streptophyta; class Magnoliopsida; order Poales; family Poaceae; genus Aegilops; species Aegilops bicornis. The sequence goes on along the minus strand of CM038673.1, from coordinate 130,247,775 downwards.
AGTTTTTGCCATAGAAAAGTTGGAATACAGTAGATATAATGCAAATAAATATGAATTGGTTTGGTACAGTACTTATAGTAGTGATTTGCTTTCTTTTACTAACGGATCTCACGAAGGTTTTGTTGAGTTTTGTGTGATTGAAGTTTTCAAGTTTTGGGTTATGTTAGTGTAACAGTCCCAAAATTGGGTTATCAATTTTTGAGCTGTTATTCCTTCCTGGCACTCATTTTCAAAATCTTTCTCTTGAGTTTGTTGGATGATTCTGAGAATTCTTGTCATTTGCAACCTTTCAAAACCTTGCACATGTCTTTGTTAGTGGGCAAGACCTCTTTTGCATCATCTCAAATCCTCTCAAACCCTAATTCCAAATTTGAATACAATAGTCGCAATGATAATGAAAGATCAAGCGACACAACAGTCAATGCCGGATTCAGCAATCCCAAGCCCGGTGAACGGAAGAAGCCATTCAAGGCAAACCGAGACGACCCATCCAACCTAAACAAGATATTGGATCGACCCTGCCAGATTCACGGCCACCCCGATAAACCAGCTAATCATACCAATAGAAACTGTTGGGTCTTTAAGAAGACCGGCAAGCTCAACGCCGAACACAAGGGGAGGAGGCCGCCAGGCGACATGGACGACAGAGAGGTTCACCAACGAAATACCGGGGGTCATAAGCAATTTCCACCCGAGGATCGACTACTCCCTGAGCGGAAATAGCAGTCTGGCTTCCGCCGCCCACCTCGTATACCTGCAAAATTTGTACCTCGCATACATCATTACGCACTTAAGATACCATGGGCATTGGCGGAAGCACAATACGGACAAGCCTGCAAGCATTCCCGTAACATTTTCCATCTATTTTATTTTTATTCCTTTCTTTATTATCTCTTAAAAACAGGTGACGAAAAGGACAATCATCTAAAACTGACTCTATCGGAGTTCGGATCCGTACACTCACCTAAGGGGCTACGTCCGTCAAGGATCCCCCTCCCCGAGGACAGGCGGCACAGACGTGTGAAAGGAGGTCCAAAATAACATTTTGTAAGACCACACTCTTTATTTCGAGCCTGTAATATGCCTTTTTTTTCCTCCGCCTTCGACCCTAGGCATGTCAAACAGCTGGGGTTGTGGTCTTTATATATAAAGTAATAATGGGCATATCGCTCAGGTCCCAGTAAACATTATCTGAATTAATCATTCGTGTATTTTCACTAATGAATATGGTTCCTAGGGTGGTTTCATAGATATACCTCGGCATAACCTGCCAGGGGCTCGGTATGGGAACAAATGAGTCGCCAACAAAGCCCGAACAACTTTATAGCGTACTTCGGCGTCGCAAGTTTGGCCTTATATGCATCAGCTCCGAATCATTGTCTTGGGTCAATAGTTGGGTTGCCCGGCTCCTGTGCTTGCTACCCTACGTTCCGCTCCATCGGCTAGGGTAGTAAAGGGAGAACTACTGCAATTGTGCTTCCGGTTCATCCGGTCAAGTACCTCAATAGAGAAAGCCGAAAACTGACTATCATGACGCGGCGAGAGCTGGTCAACCACTTGACGACTTATTGGAATCTTTAGCGATTCTCCATGTAACACGAGGGATCTTTTTAAGATCAAATATGTAAAGCATCATATTATAATACACCGCGTACATACCAGGGGCTATGTCGTAGACCCACCATAAAACTCCTATGGCTAAGTGAAAGTGTTAACGCTCTATAGTCTGATTGCCTGGTTCGCCGCATTATCACCTCCTTCATGAACCAAGATGTTGGATCAAGAGTGATTAAATGATTTTCCGAACACCCCGTACTTCCTACGAGGGGGCTGAAGCCGACGACTGGAAAACTTTCAGATTATGTTAAAACGGCCGCACAGGAGGAACACAAGCTTTCGAGCAAACCATAAAAATAGATTAACTATAAAGTTGTCTTTTACAATTCTCATACACCTCACTCGAACATTAGTCTTTCGAGCATTGACCCTCTATCAAGCGGGCGGCCCTAGAACGTCTTCAAAATAATGCTCCGGTTCAGGACGGTCCTTGCCCTTGGGTGGACTCTTCGCCGCAACATCGATGGCCTTCATCTTCCCCCATAATGTCTTGACTCGGGCAAAGGCCATCCGTGCACCCTCAATGCAGACCGACTGCTTCACGGCGTCAACGCGCGACACCGCGTGATAATCCCCAAGTGTAGGGAATCATCGTAGCAATTTCCAAAGGTGGAAGTGATAAGTATGGAGTGTCGAACCCACAAGGAGCTAAAGGTAAGATCAATATTCTCTCAAGCCCTATTTGCCACCGACATTTAATTTCACGTACACCAAACGTTTGCTTCCAACTAGCAACGAGAAATAAAACTACCTTGTGGGTATGAAGAGGATAACTTTGCATGGTATCGGAGAGCTAAAACATAAAAGTAGGTGCTGTTATCATAAAGTTAGAATATATTACTAAATATTATAAATAGCGAGTGTGGAATAATGGTGGATCAAAGCGGAATTGTCCTAGGCAATTGTTAACAAGACCGGTAGTCGTCATTGCAATTTCATATGAGGGAGAGGCATAAGCTAACATACTTTCTCTACTCTGATCATATGCACTTATGATTGGAACTCTAGCAATCATCCGCAACTACTAAAGATCATTAAGGTAAAACCCAACCATAGCATTAAAGCATCAAGTCCTCTTTATTCCCATACGCAACAACCCCCTTACTCGGGTTTGTGTTTCAATAACTCACAACCCACTATAAGCGTATCATGAATGTATTGCAACACCCTACAGTGGGAATCCCTCATGCTTGCGCGACACGGAGGGCACCATAGGACAACACCAAAATAAAACATATAACTCGTACCAATCTAGATCATCAATCAACCCAAAGACAAAATATATCTACTCAAAACATCATAGGATGGCAACAAATCATTGGATTATAATATGTGGCATAAAGCACCATGTTCAAGTAGGGATTACAGCAGAGTGCAGGAGAGTGGACCGCGTAAAAGAGATGAGGATGGTGATGATGATGGTGATGTTGATGAAGACGTTCACCGCAGTGATGATTCCCCTCCCGATGGCACTCCGGCGCCACTGAGAGAGAGGAGGAGAGGTTCTCCCCCTTGTGCTTCCTCCTCCACGGCCTCCCCCCTAGATGGGGAAAGGTTCTCCCTCTGGTCCTTGGCCTTCATGGCGATGATGGCTCTCCGGGATACTCCTACATGGCCATCGGTGATGATGGCCCCCTCCGGCAGGGTGCCGGAGAGGGCCTAGATTGATTTCTCGTGCCTACAGAGGCTTGCAGCAGCGGAACTTCCGATCTAGGTTTCTTTCTGGAAGTTTGGGTTATATGAGAGGTGTTGGCGTCGAGAACAAGTCAGGGGGGTCTCCGGGCTGTCCACGAGGCAGGGAGGCGCGCCCCACCCTCGTGGGCAGCCCAGGACTCATTTGGCCCTACTCTTTGACTCCTTAGCCTTCTTCTGGTCCAAAAATAAGCTCCGTCAAGTTTCAGGTCAATTGGACTCCGTTTGGTTTTCATTTTCTGCGATTCTCTAAAACAAGGAGAAAACAGAAACTGGCACTGGGCTCTAGGTTAATAGGTTAGTCCAAAAAATCATATAAAATAGCATATAAATGCATATAAAACATCCAAGGTTGATAATATAATAGCATGAAGACTTCATAAATTATAGATACGTTGGAGATGTATCAGCATCCCCAAGCTTTATTCATGCTCGTCCCCGAGTATGTAAATGATAAAAGAAATAATTTATGAAGTGTGAATGCTAGCAAGTGCAAAAGTTTGGTCAATGACAATTTTAATCACTTTTTCTAGCATCAATACATGCCATAACAATAGGTCATCTCATAGAACTTTTCATGATCAAGTAACAAGCTATTCACATGTTAAAGCATAGATCATAAACTTTCTTGAAACCAACAAACTGTGCTCTTAGTCATCAAACAATTGCAATTCATCTTATTTTCAGGAAGGGTCTATGTCAGAGCTTTGATTCAGCAAACTCCACATACTCAACTATCATTTAGTCTTTCACAATTGATAACACTCACATCATATTTATGTGTTCAAAGTTTTAATCGGACATAGAGAAAGATAGGGGCTTATAGTTTTGCCTCCCAACCTTTTACCTCAAGGGTAATGTCAACAATAATAACTCATGATAACTTACATCCAATTGGATATATATATCGGTATCTTTCCAACACAATGTGCTTGCCAAAGGATAAAATGTAAAAAGGAAAGGTGAAGATCACCAAGACTATTGCATAAGGTAGAAGATAAGAGTAAAAGATAGGCCCTTCGCAGAGGGAAGCAGAGGTTGCCATGAGCTTTTATGGTTGGATGCACGAAATCTTAATTGCAAAAGAACGTCACTTTATATTGCCCCTTGTTATAATGACCTTTATTATGCAGTCCGTCGCTTTTATTACTTCCCTATCACAAGTTTGTATAAAGCTTATTTTCTTCGCACTAATAGATCATACAAATTTAGAGAGCAATTTTTATTGCATGCACCAATGACAACTTACTTGAAGGATCTTACTCAATCCATAGGTAGGTACGGTGGACTCTCATGGCAAAACTTGTTTTAAGGGATGTTTGGAAGCACAAGTAGTATCTCTACTTGGTGGAAAGAATTTGGCTAGCATGAGAGGGAAAGGCAAGCTCAACATGTTGGATGATCCATGACAATATACTTTATTTCGGATATAAGAAACCATAATCCATTAAGTTGTCTTCCTTGTCCAACATCAAACTTTTATCATGTAATATTTTAATGAGTGCTCACAATTACAAAAGATCACTACTAGAAAAACCCCTACTAATGGCGCACCTAATATGGCTATTAATGGCGCATCTATGGTGCGCCATTAATAGCACGCCATTAGTAATTTTTACTAATGGCGCACCACCTGGTGCGCCATTAGTATCTGAGTACTAATGGCGCACCATGTAGTGCGCCATTAGTATAGCCCACTTGCGCCATTAGTATCTAGTATACTAATGGCGCACTATATAGAGGTGCGTCATTAGTATCTGGTATACTAATGGCGCACCACGCAGTGCGCCATTAGTAACATTTTTTTTCAATTTTTTTAATTTTTTCAAATTTTTTATTTTTTTTCAATTTTTCTTAATCTCAGTTCACTATGGCTTAATCTCAGTCAAATCGAACTCCTTTGTCAAACTTCCCGAAACGTCACCCATCCTCACACTACTCCAGCCCAAGAACGCTTAACTTCAGAGTTCTATCCAACCCCAGCATATCAATCCTGTTATACCTTATTGATGTCTAGGACTTTGTTCATGTTAATGACTATGATGAAATTTTGAAAAATATTTCAAACTTCTCGATCATATTACGTATCATTTTTTGAAAAAAATCAAATTTTTTTTTTGAAATTAGTAATTTTGAAATTAGTAATTTTTTTCATTACTAGTGGCGCACCACATCCACGGTGCGCCACTAGTAAGTTTGAAATTTTTGAATTTTTTGCCGCGGATCTTAAAAGCCCCGTAACTTTTTTTCTGTTAGGTTTTTGGGGATTTTGAAAATGTTTAAGGGGGGTCCCCCAGTTAAATTCGGATGTAACTTTTCGAGTAGATGATTTTTCATATAAAAAACTTTTTCATCCGAGTTAGTATGCAAAAGTTATGCCCATTTTACAAATTCTCTAGAGATTTTGCAAATGAAGTCGAAATTCATATTTGCAAATTTTCCCAACAACTAGACCACATATCACATGGGAAACTTATTTTCTTTATTTATTTTTGACACTTTCATCATTTTCTTATATTTTTTATAACACTGAAAAGGCGATCCACCGGGGGGGGGGGTGCATTCGGTGGAAGGTGGCCAAGTTACTAATGGTGCACCGTGGCAGTGGTGCGCCATTAGTAGGCCACCTTCCACCGATGACGTAAGTTACTAATGGCGCACCGTGGGGTGGTGCGCCATTACTAGTTCAACTACTAATGGCGCACCACTCCCACGGTGCGCCATTAGTAGTTTAGAAAATAATAAAAAAAATGATATTTTTTTGATTTTTTTTAAAAAACTTAGTAATGGCGCACCAGTGGAAAGTGCGCCATTACTAGTTAAAACTAGTAATGGCGCACCACTCCAAGATGCGCCATTAGTAACAATTTTTTTTTATTTTTTTTACATTTTTTCAAAACTACTAATGGCGCACGACAGATGTGGTGCGCCATTACTATGTCAATTAGTAATGGCGCACTATGCACCGGTGCGCCATTAGTAACAAATTTTTTTTTATGTTTTTTTTCCAAACTACTAATGGCGCACCACACCAAAAGTGCGCCATTAGTAATATATTACTAATGGCGCACCGAGACATGGTGCGCCATTATAATATAGTAATGGCGCACCACATCACAGGTGCGCCATTAGTAGCCATTCCATCTATAGCCCTTTTTGTAGTAGTGGATGTCCAAGATAGTATATTTATATGTGAAATCCCTCTTCCTTCAATATTCTTTCATGAATTGTTCAAGTGACCAATTCTACGTTTGCTAACTTTCAATAAGTTTACTACCTATACTTATTGTGTGTGAAGTCATTACTCCCCATGTTATAAGCATATGAAACATATATATATATATATATATATATATATATATATTCAGATTTATGACATTCAATTTAATCAAATATTTACTCATAGGATATACGTGGAGCACATGAGTAAATGACAAACTACTCCAAAAGATATGAGTGAAGAACACTGAGTAGTCAAATAATTAAATAGCCATGGGAGGATTCTTTCTCATTCAATATTTTAGATCAAATTATTTTATTCAAACAGCAAGTAAAATTGAAAATACGCTCCAAGCAAAACACATATCATGTGACGAATAAAAATATAGCTCCGAGTAAGGTGTACCGATAGTTTTGAAGACGAAAGAGGGGATGCCTTCCGGGGCATCCCCAAGCTTAGGCGCTTGAGTATTCCTTGAATATACCCTTGGGTGCCTTGGGCATCCCCAAGCTTAGGGTCTTTCCACTCCTTATTCTCCTCATATCGATATCTCACCCAAAGCTTGAAAACTTCAATCACACAAAACTTAAGAAAACTTCATGAGATATGTTAGTATGATAAAGAGTAAACCATCCACTTTGGTACTGTTTAAGACAAGGTTCATAATTGTTCTCACACAATGCCTACTGTACCTTATCATTTCTACAATTTATATTGAGAAATATAAGCCATAGAAACTAGAAAACAAGCAAAATATGCGATGAAAACAGAATCTGTCAAGAACAGAACAATATGTAATGATCTGAACAACAACCATACTTATGCTACTCCAAAAATTATGAAATAAATTGTTGTACGTGAGGAATTTGTCTATTAATATTATTCAAAAAGAATCAACTCAAAATCACTCTTCTGTAAAAAATGGTAGCTAATCTCGTGAGCGCAAAGTTTCTGTTTTTTTTCAGCAAGATCACCTTAACTTTCACCCAAGTCTTCCCAAAGGTCTTACTTGGAACTTTATTGAAACAAAAGCTATAAAACATGATTAATACAGTAGCTTAATCATGTAAACACACAAAAACAGTAAGGGTAAATATTGGGTTGTCTCCCAACAAGCGCTTTCTTTAATGCCTTTTAGCTAGGCATGATGATTTCAATGATGCTCACATAAAAGAAAAGAATTGAAACATAAAGAGAGCATCATGAAGAATATGACTAGCACATTTGAATCTAACCCACTTCCTATGCCTAGGGATTTTGTGAACACATAATTTATAGGAACAAGAATCAACTAGCATAGGAAGGCAAAACAAGTATAACTTCAAAACTTTAATCACATAGAGAGGAAACTTGATATCATTGCAACTCCTACAAGCATGTATTCCTCCCTCATAATAATTTTCAGTAGCATCATGAATGAGTTCAACAATATAACCATTACATAAATCATTCTTTTCATGATCTACAAGCATATAAATTTTACTACTCTCCACATAAGAAAAATTCTTCTCATTCGGAATAGTGGGAGCGAACTCAACAAAATAACTGTCATGTGAGGCATAATCCAATTGCAAACTAAAATCATGATGACAAGTTTCATGGTTAACATTATTATTTATAGCATACATGTCATCACAATAATCATCATAGATAGCAACTTTGTTCTCATAATCAATTGGAACCTCTTCCGAAATAGTGGAATCATTACTAACTAAAGTTGACACTCTTCCAAATCCACTTTCTTAAATATCATACTAAGATTCAACACCCTCCAAAAGAGTGGGATCACTAATTCCTAAAGTTGACACTCTTCCAAATCCACTTTAGATTATAGTATTATTCATACTCCAAAAGATATAAGTGAAGTTCATGGAGCATTCTAGAATTAATATGGACTAACCAATATCCAAGCTCAAAATATATAAGTGAAGCACACGAATCATTCTATAAAACCATACTCAAAAGATTTAAGTGAAGCACTAAGAGCGTTCTATAAGATCATACTTAAAAGATATAAGTGAAGCACATGAAGTATTCTATAAATTTATGAAGAGACAACTCATACTAGCATGGTTCTTAAAGAAAAAGAAAAACACAAAGGACACAAATCATGTGAACAAAACAAAAACAGAGGTATACCGATAATTGTTGAAGAAGAAAGATGGGATGCCAACCGGGGCATCCCCAAGCTTAGATGCTTGAGTATCCTTGGAATATTTACTTGGGGTGCCTTGGGAATCCCCAAGCTTGAACTCTTGCCTCTCTTTATTCTTCTCACATCGGTAACTCCTCGTTCTGCGAACACTTCATCCACAAAAACTTAATCATAGCTCTTCTTTGGATTCCATCAGTCAAGTAAGCACCTTGCTTGTGGCTCCTCCTGAGACTCAAAATGTCATCAATGTGGATGTGGCAATTTCGGCTGCAACTATGAATATCAGTATCACTGTTGAGGGTTTGGAGCTGGCGACAGTGCTTACTTCAGATTGGATCCCGAGGAATGTCTTCACTGCTTATCTTTCCAGGTCCATTTTGTCTGTAACTGCTGATTTTGGGCCCTGGAGCTCTGGTTATGGTTTGCCTCCCCTGGAATTTCAGTTAGCACATACTCGCTCGGTCCTTCAGGTGACTAATCAGTCGACCACTCACATCTTGTGCTTCTCACCACACATTCTGCAGGCTGCACCATCTTCGGTGCAGATCAGTGAACTGACGCCAGACGAAGAGCATGTTCTGCCTTCCGAACAGCCTGGAATTCTCCCTGTAGACAACACTGATATGTTTCTGCTGCCCTCAATTAACACTTTTACCCTGGATGCTGATCACTCTGATATGATTTCTATGCCGTCACATGCTGATTCCTCGGGTACTGTTCCTACCTTGGTGCCATCTGCTGCTTCCATGGAGGGACCTCCTTTGGCCTCTAACTGCCCCTTGGAGATTACCTCTGATTTAGGCCTCGCTCAAGTCTTGTCTGATGCGCCGGGAACCTCGGCAGCCCGTACTCGACGCTCAAAGCTCAAAGCCCCTGTGGTGACTACTGAGGTTAGGCGCAACACTCGATCGACGCGTTTTCATGGCTTCAGAGTGCCACAAATTTCTGATGCACGTCCTCCTGTATCCAAAGTGAAGCCCAGGGTGATACCTTCTGCTACTCCAACCTCCAGCTCTGCGATCATGGACCAGGCCCTGCCACCTACTCCTCTCCGCACCATGCAGGAAATTGGAATTACTCGCTGCGCTGTCCCGCCTCAGGAGCTCACCGAAGCTGCCCTGCTTGCTACTGAAGATGCGGCTACCATCCACAATAGCCAGCTAGAAGGCTCCTCTTCATATTCAGCTTAACTTCGCGGTTTTCTATGCCACTTTTGCGTAGCTGGAATGTGCTATGTTGGAATGTGCGTGGGTTAAATTCAGACAAAAAGTTGTTAGCTCTGTCGAACGCGATTTCTGTTAGTGGGTGTGCCATTGTTTGTTTACAGGAGACTAAAAAACCTGTTATCGATCTAGCGTTTATCAAAACTTGCTGCGCTAAGCGTTTCGATAAATTTGCTTATATTCCTTCTCGTGGGTCTTCGGGTGGATTACTCACAGTTTGGAACAGCTCCTTGTTCTCGGGCTCGGTTATTGTCCAGGAAGATTTTGCTCTTGGCATTCAGTTCACTAGCACCATTTCTGCCCAAGCTTGGACACTTTTTAACACCTATGGTCCTTGTAATGGGCTTGCTCGGGACATCTATACCCAGTGGTTATATGACAGGGACATTCAGGCAAATGAGGATTGCTTATTTCTTGGGGATTTTAATTACATCAGAGGGCTAGATAATCGAAACAAGCTAGGGGGGATGTCAATGATATGTCCACCTTCAACGACATCATTCGCAAACTAAACCTAGTGGAATTACCCATTAAGGGTAGGCTATGCACTTGGAGTAACATGCAACATGATCCACTCCTCGAGCAACTCGACTGGTTCTTCACTTCCATGCACTGGACAAGTATTTACCCCAATACCATGGTCAAACCACTATGTAAACCCACATCTGATCACACACCATGCGTGGTCACCATTGAGACTAAAATCCCTCGTGCCAAGTTATTCAGATTTGAATCATTTTGGCTTATGCACCCGGGCTTTATGGACGTGGTTAAAAGTGTTTGGGATAAACCAGTTGCGGTGCAGAATGCTGCTACTGTGCTCTGCCGAAAATTCAAACGGCTCCGACAGGAGCTCAAAACTTGGAGCAAAAATATCTCAAGATTATCGGTGGCTATTGAAAACACCAACAAAACCTTGGAAGAGTAGGATGCACTGGAAAATCTGAGGCCTCTCACAGTACCTGAGAACAATTTTTGCAATATTATTAAAAACCATCTCCTACGGCTCTTGGAGTATCTGAATCGATATTGGAAAGAAATATGTACTGTCCGGTGGGTTAAGTTTGGTGACGAAAATACCAAGTTCTTCCAAGCGATGGCTACTGATAGATATCGTAAAAACAACGTTGCTACCCTGCAAACTTCGGAGGGATTAGTCGTGGAAGATCATAATGGGAAGGAGGCCCTGCTTTTTCATGCATACTCGGACAGACTAGGCACTTCTAGCCCTACTCAGATGCACTTTGATCTCCGTCTTTAATCAGGCACAATGCAAACTTGGATCACCTCACGCTTCCTTTCACGCATGAAGAAATTGACTTGGTGGTTAAAGAGATGCCAGGCGATAGGGCACCTGGTCCGGATGGTTTTAGTGGTATTTTTCTTTAAGCTTGTTGGCCAATCATTAAAAATGATTTCTACACGCTATGTGATCAATTCCATGCAGGAACACTTAACCTCCGTGAGCATTAATGATGGACTGGTTACTCTTATCCCAAGAATGGTTCCCCATCCACGCTTAATGACTACAGCCAATCACCTTACTCAATTGCTGTCTTAAGCTCATTACCAAACTTTTGGCTAACCGTCTCCGTAAAGTCATTTTGCAAATTATCCACCGTAATCAGTATGGATTCATCCGTGGGAGATCTATACAGGATTGTCTTGCGTGGACATTTCAATACATTCACCAATGCCAAGCCTCCAAGCGACCGATTGTTCTACTTAAGTTGGATTTTGCTAAGGCATTCGGCACAATTGAGCACGATCCCATGATCAACATCATGAAGCATATGGGCTTTAATGACAGATGGCTTTCCTGGATAAAGGCTATTTTTTCCTCGGGCCGATCCTCGGTGCTCCTAAATGGTGTTCCCGGAAGACAGTTTCATTGCAAGCGTGGGGTTAGGCAGGGCGACCCATTATCTCCGCTAATCTTTGTGTTGGCTGCCGACCTCCTTCAATCGGCCATTAACGAAGCTTATAGAGAGGGCAGAATTCAACTACCTTTCCCTGCCACGGGTCAAATGGACTACCCAATTGTCCAATATGCCGATGATACAATCTTGCTTATGCCTGCCTGCCCTCAACAAGCAATGATCATTAAAGACATCCTCACCAAATATGCTCAGTCCATCGGCCTTAAAATCAATTTCCACAAGTCCACACTAATTCCCATAAACTTGGAGGATGATCTAGCTGCCCAACTTGCTGCTATCTTTGAGTGTACAATTGGATCCATGCCTTTCACCTACTTAGGGATGCCGTTGGGCACGTCTCGACCTACATTTCAGGATTTCATGCCCCTTGTCAGCACGGTTGAACGAAGGTTGTCGTCAACGTTGTCCCTTATGTCCCATGCTAGCAAGCTGACCCTTCTCAACTCCACAGTTACCTCACTTCTCATATATGCCATGTGCACGCTACATTTTCCAGCAAAACTCATTGAGCTCTTAGACAAAATTAGGCATCGATGCCTATGGATTAAAAAGACTGAACAAGGTGATAAGTGTAACTCTCTGGCGGCTTGTGACATGGTATGCAAACCTAAAAAGAAGGGAGGGCTGGGAGTGCTTAACCTTCGTGTACAGAATGAAGCTTTGCTTCTGAAGTTCCTACACAAGTTCTATAACAAGTTGGATATACCCTGGGTGCAACTCACATGGGACTCCTATTACACCCAAAAAATTCCTCATGCCTCGGATCCAGTCGGCTCATTCTGGTGGAAGGACGTACTCAAGCTCACACCTAAGTTTCGTGGGATTTCTCAAATCAATATTGTGTGTGGCACCACGGCTTTGTTTTCGAAAGATTTGTGGTCAGGGCAAATTCTTCAAGACTCCCATCCTAGGGCCTTCTCTCACTCTCTCGATGAGGATGTTTCGGTCAAAAAGTTCCTGGGAATAACTTCGCTGGAAGAAACGGTTCACCTGCCCTTGACCCCTCAAGCCCTTGGGGAGGTTAGAGACTTACAGATAATTATGGCTCATCTACAACCATCCTCGTCTTCCGCGGATATCTGGCACTACACGTGGGGTAAAACCATCTACAAATCAACGGACTACTACAAATTCTTCTTCAAAGATGTCCATGTGCAGCAGATATTTGGATGGATTTGGGATTCAAAATGCACGATGAAGTTGAAAGTCTTTGCTTGGTTGCTCTTCCATGACAGGCTCAATACGAGGAACATGTTGAAACGGAGGCACTACAACATTGGAGATGACCACAACTGCCTCCTATGTGGTTTGAACATTGAGGAAACAGTGGAACACATGATCTTCACATGCACTTTGGGAACCTTTCCTTGGCCGAATACAAGCTGTTGAAGATCACAGATACTCTCATCCCACCCCTCTGTTCCTTGAGAAATTCATTGTGGCAGCCCGGAGTATTTGGAAGGAAAGGAATAACAAGCACTTCCGACCAATAACACCCTCACTAACCTCCTGGCTGGACAGATTCAAGAGAGACTTTGGGCTTCTTCAACATAGAGTCAAGGAGGAGCATAGGCTCCTTGTGCTGAACCTTGTGCACTCCCTTTAGTGGTTTCTTTTTGTTTTTCTTAGTGCTACTTGCCACCAAGTTGGCAACTTGTATCTCCCCCCATCATGTAAATACCCATTGTACAGCCTACTTATTATTATAATATAGTAACACAGTAGGAGCCTTTCCTACTGTTCCTGGTAAAAAAAAAAACAAAAACAAAAACTTAACAAAAACTTTATGAGATCCGTTAGTATACTAAATCAAATCACTACCTTTACATACTATTGCAAACTCATTCCAATTTCATATTAGCACTTTATCTACTGTATTCCAACTTCACCATGGTTCATACCCCCCGATACTAGCCATAGATTCATCAAAATAAGCAAACAACACGCGAAAAACAGAATCTGTCAAAAACAGGACAGTCTGTAGTAATCTGGAAGTTTAGTAAACTTCTGTAACTCCTAAAGTTATTAAATAAATTTTAAAATTTGAAAAATTTGTACAGAAGTAATTCTCAAAAGGTTTCAGAACCATTTAACTTTCCAGTAAAAAATGTAAAATCACGCGCTACAACCAAAGTTTCTGTTTTTGTTCTGCACATAGTAAACAAGCAATCTAATCATTCTAAAACCAAAGCTTGGCACATTATTTTTATAATACAATGGATATATACAAGGGGATAATTATTTACAGAGAAACTTCCATGAAAAATTCAACATTGTTTCCGTGAGCATGAACACAAGTGCTCAAGGTCGACCCTCACTTCTTCAATGCATAACTTTCCAATCACTTCTCTTTTTGAAAAACTTTTTAGGCATGAGAGGCAAGTAATAATTTTTTTGTATTTTCATTCTTTTAATTTTTTTTGTAAACCCACAACTAAACAGAAACAAAAAGGAAAAACAAAATCTACTTAGTGAAGAAAGCAAACAAGCACACACGAGAATATCAACCCCACGGTATTGCTCCCCGGCAACGACGCCAGAAAAGAGCTTGATAATCCCCAAGTGCAGGGAATCATCGTAGCAATTTCCAAAGGTGGAAGTGATAAGTATGGAGTGTCAAACCCACAAGGAGCTAAAGGTAAGATCAATATTCTCTCAAGCCCTATCTGCCACTGATACGACTCTGCGTACACCGAACGTTTGCTTCCAACTAGCAACGAGAAATAAAACTACATTGTGGGTATGAAGAGGATAACTTTGCATGGTATCAGAGAGCTAAAACATAAAAGTAAGTGCTTTTATCATAAAGTTAGAATATATATTACTAAATATTATAAATAGCGAGTGTGCGGAATTGTCCTAGGCAATTGTTAACAAGACCGGTAGTCGTCATTGCAATTTCATATGAGGGAGAGGCATAAGCTAACATACTTTCTCTACTTGGATCATATGCACTTATGATTGGAACTCTAGCAAGCATCCGCAACTACTAAAGATCATTAAGGTAAAACCCAACCATAACATTAAAGCATCAAGTCCTCTTTATTCCCATACGCAACAACCCCCTTACTCGGGTTTGTGTTTCAGTCACTCACCAACCCACTATAAGTGAATCATGAATGTATTGCAACACCCTACAGTGGGAATCCCTCACGCTTGCGCGACACGGAGGGCACCATAGGACAGCACCAAAATAAAACATACAACTCATACCAATCTATATCATCAATCAACCCAAAGACAAAAGATATCTACTCAAAACATCATAGGATGGCAACACATCATTGGATCATAATATGTGGCATAAAGCACCATGTTCAAGTAGGGATTACAGCGGAGTGCGGGAGAGTGGACCGCGTAAAACAGATGAGGATGGTGATTATCGGTGGGAAACGACACCTATGGGATCACTGGAATCCCTTCTACGGTTGCGGGGCGTGGGGATCATGAGAAGAGCGGGACCAGCAGACAACACAAAGGGATTTTACCCAGGTTCGGGCCGCAAAGGTGTGTAAAACCCTACGATCCTGCTTTGATGGATGTATTTAGTGTTCTTGAGCTCTCGAACTAGCTCTAGGTGCTGCGAGGTTCCAAAGAGCCGAATCCTTTCTCTATGTGCCATGGGACTCCTTTTATAGGCGAAAGGGGTTGACACAGTGGCACACAAGAGGTGGAAAGTGCTACAGTGTCACGAGTCTATCGCTATTATTACAGGACAAGACGCATTTAATGCGAGGCTTAGGTGTCCCTTCGCTTTACTGGGGACGGGGGCGAGGCCCGTCCAGTCCGTCGCCGCTCCTCCTCGCTTCGACACGCGCCCTAGCCAGCGATGCATACGGTGCCATGTAGGCGGGCAGGTAGCTGAGGTGGCGCGGTGGTGGAGCCTCCACGAAGGATTGCATGCTGCCACGCAGGTGCCTGTCCAGCTGGTTGGGTCGGCAGCTCCATGCGAACGGCGGCGAATAATTATCTGGTGCGGGCCTCGCAGTGGCCCAGCCGGTGCGCTTTGGCGAGGGCCTTGTCGGGTGGCCCGGCAAGGGTCTTGCCGTGGCACGCTGGCCTCCCCGGAAAGAGTCTTGCCGGGGGTCTTGTGGGTTTCTTCAGTGAGGATTTGAAATCCCTCTTATCCTCATTTGATCTTGAGCATTCTATGTCTTCACAAAGATCTGCATGCCACCACGGAGGTGCCTCCCGAGCCCTGCCCCAACGCACTTGTCAAGCGCTGGTGGGTTCAAGGGCAGCTTACTTCGGCTGGCGTGGGTGAGCTGCCCCGGAAAGGGTCTTGCCGGGGCTGCTGAGGCTGCCCCGGCAAGGGTCCTTGCCGGGGGAACCTGCTACGCCTATCTTATCTTTGTGGTCTTGGTCCTTGTTGTCGCTTCATTTGTCCTCGTGGCTTTGGCTTCTCTCCGGCTCCCCTTTCCTGCTATGTCTATGCGTGGCCGTGGCGGGAGGCTCTGACTGCCCGTGCACAAGTAAAGGGGTCAAAAGCAGAGCCCCTACTTTTGTACACCGACAATGATGATGATGGTGATGTTGATGAAGACATTCACCGTGGCGATGATTCCCCTCCAGATGGCACTCCGGCGCCACCGAGAAAGAGGAGGAGAGGTTCTCCCCCTTGTGCTTCGTCCTCAATGGCCTCCCCCTGGATGGGGAAAGGTTCTCCCTCTGGTCTTTGGCCTTCATGGCAATGATGGCCTCTCCGGGATACTCCTCCATGGCCATCGGTGATGATGGCCCCCTCCGGCGGGGTGCCGGAGAGGGCCTAGATTGACTTCTCGTGGCTATAGAGGCTTGCTGCGGCGGAACTTCGGATCTAGGTTTCTTTCTAGGAGTTTGGGTATATATGAGAGGTATTGGCGTCGAGAACAAGTCAGGGGGGTCTCCGGGCTGTCCACGAGGCAGGGAGGCGCCCACAGGGGGGTGGGCGTGCCCCCCACCCTCGTGGGCAGCCCGGGACTATTCTGGCCCAACTCTTTGACTCCTTAGCCTTCTTCTGATCCAAAAATAAGCTCCGTCAAGTTTCAGGGCAATTGGACTCTGTTTGGTTTTCCTTTTCTGCGACACTCTAAAACAAGAAGAAAACAGAAACTGGCACTGGGCTGTAGGTTAATAGGTTAGTCCCAAAAATCATATAAAATAGCATATAAAACATCCAAGGTGGATAATATAATAGCATGAAGAGTTCATAAATTATGGATACGTTGGAGACGTACACCGCGCCAACAAGCCTTTGCACCAAACCGAAGTAGCTATTCGGCATAGGCTCAGTTGGCCACAACCGGATTATGATGTTCTTCATGGCAGCGCCGGATATCCTATGAAGCTCGGCCCATTGGGACATCTGTTCATTCAGCAACAGAGGGCGCTTTGATGTGCCAAATTGTGACCAGAAAAGCTTCTCCGTTGCATACCCCCTCTCGTGCTTGGTAATACTGCGCTGCATCGGAAGAACTCTTCGGGAAGTCTAAAAACTCGTCCGGAGAACTCCACACTTGGTTAAGCTGAGCATAGTTTGGATCACCGAACTTAGCCTATAGCAAAATGGGCTTACCTGCCGCAATCTCCCCAACTTGCCGAATCTCCTCACGGGCCGCTCTGGATTCAGACCGCACTTCTCTCACCTCTTGTAAGGCCTTGTCCAGTTCAGCCGTTTTGGCTTCATTCTCCTTCTCCAGAAGTTCGTAGCGGCCAGTAGCATTTTTTAGTTCGAGCGCCATCATGGATATCTTTTCCTCGTCTTGGCGCCGTGCAGCTTGTTCGGCTTTTAACTCAGCCGATGCCTTTTCGGCAGCCGCATTGCTACACCGGGCCTGCTCCTTGGCCCGGTCCAGCTCCGCTCTAAGAATTTCAACGGCGGCAGCACCATCTGTAGCAATGCATATTCCAGTATATAACTTTTAGCATCACGCTTATAAATATATGTGAAGGGATTACCCCGGATACATACCTTGCGACTCGTCAAGACGCATATTTATTAACGCAATGTCATCCCCTGCTACATCAAGCTTCCGCTGCAGCTCGGCAATATCCATAGTCTGGGAAGTAGCCAAGGGGGAAGCAGCCTGTGTTCAAGCTAATCAGATTAGTCCTTGAGTAATTTTTTTCAATCCTCCGTTCGCTTCCCAGCGGAAGCCAACCCGAGTCTCAGGGGCTACTACCTATACACACGTGCATCTTTGCAAATAAAACATAGTTGAAAACATTACATCACAAACCTCGAAGCCCTTTAGCAGACTCATGAAGGCTTCATTCAATCCGCTCTTCGCAGATAGAACCTTCTCGACCACGGTACCCATCAAGGCACGGTGTTCCTTTGAGAAGGACACTTGTCGTAGCATGTCCATCAACATGTCCAGCGCTCCCAGATCTTTGGAAGCCGCCGCAGGAGTATGACCTTCCTTTGAGGGAATCCGTTTACTCGTCTCCAGTGTCACCTCCGGCTATAAACCGGATAGTCCGTGGCTGTCATTCTTGAACCCCGAACCCTGGGCGACAGATACACCACCTTCGGGTAATGTCTTCTCCCCCCCCCCCCCCCGCACTGCTTGTCGGTCGGGAGAAACCCTCCGAGACGTTTATTCAAAGTCGTCCGCCCTGTTGGGCGAGGATGCCGGAGAAGGCATATCACTCTCCATCATCTTCGGAAGAAGATCTCCCGAGGAAGAGGATAGTTGAGGAACGCTGGGCATCGAACTGCGAGGAGGTACACATATTAGATGTTACTTCGGTAACAGGAAAGGAGTGGGGTATGTCTAAAGCACCCTGCTTCACTTACGATTTGACCGGAGGCCTGTCCCCATCATGGAGCTGTACGACGACGTCGCTTGCCGGGCCCGAGCCGCCCGACAATGGCATTTTGCCTCTCTTGGGAGACTTCCCCTCCTGAATTTTGGAGGCGACCCTCTTCCTGCCATGGGAAGAAGGGATGTTCGTTGCTCCCTCACCTTTGCCTTTGGGTGAAGGAGTTTCAGTTTCCCCGAACATGGTGTCTAGTCTATCTCCGGAATGAAGGTCACCTCTGGTCTCCCTTTTCTTGCCCTCCTTCGTAGGCACCTGGCATGGTGTCGGGGCCAGCATCCTCGTCAGCTTGGTGTCCGCTGAGTCTTCCGGAAGGGGGGCCGGACACCTGATTCGTTCCACTTTCTTTATCCAGCCCTGTAAAAGGATGGTTTGCTCAGTATCTTATTACGGGATGCTTAACTAAAAGGTGTTCGGAAATTTAATACTTACTGAGGTGTCCGGATGGTTACAGTCAAGGCCGATATCTTCGGTGGTGTCCGACCATTGCTTTCATTTCCCGAAAAACAATCTCCACATTCCTTCGTGCGTAGTGCCGAAGAAGTGCTGAAGAGTCTGCGGCCCTTCTGGATTAAATTCCCACATGCAGAGAGGCCGTCGTTGGCACGGCAGGGTCCGGTGGACTAGCATTACTTGAACAACGTTAACAAGATCGATGCCCTTCTCGGCAAGGCTTCGGATGCGACTCTGTAAAGTCCGCACTTCATCAACTGATCCCCAGTCCAACCCCTTATTGACCCATGAAGCAAGCTGAATTGGGGGGCCGGGTCAGAACACAGGCGCAGCTGCCCACTTGGAGCCACGAGGCTCGGTGATATAGAACCACCCCTGCTGCCATAAGTCGGAAGATTCGGCAAAGGATCATTTTAGCCAAACAGTGCTAGCAAGCTTGCTCACTGTGGCACCACCGCACTCTGCCTGCTCCCCCTCTATCACTTATGGCTTCACGTTGAAGGTCTTGAGCCACAAGCCGAAGTGCGGGGGAGTTCGCAGGAAGGCTTCGCACGTGATGATAAATGCAGAGATACAAAGAATAGAGCCCAGGGCCAGATCGTGAAAATCTAGCCCATAATAGAACATGAGCCCTCGGACGAAGGGGTTAAGCGCAAACCCTAGCCCGCAGAGGAAGTGGGACACGAACACGATCCTCTCGCCAGATCTGGGGGTGGGAATAACCTGCCCCTCGGCAGGAAGCCGATGAAGGATTTCTGCCGTCAGATACCTCGCCGCCCGAAGCTTTGCAATATCCTCCTCTGTGACAGAAGAAGCCACCCACCGGCCTTGACGGTTGGATCCGGACATGATTGGATCTTGTGGCGATTGAAACCCGGGGTGTTGGAACTCGAGGTAGCAAGGGTTGAGGAAGAAGCAAGCGTGAAATAAAAAGACATGATTGTACCCCTATATAAAGACCGCGAATATCGAACGTCTACTCCTGGGCCTCAAAACTTGCCTATTCCCAGGGAGTTGTACCCGAGTGACGGTTGGATTACCCACGTCCGGGTTGATGAGAATCCATTAAAAAAAGGGGGCACGATCTCCGCTTGGATAAGACGTGCCAATAAAACCGCGTCTCAAAACGTGGGACGGCAGGCTAGCCAACGGTTCAAAAATAATGGCCGGGCAGGCATGACGTCACGCTGCTAAAAAGTTGTCAGCGGATGGGACTTGTGGAATAATATATTCTCTGTAGTTGTGTACAGGTCCGGATACAATCACTACATCCGAAGATTATCTTGGAGTTTGGAAAGAAGGGAACCCGCCTTGCAATGCCGAAGACAATCTGCGCACCAGACTCCTCGTCATTGAAGCCAGGTTCTCGGGCTACTGAGGGAGTCCTGGACTAAGGGGTCCTCGGGCGTCCGGCCTGTTATCCATGGGCTGGACTGTTGGGCTGTGAGGACACAAAGGGCGAAGACTGTACCCGTGTCCAGATACAACTCTCCTTGGCGTGGAAGGAAATCTTGGCGATCAACTATGAAGATTCCTTTCTATGTAACTGACTCCATGTAACCCTAGACCCCCCTCGGTGTCTATATAAACTGGAGGGTTTAGTCCGGAAAGGATATACTCATTGCCATATTCATACAGGCTACACTTCTAGGGTTTAGTCATTACGATCTCTTGGTAGATCAACTCTTGTAACACTCATATTCATCAAGATCAATCAAGCAGGAAGTAGGGTATTACCTCCATAGGGAGGGCCCGAACCTGGGTAAACATCGTGTCCCCTGTCTCCTGTTACCATCGACCTTAGATGCACAGTTCGGGACCACCTACCCGAGATCCACCGGTTTTGACACCGACACCAACACTCCTAGTAAGTGCTTCTTCATCATTTGTTTTCTGGGCCATATTTCCTAGTTGCACTATAGCTATGATAAATACTTGTCCAAATGATCTCAAAATTCCCAGGACCGTAGTCCTTGCTACCCTAAGCCTCCTAGACATCAAGTTTGCCACTTAACCTCTCTGGTTTAGTCTCTAGAACATGGCCAAGTTTGCAACAGAAAACTTATCGAGCTTGTTTCCCTCTGCTCCCTACACCTCTGCCCGTGCCATCACCTGTTCTTTAATGAGCCTTGGAAGGACTCCACTGCTGACAAGGTCTGGCGTGAAGTAGTCGACCAGAGCGCGCATTGTCGGTGGTGACCATGGGTAATGCCGGCCCAAATCAGTGGTCTGGCCACTGTTGGTAGCAGCAGCACCGGTCTGGCCGGTTCTGGTTTGTCCAATCATGCCACACAACTCAGCCTCATCGTCGCCGTGCGCCTTGACCCATTTCCCCCTTCGTTTGCTTCCTCATTGAACCGTCGCCATCGCCGAACACAGTACGCACATGTGCACCTTCGTTTCCTCGCTTCTGTCTTCTTCTTCCTCTTGTCTCCGAGCTCGACTCGACTCCATGCCCCCCTGGCGCTCGTCCGCGTCCCCCTCATCACCTTCCCGCCGCTCCCCGTGACCCTTGGCCGCATGTGCGCGGCGCCGGCGCATGGACACATAGCCGCGCCGCGTGTCGCCTCTCCCTCCCCCTAGAGCTCTTCCCCGTGGCTATATAAGAAGCCCTCGAGCTCTCTTGCAGCTCACAACCGCTCCCAAGCCTCTCCCCCGAGCTCCCGAGCCTCTCTGACCCCTCCCCATCGCCATGGCCGCCGCCTCGGTTCTTCTTCAATTTCGGTGATGCCGCACCCCTCTCTCCTTTCCCTCACCACCACTGCTCTCCCTAGGGTCCATTGAGCCTCCCCGTTGCCTTGCCCGCCCCGTTCCCCCACCGGAGCCCCTTGTTCGCTGGAGGCCGAAGCCCTGCTCCGCCGCCTGCCTTGCTGCTCCCTCCCTCGTGGTCCTCGGCGGCAGATGACACCACCACGGGATGCGCATGTCCGCCCTGAGCATTTCCGTAGGTCGCACGACTCGTGCGGTGGCTGGAGTCGCCATCGAGCGCCGTCGGGGCAATCCCCTCCCTCTGCTCGTCGCGTCCCGAACGGGAGGAAGAAGGAGGAGCAGACCTGGTGAGGCGGGCCCCGTGCCGTTTCCCCGACCCCACCTGGCAGCGACCTAAGCGCCCGGCCCCACCGCTGCCGCGTTGACTTGGTCCTACCAGTGTGGATAAGTGGCGGCGCCCCGCGATGAACTCGTTTCCACGTGCTGAAAACGTACTTCTCTGTTAGTATGTTTCCTAGGTCAGAAAGTGTATTCGCTTTGCACGTCGGCCCAAAATACGTTTCCCTGTGCAAAAAACGTATTCATCCCAAAGGCGCGTCCAGTTTTTCCTCCAGGGGCCTGTTTGCTGAAAAATTTCCACCGATAGGTCCCTGAACTTCAACCTTTCGTATCTCGACAACCGTAACTCCAATTGAGGTGATTCCAACGCTCACGTCTTCGTATCGTCGAACTCTTTCCGTTGGTACCATTTTCATAATGTTTTCACACAGTGAAAATGACCATAATCCCCTTGCGCGTAAACAGCCCCCTCCGAGAGAGAACAGTTTTCGGCAACTCTTTCCGCGATCGTTCCACACTTTTTCCGGAGTAATGCCCGACCCCCTGGCAAGCCAACCTCTTATCATGAGCCACGAACTTGCATGTTGAAATTGTTTGCACCTCGTGTGTGTGTTTAGTTGCAGTAGTTTCTTGTGTGTTCCATCTGTTGTTATTTTAGTCGTGCTATATGTTTTTGTTATCTGTCTTGCATGCTTATGCTTTCATGAAATAAGTTGACATGCTAGTTTGCTGTTATTACTGATAATATCATGCCTCTGTCCAGTTTATTTTCATGTTAGTAGTATCGAGGTTATGATAATTCTGTTGCACTAGTAAAATTGCTAGTACTTGTTATTGCCATGTTTCACATGCTATTATTGTTCATCTAAAAAGCTTGGTTTCGTTATTGCATCGGTATGTTGCATGCTAGTTGTTGCATTCATGTTAAAATTCTCGCATGATGATGGAGAAGTTAATAATATGACTTAATAACAAACCTCCTCTGTCACCACTGGGATATCATAGTGCCACCATATCGAGCTTTCTCCAGTGCAACCACATTTACCTTATGGGGAGGTCCTAGCTGGGTCTATTGTCATACCTCTCACCAGTGCCTCCCGCGAGGGAAGGTTATGGGCATGCGCTACCCTGATCAGGTAGGCGGACATAACCTTGTGTGCTCGTTTTTGTTTTTCTATGGTACCTTGTCCCAGTTTGGGACCGTTTTGCCACGACGGTGGCCGTTGTTGTCTTTGGTAGACACGGGTCCACCCATGACAGAACCCCAAGGGGGTGTTGGTCGGAGTGGCAGGGAGAGTCACTACAAAAAAAATACACTTCCGTGATGATACGTGTTTGTCACAGTAGGTCGCGTTTTTTGTCATGCATGTACATCCATGACAAATTTATGACAGAATCAAGATAGTCATACCTGTCTTTGTCGTAGAAGTGTTCCATGACATTACCAAAATAATCATCACGGAAGTGTCCACTTCCATGACGATAAATCGCGCGTCCACGAAGTGCTTTAAGTCAAGGGTGACCGACACGTGGCATCCACCGTAACGGAACGCCGTTAAGCTATCGGGTCGGGTTTTGGATCCGATAACCCGTTAACAGCCCCGACCAATGGGGATTTTCCATGTGTAAAATCATCATTGGCTGGAGGAAACACGTGTCGGCTCATTGTTGGGACAGATGTCATCCACTCATTGGACAGAAGGCGCCTATGATACGTCGACACGTGGCACGGCCCAACAGAGGCCCATTCCTGTGAAAAGGCCGGCCTGTTTGACTTGGTCAAAAGGAGACGGGCCGGCCCATGGAAAGCCTGTTAACAACCTGTTCGCAATATCCCATTTACATCCCGCTAACCCAAGGCCCGTTACGCCATATCCGAATTAGGCCCAGTAGCGTCATCTGGGCCATCCAATATGATTCCAGCCCATTTTCACTTCTAGCCCATGTATGGCCCATGACGTCTTTTGGCCGATATGAGGCCCTATGTAACTCTTGGCCTATTAACGGCCCGTGGTGAAACTGGCCTGCAATGAACAGTGTATCACTTTAGACCCATTAACGGCCCGTGGTGAAACTGGCTCGTAATGAACAGTGCATCACTTTATACCCATTAAGGGCCCGTTATTCATTTGAGCCGTTTCCAGCCCATGTTATATTTCGGCCTTCTCAGAGCCCATTTATTCTTGGGCTCATTTCGAGCATTCGTTTACTTACGGCCCGTTACTGTCATTTTCTGCTTGTGGGCCAAATTCAGCCTGTGGTTACAGTCGGCCCATTTGTGGTCCGTTAATACATTGGGCCGTTTTCATAGCGTCATCAAATACAGCCTATTAACGATGGCCCGTTATGGTCGGCCCATGAACGGACGATTCCAACTCTAGCCCGTTTACGACCATAATGCGGCCTGTTATTGGCCCATGTTTGGCCAATCGATCATACGGCCCGTATAAGGCCCATTGACGACACGGCCCATAGAAGGCCCATTGTTTCTACGGCCCGTAGAAGGCCCAATGTTTCTACGGCCCGTAGAAGGCCTACTGTTTCTACGGCCCGTAGAAGGCCCACTGTTTCTACGGACCGTAGGAGGCCCAAAGGTCACTACAAGAAATATTAGCCCATGGTTATTGTGGCCTAGTTTTAAAAATAGGTTATTGCAGCCACTAGCAAACCGCGGAAAAAGAACTACACCGACTACAAGCAAACAAATAAACAAGACAACAAGGAAATAAATAAGCAAGCAACTTATGCTAGGCTATCACGGCTATTACACATATTACATCCACTGGGCCTCAAAGTTCACCACCAAAGGTAAATATAGGGAACACAATGACATATAAACGCCGCAGCAAAACAAGTCCAGAATCAAACCACTTGGAGGAGTTCAAGAAACAATATCACAGGTACCCATAATGTCGACAAGATGCTTAGCAAGCTTATTAACTTTCTCTTGTTTGGCGGTTAAATCCTCCAGTAACTTGCTATTGCACAAAAAGTACGATCTGAATTCTGCGGGGACTTCCTCGGTCCTTGACTTCTTGCCGCAAAGACACGATCGATGCCTTTCAGCTTGTAGCTGAGACTGAAGAAGCCGAATTGATTCAGGCAGCGAGTTCAATGAGCTTGTGCCAGCGGTACTGGCCAGTAACTCAAACACTACATCAACGCAGGACTGTGGGTTTTTCTCACTGTCTACAAGATCATTTTTATCACCTTTCTTGGAGACCAACAGGGTTGTCTCACTATCTTGAACCTTATCTGCATTACTTTCTCTACCATTGCATAGTGGGGTGCTCTTCTCCAATATTATGTTTGCATACTACAAGAGAAACAAGCAGACACATCACAGGTTTAGCTTGTAGTATACCAAACTCATTTTGGTAAACCGATTCAGTAGTAAGGTGGACAGGATAACAGCATGAAACAAACATATATCTATGTACTATGGTCACTGTATTGTCCATATCATTCTAGTTTATGTTCCCTAATCAAGATAAAGACACAGTTCAACTCATATATTTTTAAGACACAGCAGCATAGACAGAATATAAGTGTGAGAAACTACACATCATTGGCAGCACTTGTAATGTGCATCACATGAGAACATAACTGTTTATACAACTTAAACTGAAATCAACATAGAGCAAGAAGTTAGAACATCAATCTAGTTAAAGAAATAGGTTTAAAACATACCATTGCGCCATTGGAGTTTCAATTGGATCCTTCAAATTCGAAAGTAGTTGGTATGAGTAAATACAGTGATGCAACAGCAAAGGAGTATAGACCATAGCTACGGAATCTGACCTGAGAACAATTGATCTTCTGCTTTAAACGTGGAGTTTGGGTTAGCTGTGGTGGTCTTCGTGCTTTGGGCACTGCATTAGCTTTACAAACTGCTCGTGTGGTGATACTCTATGGTGGACATGGTGCTTTGTCAACTATAAGTGGGTTACTATCCGCTGGGGTTGCGATTAGATGGGTTGTAGCTGGTTCTCTGCCCAAGGGTGTAAGTGTGCAATCTGGAAGAGTCTTGATTATGTGTGGTGGGGCTAGTTTGTGGGCCAGTACAACCATGGTTCTATCTGCATCGACGGGTAGCATTGTCTTTTGTGAAGAACGGGTTTTTGCTCCCTTAGATACTGCCATCACCCCCTCCAATTCAAATGGCTGATAAACAAGAAAAGAAATTGAACGTACAGACATTGTATGATAGACAGATGTGGTAATTCACATATATGTTGTCTAACCAAACAGGATAGCATGACACAATTTCACATATATGATGCCTAACTAAACAGGATAGCATGACACAGTTTCAGATATATGATGGATAACTTAACATGATATAATGGCATAATTCAACATATGATGAGTACCTAAACAGGATGACATGACAAAACTATATGATGTCTTTCTAAAATAGGTTGGGATGAAATAATTCACATACATGTTGTCTAAGTATACAGGATGACATGATATAATTGACATAATTGATTCATATACTAAGCGGTGGCACTACGCATGTATGATCTCTAAACTAAGCGAGATAGAATTCAATATTGTGGATATGATGTCTAAACTAAGAAATGCAAGACACCATATGCATCATATGAGAAATATAAACATTGCAACTTAGAGCATACACCTCGGGTGGGATATAGGACTGGTCATCTGTCTCTCTAATCCTCCTCCGAGGAGCTCCTCAGAACCATCGAGATATATGCTTCAACAGGTACCATTGCCTGCTCTAAAGACCTTGTTTTCACTCCAGATTTTTCCATAACCGGCTCAAATGGCTAATACACATGAAGGGGTTGTTTGGATAGCAAATATTAGGCGTTGGTTTATAGAAAACGAGTTTTAGCTGATTTTTAGCAAAACCAGTTTTATTATCATTTCGGTTAAGAATGAGTTTGTATAAGACTACGTTTGGGTTGGAAAGTGTGTTTGCCAGTTCCTTATTCAATAATGATTCAGAGTACTATTCCTATTCTATGGTGAGCTTCTTATTTTCTCGTCACATTCCGTCGAGGTACGCAAATACAGGAGAGTTGACTCATCGATCTCGCCGGACAGCCGTGTACACGCTCATGTAGAAGCTAGCTACCGAGGCAAGCGCTTGATCAATTCGATCCGCCTGCTACCGGACGCACGAAATTACCGCCATGAACACGCACACAGATGTAGAACCTTGCTGCCTAGAGCGATGGCTGGATCAATTCTACCGGCCGGTAGAGAACGCATTTAAACGATGCCGCCTACAGGTATGTAGAAGCTAGCTACCGACGGGAACAAGCTGGATCGATTTGATCCGCTGGCTGCCGACGCATGTACACGCCAAGGAGCCGAGCTTGGCGGCGACAACGACAAGACGGACGACGCAGAAGAAGCGGCGGCAGCGGCAAAGCGCCGGCAGCTAGAGGATGACGGCGTCGAGGTGTGGCACACTAGTGAGAGCCCATCGAGGCTGTCGCCGGTCACCGACACATCTGCAGATTCTAATTCGTTGGCTGATGAACGTGCCCACGAGGATCAGCGAGAGAGATATAGGAATCGCGTTTATAGAAAAACGACTAAATAATCATTTTTGTACAAACCTGAAATTCCAGGTTTATAGGAATCCAGTTTTGCATATCCGTGGATTAGTTAGAAGATCCAAACGTGGTTTTAGTCGGTTAAACAGTTTTTTTGTTTTATATAGAACCGATCCTCTATATTCCATCTATCCAAACAACCTCGAAGAGTAGTTCAATATACACAGATTGTCGACAAATGGAACACGTAATGAAAACAAAAGATGGCATGAGATAATTCACATATATGATGCCTGGCTCCATGGCGGTGCATAATTCACATATATGATAACTGGCTGAAAAACATGGCATCGCACAATTCACATATCTGATATAGAAAGCAAACAGGAGGCATTCACACAAAGCATGTCTAATCTAAGCAGATGGCATGGCAATGCAAGACACCATATGCATGATATGAGCAATATAACCTAGCCAAGTTTGAGCATGCACCTCGGGGGGGGGGGGATACGACTAATCATCTCTCTCTGAATCCTCCTCTGAGGAGCTATCTCAGAATCAAAGCAACAAATCTGCATCGACAGGTAGCACTGACTTCTCAGAAGACCTTGTTTTCACTCCAGATTTTCCCATGACCGACTCAAATGGCTGATGCACAGGAAGAGTAGATGAATGTATAAACATTGTTGACAAATGGAATACATTATGGAAAAAAATATGGCACGATACAATTCACATATACGATGACGGCTAAACAGGATGGCATTGCATGATTCACGATATGATGCCTGGATAAAGAAGATGGCATTGCATAATTCCCATATACTCCCTCCGTTCCTAAATATTTGTCTTTTTAGAGATTTCAAATGGACTACCACATATGGATGTATATAGACATATTTTAGAGTGTAGATTCACTCATTTTGTTCCGTACGTAGTCACTTGTTGAAATCTCTAAAAAGACAAATATTTAGGAATGGTGGGAGTATGATATAGAAACCAAACAGGTGGCATTCACACAAAGCAAATCTAAACTAAGCTGATGACATATAAGATGTATAATGTAAGCAATGCAAGGCGCCATATGCATGATATGAGAAACATCAGCATGCCAGGTTAGAGCAAACACTTCAGGTGGTAAACAGCCATGGTCGGCCCCTTCTGATCTCCATCTGAATAGTTATCTTCCTCTGGAATACAATCTGGAAATGCAGGAGAGGGGAGGCACTTCGCCCACCATGGAGCAGCGTCTGCATGACATTATATTCGCACGCAATGGTCTTCTCTTTTTCTCTACATGTTCAAGATGCGATTGTGTACAATATCCGACATGCATAATACAAAAATAGTTAGATTTTGTAAGGCCTAAGGGTGCATGCAAAAATCAAGACTGATGGCAGCAAACGAGTGGATGGATCCAAAACTAATGATAGCGGTGTAGATTATAGCTTCAGTTTTAAAAGATAGACAATGGATCATCTATTGTTTGTTGCCCACCCAACATGAACCACATAG
This sequence comes from Aegilops bicornis, assembly GCA_021605145.1. Classification (NCBI taxonomy): domain Eukaryota; kingdom Viridiplantae; phylum Streptophyta; class Magnoliopsida; order Poales; family Poaceae; genus Aegilops; species Aegilops bicornis. Next base: position 130,218,580 of record CM038673.1, on the reverse strand, counting down.
AAGACCCTAGATGAACCAGATAGTAGACAGATACTATTCGTTGCTGGCTCGATATGAGACCCATGGGCAATTCAAAACTCAAGATTGAACGATAAAGTAGCAGGTAATAATAATCAATGTATAACGTAAGCAAACACGAAAGACTGCGACCTCTCTTCCGGAACTGTCTAGTCCTCAGGTCAATCTGCTCAGTCGATGATGGTAATGCAGTTGGCGTGGCTGCCGGCAACGGGGAAGATGATCTGAGACGGAGAAAGAAAGTTTGCAGGGGGGATCTCTGCTGCAGTGAACGCTTCTGTCGATGGTGCACGTCAGGTGGGGTGGATGACGGCACGGCAGGAGCAGGACATAACACACAGAGTTTTCTTTGACGCCAATCAGAAAATGAAGTAAATCTGTAAGGGCTCCTTAGAATTGGAGGATTCTATAAACGCAGGGACAGGAAAAACACAGGAATAGGATAGGAATGCACGCAGCAAATGTAGCATTTGGAAACATAGGATTTCAGTCAACACCGGTGTTTGGCTCACATGAATTGGAAGAACAGAGGAATGGAGAAACAAAGTGATGCGACAAGTGTACAACCTCTTTGGCATAGCCTTGTGGACCTCAGCATCATTGGGTTGGACGTGGAGGATGGTGATGATGCTAGTGTGACTCTCGGAGGCGGGGAAGAAGATCCGAGGCCTCTGGAAACGGCGCCGAGGGTACTGCTCCGCTGTGATGGACGGTTCCGTCATTGGAGTAGCTCCGCTAAGGTGTACGGCGATGAGGCTGAAGCATGACAAGACGATGTAAAATAGATGATGTAAAATACATCACCAAGAAGTGCTAGATGTAAAACGCATCAGCCGCGCCACGGCCGCTCCGACAGATCTTTGTAAATCGCTTCACTCACGAACTTAACTGAAGAAAATGAACTTCACAGTCAAAACTGAATTTTACTGTCGAAACTGATTAAACTAGTAACAGAGCATTGCAATAGATGTTTAGGGCGTTCGAGCACTAGTAGCAAAGAAGCAGTGATCTAAATCAGCAGACGCTCGAGCAGGGAACGCACTAGCAGAGAGCAAGTCGTGCAGTAGCACCACGAGCTAGTGCTAAAGCAGCAACTCCTGTAGCTGTCGAAGGTCCTGCAGCAGCAGCAGCACAAGCGAGAGCAAGAGCAGAGCAGCAGCACAAACGAAAGCAGTAGCAGTGCAGCAGCGCGACCGACAACAAGAACAGAGCCGCAGTGTGAGCGAGAGCCGGAGCAGCTGCAGCTAGTGCCGTTGTGGAAGTCGCCGCCGAGGAAGCAACGACATGGGGGAGAGACGCCGTGGATGATGTGGTCGGCAACGGCGCCGTCGATGGAGACGCCATGTCTGCTCGGTATCGAGCACCGGCAGCCCTGTGAGATCGAATAAAAGATAAAATGCAGTTGTGAGTGCAGAACCTCCTTGGTCGCGCCGAGTTGGCCTCGGCTTCATCGGAGGAATTGGTGAGGGTGCTGCGGTTCCGGTCAGGTAGGTCAAGACGGCGCTGTGGGGATTGAGGTGGCGCGATAGATGAGGCGAACGTCAGGGCAGCTCCCTGGAGGTGGAGGATGGGGCGGCTGATCCGGCGGGACGATGAGATCGACAACGGATCCTCATCTGGTGCGGTGGATGAGGGACGGCGAGCTGTTACGGTGGACGACGTAGTCGGGGAAGAGTCTCCAGCTGGGCTGCGGTCGGGAGGCCGATGGAGGAGCGTGGGGTTTCGTGGGTTTTGGCGGCCTTGGTGTATGAATGGGGAGGGGGGGGGGCGAAGGGGGAGGGGGAGCCAAGCTTAGGGACGCCGCTTGTCCGAAATGTAGGGTAAGTTACCAGCGTACCCACCGGTTTTGACACCGCTGACGTGGAGCTTCATTTCCTACCGAGGGGTAGAAGGGGATTTCGATGTCCGGCTGCGGAGGCGATTTTGATGAGGAGGGAGTTCTCGCTGCATAAATTTCGGGATAACAAGGCGCGGCGCGGGTTGAAGAAGCGGGAGTTTCAAAGCAAGTGAGACAAAAGATACTCGAGCTTGAAAATTTCGGGATAACAAGGTGCAGATTCCTTGTTCGGTAGAACAAACTTAACGTGTAAAAAAATCATACAAGACACAAGAGAGTCATGTCCCCTTTTACTATATTGCTATAGATGCCATTGAAAAAACTACAAGAAAAATGTAAAAAATCGGGAGAACAAGATTACCCCGCACAAGCACCAAATCGATTGGCACTTCCTCAACAACAACAAAAATCAAATCAATTCCCACCATAGAAAGAGTAATGTCCCTTTTATATGATTACAGATGCCATGATCTCGAATTTCAATTTTTGAATCCACGTTATGTTGAATTCGAATATATCATTAGGTGACCTTATGGTTTATAATTGATGTAGTCATACATTTTGATCTTCCATCATATATGAACATTTTACTCCACCATGTGAACATATATATTATAGTCTACCATATGGACTAAATTTGAATCAATTTTCCTTATTTGAATACGATTATTGTCAAGTTATACAATAATTTAAATATTATCTTCATACCAAAAAGACATGCATATAGCAGTAATCATATTTCACTATGAACTACATGTACCATACGCTCTCCAATTCAAATATATGTATCCATTTTATGTTGAATTCAAATCATAGTACATTATTGGTCTAGGTAGCGAGATGTTCGGGATAATCTAAACCCTGTTTTCATACATATAATTTTTGGCTGAATTGGGACAAGTTTTGGTATAAGCCTCTTGCAAAACCGGAGATTCTCTCAACAAGCCTCGTGGTTCCGAGATGGAACGTGCCACCTTTGTGTGCGAAACGATATACGCTGCCTCCCCCCTGATTTTATTTACAGAGGCAGCATAGAACTATATGAGTGCCCTGTTAAATTTTGGAATTATTTCGGGTTCATTTGGCCTTTTTATACATTAATTGAGTTTCTGGGATTTTAATGTGCATAATCTGAATATGAATTGCATGCACATGCTCCGGTGCACCAAAGTGGGTTGAAAAATCACATGTGTGTCCTTGGTTGAATTTCTAGGTCCCATGGGAGAAATGAGAATGAAATTCAAACATCTCAAGGCGTCATGACTCTGCCGAGAACATCGAGAAACTTAGATTTTAAATTCATGTAAATCCAAAACTCGGCTGGAAATCATGAAACTTGGCATGGTGTCATGTCATGGCACTAACATGTTGTGGTAAAAAATTGGGCCGATTTGGAAGCTCGTGGTTCTAAGAGGGAACGTGCGACCTTTGAGTGTGAAATGATATACGCTGCCCCCCTGAGTTTCTTAACAAAGGCAACATAGAACTACATTAGTGCCATGTTAAATTTTGGAATTATTCCAGGTTCGTTTGTCGTTTTTTATACATTAATTGAGTTTCTGGTCATTTAATGTGCATAAGTCAAATTTGAACTACAAGCACATGCTCTCGTGCACCAAAGTTGGTTGAAAAATCACATTTGTGTCCTCGGGTGAATTTCTAGGTCCCATGCAAGAAATAAGAATAAAATTAAAACATCTGGGCATCGTGGCTCGGCCGAGAACATTGAGAAACTTAGTTTTAAAATTCTTGTAAATCCAAAACACGTCTGAAAATCATGAAACTTGGCATGGATGTCATGTCATGGTACTACCATGTTGTGGTAAAAAATGGCCGAATAGGAACAACTTGCAAACCAAAGCTTCTCTCAAGAAGGCTCATGGTTCTGAGAGGGAACGTGTCACCTTTGAGTGCAAAACGATATACGTTGTCCGCCTTGAGTTTATTTACAAAGGCAACATAGAACTACATGAGTGCCCTGTTAAATTTTGGAATTATTCCGGCTTCGTTTTTTTTGACACCTGAAACAGTAGGAGAGGCTCCTACTGTGTATATTAATTAAAGTATCAAAAAATTCTTACAAGATCATAACCTTACATCCATGGCCATGATATAAAACAGAGTATTAGGTGGGGTGAGTAAGGTAAAGGACTACCCTATGGATGTACAAAGTTCTCTAGGAAAGAGGTAACAAATCCTCTGTGTCTCTCCTTGCCCCTATGAATAAGGAGAGAGAAGTCTTCTTTGAATCTTGTTGCCCACGAGCTGATAGAAGGAGCAATGCCTCGAAAATGTTTATTATTCCTCTCTTTCCACAGGCTCCAAGAGGCATACAGAAAATCTCCATGAACATTGGGTTGTTCCAAGCAGTTTTGGCTTCCTGGATCCAAAATAATCTATCTCCTTGTGTAGCCCAAAGGATATGCAAAGTGTCCCAACAAGACTTGCTGAATGGGCAGTGAAAGATCATATGCTCAAGAGTTTCCTCGTCATTACTACCGCAGAGGATGCATCCATAGTTGTCTCCAATATTATAGCTTCTTCTCTTTAGCACATTCCTTGTGTTAAGACAATCAGAGAGAAGTAGCCACCCAAAGACTTTGATTTTCATTGTGGCAGAAGATTTCCAGAGCCATTTGTAAGCTTTATGAGCTGACACATCTCAAAAATAGAATTTGTAGTAACTTTTGGCCGTGTAGACGTCAGATCCCCAGGCATAGCACCACTGATCCTTCCCAACTTCATCAACCTCGTTACCAACATGTGTTGTGATTTGCTGTTCTCAGCTCATCATGGGATTGCATGGAGAGGGGAAGGTGGAAGGTTTCATTGAGATTTTGGCTCCCAAGGAAGTTTCTAACTGAGATATCTTCAAGTTTGGCTCCCCGAGTGAACAACCACATGGGAGATGCCTCGATAAGCTGGAGTATGTTTGAGAATGTCTTTCCACCAGAATGAACCACACGGGTCTGAGGCATGAGGGATTTTGTCCACATAGTAAGTAGACCAAATCAAATCCACCCATGGAACATCCCAATGATTGTAGAATTTATGAAGGTATTTCATGAGCAATGCATCACTTTGGGTTTTAATGTCCAGGACCCCAAGGCCACCACAATCTTTAGGGCGGCACACCATTTGCCAGGAGGCCAGAGAGTTGCACTTGTCTCCGTCATCCGTTTTGTTTGTCCAAAGGGCTTTCCTTCTGATTCTGTCAAGAAGGTCAATGATATTTGGCGGTAATTTCAGAGTGCACAGCGCAAAGATTATTAAGGACGTGATGACAGAATTCAACAAGGACAATTTGCCTTCGTAAGATATCATCGACAAGGTGGAGGAGAGATATCTTTCAACTCCACAGACTAGAGGCATTAGATCTTGTGCCGTTGGTTTTGAAGTACCCATGGGTAGGCCAAGGTAAGTGAAAGGTAGTTTTCCTATCACACAACCAAAAATTTGAGCAATATGTTGAGCAGTGGCAGCATTACAATTCAGAGGAACAAGGGTTGACTTGTGGAAGTTGATTTTGAGCCTAATGGAAGTTGCATAATCAGTTAGAATTTGCTTGACTAAAGTAGCTTGATCAGCACAGGCCGGTAGTAACATGATTGTATCATCAGCGTATTGTATGACTGGATAGTCTGATTAGTTGGGTCGATTGAAAGGCAGTTTCAGATCATTTCTCCTATAAGAATCATTCATAGCCGCTTGAAGTAGGTCATTGACAAGGACAAAAATGAGGGGGGGGGGACAGGGGATCCCCCTGTCGAACACCACATTTGCAATGGAATTGTCGTCCTGGCACTCCATTAAGGAGAACAGAGGATTTGCCCGAGGAGAAAATGTCTTTGATCTAGCCCAGCCACTTATCATTGAATCCCATGTTCTTCATAATTTCAATCATGGCATCATGTTCTATGGTATCAAACGCTTTGGCGAAGTCCAACTTAAGCAAAAAAATTGGTTGCTTAGATTTTTGGAATTGATATATATATTCAAATGCCCACGCAAGGCAGTCTTGGATTGACCTCTTTTTCAAAAAACCGTACTGGTTGCAGTGTATGATGTTGAAAATAACTTTTTGCAACCGATTAGCCAGGAGTTTAGTGATCACTTTTAAGACAACAATTAAGAAGAGTGATGGGTCGGAAGTCATTAACTCCTTGTGGTGCGGCAACTTTGGGAATGAGAGTAATATAACCATCATTAATGCTCTCAAGATTGAGTCCTCCCTCAAAGAACTGATCACATAAAGCATAGAAGTCTTCTTTTATTATGTGCCAACAAGATTTGAGAAATGAGCCATTAAATCCATCCGGTCCTGGTGCCCTGTCGGCCGGCATTTCTTTGATAACGAGGTCAATCTCCTACCTTGTGAATGGTACAGTTAGAGCGTCAAGACCATCGATCCTCGTAATAATACTAGCAAGATTAAATTTCATCACATGCTTGGATGAGGTACCCAGTCTTTCTTTGAAGAAATGAAAGATAACAGACTCCTTGCTCGCATGATCTTCAGCAACCGTGCCATCTTGAAGGGTGAGGGAGGTGATATTATTCCTTCTGTATCTTTCTGACGCCATGGCCTGAAAAAACTTGGAGTTCTCATCCCCAAAATGAACCCAGCGAATGGTGCACCTTTTCTTCCAATATTGCTTCTGGTATGTTAGAAGTCGCAGAATGTGGGCTTTGAGGATAGATCGAAAATTGGTCTCAGGAATGGTTAGTCTCCTTTTGTTTTCAATTGCATCCAGATCAGACAAAGCCTTATTGGAGTTGTTAATGGCAATGGATAGGTGGGAGATGTTCTTGCTCCAACGTTTCAAACAGTGACGCAAGTGCTTGAATTTTTTGTAGAGGATAGTTGCACTGTTGGTCGCTCTGACTGGCTTATCCCAAGCTACTTGGACAGTTTGCATGAAACCAGGGTGCTCAATCCAGTACGGCTCGAATCGGAAAAGTTTACTCCGTGGGATTGTTGTTTCGATTGTGATAACACATAACACACGGGGTGTGGTCTTACACAGGTTTACCTAAAGGTTTAACAATGGTATTGGGGTAAGCATGTGTCCAATTACAAGAAGTAAAGAACCAGTCAAGCTGTTCTAAGAGGGGATCTTGTTGCATGTTACTCCATGTAGAAGTGCGGCCCTTGATTGGTAATTCAATCAAACTTTGTGATCGTATGAAATCATTAAATGTCATCATATCATTTACGTTCCCTCCTAGTTTATTACGGTTATCTGGGCTGCGGATATAGTTGAAGTACCCCACGAGAAGCCAATCTTCATTAGACGAAATATCTAAGGAAAACAACCAATTGGTATAAGTTGTACGTGGGTCACCCTGGCAGGGTCCATAAATATTCACGAGAGTCCAGGATTGTGAGGATTGTGTGGATTGAAATCTGATGACCAGGGCAAATTCCTCTGAAGCAATGACCGTACCAGTAAAAACAACACTATTCCAGATGGTGGCAATCCCACCCGAAGCCCCACGCGAAGGAATAAAAGGAAACTGATCAAAACGACGAGGGCAACATGATTTGATGAACGCATGATCAATAACTAGTTTCTTAGTTTCTTGCAGACATAAAACCGAACAGCCACTAGCAGCAATAGCATTAGACAGAGCTAACTGTTTGTCGCCAGAATTCAACCTGCGAATGTTCCAACATAAACCGTTCCAATTAACCAAAAGACCCATGAGATGCGAGAAACAAATAAATTAAGCAGAGGAGGACGATCCTGCAGCAGAAGAGGCCATGAGTGCATCTACAGTCAGCTCCTCCGCAGGAATGGCGCATTGCACACCCACTTGCTGGATCACCTGGATGGGAGTGGAAGGAGGCACCACATCATCCTCAATTTCCGTGATAACAACTGAAGAAGGAGCTGCCGGAGTGTGCCTTGGTTTAACCTTGGATACTTTCTTCTTAGTGTCAGAGAGAGCATGGACCCGGAAGCCATCGTACTTATTTGAGCGTGCACTGCGCCGAAGGCTAACTGCAGATTCAGGGACCTGGATTTTTCCACGGTAACTTGCAGTTGCATTGCTGTCATTAAGGGCCACCAAAGAGTTATCATCAGCAGAAGGAACAGTGGAGCTGCTCGGCATCAGGGTAGGCATGGCATCCAGGTTGACAGCATCAGTGATTGTCCAGCACTGCGTAGTGGTGATAGAATCAGTATTCTCTCCAGTGAATTGATGTTCTGCAGTGACAAAAAGAGTGCCATTGTGGTCAGACACCTAAACATGGACATTCAGGCTGTCTCTGAATCCAAGACCCGAACTCCAAGGACCAAAAGATGCCAAAATAGGCCTGACAGCTTGCATAAGAAAAGAGGATATCTGTCTCGCTGGTCTAGCGTTATGAAGGAGCAAAGATGCAACCATGTTTCCCTGATCAGACCATGACAAATGCATACCAGAGTTATTGAGGGAGAGATCAATATGAAGTGCTGAAGCAGGTTGTGCAGGAGCCTGACTAGTACTGACAGCGTTAGTACTGTTGTTTCTCCATAGAGTATTCAGTAGGTTAACAGGTACTAGAACAAAGCCATCAGAGTTAACACTGGAACTGGAGCTGCTGTGCTGAGAGATAGAATCATTCCAAGCCATGGCAGGGCTGTCTTGAATGTTGTTCTCTGGAAGCAGACCGTCAGCAACCTGAAGGCCTTCACTTGCAAGCCATGCCTGAAAGTTATAGACAGCAGGAGGGGTGGGGGCAGGCCAAGCTCCCCAGTTGCCTGAAACTGCAAGTTGTTACCTTGGTCAACCACGACATCATCAGCTTCATTGTTAGCAGCATTGTTGACCTGACCAGCTGCCACATTTTGGGCCATCCAGTTGTGGAGTTGAGCCTGATAAATCTGCTCTGCAGTCAGACCCTCCCCAAAGAGAGGATGAGGGACACCATCATCTGGAGGGGGATCTTCTCCGGCCGGCGGCACTTCCGCTAAGTGAGCATTCCAATCGCTGCTACGCAGCATGGTGACCGCAACCGTCCAGCAGTGACGAGTCCCCCCAATCTGCCTCATCACAATACTTTTAGGAACCAATCGAAGATGGATGACCCTAGCTTTTAGCAGAACAAACCTTCTGTCACCTCGTGGGTTATGCCACTCAATCAAAGTACCAAAAGTATCAACAGACTTGTGCAAATAATGCTGAGTTTGATAATCGTACCGGAACCCAACATATAGAATACAAATCTCAGGCCCAAACGTGGTGAGACGCATGTTTAACGCAGCATCATGGGGGACAAACGAGATAACAGTATGTTCGTCTGCTTGAAACTCATCTAGCTCAAACGTGGTGCCCACAACAGAATCACGGATCAAAGAATCATCAAATCCAAAAATGCCAAATCCCTAATGGATGATCTTCGACTTCAGTGGGGAAGAAGTGGGATTCATGGAGCAAACCTTGGATAGTATCCCTGAGAGCTGCTTTCTGATGTTGCGGGATGAACCTGTTAGCTTCTGCGATTGCCAAGAAATCATGGCGGAGAGGAGGTACTGCACTAACCACCATGTCACTCCTCACCTTCTGATCAGGCAGACCAAGCTCCACCGTCATGCCCTGCGGGAGGTTGGGGACGATGTTGCCGGGAAGTTGGCCATTGTTGGTGGCGGAGGCGTCTGCAGAGGAGCAGAGGAGGGCACGCAGGGCGAGGAGGAATGCGTATCGACAGGCAGCCGGGAGGGCTTGGGAACCCAAATCTCTTTCTTGGAGCGCCGTCCTTGGTTGTAGGATGAGGCCACGTGGCATTACCTACCAGTACTAGAGCGACGGACGACAACAGATCGAGCGTGCGGAGTGGGGGGTCGATAGGCAGGTGTGCCGGATTACGGGTTCCGGCAGACCCTCTAGGTTCGAACACTGGGGTGCGCGCGGAGATCTCGCCCTCTACCTACCTGCACCTCACCGCCACGCTAGGATCTAAAACTATGAAAGGAACAACACAAGAGACACAGGGTTTATACTAGTTCGGGCCGCCATTGTGGTGTAATACCCTACTCTAGTTTGTGGTGTGGTGGATTGCCTCTTGGGCTGATGATGAACAATACAAGGAAGAACAGCCTCGCGAGGGTCTGTTCTTGGCTGGTGCGATGAACTGCTAGGGGGAGTTCAGTCGCTCTCTCTCTCTGCTGATTCAAGATGCCTCTAGCCCTGTTCTGGATTCCGGATCCCTCTACCTAGTGGGAGGCTAGTCCTATTTATAGGCAGAGGCCCTGGGCCTCTTCCCAAATATCGAGCAGGAAGGGCGCCAACAATTGGCCATTTTGAAGGGGAACATCTAGTACACTTATCCCGAATAAAGTTGGTCCTCACCTGTCAAAGGCTCTTGTGGTGACGCCGGCTTGGGCTACACGATGACTTCCTTCCTGCCGTTGCGACAGTCTTGGTCTTGTTGCACCAAAACAGATGCCTTTGCTTGATGCTCTCGCCTGCGCTTGCTCCCTTTGCACCAAAGAGGAAAGGAGGACATCATGAGGTGGCGCCCGCCTGGCGCCATTGGTCGTCATGGCTTGCGTCATGGGCACCTCGTGAGGTACCCCGCCTTGATCTCTCCGCCTCCTCGCGAGCCAGCCTGACGAGGCCGTGCCTGAGGAAGCTTCCTGCCGTCCGCCCCGCGAGGCTTGGCCCCTCGCGAGGGTCTTGAGCTTGTGTTGATGAAGATGGGCCGTGCTGGGCCACCCCTTGAGCCACGCCGCAGGCCGCAGCGAGCAAGTCCCAGGTACCCCGTTCCCGAGCACGACAGTAGCCCCGCCCAAAGGCGCGTCTGGACTTGGCTGAGCAGAGAAGCGAAGGGGCAAGTGCGAAGCGCCGCGGGCCCTAACAGCCTACGGCCTTGGGCGCCGCGTGGCGGTTGATTGGACGTGGGTGCCTATACTTCCCCACGACGCCTCGACGACTGCATGAATTGACAAGTCCCTGCATGCAGAGCGGGTCATGATTACCTGTGATCGTGGAGGCTGGCGGTTGGCCTTCCCCGACTATAAGTACGGGACGGCGCCTGCCCTTCCGGTCCATTCCTTCTTGCTTCTCCTTCTTCTTCATGGCTCCGCCAAAGAGGTTCTCAGCCGCGGAGAAAGGAAAGGCCCGCCAGGTGGAGCCTGACTCTCCCCCGCCCAAGCGCGGTCGAGGCCGTCCTCGCAAACACCCTGTGGCTCCCATGGTGGCTCCCCGCGGCCGTGGAGGTGATCTCCCGCGCGGTGACGGGCGGCAGGCTGTTGCTGGTGGGCGCGCGACGGACCCGCGACCCCCTAGGCCGCGCTTCCACTCGGCAGAGGTGCTGCCGGAGTTCATTGGGTGGTCGGCGGAGCCGACTAGCACCCGGCTCCAGCTTCCTTGCTTCCTCCTGGGTGAGCTTCTGGCCGGTGCCCCGGGTGGCCTCTGGCTTCAGGCGGATGGTTGCTGCAGCCGGGCCTCCTGGGCTTCGCTGGAGGCCTCTACAGCCGGGAGCGTGGCCCTGGCCCGCGGCTGGCAAACGTTTGCCCGCGCGCGTGGTCTGAGCCGGCGGTGGACCCTGCACTTCAAGTTCGACGGCGACGCCACCCTCTACGTGAGGGTGTTCGCGGAAGACGGTCGCCGCGCTGGGTGCTGCCCTGAGAACGACGACCGCGGCCGTGAGCCCAGCCCCAGCGACAATGAAGACGACATCGCGCGCGTGGTCGTCGGCGCTCGGGGTTCATCGAGCTTCGACGGCTCTTCTTCGGGCAGCGGCTCCTCCAGCGGTGGCCGCGATCAGCCTCCGCGTCGCCGCGCCCGCCTGGAGGGAGGTAGCAGGTCTGCCCGCCGTCGCGCCTCGGTGAAGCGCGAGATGGAGTCCGTCTGAGCTCCGGAGGCAGTTCGAGTCTCCCCCGCGAGTTGGTGTCGGGCGAGTCGCGCCTGTTTTGTTCTTTTTTCCTTTTCCTGCGCAAAGAGATAGTAGTGTAGGGCCCCGCGGGGGCGAGCTTGGACTATTGCTGTTAATTATCGTACTGTTTCCGCTATTTCGGTATTGTGCCTTTGTGCCACACGCCTGTGCGTAGAAATTACTTAGCTCGGGGTTGCCTGTCGTGGCCTTTGCTTCCCGAGGCCGAGGCCTCGTCGAATGCTTCATGTCCTGCGAAGGTTAGTCTGGAGAGTTAGCTCCCGGCCTCAGCTGTGGAGGCGACTGACCCAGGTCCTGTATTCGTGTCGCGGTGCCCGTGGGGCACGGACTGGAGGGGTGCTCCTGTAGTGGACCCGGGTAAGGAAGCCTCAAACAATAAGGGCAGAAAAAGCTCGCGAGGGTGCCCGCTCTGCTCCCTCGCGAGACTTGCGCGAGAGAAATTGAGGCAGGAGAGCAAAAAGGCAAGGAGTCACAAGCCAAAGATGGCAACAACTTCAATAAAACTTCAAATGGGAATGAACAAGCCAACTACAGAAAGCAATGAGAAAAGCCGCGTCCGCACCTAATCTAGTCTTCGACGTCTTCTCACCAACGCTGAGCTAAGTGCTGCCATCGAGCGTGGGAGGGAGCCCCAGGGCCTGAGGCCGGTGCTCCTGAGACTCCGGGGCGTGTACAGCCCCAACTCATTATTACGTGAGAGTGTCACGGGCGGCGAGCTTCACAGGCATTGGCCTTCTTCACATGCTCTGGGCCTTTTTCAGAAAGATGAACTTCACAGGCCCTTGCCTTCTTCACAGGCACCGGGCCTTTTCCAAAACGCAACAGCTTCACAGGCGCTCGCCTTCTTCAGAGGCTCTGGGACTTTTCCAAAATGCAACAGCTTCAGAGGCATTCGCCTTCTTCACAGGCTCTGGGCCTTTTCCAAAACGCAACAGCTTCACAGGCATTCGCCTTCTTCACAGGCTCTGGGCCTTTTCCAAAATGCAACATCTTCACATGTATTCGCCTTCTTCACAGGCTTTGGGCCTTTTCCAAAATGCAATAGCTTCACAGGCATTCGCCTTCTTCACAGGCTCTAGGCCTTTTTAGGGGTAAAACCTTCGGAGGTGCTGGATGTTCCACGCGTTCTGGACGGGCACCCCCTCCTGAGTCTCCAAGCGCGCGGAGCCGGGCCTGGAAACATGAACAACCTTGAACGGGCCCTCCCACATGGGAGAGAGCTTATGCAGTCCCTCCCTAGAGAGAACCCGCCTGAGCACGAGGTCCCCTACCTCGAGAGTCCTGGGGCGGATGTTGCGGCAGTGGCATCGCCGCAGCGCTTGCTGGTATCTTGCCGCTCGGAGCGCGGCTTCCCGACGATGCTCCTTCCCCAGCACGAGGTCCGTCCCCCGCATGGCGTCCTGCTGCGCCTCGTCGAATGCCAGGACCCGTGCGGAACAACGTCTGACCTTGTGAGGGAGGACCGCTTCAGCTCCATAGACCAGGAAGAACGGGGTCTCGCCAGTTGGCTTGGTCGCGGTCGTGCGGATGGACCACAACACAGACTGAAGCTCGTCCTACCAACCTCAACCGCATGCCTCCAGCTTCTTCTTGAATGTCCTGGTCTTGAGGCCTCTCAGGACCTCCGCGTTGGCCCGCTCGGCCTGACCGTTGCTCCGTGGGTGCGCCACTGAAGCGTAGCATATATGCGTCCCAAGGTTAGCACAGTATATTTTGAAGAGGTTACTGGTGAACTGCGAACCGTTGTCGGTGATGATGCAGTTCGGCACCTCGAACCGGCTCACGATGCCCTTGATGAACTTGACCGCAGAACATGCGGGGATGGTGCGGACAGCTTCCACTTCAGCCCACTTGGTGAACTTGTCCACGGCGACGTAGAGGTAGCGATAGCCCCCTGGCGCCCGAGGAAATGGGCCCCAGGATATCCAGCCCCCAGACTGCGAATGGCCACGAGAGGGGTATAGTTTACATGATCATGCCGCTGGGTCTGGCCCGAGCGACTTGGGGATGATGCAGCCCGAGGGGCGCCCCCAACAAAGTAAGCTAGGAACATGAAGTAAAAGGGGATACACGCCGCAGGGACGGACCCACGCGGCCTGGGAATAATGCAGCCCTGGGGGGCGCTCCCGGCTGGAAATGAAACTTGAAGGATGTCACCTGATAACGTTGAAGACGAAGGGGTGTTGAAGTAGCGAACGTCGTGGGCTGCGGAAGCCGATCTTCATGAGCCCCCAGGCCCAGGAGCCCCGGGAGGCACTGGTGGCTCCTCGTGGACCATCTCCATCTCCGCCAGGACTGCGGAACGCCTGGCCTCATGATCCTCCAGGATGCTCCCCATGAGGCGCTGGTACGTGGCGGCCGCGTTCGGCACGCTGTAGGGCATGCGAACGTAGCTGTGGGGTGGGCCTTCGCAGCGCCCCACGCGTGAGGGCCAGAAGCACTCCTGAGAGGTGGCTCGGTTGAGCCCTGGTATGTTGATGCAGACGCGCAGCCCACCATCCTTGCCTGGATGGGGAGCTACGGGGGGTAAGCGGCGGCTGCCACTCATGACTCTTGACTCCTGCAACTCTTGCGTGATCTGGCTGACGAACTCCTGAGGTTTTGGCCCTCCTTGCCTCGCTTCTTCCTGAGGGAAACGTGCTTTGAAACACGCCTGCAAGTGGTGCCCAAGCGCCTCCCTCGTGGCCTTAGCAAGGTCGGTGGCCCTCCAGGAGAGAGCCCCCAAGCCTTTCTTGAGGAGGGCGCCGGGCACGCCTTCCTATGCGACAGAAGGAGGTGCCCCCTGGATAGGCGCGGACCCCGAGGGGCCTGCCTCCTGAGGGGTCGGGCCTGGCGATGTCTTCTTCTTCTTCGGAGCGGTCTCAGGGAGCCTCACGCTCCTGCGATCTGGGTCTTCAAGTAATGCGGCTTGAAAAGCTCGCTCCAGGGAGCACACCGCGTCTCTTTCTTCACAAGGCACTGTGATGACTCCGCCGCTTCCTGGCATCTTGAGGGGCGTTGTAGCCGTGATGAGTCACGGCCATGAACTTGGCCAGAGCTGGGTACCCGAGGATGGCATTGTATGGCAAGCGAATGTGGGCGACATCAAAGTCGATGAGCTCGACACGGTAGTTGTCACGTGCCCCAAAGGTGACAGGGAGGCGGACCTGCCCAATCGGAACCGTGGAGCCATCGGTGACTCCGGAGAAAGGCTTGGTTGGCTGAAGCTGATTGTAAGGCACTTGAAGATTGTTGAATGTCTCTACAGACAGGACGTTGAGCCCGCCTCCGCCCGCCGATGAGGGTCTGGTGACTTGCACGTTCTTGATGATTGGGGAACAAAGCATCGGGAGGACTCCGCCGTGGTCACAAGACTTGAGCTGATCCGCTGAGCTAAACATGATGGCACACGCTGACCACCTGAGAGGGCGCGTGGCTTTGAGCTTGGGGAGGACTGCATTCACTTCGCGGGCGAACTGCTTGAAGATGCGTTGGGAGGCTGGGGCTTGAGCTCCGCCCAGGATGCAAGAGGTCGCGCGCGGGTCCTTGGCTGCGGCGGCAGAGGAGGGAGGCCTGCATTTCCTTGTGGACAATCCTCGCGAGGCTGATCCCTCCAGTCTCCCTCGCGAGGCTGATCCTGCTAGCGATCCTCGCGAGGTCGGTCGCGCCACCCTTGGTGAGGGCCACTGTCTTCCCAGCGTCTTGCGTTCCTTCCTCCTCCTCGGTCGTAGCCTCGATCATTGTGGTCGGGGCGTCGGCCGATCCTCCCTTCTCGCACGGCCCGGAGCTCTTGACATTCGTTGGTGTTGAGGGTGTGGAGGTCGTGGTACACACAGTACCGGCTGCCCTTGGAAGACTCGGGCTGATCTACGCCTGCTTGGTGTCTGTTACGCCATGAGCACGACAGCCCCTTGCGCTTCACGTCCTTGGCCTTGGATTTCTTCTCTTCTGGGTCTGCGGCTGGCAGCTCGAGGAGGGAAAGGCGCCCTTCCTCAGCCCTGGCGCACTTGGTCGCCAAGTTGAACAGCTCCAAGGAAGTGCACACATCTTCATGCATCGCCAGCTCCTCCTTCATCTTGATGTCACGCACACCGTCGGAGAAGGCTGAGATGATGGCCTCCTGGGTCACCTTGGGAATCTTGAGGCGTGCGTTGTTGAAGCGTTGGATGTACTTCCACAGGGTCTCCCCTGGTTGCTGCTTGATGCGGCGCATGTCACTCACGACAGGAGGCCAATCGCGAGTACCTTGGAAGTTGGCGATGAAGCGGGTGCGCATCTCGTCCCAGGAGGAGATCGTGCCAGGAGCCAGGTTTAGGAGCCAGGTGCGGGCTCCGTCCTTGAGTGCCATGGGAAACCAGTTCGCCATGACCTTCTCGTCCCCGTTGGCGGCTTCGATGCCCAGCTCATAGAGCTGAAGGAACTCCGCAGGGTCGGCCGTGCCGTCGTAGCGAGGAGGCAGGTCTGGCTTGAACTTGCCGGGCCACGCGACGCTGCGCAGCTCGGTGGTGAAGGCGCGGCAGCCTGCTGTGGCCACGGGAGGCCTCTGGTGACGAAGAGCCTGGTCTTGCGGGTCCCCATGCGCTGCAGCTGGGAGCAAATCGGGTCTTGGCGTCTTTGGAGCAGGAGCGTGGTCATGACGAGCTGGTGCAGGGAGCACTCGGGCAGCTTCTTGGGGGCGAGGGACCTCTTGGCAGCTCTGCTCTTGCTGCGGTGGCACCGGACGGAGTGGGTTCTGCCCAGGGGCCACGTGCCTTGGGGCCAGGGCGCCTTCTTGAGGGGGAGGCGGCTGAGGCGCCCCTGGAGCTTCATCGCCCGCGCAGGGCGGGGCGCGGTGCAGCGAGAAGGACGGCGCAGACCAGCTCGGCGACGCGGTCGAGCCACTTTTCATAGACGTCGTCGACTAGGCGGTAGCGCAGGAGCTCGTTTGCCGCGATGAGCGCAGCTCGAGCCTCCATGGGTGCGCGGAGTGCGCGAGATGAAGAACCAGCTAGGGCGAGTGAGGGAGTAGCAGTGCGGCCGTCTCGCTTCACGGATGGATGCTGGGACGATGCTTGCTGCTCATTCCCCGCCGGGCCGGTGGCGGCGTTGACGGCAGGCGACGGGGAACAACGGGGGCGGCCGCCGACGGGGGCCGTCTGGGCGACGCGAGAAGCGAGAGTGGCTCGGCGCTCGGTGCGGGCCCGACGAGCGTCTGACATGGATGCGGTGGTCGGCGAAGAACAGGGCGGCGGAAGACGATTCGCACACTTTACCGGGCGCCAAATGTCGGATATCGGGTTCCGGCAGACCCTCTAGGTTCGAACACTGGGGTGCGCGTGGAGATCTAGCCCTCTACCTACCTGCACCTCACCGGCACGCTAGGATCTAAAGCTATGAAAGGAATAACACAAGAGACACAGGGTTTATACTAGTTCGGGCCACCATTGTGGTGTAATACCCTACTCTAGTTTGTGGTGTGGTGGATTGCCTCTTGGGCTAATGATGAACAATACAAGGAAGAACAACCTCGCGAGGGTCTGTTCTTGGCTGGTGAACTGCTAGGGGGAGTTCAGTCGCTCTCTCTCTGCTGATTCAAGATGCCTCTAGCCCTGTTTTGGATTCCGGATCCCCCTACCCTGTGGGTGGCTAGTCCTATTTATAGGCAAGGGCCCTGGGCCTCTTCCCAAATATCGAGCGGGAAGGGCGCCAACAATTGGCCATTTTGAAGGGGAACATCTAGTACACTTATCCCGAATAAAGTTGGTCCTCGCCAACAAAGGCTCGTGGTGACGCCGGCATGGGCTCCACGATGACTTCCTTCCTGCCGTTGCGACGGTCTTGGTCTTGTTGCACCGAAACGGATGCCTTTGCTTGATGCTCTCGTCTGCGCTTGCTCCCTTTGCACCAAAGAGGAAAGGACGACATTGTGCGGGGTAGCGCCCGCCTGGCGTCCCTGGTCGTCATGGCTTGCGTCATGGGCACCTCGTGAGGTACCCCGCCTTGATCTCTCCGCCTCCTCGCGAGCCAGCCTGACGAGGCCGTGCCTGAGGAAGCTTCCTGTCATCCGCCCCGCGAGGCTTGGCCCCTCGCGAGGGTCTTGAGCTTGTGCTGATGAAGATGGGCCGTGCTGGGCCACCCCTTGAGCCACGCCGCAGGCCGCAGGCAGGCAAGTCTGGGTACCCCGGTTCCCAGAACGTCGACAAGGTGAGATAAGTAAATGCTGATATGTGGAAAGAATCCCAGCAGTGGTTGATTTGACCGGACGAGAATCAATTAGAGCATCGTTTCCCAACGTGGCTGTAGCAGAAATATTTTTGGATGCCAATTGCGTCTCAGGATCAATAAAAATGGGAGACCTGCCTTTTATAGAATTATCCTGACCAAATGTTGCGGTTGATTTTCCAATCACCGATTCCTTGCCATCTTTGGGCCGCCAAAAATATTGTTTGGCAGTAGGATCAAAGCAATTATGCCTAGTGTGTCCCAAGAAGAAGCACCGATCACATTTGAGGTAAGATGGACACTCGAAAAAGATATGCCTATTAGAGCCGCATATAGAGCAGGCCCGAGAATGCGATCCATGCTGCAGGCCCAAGGCACAAGTAGGCCCATTTTTATTAATCTGTTGGACCGGGAGAACACAAGAACAAATGTCATTAAGACACTCTGGGCAAGTAATATTCAGACATAAAGCAGCGTGGTGACCCAAAGAGTGGCATGCGGAGCACAAATTAAGCCTGTCATGAATGTAATCCATAGGAGGAATCGAGTCCAGAGACCAAATAGTCTTAATGTGAGCATCCGAATATCCAAAAAGACGTTGGTCACGAATATGGAATAACATAAAATTCGGAATTTTGTCCCAGATATTCGCATAAAACCGACAACCTTGGAATCTGTAATTAATGTCATGAATTCTCTCAATATTGCAAGGTTGGAAACTGCCAAAAGTAATACCCGCAGATGAGGCAAGTGGGTAATTGCTTGCAATTAATGGTTGACCAAGATTTGAATCATGCAGCATCGGCTCCGGTGACCATCTTGTCGCCGGTGATCTCTCCGGCGAGGTATCAAGAGGAGAGACCCCTACATCTTTGGACAAAATACCAAATTTTGCAAGCTCCAAAGAGGACGAAGGTTGATCAATAGTATCCTGCTTTGTGAACTTAAATTTGGATTTAATAGCCATCGGTGAGTGTTGGGGATATAACTACTGAATGTAAACCGCCCTGATGGGGCCGGGTTATCCTCATCCATAATCAGGGCCCACGAAGGCATGAGGCCCGGAGCCCAGAGGCGGATTAGGGTCCATAAATGTAAAACCGCCTTAGTCATATAACTTGCGCTGTAAGATAAGAGAAAGAAGAGACCGAGCCGGACACTTGTATGAGCCGGCCTCGGGACTTTGTAGACCGACCGGGCGTCAACCCGTGTATATAAGGGGACGACCCGGCGACGGTTTAGGGACAGACAATTCGAGGCTTAGGCGAAGCTATTGCTCCCTAGGCGCCGAAATCACATCAACCCCATCACAAACTAGACGTAGGCTTTACCTTCATCGAAGGGGCCGAACTAGTATAACTCTCGTGTCTTTGTGTCCGCTTTAACCCCTCTAAGTTAACCCGTACGATGGCCCTGCGACTAAGTCCTTTCAAGAGGATATCTGCCGTGACAATTCCACGACAGTTGGCGCCCACCATGGGGCTATCGCACGATGGTTTGATGATCTTAGAGGGCAAGTTGAAAGGACTTCGAAGGCTATCTTGTGGGCCGGATGACTAAGAGTCGTCGCGGCAAGCTCTACATCGACGATGCAGACTGGGGCCCCGAGGCCGGCTCGATTGAGTAAGGGTACCGGGTCCCCTTTGGTGGCATACACGTGTTCATCGGCAAGATCGGTGAGCCAGGGCCTGAGCCGGACATCTACACCGACCTCGTCGAGACGGCTCAGCGGGCGAAGAAGAGTCCTGCCCTGGCTAAACCGGCTGTCAAGCGTGCTTTCGTGGGAGTCATCCACGGAGGAGACTGTGAGGGCGGATCAGCATCTGGCGGCGAAACCGTTGTCTACTCTGATGACGAGTCGTCGACCGGAGAGACCGAGTCTCTGTACCAGCTGCAAGATGGCCGGATCGGGGGCTGTTCCGACAATGAAAGTATTCCGGACCCCTTTGATCTGCCCAACCGGGTTGGAATCTTCATGGCCGGTACACAAGCGACGCTTCACTCTTCGACCGCGGCGCCCATGGTCGCCGGTTCAGCAGCGGTGATGGCAGCCGGGGAAGGAGGCCCTGTGCACCCACCGGCTCAAGTTTTATCAGAGCTATTTGACGCATTGGCTGCGCTCATGGCAGAGGCTAATCCGGCGGATCAAGACCTGCACAACGCAGAGATTGCAAAGGTGAAGGAACAAATCACTAAGGCTAAAGCGGATCTGGCAGCCGCGGACGTGAGGATGGCGGCGGAACGGGCCGCTTTGGATGCGCAGGCTTATAGGCTCATGCTGGATCAGAACGCGTCACATGAAGTCATGAAAAGAAAGTACAGATCCCATTTGCCTTCGGTTTTCGAGGGAAGAGACCTCTTCAATACCCGAGGCGAGGACCAGAATCCGCCGCCGGTGGTGAACCGGCCGGAAGCACCTGGGACGGGCGCGCCGATTCAGCCCCGTGTGATAGATCTGCCTCGGCATCATGCCGGCGCGCCCCAGGCTGTGCAGACACCTCCGGGTCACTACTCCAACCCGATGGATAACCTTGTTGCGGCTGCGGCACGGTTGGAGGCGATTCTAGTCGAAGGCGATTCACCGCAGGCGGTAGAAACACGCCGGGCAAAAGAGCTCCTCAAGACGGCCCTGGCTCAACAGGAAGCGTATTCATACAGTCGGGATTGGATCCACTCCACCCCCCGCCCAAGCCGGAGTTATAGCCGGCACGCATTTAACCGGCCGTATCAAGCAATGCGTGGCCGGTCCGCCTCGCGGCAACAACCCGGCGGGCGGCTTCGAAAACGCTCAAGTGGTGGTGGACCGGGCCAGGGCACGTAGGGAGGCCGAGTTAGCAGCACGACATGAGGATCATCAGCTCGCGCCGGTTCGACCGACCATCTTCGAACCTGGGGTCGCATCTGGCTCTTTGGGGGTGCCTTGCCTCGTCCCCGCTTTACGCAATGTACGTTTGCCCAAGGACTTCAAAGGGCCACGCAAGGTGCCCAATTATACCGCCGATTTGGCCCCCGAAGCGTGGATAGAAAGCTTTGGGATGGCCATGGAGATGCTGGATGTGGACGAAGCTGCGTGT
The DNA here is from genome assembly GCA_021605145.1 of Aegilops bicornis. NCBI lineage: Eukaryota > Viridiplantae > Streptophyta > Magnoliopsida > Poales > Poaceae > Aegilops > Aegilops bicornis. Next base: position 130,197,588 of record CM038673.1, on the reverse strand, counting down.
GCGAAGTATTTCACCATGATGTTAGAAGGTACGGCCCGTACTTGGTTGAAGAACTTTCCGCCCAACTCCATCAGTTCATGGACCCGATTGCGGACCGGTTCATTCAAAATTTCAAAGACACCTGTAAACAGCCCATGTCTGTGGTGGATTTGGCGGCTTGTGTCCAGGCAGAGGGAGAATCCACAACCCATTGGGTGCGCCGCGTTTCGGAAGTTTTACATTCTTCAGACCGGATCAACCCTGATTCCGTGATCTTAACCCTAGAAGGCAACTGCCGGTTCAAGCCGTTAAAGTTGAAGCTGGGTCGCATGAAGCGTTTTTGCAATGACATGGGCACTCTCATGGGCGTTTTGGTAAAGTATGCTGATTCTGATAGTACCAAGGATCCCGAGTCTGAGGAAGACGATGAAATAGGGAAGGGAAAACAGAACAGCAACTCCAGAGGCCAGCAGCATCAGTCGGCAGGTAATGGAGGAAACAAGCGTAAGGCGAACGGTAACATGGGCTTCGTAGCCAACACCAACGCACAGGACAAGGGTCAACGACGCAAGGGTAAGCAATCAAACCGGGGCGGTGCGCCGAATCACAATCCGGATCGTTTGAATTATCTATTGAATCAACCCTGTCCGAAGCATGGGACGAAGGAGGCACCGAGAAACCACCTCTGGAAGGATTGTTACATTATGCAGGAGTTCAAAAGTTCTAATGCTTTCGGTATGATCAAGGGCCCGGCGGCGGTTCAGGTCCGCCCGGTTACGGTGGAGGAAATTCCGGCCCGTGGTTCGTGGTAATCCGGCGGGCGTAACAATCGTAACGATCAGAACAATCAGAACCAAGGTGGTTACAATCAACAACAGCAGCAGTCGGGTTATCAAAGTAATCCGAAGCAGTTGAACGATGGACAATACCATGTCTTTACCACCAGCTTGGACAAGCGAGACCGAAAACTTCAGAAGCGGGCAGTCAATGTTGTTGAACCGGCCGCACCGCATTATCTACGCTGGTCAGAGCAGCCTATTGTATGGAGCAGAGAGGATCATCCTCCCCGGGTTTACAATCCGGGTCAGCTAGCCCTAGTGGTGGCACCTCTTGGGAGGATACAAGTTTACCAAGGTGCTTATGGATGGAGGGAGCAACATCAACATCCCTGTACTACGAGACCTTCCGACGTATGGGGTTAACGGATAAGCATCTCGTGCCGTCCAAAGACAAGAGTTTCATGGTGTGGTGCCTGGCAAGTCAGCATACCCGGTCGGTAAGATAGCTCTGGAGGTGGCCTTTGGCGATGAACATGACTCCAGATCTGAAACATTGACGTTTGAGGTGGTGAAAATTCAAAGCCCTTACCACGCCCTATTTGGGCGGCCGGCTTATGCTAAGTTTATGGCACGGCCTTGTTATGTCTATTTGCAGCTAAAAATGCCGGGTCACAAAGGGACGATAACGGTTCATGGGAGCCGCAGGATCGCTTTGGAGTGCGAGGAAGGTGATGCGGCTTACGCAGAGTCGGTTTGTGCCACTGAAGAGCTAAAGTACTATAAAGACAATGTTGATCCGGCGGATATAACCCCGTTGAAGAAGCCAACTACAGAGCACGATCCGGATTTGAAGTTTACATCGGCGGCTGAGACTAAACTTGTTGATTTTGTGCCCGGCGATTCGTCCAAGCAGTTCACCATCAGTGCTAACTTGGATCCTAAATAGGAAAGCGCCATCGAAGTTCATCCGTGAGAATCGGGACATTTTTGCATGGAAGCCTTCGACATGCCAGGTGTACCGAGGGAACTCATGAGCACACTCTTAATGTTGATCCCAAGTACGCACCGGTAAAGCAGTTTCTTCGCCGGTTTAACGAGGAAAGGCGCAAGGCCATTGGAGATGAGGTTGCGTGCTCTTAGCAGCAGGGTTTATCGCTGAAGTTTTCCATCCAGAGTGGCTTGCTAATCCGGTGTTGGTCCTTAAGAAGAATGGCACTTGGCGCATGTGTGTGGATTACACAGATCTTAACAAGGCTTGTCCAAGAGATCCTTTCGCCTCTCCCGCATTGATCAGATTATTGATGCTACTGGCGGGTTGTGAGCGCTTGAGCTTTTGGATGCGTATTCGGATATCAGATTAAGATGGCGGTTAAGGACCAGGAGAAGACGGTGTTTATCACTCCTTTTGGAGCCTTCTGCTATGTATCTATGCCTTTTGGGCTCAAGAGCGCCCAAGCAACTTATCAGCGTTGCGTACAGAATTGCTTGCACGAACAGATCGGCCGTAACGTGCATGCTTATGTGGATGATATTGTGGTTAAGTCAAGGAAGAAGGAGACGTTGATTGAGGATCTAAAAGAAACCTTTGACAACTTGCGGGTGTACAAGATGATGCTTAACCCGGCCAAATGTGTCTTCGGTGTTCCGCAGCAAGTTATTGGGTTTTCTTGTGTCCAACAGGGGAATTGAAGCTAATCCGGATAAAATTACGGCTATCACCTCCTTGGCTAAGCCAAAGTGCATCAATGATGTCCAGCGTTTGGCGGGTCGGATTGCCGCACTAAGCCGGTTTATTAGTCGCCTCGGAGAGAAGGCCATTCCTTTGTACCAGATGCTGAAGAAGACGGATCAATTTGTCTGGAGTGCAGCCACCGATGAAGCATTGGAGGATTTAAAGCGGCAGTTGGCCAACCCGCCTGTTCTCGCCGCTCCCATTGACAAGGAGCCGCTTCTGCTATATGTTGCTGCTAATGCCAGGGCAGTTAGCGTAGCCATCGTGGTGGAGCGGAAGGAGGCAGGGAAGGAATATCCGGTTCAACGGCCGGTTTATTACATCAGCGAGGTGCTCATTGAGTCTAAGCAGAGATATCCGCATTGGCAGAAGCTGGTATATGGAGTTTTTATGGCAAGCCGGAAGCTGAAGCAATATTTTCAAGGGCATCCCATTACGATGGTCAGTTCAGCTCCCTTGGGCGATATCATACAGAACCGAGAAGCGACTGGGCGGATTGCTAAGTGGGCCATAGAACTTGGGCCGCACGGTTTACGGTATGTACCTCGGACGGCAGTAAAATCCCAGGCACTTGTGGATTTCATTAATGATTGGACGGAGTTGCAAGCGCCTGAAGAAAAGCCGGATCATACCTATTGGACCAACCACTTTGACGGGTCCAGGCAATTGGAGGGCTCGGGGCTGGAGTTGTGTTGACTTCCCCACGAGGTGAAAAGTTTTGTTACGTCCTCCACTTAATGTTCCCTTGTACTAACAATGCAGCTGAGTATGAAGCTTTGCTCCATGGTCTCCGGATGGCTAAGGAAATGAATCTAAGCCGGGTTAAGTGCTTTGGTGACTCGGACTTGGTGGCCCAGCAAGTATCAGGTACTTGGGATTCCAAAGATCCACTCATGGCTGCATATCGTCGGGAGGTGGATATTGTTGCAGGTCACTTTAAAGGATATCAGGTGGACCATGTGGATCGTCGGAAGAACGGCGGCGGATGCTTTAAGCCGGCTGGGCTCTCAACGTAAACCGGTCCCGCCTAATGTCTTCCTTGATGTATCGCACAATCCGTCACCAAGCTTCCTGATGAAGTAGATTTGGCTATTCCTGATTCGGAGGCTCAGTTGGTGGCAGCCTTGCATGTCATTCCGGATTGGACGCTCCCTTATTTGGCATACATGACCCGGGGCGAGTTACCAGAAGATGAGACGTTGGCCCGACGGTAGTTCGGGCGGTTCAAGTCTATGACCATTGTTAATGGCGAAGTTGCATCATTGCAAAGGTGTCGTATGGGCGTTTCAGCGCCAGTGTGTCCCCGAGGAAGGCTGTGAGATATTGCGTGAGATCCATGAAGGGACCGTGGTCACCACGCCGGTTCAAAATCCTTGGTTGCCAAAGCGTTCCGCCATGGTTTTTATTGGTTGACTGCCCATGCTGATGCGGAGGATCTGGTCAAGCGATGTGATGGTTGCCAGAAGTTTTCTAGACGTGCTCACGTACCGACCCAGGAATTGAGGATGATTCCAATTACTTGGCCGTTTGCAACTTGGGGGCTGGACATGGTGGGGCCTTTTAAAAGGTCCAAGGACAAGAAAACACACTTGCCGGGTAGCAGTTGACAAATTTACAAAGTGGGTCGAGGCGAGCCTGTTAGCAAGTGTGATGCGCCACGGCGGTTCAGTTCATAAAAGGGTGATCTTCAGGTTTGGGTTTCCACACGATCATCGACGGATAATGGCACCAATTTGTCCAAGGGTGCCATGAAGGAGTTCTCGTGAACGTGAGCACATCCGCTTGACGCTTTCTTGATGGCCCACCCGCAGTCCAATGGTCAAGCGAACGAGCTAATCAGGAGATCTTGAGAGGTATCAAACCCCGGCTTATGGTCCCTTTACAGAGGACGCCGGGCTGTTGGGTAGAAGAGCTACCATCTGTGATATGGAGTATAAATACTACCCCTAACAGATCCACAGGATACACACCGTTCTTTATGGTCTATGGAGCGGAGGCGGTCCTTCCCAGCGATATCCGTCATGACTCACCTCGTGTGGCAGCCTATGTTGAGGCAGATAACAAGGCTGCACGGCAGGACGCTTTGGATCGACTGGATGAAGAGGGAGATATGGCGGCTGCTCGTTCGGCGATTTACCAGCAGGATCTTCGTCGGTATCACAGTTGGCGGGTCAGAACCAGAACCTTTCAGGAAGGAGACTTGGTACTTCGGCTCATTCAAGACCAGACGGATATGCACAAGCTATCCCCACCTTGGGAAGGGCCTTTTGTGGTCAGCAAGAATCAAGCACAACGGGTCATACTATCTCGATTGATGTTCGAGAGTGTAAAGACTCACGCACGCCGAAGAGGAGACCAATGTGCCATGGAACATAGCTCATCTTTGGCCTTATTATACCTGAGCCATCGGCTCTACTTATGTACATATTATGACAATGTATATATTATGAATAAAGGCAATAAACCGGAGCCTCGGCTAAAGCGGGGTATCCGTTCTGTAAAAATCCGGTTTGGGTACATGGAGTTGTTGTCTCAAAGCAGCCTCCGGTTTAACCCTTGATCTTGCTTTTCGTAAGTTTTTATGTCATCTGGGGCTTGGTCGTGTCCGAACCAATGCAACACCTTTTGATAGGCGAAAGCCACCGGATCACTTGGGGACATGGTCACGCTCGAACCGATCACGCCTCTTGGTCGGCCTAAGGTCATAGAGTCACTTGGGGGCTTGGTCGAACCCGAACCATTGCCACGCCACTTGATCAGCATAATGCCACGGTTTCAGTTGGGGACCTGGCTGACTTGAACCATAGCTACACCTTATTGGGAGCTTGGTCGTGTCCGACCATGGTAACGCCATCTGATCGGCTCAGTAAAGCCTCTTTTGGCAAACATTTTAATCATTGCCTATGCTCCTCTATTGCTCTTATAACTGTCATTTAAATCATTTCAACCAGTCCATTGACGGAATTTGGTTTATTGTTTAATCCGGTGATAACTTTTCCGGTTTGTTTTTTTCCTGTTAAACATCCCATTATGGAGTAACAAGGGGCTTATCAGGACCGGCATGGTTTACACAGTAAACCGGCATTCTAAAGCTAGGAGCTGTTGTTTCCTTGACGGTAATGGTTTATGCAACCTCCGCCGTAAGTGTTGGCTCAATAACCGCATGCCCGACGTGGCGGTATTTTTGTATCATAAAGTTTTGATCATATACATCAATATTTTCTTATATAAGTATATAAGCGTCACAAGCCGGCTGGCGACACAAGCCGCCGTGGCGGTTTAAGAATTTGTGATTGCAGGCAAAATAAATTGAAGGTTTCAATTCGTCAATCCAAAGTATCAGCACCTGCGCGCGAAGGTTACAGACTGAGGGCCTAAAGGCATGTTCAAAAACAAAGTGCTGGCTATTCTATTACAAAGCCTTCCAAGGCCCGGTATTTCGCATGACGTTATGACTAGCATCTTCTGATGCATCACCCAGCTTGACGGATTAAGCTTCCTCGCCGGGTTGACGTGAGGAAGAGGGGGCGTCTGGCGTCGGTTCAACTTCTTCCTCTTCATCACCCAAAGGCCAGAAGTCATTGGTAGACCACCAATCCGGTTTAAGGCCCGAAGACAGCCTCTTCACTTATAAGCTCAGCCGGATCAACATCAGGGACATAAGTGTGCTTACGGATTGGAGGAACAAGGCTCTGCACTTCTGGAATGACAAACTCCACCCGCTTGTTGTTCGCATCGTAGAAAGAGCGGTGAACCGCCAGGTTGGCTTCGCTGCCGATTGACTCCGCCAATGGACGCATCTCCTTTGTTATTCGCTTCAGTATGCGTCATTATCAAAGGCTTCGCCGTTCTCTTGAGCGCTGGGGAAACCCTTGGCTATGTCAGCCGGATCAAGGTCCGCTATCCACGCCTTGGCGCGAGTTAGAGCCAGTAACGTGCCAGCCCGGGCCGCGGATCGTTTCAACTCTTCAAGCTGCGCCGGAACCATGGATAGCTGGTCCGGTGTATCTTTGATCAAGGACGGAGTTGTGTTGTCGTACGATGTGGCACATATGACTCGCTGGGCGCCGGTATACAGCTGCTCAATCAGTGTGTAAGCGGCCTTGAGTTTCTTCCGCACATCAGAGCCCAGATGAGCAATACGCTTCCTGTGCACGGTTTCGCATTTCGAGTTAAACCGGCGGAAATATCAAAACAGTGGTAATCAGGGCAAAATCTCTTACCAAAGATGGCAGAGGTCATGGCGTTAATCTGGCGCTTTAGTCTGGTAAGCTCTTCTGTCACCGGTTTAAGAGCCGTTTCAGCATTTTCCGCCCGTTTTTTCAAACCGGCCTTCTCGATGTCCCAGTTGGCCTGCTCGGATTTATATCACTCCTTGAGCTGTTCCATAGTGGCCAAGGCGGTTTTCAGTTCATCCTTGGCCTTGGTGGTTTCTGCTTGTTGAGTCTCCAGATTGGCACGAAGGTCCTTGAGTTGTACGGTTTGCTGGTATATCTCACTCTGATAACAAATGGAGCACGTTAGTTGTTTCATTATAAAGTCCCAAGCTCAATACAAATATTCAACTTGGCACTTGGGGGCTAATGGCTAGTTGATCTCAGTTTGCTATGGGGATACAAAAATTAAGTGCCGGTTTAACTATGCTAAGTTGAACCGACCCTTGCGGGCTACAGCACTGAAGTTTAAGGCGTATGGGTTTTATACCAAGTTAAGTGCCGGTTTAATTATGCTAAGTTGAACCGACCCTTGGGGGCTACACAGCAAAAGTACAAGAGGGCATAACTCCTTACCTCATAGCGTTCCTTCATACGATTTACCAGACCGGCTTCAAAGTCACGACTTGTGTAGAGCCGGTTCAGAAAGCCGGAGTGAAGTTCCTGGGCAGAGCAGGTATGAGGAAACTAGGATGAACGCCTATGAACTACGAGATGAACAGGAACCTGCAGATGCGGATCTAGGGCTTGAAGAGGGGCCTTACCCGATGCGCAGAACAGCGGAGGAGCGCCGAGAGCCTCTGGTACAATCAGGTTGATGCAGCGGCCTGACCGACGCCATGCTCGAAGGTCGGAGGCGACGGCGGAGTTTCAGAGCTGGAGCGTCGCGGGGAAGAAGAAGCGCGGAAGAAGAAGGAAGAGAAAGGGCCCGCCGGTCTATTTATAAAGAAACGGAGTAATTAACAAGCGCGAGAATCGAGGAGTTAAAAGCGGCAGACGGCGCAGCGGTCGCCTCGATTTCCGGGATAGCATTAAATGAAGGGAATCTTACTGTTTGGGTTTCTTTATTAAGGATGACGTCAAGGTGCCCCGTTGCTGTGGTTGGAGGATGACGTCACGGCGGTTCAAGCAGATGGCGGTTTACGAAATATGAAGGGGGATTCAGAGTTTCCTAAGATGTTGAAGATTAACATGAACAGGTTCAAGTCAATCTGGGGCCTAATGTTGGGGATATAACTACTGAATGTAAACCGCCCTGAAGGGGCCGGGTTATCCTCATCCATAATCAGGGCCCACGAAGGCATGAGGCCCGGAGCCCAGAGGCGGATTAGGGTCCATAAATGTAAAACCGCCTTAGTCATATAACTTATACCAGTAAGATAAGAGAAAGAAGAGACCGAGCCGGACACTTGTATGAGCCGCCTCGGGACTTTGTAGACCGACCAAGGCCAACCCGTGTATATAAGGGGACGACCCAGTGCGGTTTAGGACAGACAATTGAGGCTTAGGGCGAAGCTATTGCTCCCTAGGCGCCAAATCACATCAATCCCATCACAAACTAGACGTAGGCTTTACCTTCATCGAAGGGGCCGAACTAGTATAACTCTCGTGTCTTTGTGTCCGCTTTAACCCCTCTAAGTTAACCCGTACGATGGCCCTGCGACTAAGTCCTTTAAAGAGGACATCTGCCGTGACAATTCCACGACAGTGAGCGAGCAGCCACATCAGTGATATGATCATCAAGATGCCACAAAGTATCAGGTACCAAATGGCCAGTAGAATTGGGCCGAAATAGATTAAAATGGCACACAAAGTCAGGCCAGATTCTGTCCTTGAGACCATAAATGTAATGTCCAACCTTATTGGAGGCCACAGAGAACCTATATCTTCTTCTAGAGAGATGTAAAACGTTGAGACCCAAAGGGTTCCCACCAATGCAACATTGTAAAGCTATGGCCACGGAGTCTTCATTGAGGGGAAAACTTGCCGAGGAGAAATGAGCCACCAAGAAGAACTCTTTGAGCGAACCAGAGGGGGAGAAGTGCACCGAGGAACCAAAACATTGACGCACTTGAGCCGCGACCGCAAGGCCAGGGGAGAAATCCCAATGTAGTAAGCCGTCCATGATGAACTAGGTTAGATATCACCATCGTTGGTCAACGTGTGGTGGAAGCAGGTGGGAGAGGAGAGGAGAGGAGAGGAGAGGGAGAGCCATCGGCCAAGGTATCCTTTATTCAGGATACTTTATTCCGGCTTCGTTTGGCCGCTGTAGCAGAAATACTTTATTCCGACTTCGTTTGGCCTTATTTACACATTAATTGAGTTTTTGGTCATTTAATGTGCATAATTCAAATTTGAACTACAAGCACGTGCTCCCGTGCACCAAAGTTGGTTGAAAAATCACATTTGTGTCCTCGGGTGAATTTCTACTCCCATGCAAAAATGAGAATAAGATTCAAACATCCGGCATCGTGGCTCGGTCGAGAACATCGAGAAACTTGGTTTTAAAATCATGAAACTTGGCATGGTGTCATGTCATGGTAGTACCATGCCGTGGTAAAAAAATTGGCCGAATAGGAACAAATTTTGGTATAAGCTTCTTGCAAATCGGAGCTTCTCTCAAGAAGGCTCGTGGTTCCGGGAGGAACGTGTCACCTTTGTGTGCATAATTCAAATTTGAAATACAAGCACATGTTCAAAGGCACCAAAGTTGGTTGAAAATCACATGTGTGTCCTCGGTAAATTTCTAGGTTCCATGCAAGATATGGGAATGAAATTGAAAATTTCAAGGCCGTGGCTGGGTTGGAAACATTGAGAAACTTAGTTTTTTAATTCCTGTAAATCCACAACACGCATGAAAATAATGAAACTTGGCTTGGTGCCATGACATGGCACCAACATGCTGTGGTAAATTTGCAGTCCAATTTATGGAAGGCTTAACACATTAACAATCAACAAAGTCATTTTGGAACACGTCTGTCACGCTACAATCGGAAACACAAGTATTATTGAAACCGTATGCGTTCTACTTACTAGTACCATTTACGTGCCGCCACGCCGTCCCCATTTTTATTAGCTAGGAGGCGCCGTGCAGGTAGCTATTTGAGTACGAGAGGCGTGCGATCAGACCCCTACGCGTGCTTATCGAGAGGAGAGCCCTTTGACCTCCATCTGCCGTCCACCTCTCTCCCAAGGTCTCCATTAATGGCGCCCGAGCCTCTGTTTAATGGCGTGCCTATGTCTCACTTGACTGAGATTTAAGAGAGAAAAAAGAAAATCTGAAAGCACGGATCTTGATGTAAGATCCGACGGACCTATATAGCATCTACTGCGACTTATAGCATCTACATCAAGAGTTTTCTTCATTCCATCCTCGCAACATTGATCTTCCACAGAAAGATAAGGACGATTAAATGTCTTACATAATTAGAAAGATAATTAAAAAAGCCACATGCGGCTACGCCCGAAATACACAAGGGCAAAAGAAGAAGGAAGACAAGGATCTGGCTCGCTGATCTCTACTTTCTTGATGCGTTGCTGCAGGCCATGGGAAGTAGTCTCCGCAGCGAGCGGCGATGAGCTCTTTCGTGTCCTCAAGACGCTGCTTGAGAACATCCACGGATTCCTCCACCAGCCTTTGGCGCTCGTTGCGGTGCATGTCATTCTCACCCATAAGTTTCTTGACGATGACGCCGGTCCTCTTCAACAAGGCATCGGTCTCCTCCGCTGGTCTACACTTCGGACGATCTTCTCCCTCAGGAGGTCACGTTCGGCCCGGAGCCTCTCATTGCCCTCCCTTAGTTGCCGGATGACGCCGGTAGCCTATTCAAACGAGGCTTTCACATCGTCCTTCAACCTCGCCAAGCCGGAGATCCGATCCATCTGGCTATGGATGATCGCATGCATGCGCCTGTAACAGTCGTCGCCTGCCCGCGAGAAATTGTCCCAGGCCGCCGCGGCGCGGCGGGACATCTCTTCTTCATTCGTGGCACGGCGGGACATCTCGCTGCCACATGGCGCGCCGACCAGTCTGCTGCATCGACGGTGCGGCGGGAGCTCAGTTGTGCTTCAGCGGCGCGGCGGGTCCTCTGTGCTGCTACTTGCTCGTGGCGGGACATGTCGGCTGCTCTCGCAGTGAGGCGGGACATCTCTCCTGCTTCCGCTTCCATGCTCGCCTCCTTGGTGGCAATCTCGACCTGTAACTCACGCTGGCCATGGCGGCGCAAGGGAAGGATGCTGAATGACTTGTTTGTTTTTGTGGATGAGGAGTTGAGGAGGAATGTGCAGTCATCTTGGCATACTAGTATTTATAACCGAGTACTAATACACTGAGTGGGAAACCATTTAGGTTGTGATCGGTGTGAACAGGTTTGGAATTCAATGTAGCATGGTACTAATACGCTCCTAAGTGGGAAACCGTTTAGGTTGTGATCGGTGTGAACATGTTTGCAATTCAATATAGCGTGGAGTAATTTGGAATATGACGAGACGCGAGCTCAAAATTTATTGATGGTTCTAGTTTCGAAGTGCGGCACTATTCCCGGATGGAGTACTTCTTTTCCTACTCCCTCCTTTCCGGTTTTATAGGGCTTATCTCAAAATTTTAGTTTTTCCATTTTATAAGGCTCAATTTGGTTGTTCCCCAACACATGTTCAGATTCCAAGGTGCATTAAATCATTGCATGCAAGTATTAAGAGAAAATTGACCAATGCATGTACTTTATGCATGCATGCATTGCAATTAATGCATTGATAAACATAATTTTTGAGAAAAACAAGAGCATTAATTAGGTGCTTTTGCAAACTACAAAAAATATTCCACCACTCACCATAAATCGGAAAGGAGGGAGTACTGCTGTGTAATGCAGTAATAACTGGCACCGTCAGATACATATCTTACGGTTATGGGGCATTCGACAGAATAGCCGCGTGGCGAGCTTTAGGCTAGTCCTTTTCGCACGCATTAAACCTATCTCTCGACTTCTCGCACGCACCATCGTGCCACCCACACAAACTTGTACTCTGAGTTTAGTAGTATGTTATACAGAAGAGAAGAGGTGCACGCACGCACTCGCCCTCTCACACACGCTGCCTGTTTTTTCTCGAAAAGGAGGATGATGACCCCGGCCTCTACATCTGGGAGTCACACACGATCTCAGAAGCTACTTAATTGTAGTGTTCTCAACCATCCGATTGGCTCTATCATGGATGTACCTATATATTAAAACATGTCTATATACATGTATATTTTGACAAATGGAAGGCATGTATGTGGAACGGAGGGAGTGCTTGTCATCAAAATGGATAAAAAGGGACGTATCTAGAACTAAAATACGTCTACATACATCTCCTTTTATCCATTTTGATGACAAGTAGTACTTCTTACCCAAAGGAACTTTATATCCAACAGACACAAAATATCCATTCGACTGTTGGAAATTACTGATCTGATGTCGAAGTAATTGCTGCATCGCCACCAAAACCCACCATTTCTTAAGCTAAAGTAGACCAAGGTAATCCCTATATTAGCATATTACTAAGATAAACAGAAGGCACTGTTGAAGCATTTAGGACGTGAGCTTGTCAATCTGAATATGGAGGGACACAAGCTTAGCCCCGGCTAGCAGCTTGGGCGGAACTGTCAAGAAGGTCAGCTCCTGCATGTCGACGTCACCGGGATCCTTGCTACTTGTCACCTCCATTTCCACCTTGACGGCGTCGGTCGTGCCTTTGGGCTCCCCGGAGGACCGGTCGCCCACAGCTTGGCCAAGTAGTGCGGCAGTGGGGATGCCCCCGCTCGATGCGTACGCATCGACACGGGCGATAGGGCGCTACCGACGTCGAGCATGCCGCCGACCAAGAAAAACGCGCGGCAGTCCTCCTCCGCGAACAGCAAGGGCCGTGGCTCCGACAGTGGCACTTGCAGCTGGAGCACCTTGTCGTATTGGATCCTGTGCACGGACATGGGATGCGCGGTGCTGATGTGGTGGTAGAGCGCCGGCGGCGGGCCTTCATAGCCGCAGACGGGCACGGGGCATTTGCAGGGCGCGAGCGGACACATGCTCGTGATCAGCGAAGCTTGTGGTAAGTGACGAGAGCCCACAGCCTTTGTGCGGCACTCCACCCTCACCGATTTAAAGGACGGAGTCCACCGCCGTGTTCCGCACGTTGAAGCCACCGCCGCTGGCCACTTCGCACCGCCGCTGGTTCCCGGGTGCTCGACGCGGCAGTCCGCAGCCAGGTGCCCTCCCTTGCACCGCAGAAATCAATTCAACAACACATCAATCAAGAAACCTGCACCTTGCTCAATCAGCCGAGCAGACGAGGTGTATTCAACCTCATACACCGGAGGCGCCAAGGGGCGGAGGCACAAGGGGTAGTGGAGCACGGTGAGGTCCATCGAGACCTTAGAGAGCTCCATCATCGGGTCCTGTTCCTGTTCGGTCTGCATGATCTCACCCTCCTCGTGCACAACCATCTCTCGACTTGGTCCGGGGTATTACAAAGCTTGCCGTCACATGTTTTATACTCCCTCCATTCCTAAATGTACTCCCTCCGTTCGGAATTACTTGTCTCAGAGATGGATGTATCTAGAACTAAAATACGTCTAGATACATCCATTTTCGCGACAAGTAAGGCTGGCCATAGTGGGAGTAACATAAGTAGTATCATGCACTTGGGACTCGCAAACATGCTTATATGGCAGGCAATTAAAGAAGAGAGAGATGGTTATAGTAACATAGGTAGATACCGTAACATAATAAATATGGTGCTACTATGTGTCATGCATGGCAATAAATGGGACCATCTATGATACTACTAATCTATGATACTATGCAATATAGAGGTAGTAACATAGACTAGTAACGTATGCATGTTACTAGTCTAAGTTACTCCCCACTATGACCAGCCTAATTCCGAATGGAGGGAGTAAGTCTTTATAGAGATTTCACTAGGTGGACTACATAGGGAGCAAAATGAATGAATCCACACTTAAAATGCATCTATATACATCCGTATGCAATTCATAATGGAATCCCTACAAAGACTTATAATTTAGGAACGGAGGGAGTACTACTTCAAGGTGCATTAAATCAACACATGCAAGTACTATCAAAAGAAGAGTCATGGCATGCATGCATGTGTTGTAATTAATGCATCGGTAAACGCAAATTATTGAAATATATCGAGTGCGGTGCTTTGATGTGTCGCGTCAACTCGTACATCAACGAGAAGTTTGATTATCCTCTCCTCATGGAATTAACTGCACCTGCCTTTGGCTGTATGACAGGTTGGCCACACACCTGTCGGGCCCACCTATCATACACGCAAAGACAGGAGCATCCCTCCCTCGCCCATAAGCGTGGTGGCTGGCAAGAATAGGAGAAGCTTTCGCTACACGCTCTCTGTCGTGGAATTGTCACGGCAGATGTCCTTAGTGTTAGGACTTAGTCGCGAGGCCAACGCATCTATGTGGTAGCTTGAGAGGGGTTGAGCGGGACGAGAGACGCGAGGTTTTACCCAGGTTCGCCCCTCACGGTGGAGGTAAAAGCCTACGTCCCGCTTCATTGATATTGATGATGATGATCACGGTTACAAGAGTGCTCTAACTCGAGAGCCATTGTCTAAACCTAACTTGTCCAACTTGTGGAACTTGTCCCTCTTTGGGGAGCCCTGCCCTCCTTATATATGTTGAAGGGCGGTTTACATGTGGAGTCCTATTAGGATTAGGACTAGTCTATCTCTAATACAAATCGGATACAAGTCCTGGTCTTAACTCCTTGTAAAATACTCCTCATGCCTTTCCTGTTAAACCGGCCCACAATAGTTGAACCGGCCTTCTGATCCGCCGCCGGGTTACTAATGAACCGCCAAGACCGGGCGGGTAGCCCGTGAACCGCCAAGCTCCGGGCGGGTTACCAAAGTGAGTCTGCATCGGCCGGGTTAACTTCCGCCGGTTTACACCAAGGTATATCCCCGACACTCTCCCTCGCACGCCGTGGACATGCAGCAGTTCAATCGGTGTCGATGGCGGAAGCGCATCGTAGTACTCCTCCAAAGGCAAGAGTACACCATCATTGTTTGACTTCCTTGAGAGGCGAAGAGCCAAGCGCAGCCCGGACGCCGTGGTGGCGCTTTCATGTAGAGTAGTCTAGATAGCGTGTACCGTGCTCGTAAGCTTAAAATCGTTGGGGTCGGCTCCAAATGTTGTCGCCTCGAAGTTTTTTTAAATTAAAATAGTCTTCGCCCTACCACACCCTGGTGATTGTAGTTTGCACGCTCATCTGGTCAAGATAGGAATATATATTTTAATTTGTTTTTTTTCAAAAAGGGGGGACTCCCCTTCCTCTGCATCAGAACGATGCATACGGCCACATATATTTTAATTTATGCTGTGTAAATGTTAGAGGTTGCAGCAAATATATTGTACACATCGGGTCTTTCAGCCAAGTTTAGAGGCAAGCATGTGGGGCCAGTGCTATGATGTGTCGCGTCAACTCGTAGAACGAGGATAAGCTTGATTTTACTACACACCTTCTCCCTCGCCCATGCGCGCTGTTGCTCGCAAACGAGGACAGGCTTTTACTTAGTAGTACTTATATAACAAGCTATCCGTCCCGCTCGCGGTGGACGGACATGCAGCAGTGGATTCGACACTGTAGAAGCAGTAGTAGTAACATCATTGTTCGTCTTCTCGAAGAGGCGAAGAGCCAAGCGCATTGCGAACATTGGAGCACACATATAGCCAGCCTCTTGCGTGAGACAAAATTGCTATGTGAGACCACTATTGTACTAGTACGTACAACTACTTGCTAGTATAGCTCTGTAAACCAGAAAGGAGTATTTGCCCTTCTAGAGATTTCAACAAGTGACTAGACTACACCGAGACGGAGTACATATGGAGCAAAATGAGTGAATCTGCATCGTAAATAAACACGCATTTAGTTCTATCGCTTTCCTCTCCGAGGTGCACAATATTGAGTATACCGACTAGTCTCTTTTTGACACGCATTTACGCGTTGTTTTTTGACACAAGATGCACGCAAGCGCTCATATACACGCGCATACACTCACCCCTATGAACGCACACACGCACGGCACTATCATCTTTAAACTTATAAAAAGCAGAGTTGGTGATGATGGTGTGCCTGCCATCCTGCAATATAGGCCATCCGATCTATATCTAATGGATAGGAAGGAAACTATGACAATTTACCCGCACTCCTCTCCACATTTGCAGATAAGTCCTTCCCTCATTCATCCTCCCCCCCCCCCCAAGATAAAATACTCATACAAATGCATCTTCATGTTCCGTGCACCGCACGGGCATCTTGCTAGTCATCTTGAAATTTACGAAGTCACCATAGGCACCTCGTCGTCGACGGGTCCATAGGTGCTTGAATGCCAAGGAGGAAGAGGGTAGCGGTTCTCGAGACGTTGAACGGTCAATGATGCATCCTCAATTACATGTAGAGGGAATTAATTGGAGAAGCAAACTAGAGCCAGCACGATGTGAATGCAAAAGAGTTTGGACTCTCATATAATAAAGGCGCCCCACCACTCCAATCCATCTACTCCCAAGTCTCTGCGCAACACTGTTCACTCCAATCCAAGACCAAGTGACCAGAAGCCACAAGCACCTATGGAGGCGATGGACGCGAGCGGCAGTCGGCTATGCCAAATCATCCAAGGCACCGGCCTGCGGCCCCGCACCGCGCAACATTTCCAGACGGTGCTAGCGACCACAAGCATCGTAGCCCTCGCCGACGCTGGCTTTGCCTCTCGCATGGACGACATGATGGTCAACTCCATCCGCAAGTTCACCGCCATCCAGAAGCACGCGGACGACCTTGCCGCATCGCTTCCAAATTTCGCGCCAGTGCTCCTCATTGCCTGCCACCCTCATTGGCCTATATGGTGACGAACTCTTTCAAGCCCCGGTGGCCCTGCAGGTGCCGGAACTCGCGACGAAGAATGTGCACCTCGAGGTCGCGCTCGCCTCGCAGCGCCTCGCCATGCAAGAAATCGTCGACCTGCACATCCACGTCTACGACAAAATTGTCTACATAATCCACTACAAGGCAAGCGAGGACAGAAAGACGTTGGCCTTCTTCCAGCGGCTGGAATCTTTGGACGCCATTGTTCAGAAGCACGTCGACTTGGCCACGAAAAGTCAGCTACTTAGGCGCCGCTCGGTGGGCGGCGCCTCGAGTCGAGGAGGTGGACGCTGCCGATGGATGCATCTCTTCTTCTTGCCTCCTCAGAATCAAAGACCGCACCGCCTCATGGCCTTAATGTTTTATTAGTATAGTACTCCCTCCGTTCCCAAATATAAGTCTTTCTAAAGATTCCAGCAAGTGACTACTACATACAGAGCAAAATGAGTGAATCTACACTCTAAACTATGTCTTCATACATCTGTATGATGTATTCCATTTGAACTAGTATCTAAAAAGGCTTAAATTTATGAACCGAGGGAGTATATGGCATTTTTTATTCCAGCCATAACGTTTTCACTGTGAGGTGGGGCCGCAGTTGAGCAAACCCACCCCACCCACCCAAGGCCGGGCCGAGTTTAGAATTAGAAGAGAGAAACGAGGGAGGAGAGCTAGTTGTAGCACGGACGCTGTTGTCAGATGGGACTTGTGTTTATAGATAGGAGTACTGAGCACTCATGCCTCTTTTTTTTTGAGCACTAGTATGTCTAGTACCACTAGTTGGGTGCGTGCGACCTATAGCTGTCATCACTTTAAGTCTCCTTTTCGAACCGCGGCTACGCTTCACAGTACATATTTTTTCACGCATTTATCCTCCTATATGTACTCCTAGGCTATTTCCACGTGCTCCCATTCACGACATGTGGGACATAGAGCATCTGGGTCGTAGTGCATGCACGACTCGGAGCATATGCCAGGGTACTTTACATTTCAAACCTCATGAATTACATGCAAACCCCCCGCGGAAGAATAAATAAATCAATGAATTACTACATGAAACCGGATTATTTTCGTGGAAACCGGAGCACGTTCATTAAATTTTGGACATAACATATTTATAAAAAATGACCGGACCTAAACCAGTCTAAGTGCCTCTTTGAATTTTCCCAGAAAAAAGGGCCTCTTTGATTCGCAGGATACTGAAAACACAGGAATTCGCAGGATACTGAAAACACAAGAGCATATGATAGCGATGAACCGAGACGAGGAGAACTCTAACTCAGTTATAGGTTAGAGTTAGATTCTAACCCTGAACTAACTCTAAACCAAAGAGGTGTATGGATGGCAGGGTTAGATTGACAATAAATGCTCTATCTCAATCATTTGACTACTTTAGACCCTATTTTTAGTTAGACTAAAATAAGTCCCTTGGATCCAAGCACCCCTCTTGGTGTGGCCGGCTCTTCCGTGGCCTCCTCCCGCTCACAATTGACATAAACGAAGCATCTATACAAATCAAGCATGCAAAACATGATAATTTATACTTTGTCCATACAAATGAGATATCCCACTTAAACATACAAGTCGTCAATCAAGCTTCACAAAATAAAAAAACACTTCATGAAACAAAGAATGAGCTAACTCATCACGGAAGTCGTTAACGATAGGGAGGAGCACGCCCTCACGCACCGAGGGAGGAGCTCGCCATCGTCGCCTGGAGGAAGGCTCAGAGATCCCAAGCCCGAACCCCTCCGACGCTGCCCTTGCGAAGTTGAGGTCGACACCGGCATGGGTAGAAGGCGCTTGTCGCCAATCGGGAACTTAATCTTTGGGCCTCTAGAAATAATGCAAGCTCAGAATTAAAATACCTAGAAAGGTGAACTGAATCTTTGGGCCTCTAGAAATAATGCAAGCCTGAAACTAAAATACCTACAAAGGTGAACTGAATCTTTGGGCCTCTAGAAATAATGCAAGCCTGAAACTTAAATACCTAGAAAGGTGAACTGAATCTTTGGGCCTCTAGAAATAATGCAAGCCCAAAACTGAAATACCTAGAAAGGTGAACTGAATCTTTGGGCCTCTAGAAATAATGCAAGCCTGAAACTTAAATACCTCGAAAGGTGAACTGAATCTTTGGGCCTCCAGAAATAATGCAACCCTGAAACTGAATTACCTAGAAAGGTGAACTGAATCTTTGGGCCTCTAGAAATAATGCAAGCCTGTGAAAGACCTAGAAAGGTGAACTGAATCTTTGGGCCTCTAGAAATAATGCAAGCCTGAAACTCAAATACCTAAAAAGGTGAACTAAATCTTTGGGCCTCTAGAAACAATGCAAGCCTGAAATTGAAATACCTAGAAAGGTGAACTGAATCTTTGGGCCTCTACAAATAATGCAAGCCCGAAATTGAAATACCTAGAAAGGTGACCTGAATCGTTGGGCCTCTAGAAAGATTTATTACCTCCTCAAGCAGCATCAAACAATTCCATGTGTGCACCACAAATCTATAGCAAGTTTGATCAGGATCTACTTTTCCAAATCAGAATTAGCGCTAGAGCAAGCAAGATCAATGATATGGCCATGAGACAGAGAAGGAACAAACAAACTCACCCCTCTCGCGACCTCCCTGGTAGATGCGCCGCCGCCGCGAACACAGAGGGAGAAAAACGACTGGTGAAGAGGGAGCGGGGCGGCCTTTGAAGGTCGGAGGGAGAGGGCGGCCGGAGTAGGGTGGCGGTGGCCGGAAGGAGAGGGCGGCCGAAGGAGACAGAGGGCGGGCGGTGCTTGGGCGGGTGGCCCTATGGGGAACAGAGAGGAGTTGTGCGAGAGGGGGGAGCGATCTGGTGCGGGTAGGTGAGATTTTTTTAGGGGAGCGATCTGGTGCGGGCAGGTGAGATTTTTTTAGTTCTCTTTTAGTGGGCCCGAGGATAACTAACCCAATTAGAACCTCTCCATCAGGCTAGTTTTTTTAGCTGGGTTAGAGCAAACTAGCTCAAACTAACCCCTCTTGTTTCGATAATTTGAGGCTATTTCAACCCAAACTAGCTCTAACTCAGGGATCCAAACAAAGAGGAGTGTTACTGTACATGCTACAGTGTAAACCGTAGCACATTGTTTTTTATGGCCATATCACCACATTGTTTCTACTACTGGTTCACTGGGCTACCGTGGTTCACACGTCTGGTTCACTGGGCTGCCGAAGTTCGCACTCCTCGACCTGAGTAGTACTCCCTCCGTTCCTAAATATAAGTCTTCGTAGATATTTCACTCTGGACCACATACAGATGTATATAGATGCATTTTATGTGTAGATTCACTCATTTTTCTCCGTATGTGGTCCATAGTAGTATACAACCGAGTACTTACTGTATGTTTATTCACCCGTGGGGTTGTTCAATGAATGGAGGGGCGGGGAGCACAAGTGAACAATACTACCTATGTCCGGGTTTATTGGTCCCCATTGTATTTCGTGCCAAAATTTGACCATAAATTAAACTAAGAAAATGTTCACGCATGTCACCAAACATTATATTTTTCAAAACTATGTTCAAATACGAATCCAATGAGATAATTTTTCTTGACATGCATTAACATTTTGTTAGTTAAATCTTTAGTCAAAATTTGGCACAAACTATAAAAGGGACCTATAAACCAGGACGGAGGTAGTACTGTAGTAGTAAGTAGGAGTCGTAGAGTAGTCACCTTAAATAGAGAGTTTCTTTTCTTTAATGCCACGTACACAAATTGAAACGCTTGTTGTGGAGAGAAAAAAGATAATCACTCCACTATATATGGACGCAGGGGACTAAGCGCTTGCTTTACTAGGGTTGCTCTCTTCATTCTCTCATCCTCTCCAGATATAAACAAGACTGCGGTAGCAACATTTTCTCTCTACTCACCGTTGGTCACAGATCCGGCCTGTCACAGCCCCAGATCAACCCTAGAGCTTGTTTGTAGCTAGTAGCATTGCATCCATGCATCATGTTTAACTTCCAAGAAATTTGAAATGGGGATGATCAAGCCCTAGCACTAAAGCAATTCAAATAGGTTTAATTTCAAAAAGGTGAAAACCATACCCAGAGGTGATGGATATTTTTCCAAGACATTTTGGGTTTTTGAAAATATTTTTGAAATGAAACCTATTTGAATTGCTTTAGTGCTAGGGCTTGATCATCCCCATTTCAAATTTCTTGGAAGTTAAACATGATGCATGGATGCAATGCTACTAGCTACAAACAAGCTCTAGGGTTGATCTGGGGCTGTGACACGGCCGGATCCCTTCGGCCGGTGTGTGTAGAGGACTAAAAGGTGCATCATTCACGCGGTCATCACCGCCGAGGGAGGAAACCCACAGCTGCCGGAGGGGCCCGATCATCTACCCGCTGCTCTTCTCTCGACACACTGCCTGGAGGTCCTCCGACCTTCTTCCTCCCTGCCAGATTGTCCATAGATTCGACTCCGCCACGACATCCCGCGACCCTCGTGTATAAGTTCTTCGAAGCTGCCTTGCTCTACCGCCCCAGCTCCCCACGTGTTCCAGATGTGCATCTTTTTCTACTCCCATCAGCTCTTCCAAAGCCACCTAAATTTTTAGTACTATTAGAGGTAAAGCTACTTCATGCATTCGAATCTAGGGCTTTGTTCAAACAACGAAGAAAGGGGGGAAAGTTGTAGCATGAATCTAGGACTTGATTCAAAGAGGAAATAATACGGTGAAAGTAGTAGAGACCGGATACCTAGCCGGTCTCTTGGTTGAAAAGGGAAATAATGGGAAAACGCAGTACAAACTGGATAAGGAACATATCTATTATTGGTTTAAAAAAGGATAGAAAGTGGCGGCTGGTGGACAAGTCAACAGAGTATGTCCAGGATTAGATTTGCTGCCATCACATAGTAAAAGGTCTCCAGGATTAGATTTGTTGCCCTCACATAGTAAAAGGTCTCAGGATTAGATTTGCTGCCCTCACATAGTAAAAGGTCTCAGGATTAGATTTGCTGCCCTCACATAGTAAAAGGTCTCAGGATTAGATTTGCTGCCCTCACATAGTAAAAGGTCTCCAGGATTAGATTTTCTGCCCTTACATAGTAAAAGGTCTCCAGGATTAGGTTTGCTGCCCTCACATAGCGTGAACAAGCTCGGCATCACCACTTTATGCCTCCTTGTAGGTACATTGTGCTGATGCGTCCACTGTCACATGTCCTTATACCAACCTTTTGCCCTTGTTAATGTAAGGGCGCATGCAAAATGAAGCGATCACACTGTTACCTCAGGGACATGTCTAACCAGTGTTATTGTTAATCTAATGCCTGTAGTGATAAGATGCAATTAAACTGTGTTACAAATGGCACTCCTGCTGTTTTCCCTAGTATGATAAGTAAGTTGCTCCTTTACGCTGCTGAGTTTCCTGGTGTCCCCACGGTCCCATGCCCTTAAACCAACTCTTTAGCTGCTGTTGATTTATCGTATACCGTAAACAAGCAATGCCACCATTAAAGTAATCCCATATCCGAGGAATCTCATAGTTGATCGTAATGCTTCGGTAACATGAAGCATTGGCCGACGCTTTTAAAATTTCTACCGTCTCTTGCGTGATTGCCATGAACATAATTAAGATGCTTCTTTTCATTTTGTATATGTTTCGTATATTCTTATTGACCAGCAACTGTTTACTTTCTATCATTTTGTGCAGATACTGATATCCATTTCACCTTGTTGCAATTGTGACCTTTTGGTGAACTGCACAAAACACTTTTTTTGGAATGAGTGTCTTGTGCAGTTCAACTAAAATGTCACGTGGGAAACATCTCTCAATTTTGGTGGAACTGAACAAAATGGTGATTGGAGTTTCCAAAATCTCCGTCAAGTTCTGCTGGTAATCTCGTGCAACATTTTATTAGCCTTTGCAAGATGGAGCCATCACTGTCACCACAATGGCACTTTATTTTAGTGGAACTGCACAAAAGGATAAGAAAATTATAGTTGCACCGCATATGAGCCGACAACCAACCTTAATGTTCCTCAATTTTAGTGCAACTACTAAAGAAGAACCTGCCAGCTCACAAGAGCAAGTACTTCTTGCTAGCTGAATGATGCAATCTTTGCTTCATTTCGTGTGAACCACGTAAAAGGCGCATGAATTGAATCATGGAACTCAGTGCAGACCTCATCCTAGTGGAGCTGGAGGTTGAGTTCAAGGAGGCCACTATTAAAGGGAAATCATGCTCTCCTGTCTCCTTGTTTGTGTTGTGCAAACATGCTGTGCAAACGGGAATACTCAACTACATATGTTGTGATGGTCAAGAGCATTCGCCAAGTTCTTCGATTGTATGACATGGCTAGCCAAGATGGATTTAATCCCGATATTCACTTTATCAAAAGGCTCTAATGGGTTGGTTCTGAATCTTGCAAGATGGGAATCAATGAGATGTGTAGGCATCTTTGTTGTACTTATTATTTGAATCTCATTTGTTGGTTCTGAATCTTGCAAGCTGGGAATCAATGAGATGTGTAGGCATCTTTGTTGTACTTATTATTTGGATCTTATTTGTTGGTTCTGAATCTTGCAAGCCGGGAATCAATGAGATGTGTAGGCATCTTTGTTGTACTTATTATTTGGATCTTGTTTGTTGGTTCTGAATCTTGCAAGCTAGGAAACACGGCATGATGATGCAGAGGACATCAACCATAACAAACAGTTCAAACTTGGTAGTATTATCTTTGTAAAAGTGCGACAAATGTGCTGATCGTGAGCGTCCTGAGAATAATAATTCTAATTGTTGTGCATGTTGATCCCGTGGCACTAATAGAACAAGCCAATGCATTGCTTCTTTTAAGTATAAATTTCTATTAAAGCTAATTAAATTTAAGTAAAGTGACCACTATCTCCTGTTATTATAGTACCAATACATACCCGCTCGCGAACCGACGTGTGGCCGGAGTAGGTTTCTTAATGGAGGCATTTGAATGCGCCGAGGGTGCATCTTCTGCCGGGCGTGCAGCGGAGGAGGAGGAGGGTTGTAATCATGTCACATGTACACAATCAACTTCATCGTTGAATCCAGTTCCCAAGAGCTGAAAACGAATCTGCCGCCGCCTACACACTCGCTCACTCGAAGAGACTTTAATGGCGATCCAAGGGTGAGCTCACGGATATGGACTTCAGCAAGGAGTTAGTTCGCTGTTCAGTCCTATGGCTGCACCAAGTTGAAGGTGATGTACACCAACGACATGCACTCGGTGAAGCTCACCGCCTCGATCCTATGGCTGCACCGGTGTTCGAGCATTCGCCGTTTCATCGGCTACCGATCGCACCTTCGCCACGGTGGAGAGAAGGAAGAACGTGACGATTCGCCATCCGGTGCAACAAGCTTGTCGACATCTAGAAGCAATACAAGATCATCAAGAACCGCAGGAGAAGGACTCCGTGGTTGACCTCGCTGAGACCATCATCGACCCCTGATACGCCAACATGAAAGAAGATGACCTGAACACGTGGGAGGTACCTCTGAATCTATCCTACATAACCTACGCGGCCAAGGACGCATACGTATGCTACGACATGTACATGAAGATCTTGGACATGAGGGCGTGTCTGCTTCCCATAACCGACGAGTACACGGACAGCCGCAGCGTCATGATCAAGCATGCCAGGAAGGTCTAGATGTTGTACTTTATCTGTTTATAAGCACCTTTATCATCTGAGTGTTTCATGCATTAGCCTATGTGTCGTAATTATCTGTTTTGTCCGAAATATTTCTTTTAAGAACCCATTAACCTGATTGTTTTTTTAGTGTCTATTTGCTTATGTATGTAAACTAGTTCACTTGTCCGTAAAAAAAACTAGTTCACTCGGCTGCCGTGCTTTGAATCTCCTTCCTCCCAACATATTCCTCTCCTTAGGTGGACCCAGCAGGTCTCTGATTTTTCTCCCACTTTCTTTTTCGATGTAAACTGAGTTTTCTCCTACTACTTTCCCCTAGAACCAACTCAACTGTCCCACGTCAAGCCTAAAAAATAATAATACCCCACGTACTATTAACTCATCAAATTTAAATGATATTTTATGTCGTAAGTTGAAAGTTCTTACAAAAAAAAATAATAATTGTTTACATATAACTTGCCAAGTTAACTCCTAGTGATTGCGTACATAAGCTTGCAAAGATTTTACTAACGTGCAATCATGTGTTTATGTTTTTATAAAATTTCTCCGTCTAGCCCAACATGATATTTTCACCCAGCCCAAAGAAGTCCGCTGGATTTCGAGAAAAATGCAAATGGGATTTAAACGGCTGCATAGATGCTACATCATTGTTTCACCCAGCCCACCAAATGGACTAAAAAAACAAATGGACCGGCTGACATGTGGGCCAGTAGGTCGAGGCCTAAGAAGGCGTTGGACTTACATCCAACGGACGGCATTCTTCTTCAATCTCTCATCTTCTTCCCCCAGCGCTGCCGGAACCGGGCCGCTCCAAATTTCTTCATTCAGGTGTTGTTTTATGCGCCTCAACAAACGCTACCCCGCAGACGGCCAGGCCATCCCTCCACTCCGCACCTCCTGTTATTCTCACGAGTGTAGGCCCACCCCGCAAGAACCAGTCAAGTTTCCCACTCCTCTCCGTCTGCGACTCCACCGCCGTCTTCCCCATCTCCGGTCATTCCATTGGGCCTTGCCGTCGTCCACCGCCTCGGTGCGCCGTGGCGTGGTCAACATACGAGATTCATCGGAAGAGGATCAGATGGAGAGCTCGACGGCTGGGTCCCACGAGGTCCATGGTCGCATGCAAGGAAAGTTCCTCCTTATTACGCCTTTGTACTTTGCATCAGACGTGGGAAGGGCTTCTCAGATTTCGCAAAAAATGTCCCCCGCTGATGTGTCGGACCCACCAGCTATATCTTCGCACGCAAGGAAGTGCCTCCTTATTACGCACCAAAAATGAATACCCCTCGCTAGCTGGGACCCACCATAGTGGGTGGCTGACTTAGGGCCAACTAAGTTGACGGGGACGGAGGGCTTTGTCAACTTAGTCAATATGAACGATTCTAGCTCCAGTGACCGTACGATGTCCATCCAACGGCCATAGTGCTTCTGCAACCTCTCGTCTTCTTGCTCCAGCCGCCCAAAGTAGCGCCGGTCGTGCCGCGTGCTCCTGCCTCTCATGGTCACCAGTGATGCCGTGAAGGCCTCATCGCCTGCATTACTCCCACCGCTGGCCCAGGTATCCCTCTACTCACCCACACCCCTATTATTCTCAGGATGACAGCAGCCTCACGCCGCAATGAACGGTGAACCCCCGTACTCCTCTCCGCATGGGCATCCACCGCCGCGTCTTCCCGGCTCCGTCGTCCCCTTCCTAGGCTCGCCGTCGCCCACCGCCTTTGGTGCTCTCGGCGTATGCGTGGTCAATGTGGTCAACGACCGACTTCCATCGGAAGAGTATCAGACGTGGAGAGGCCGATACCGGGTCCAAGGCCACATCCCGCTTTTTTGTGATTTGCCAAGTAAGTCGCTTTGGCAGGCATGTTGGGGTGCAAATCTTTCAAGACGAGGAGAGCTTCATTCGGCTGGACGAGAAAATGGCCTATCAGTAATGAGAAATGGGCTGTACATTTTTAAAACACATCAAACCGGCAATTAGTTTCAAATATCTTTTTTTCATTTCGAGATTTTAAATTACATTAAGTTTTATGCGTGGAGAATTTGTTGGATATTATATTGATATAAATTTATTTTTAAAATCAGTTTGAATGTGAGTCAAAATTTCGGGATTAAAAACATTTCGGACCGCACCAAAATTTGCAAAATTTCGTATAATTTTTTAACCGTGGCCACAATATGGGCTGTAATGCTAACAAAAAGAATATGGGCTCCAAAAAAAACCTTAAGAATTAGCAAATGGGATGTAAATTATTAGAAATATGGGCAGATGGGTTGTATGCTATTTTCCACAGATTTGAGGCTTTCCTAAAAAAAAGGTTGACGCATAAGTAGTGACTGTTGGATGTCCATCCAACGGCCGTCGTGCTTCTTCAATCTGTGCTCTTCTTGATCCAACCGCTCAAACAAGTGCCGGCGGGACTGCCTGCTCCCTCCTCCTCACAAGGCTGTCTTTGCCCGCAGACAGCCTCACCGCCCACCATCAGATTCCCATCGCTGGCCTTGCCATCCCTCTACTCACCCACACCTCGCTGTTATTCTTCGGCGACAAAGCAGACGAACCAAGAAACCCTCAGACAACAGATTCTCCACATGGGAAACAACTGCCGAAGTCTTCCCCGCCTCCGTGTCGTTCCTTCCTAGGCCTCACCGTTGTCCACCGCCTGGTGCTCTCGGCGCGGCCAGGTCAATGTGGTCAACGACCGACATGCATCTGAAGTGGACTATACGTGGAGAGGCCGACAGCTGGGTCCACGGCCGCACGCAAGGAAATGCCTCCTTATTACGCGCAAAATAATGATTACTTCACCTAACATTAGGGACCCACCGAAAGGGCCTCTCAGATTTCACAAAAACGTTATCACTACCGACAAATCGGACCCACCAGCTATATCTTCGCACACAAGGAAGTGCCTCCTTATTACGCACAAAAAAATGAATACTCCCCGTTAGCTGGGACCCAGTATAGTGGCAGGCTGACTTGTGGGCCTACTAAGTTGACGGGGACCGGGGGCTTTGTCAACTTAGTCAATATGCATGATTCTAGCTCCAGTGACCGTACGATGTCCATCCAACGGCGGGAGTGCTTCTTCAACCTCTGGTCTTCTTGCTCCAGCCGCCCAAACCAGCGCCGGTCGTGCCTCGTGCTCCTGCCTCCTGTGGCCGTTGTGATGCGGCGGAGGCCTCACCGCCCCCTACTACTCCCACCGCTGCCGTGCCATCCCTCTACTCACCCACACCTCGTTATTCTGGCGGCGACAACCTCACACCGCAGCGAACCGGTGAACCTCGTACTCCTCTATGCATGGGCATCCATCGTCAAGGTTTTTCCGGCTCCGCCGTCCCCTTCCTAGGCCTGTCCACGACCACCGCCCTGGTGCTCTCGGTGCGGCATGGTCAACGTGGTCAAGGAATGGCTTCCATCGGACGTGGACTGCACGTGGAGAGGCTGACAGCTGGGTCCATGGCCGCAGCAAGGAAGTGCCTCCTTATTACGCGCCAAATAATTATTCCTCCACTTGACAGCGGGGACCCACCGGGCGGGCCACCGTATTTTGCGAAAAAAACATTTCCCCCTGACTGCTGGGACCCACCAGCTACATCTTCGCATGCAAGGAAGTGCGTCCGGCAAAACGATTCGCCCCGACTTCTCGGGACCCAGCAGCTACATCTTCGCAGCAAGGAAGTGCGTGATACCGGGACCCACCTAGTCAAGCGCACGTAGGGTTGTCATTCTGGTCGCGAACGTGTACGCATACATACCGGTCGTTGTAGAGGCGCCGCGACGCAGTCGTAGTAGAGGCGCCGCACATAGCATGTACACGCACGCATAACCGGCGTAGGGTGGAAGAAAGAAAATACGCCACGCATATACATACGTGCAGGGTCTCGAACACCTACCGCGCATACGTACATGGCTGGGTGGGAACGGAGAAGCAACGCCGCTGTCAGAAATTCATGGGGATCCAACCGGCTGGGTTGGAACGGAATGCGTGGTCGTGTTCATCGGGAGGGCTTGGACGGAACAGGCGATGTAAATGAGGCCTGGCGTACCGCACAACGGAGGAAACGGCCTTGTGTTCGACCGGCCACGTTCGAAATAGGATCCTGTTGATCGGGAGGGGCCTGGCGTACCGCACAACGAGGAAACGGACCTCCTATGTTCGAAACAGGGTCCTGTTGATCGGGAGGGGTGTGGCGTACCACGAAACGGACGAAACGGACCTCCTACGGTCAAAACGGGGGTCCTGTTGATCGGGAGGGGTGTGGCGTACCACAAAACGGACGAAACAGACCTCCTACGGTCGAAACCGGTGTCCTGTTGATCAGGAGATGTGTGGCGTACCGCAAAACGGACGAAACAGACTTGTGTTGGAGCGCTATGGTCGAAACGGAGGTCCTGTTCATCGGGAGGGGTGTGGTGTACCGCAAAACGGGACTCCACGGGATACTGTTCATCTCCACCGTCGACCTCCTCCAGCCTCCACGGGCTACCGTCGACCTCCTCCAGCCTCCACGGGCTCCTGTTCATCCAGCCTCCACCGCGCGCTACTCCACCGGCTACTGTTCAACCACCCCTCCACGGGCACCCCTTCACCATCTACTGTTCATCCAACCCTCCACACCACGTGGTCCTGTTCAACCACCCCTCCACCGTCTATTGTTCATCCAACCCTCCACACCACGGGTTCCTGTTCATCAAGAGGCAACGCCACCGCCACCGCTCATCCAACCCCCCGCATAGCGCCACTGTTCATCCTGTAGCAGCATCGATCGGCTTTAGTTAGCAACAGAGCGGCGAATTGCTCCATCGGGTTCGCTAACAGCCATCGATCGATCGCTCGGGTTCGTGAATGCGTAGTTCGCAGCGCAATCGCCGGTTCGGGCGAGCCCAACGCCTCGCCGGGTTCGATTAGAGCCAATGCCTTATACACACGCCAAGATACGCACGAGAGAAACGCTGCGATCACTGGCTTCGACCTCCCACCGTAACCGGCAACTCCCCGAAATTTTCCTCCCCCTCGCTTCTACCACGGTTTTTTTGTCATGGACGGCCCAAATAATGTCATGCAGCTGCGTCTCCGGCCCGCCCAAGACGAAAAGTCCATATTCTGTCATGATTTTTTGTATAGAAGTAGGAGCCCACCACATCTATGATGATACCGGGTTTTGTCACAATTATCGTCATAGAAGTGTCATATGTATGACAGAAAAAAATTTCGTTCGGCCCAAAATGTCACGGATGTGTCTTTTTTTTGTACTGAGTGTCATGGTAGTAGCTCGGTTTTGTCGGAACGCTATGGTCCACCCGAATGGGAGTGCGAGGCCAGGGTTCCGTAGTGTGGGTAAAGTGCGCTACCTCTACAGAGTGTATGTTTAATCTATCGATAGCCGCGTCCTCGGTCATGGGCACAAGTTCGTAGTAGGTCACACTATCGGGTCTTGGTCTAAATGGAGGATAAATCTGCTAATAACTTGTGTGATAATTAAAATGTGATAAATCATGTGATGACTTGGACTATGGGAAAATCGTGAGGATTCACGATGATGTGTTGATATGACCCCGAGACGAGGTCTTGGTAAGTCATGTGTGTGCTCCGAGGAGCTGTGGCCGAGTAAGTGATTGTTGCATAAGGTTATTACAATATGTCTTCACGGGAGGTAACTGGTAGTTTATTTCCAGCATAGTTTCATGATGCCATGCCATGTTTTGATATGCTATGCTTTGCTATTGTTAGGTTAGAAGTAAATTTGATATGCCATGCTAGTAGATGTTGTGCTGTTATTCATGCTTAGTTTGATTTATGATTCTCGTTAATATCATGCCATGCTTAGAAGTTGTGTTTAAGTAGACTTCTGCATATGCTTGCTTCTTGCTTTGTCATCTGTTTGTTTGGATGCTATGTATTTGGTTGTCTTGCAAGTACATTTAATGTACTGACCTGGTGTGTCATGCCAGTTTTGTAGGTCGTGCCCGAATTGTTTGCTTGTTCCGTCGTGCTAGGCCGTAATCTTGCTAGTCCTGTGAGTTGTGGAGCCCAGCCTAGATGAGACGCTGCCAAACCAAGACTTCTGCTGCCACTTAGATAGCCTTAGAGTTGTGCCAGATAATTGTATTCATCAAAGATGTAATCATATACACATGTATTTGATGAATATTATTGTACCTGGAATGCTGTATCATGGACCTGTCATGCGTCAGGTGTTATCCTGGGCTGATGTGCGAAGGCCCCCTGCTCCATGCGGATCCGGGTGCCACAGGAGCTGGTATCAGAGCAGCCAGGCTGGCATAGGTTATCCTAGCATTAGATCACCGCTATCATCAACCCGTAATGACCCTAAGAGATTAGACCCATCCCTGGATTCCGGCATGGCCACTGTTAATCAACAGGTGGCGCAGTCGGGACCGACACGTCCTCACCCCGCTGTCCCCGCCTAGTTATCCGTGGATTGAATAGCAACCCTATCTTTTCTGGTCGGCCGCACCGCTGTCCCTTCGCCATTAAGGGAAAGGGACCACACCATGCGGGCATGTCCCGCATAGCTGCCTATAAAAGCCCCTTCCACTAGCCGTATCGTGCACTCCTCAGTCAACCATGTCCCTGCAAAGAAGCCTAGCTAGCAACACTCCAGACATGGCTAGAACCTTCAAAGCTCCCAAGTTTTACACCCGCACCTGTGCTGTCAACCACACTGGCTTTCCACCCCTTCTTAACGATATGCTCACCAAAGCCTTTGGCTGTAAGGCTAGCCCCGGTTACCTGGTGTTCCAATCGGCACCCGTCCCTCACCTTCATCGCTTTGATGCAAGAGTGCACATCAGCCTAGGTCCCACCGTAGATGGCCAGCCGTTGGTTTTTCAGGGGAGAGCCATGCCTACCACTGATTTAGCCATTCAGGCCGCTGCTGTGGAGGCCATCCTACACCTACGAACCAAGTTCCCGCATGTGGCAACGAGGCGAGGGTTCTTCTTTTTCCCCATTGTGGCAGAAGCAGGAATACAACCTTCTCCCGCTATCCAGGGAGATGACCCCGCAATTGCTCACCTGGTGCAATATATCACTGTCTAGGGGATGATGATCTCTAATATGCTTGCCGAATTTATAACCCTGGACAACGATGCGGTACGACTTGTCAAGGAAGCTTATCGTGAGGCTCGTAAATTCGCATCTCAAGCCGTTCACCCCATGCCATCCAAACCAGTGCTACCCTCACAACCTGTGTTGTGGCCCAAGCCAAACATCATCACCCTCGACAAGGCTCTTTTACGGATCCACCAGCAGCATTTGCTTGGATCGATTTCAGCCACACCCCCAGCAGTCGAACCCCAACCCATAGTGCTGTCGGACGAAGAAGATGGAGATTGGCACAGTCTTCGTCCTCTAGGAGAGCCCCAGCAAGGCCAATCCTCTACATGACCTCAGTCACGCAGTGAGATGATTTTGCGAGTAGGTCAGTCAGTCTGTCCGTCCTCGATATGAGGATAGAACTGTGTATCCCGGAGTAAGTAGTTTCGTTTAGCGTGTAGAGCGTTCGTGCTTTGTTGTATGCTGTAATCCGTATGTTGTGTTCTATGTATGTTTTCGTGTTGTTTTTGTTTGTCTCTCTATCAAGCAAAGATGTTTGACAAGGTTGGCAATGTGTTGCTAACAAGATTTTAATCAGTATGACACATACACTAAAAACAACACTGGCTCGTCCCGAGTCTTTAATAAAATGCGCGCTAGTGTAGGTATATGTACGCCATGATTACATATACCCACTAGCATTAAAACACCTTAGAATGATTTGTGTGCTATGTTTTCATTGCATGTTTGTTGCATTGGTCTGTTTGTTAGTGTGTTTGTACTGCATACTGCACGCGAACCCGGTTCACCCACGAGTACATTCAGGCAGTACTCGGGGGAATGCAAAGTCACATATCCATCTCTATCTGTGCATACCCCGTGTGCCGGATTTTCAATCCAGAGCCTCGCAGAGGCATTTCCGCCTGGCAATTCCTCCTCTATAATTCTTTTTCATGATTTCATTTCTGGAGGAACACTGCCAAATTTATTTCCCTCGATCCAATAAAACTCCCCAATACAGATTTCAACTCCGATTCTACCTCAACACCTACTTTTTTGTGGAGCCATCCGCGAAATTCTCCCTCGTACCCTAGTGTGATGCTGAGCTGGCGCAGTCACCTCGCCCGCATCCGAACCTCACCACCCCACCGTCACTACCTTGCGTGGTGCAGGTAGATCGCCACCACCGTTCCACCACAGCACGCGATTACTCCGCCGGCGCAAAGCGACAGAGGATCAAGCGTGGCGGAGGACCACGCAGTGCACCGTCTTCTCCCGCATCTCGAGCCACCGCACCTAGTCGCGCGTTGTCCCGAGCCCGATCATTCCTGATGAGTATCTGCAGGAGGATTGATGAGCCGATTAGCGTACCCAACAGCGCCGCGAGGAACAATCGTAGCGCCACCAAGAACACCTCATCGCGGAAGGATCTCGCCTCGATCCCGCCCAAACCGAAGATGTAGTAGAGCGGCATTGTGTTTGTGCATTGGAGGAGAGCCGCGCTGCCGTCTTTTATAGCCCAACCCCGATGTACGGTGAGTGAGGTCCAGGAGAACCGCTGCCGCCGATAGCCAAGGCGTCCAGAGGAGAATCATGAGCAAAGGCCGACATAGTGTTGGCCCGCGACGTGAGTGCTCGCTGCACTGCCGCCGTGCACGCCGCGCACTACGGCACTAGGGTCCTCGTCGCCCTAGGAGCTAGATGTGCGCTGCGCCAAGCCACACACGAAGCAGCAGCACAGAAGAAGCAGTTAGCCGGAGGTAGAAGAAGGAGGCTGCCAGTGGGCCCTGGACCCACGTGTCAGCAGGTGAATCCACTGTTCGCTAGGGTGCATCTAGCACATTTTTCGGGAGTCTGATCTCGAGTGCCCTAGCCGTGGATATAACCGTGTTTGCCCATATCTCTCCCTAGGTGTACCAATTATCGGTGCCCCAACTCGTTCGAATTCGACCAAAGGGTTAAAATTAACCCAGAGGTTTTCCCCGGAGTGGTTATCCTTTCATTTGTGTCGTAACCCTAGGAATCTCGGGGACGAGATTCTTTTTAAGGGGGGAAGGTTTGTAACAGCCCCAAAATTGGGCAATCAATTTTTGAGCTGTTATTCCTTCCTGGCACTCATTTTCAAAATCTTTCTCCTGAGTTTGTTGGATGACTATGAGAATTCTTGTCATTTCCAACCTTTCAAAACCTTGCACATGTCTTTGTCAGTGGGCAAGACCTCTTTTGCATCATCTCAAATCCTCTCAAACCCTAATTCCAAATTTTTGGAAGTTGAATGTGGCCTTTGTGATTACAAAGGAGCCATCATTTTCCTTGATCTGTTGATCATCCCATCTGTTCTCAGAAACCCTCCTGTCCTTCTAATCCTTCACTATGGAAAAATATTGCTAAGTCTTGTGCAATATTTTTGAATTATGATTTATTCCTTTTCTTGCCTTTCTGTGGAATAAAATCCAAAGGCATATCTAGTCCTCTCCTAAATTCATGAGAATTGGTGGAGTTGATCTTTATGCCTAATCCAAGCTCTGGCAAATATATTGGTCATAATTAAATAAGGAAAATTGTCTTTTCCTATTTTAAGCCAATATTGTATTTCTCCCATTTTCCAAAGGAGCTACCATTTTTATAGCAAGGAAAATTCCCAAATAATTTGTGGAGCTTGCAATTGCTATATCTTCACTATTTCCATCCAAACCCATGCTCCAAAGATCATAATTTGAGCACATGATCCGATGCAAGTTTCTGCCCTCTCTGAAATTTTTGCAAAGGAAGTGCTTTATTCCTAATTCCAATGCTGCAATTTGGCAGGGTGATTAACCTTGATAAATCGCCCATGTATACCAAAGGTGAGCTCAATCCATTCATCCTAGCTCCCTGCGCAATTTTTCAAAGTTTCTGACCAGATGGCATGCTTGTGAAGGAAGTACCTTCATAGAGTTTCCAAATGGGATGGAACTTTTCCATCTTCTCATGTATCTCAAGTCATTAGCCTCCACCTAAATTCAGTTCATTCCATTGAACTATGTGAGCACAGGAGCAATTCTTGGATTCTGTCCAAATTTTCAGTTTGTGAAGCAAGTACATTTTATCTTGCTCCATTATGGCTGAAAATATTCCTAAGCCTTCTCCTATCCATGTAACCTATCTCCAACAAATTTTGGCTCATTTCATGAAGCCAATATTTTCCTGGATTTTTCCAAAGTTTCTGGTGAGATGTGATGCTTGTGAAACAAGTACCAATTTGGCAACTCCATTTGGTATGATCTTTTTGTATCATCTAAACATGACCAAATCATGGGGCTTTGCCAAGTTTTAGCTCAATCCAACACTCCTATTGAGTGCTTCTTCATCATTTGTTTTCTGGGCCATATTTACTAGTTGCACTGCAGCTATGCTAAATACTTGCCCAAATGATCTCAGAATTCCCAGGACCGTAGTCCTTGCTACCCTAAGCCTCCTAGACATCAAGTTTGCCACTTAACCTCTCTGTTTTAGTCTCTAGAACATGGCCAAGTTTGCAATAGCAAACTTGTCGAGCTTGTTTCCCTCTGCTCCCTACACCTCTGCCCGTGTCATCACCTCTTCTTTAATGAGCCTTGGAAGGACTCCACTGCTGACAAGGTTTGGCGTGAAGTAGTCGACCAGAGCGCGCGTTGTCGGTGGTGACCACGGGCAATGCCGGCCCAAATCGGTGGTCTAGGCACTGTTGGCAACAGCAGCGCCGCTCCGGCCAGTTCTGGTCTGTCCAATCATGTCACACAACTCAGCCTCATCGTCGCCGTGCACCTTGATCCGTTTCCCCCTTCGTTTGCTTCCTCGTTGAGCCTTCGCCATCGCTGAACACAAGACGCGCCTGCACCGCTGCTTCTCGCTTCGCCTTCTTCTTCTTCCTCTTGTCTCCGAGCTCGGCTCGACTCAGGACCCCTGGCCTCGTCTGCGTCCCCTCGTCGCCTTCCCGCCGCTCCCGTGACCCTTGGTCAGCGTGCTGCGTCGCCGACGCATGGACACGAGGCAGCCACAGGTCGCCTCTCCCTCCCCTAGAGCTCGTCCCCGTGGCTATATAAGCAGCCCTCGAGCTCTCTCGCAGCTCACAACCCCTCCCAAGCCTCTCCCCTGAGCTCCCGAGCCTCTCTGACCCCTCCCCATCGCCATGGCCGCCGCCTCAGTTCTTCTTTGATTCTGGCGATGCCGCGCCCCTCACTCCTTTCCCTCACCACCACTGCCCTCCCCAGGGTTCGGTGAGCCTCCCCGTTGCCTTGCCTGCCCCGTTCCCCCACCAGAGCCCTTGTTCGCCAGAGGCCGAAGCCCTGCTCTGCCGCCTGCCTTGCAGCTCCCTCCCTCGTGGTCCTCGGAGCAGCTGACACCACCATGGGATGCGCCTCTCCGCCCTAAGAATTTCGATATGTCGCACGACTCATGTGGTGGCCGGAGTCGCTGGCGAGCGCTGTCGGGGCGATCCCCTCCCTCTGCTCGTCACGTCCCGAATGGGAGGAAGAAGGAGCTGACTTGGCCAGGTGGGCCCCTCGCCATTTCCCCGACTCCACTGCATCGACCAGCGCCGCCTGCCCGCCACGTTGACCTGGTCCTCCGCCAACAGGATAAGTGGCGGCGCCCGCATTTAATTCGCTTCCACACGCTGAAAACGCATTTCTCTGTTAGTATGTTTCCTAGGTCGAAGCGTATTCATGGTATCGTCGGCTCAAAATACGTTTCCCTACGCAGAAAACGTATTTGGCCCAAAGGCGCGTTCACTTTTTCCTCCAGGGGCCTATTTGCTGAAAAATTTCACCGATCGGTCCCTTAATTTCAACGCTTCATATCTCGACAACTGTAACTCCGATTGAGGTGATTCCAACGCTCACGTCTTCGTCTCGTCAAACTCTTTCCGTTGGTACCATTTTCATAATGTTTTCACAAAGTGAAAATGACCATTTTGCCCTTGCCCGTAAACAGCCCCCTCCGAGAGAGAACTGTTTCCGGCAACTCTTTCCGTGATCGTTCCGCACTTTTTCCGGAGTAATCCCCGACCCCTAGGCAAGCCAACCTCTTATCATGAGCCCTGAACTTGCATGTTGACTTTGTTTGCACCATCTGTGTGTGCTTAGTTGCAGTAGTTTCTTGTCTGTTCCGTCTGTTGTTATTTTAGTCGTGCTATATGTTTTTGTTATCTGTATTGCATGCTTATGCTTTCATGAAATAAGTTGGCATGCTAGTTTGGTGTTGTTACTGATAATATCATGCCTCTGTCTAGTTTATTTTCATGTTAGTAGTATCGAGGTTATGATAATTCTGTTACACTAGTAAAATTGCTAGTACTTGTTATTGCCATGTTTCACATGCTATTATTGTTCATTTAAAAAGCTTGATTTCCGTTATTGCATCGGTATGTTGCATGCTAGTTGTTGCATTCATGTTAAAATGCTCACATGATGATGGAGAAGTTAATAATATGACTTAATAACAAACCTCCTCCATCACCACTGTGATATCATAGTGCCACCATATCGAGCTTTCTCCAGTGCAACCACATTTCACTACTAGGAAAAGGCTAATTAGTGGCGCACCTGTTTTGGCCATTAATGGCGCACTATAGGTGCGCCACTATCATCACGCCACTAGTAACTAATACTAATGGCGTACCCCTAGTGCGCCATTAGTATACCAGACAATAGTGGCGGACCAGGGAGTGCGCCATTAGTATGTCAAACGGTGCGCCATTACTATGCCTCCCAGGGGGCTATATTTACCTTGTGCTCTTGGTTACTAATGGCGCACTTCTGGGTAGTGCGCCACTAAAGTGCAGTGTGGTGCGCCACTAGTATGAATATTAGGATTTTTATTCTTTTCTGATATTTGCACAGGTTACAAAATATATTACTGCATAGAATATAGACATCACAACATATAAATAGTAGATTTATCGAATACAATAGAAGATTAGTCTCCGAATACAATTCATCATATTAGTCTCTGAATTCAAAAGACCGAACAAAGTTAGAACATTACAAGTCTCGAGACCGCGAGTAGCGAGTTTGTCTTCACATTACAAGTCGATATCGATCATCTAAACTACCATCACATAGAAGAGAGCTGCGTTCATCACGATGAGCATCATCGTGATGAAACTGGTCTTCGTCCGGTTCCTCCCCCACTCCCTCCTCTCTCCCGCTAGATAGCGCGCGTATCTAGCTTCCGCCTCCACCCTAGTGGTGTACCCTTTGTAATTGTTACCGCTGAAACGGTGAACCTGTCTCTGACACTCCTCCCAGTCATCGTAGACTCCGGGAACCTTACCCTTGTACACGACATACGACGGCATCATTATGCACTAGCCAAACAAAACGTTTGTAGCAATTCACAGACAATACATAAGCAATATATAAGTATGCAACAAAAGGATCAGAAGAGAAAAGCAAGACATTAATAGCATGATTCATGGTCCTACTAATAAATAGCATCGATTGCATATAATTTGAATGACTGTCCAAACCAAAGAGACATACAAATTCATTAAAGTTTAATTACAACATGAGATAATCGATATTTTAGAACTACATAGCATCACTACTTTCGACTCGACTCAGGGACCGGAGCGTGGATGAAGCCGCCTTCTGTCGTGATGGTCATGAAATCGCGGGTGTTGTCAGCCTACATTTGTAGCGTTGTTTCTATCTCATTGTTGGACGGTTGATATCTGAGTAGAACTGCCCCGAGGTATGAAGGACATCTTGATGGATGATTTCCTCAAACTCCGACTGGATGCGAAAGAATTCTTGTCTGATGTCCACGTCCTGGATTGCCGACAAGCGTGCGGCCCATTCTTTGAGATTATTTGGTAGAAGAAGGTGATTATGGTCCTCTATGATCGCCCGCATATGATGGATAGCGTAGTAGGCATCCTTCTGACCGCCAGGCGGCTGCTTGACGCAGGGGAACGTCATATTGTGGGTGAACACGTGCTTGCCGTACCTACGAATTGGCCTGCTGAAGGTGCCTCCAGATCTGGCGTAGCCGGGGAGAACATCATCAAGAACTTTCTTGATATTTGTGTAGTCTTTCTTCGACTGACGGTCCGCGTTGAAATACGTGGCCATGGAATATTTCGGGCTTAAGAGGATGAGTGTGCAATGTGTGTCACTGCACAAAACACGGAATGTTAGAAAAAAAGAACAATCACAATCTAAGAAATCATATGTTACGGGGCGGTGTGGGGATGACTTACTCGAGAAAGTAAGGCACGAGGAAGTTATCCCTATCTGGGTTTGCTAGAATGACACCTTCGAGGTATGAACTCGCGACTTGCCAGTCCCCAGCGCTGCCCAAGATCTTGGTATGCATGTAGAAGGGGTCAACTATCACGATGTCCGGGGTCTTGTCTCTAATGGTCCGCATCTCCATACTCAGCGAAAATAGCCGAACGAAGGTGTAGTGCAGCGGATGAAGGTTAAACATAGCGAAGATGCCATCAAACCGCAGGACGATCATACCCCCGATGGCGCTATCCACAAAGCCCTTGCCCTCTGGCACCTTGGCCACAAAAACCCGGTATGCGACATCATTCTCTCGGAGACGCCGCTTCTCCAAAGAAAGAACACTGTCATGCAAACTCTGCATAGCACCGGTTGCAGCATTGAGTAGATTAGTCGGTAGCATCGGCCTACCTGCCACATGCACCCTCCTCGAGATATCCTTAGGTGAAGGTGGCCCGTCCTGAGCACGGATCGCACTTTGCCGGGCCGCTCGCACCCTTGTTACTCTTTCTTTTCTGGCCCTTCTTCTTCTGCTGTATCGGGATCGAGTTCTGCTCAGAGACCGCCTTCTTGAGTGTGTTGGGGCTGATAATATTTTGCACCTCGGCTATCTGAGGCCCGGTGAAGGCGGCAGCTAGAGGCATCTCCTGAGAACTGAACGCCAGACGACGCCTGTAGCAATTGTGTTTCTCCGCGGTACCAGCTAGATCGTCTTTTGCAGGGTTGGGTTCTTGAGAAGGAGGCCCCAAGAATTCATCACCGTACCCATGTTCATTGAAGTACTTATCGACGTTGGTAAATGTACCGTCGTCGTCATCGTCTTCCGGATCCTGTGCCATATACATGTCCGGATCCTGTGCCATATGCATGTCCGGCATGTCCGGTAGCGTTGTGGCGGTCTTGCCATGGCTTGGCACTGGCACGACTGGCGGTGTTGTCTGTGGGGTGGTGTCCCCCGCCCTCAAATGAATCTGGCTCTTCGGCCAAAGCAGGGGCCAGCTTAAGCAGGCGCTGAGGGTCATCACATCATCTTCATCGGCCCCAGGGGGTCGAAACGGAGGTAACAAGTCGTCGCAGCCCCGCAGCACCTGAACCAATTGAACCCTATACACGTTGGGTGGCATCGGATTACCGTGGAACAGGCGGTTGCCTGGTTGAATGATTCTGGCCTTGGTGACATCAATCAACTCGCCGTCCACGAAGTGCAGGAGAGTGCATGGAACATCGGCGGCGCCTTGTGAAAACATATAGGGCGTTAGGGATGCCCAGTCAAAGGCAAGGAGATGAAGTCATCGGCCGAGAGGCTTAATTAATTACCATGATGGCGTCGAGCTCGGCTAATGTCG
This sequence comes from Aegilops bicornis, assembly GCA_021605145.1. Taxonomy (NCBI): domain Eukaryota; kingdom Viridiplantae; phylum Streptophyta; class Magnoliopsida; order Poales; family Poaceae; genus Aegilops; species Aegilops bicornis. The sequence goes on along the minus strand of CM038673.1, from coordinate 130,157,627 downwards.
AGGCACCGCCAACGGCGGGCGTGCAATTGTCAGAGGGGCCGCTTGCTGCCGAGGTGCCGGCCGACGTATTCTTCCCATACCCAGGTGCATTAAGCTCCAATGCCGGCGCCGCCGCGGCAGACACCAATGTCGCCTCCGCCGGAGACAGCAATGGCGCCACCGGCGCGTTGCGCGAGTTGCTGCCCCTGTTGGCTGCCCACCATCCACGCCTGTAGCCCAGAAACCAAGGGAGGTATAATGGCGGTGATCGTCGCTCCCAGTTGGTCTCGCACTTGCTCTTCGACCTTCTCCGGAATCCGCGGCACTTATGCCTTGAGTTGTTGAACCTCGCGCTCCTGGCTTTCCGAGCTGGTCTTTCTCTCCTTTCACCCAGTGGTATAGTATTCCGACCATGTCGCGGACAAGCCTTTGCCGGCCACACGACCAGCTAATGATGGCTTACTGTGCTTATCCTTGTTTTTCATTACGTTCAACACCCTATTTAAAGGGGTGTCGAAAGGGGAGCTCTGAGGCGACCCGGCGCCATCGCTTTCAAAGGTCTCTGGAAGGAACGTGAACCATTTAGAAATTTGCCTTCATTAATTAGAATGCAACCATATGGAGCTAATTACGCGGGGGTGTATTCCTAACCAGAACACGCTCAAGCGCCTTGGCTTCGGATCCGTGGTAAGCTCCTTGGTTACCGGGTCAATCTTGTACCGGGCCCTGACATAGTTCTTGGTCTGCTTGTCACGGTATTTCTCGAAGAGGGGCGGTAGGTCTTGCTCGGCACGCTCCGCGTCCTCCTTGTCCCATATAGGTTCCGCCACTCTGTAACCACCGGGACCAAGTTTGTGGACCCCTAAGTTCAAGTCCCGCATCTCTTTCCCCCACTGACTTGATTCCACGATTGCGCCGCTCTCACACTTTATCTTGAACTCCAGGTAGTCAGCTTCGCTGATCCAAGGATTTTTCTCCTTGATCTTCTCCTAACGATCACCTTTTTCAATCATTCTCTTCACCGTGCCTCTCCAAGTAGCCAGGGCCGTGCTCATCTTCGTGAGGGCGACACTGTTCACTTTATTCCCCGAGAGGCGTGTGTTTGCGAAGTCACCGGGTAACTTGTATCGTTCGTGCAGCTTCGTGAAGAGGAGGTTGCGCAAATTCCCTCGGTGACGATGCCTTAGGTTCTCGGTGTTAATCGAGACGGTGCTCCGGAGATTGCACCCGAGCTGTCCTGCGTACCCCTTGACTATTTCTTTGGGCACCGTTGGATGCCCCTCGGAGGACACTTAAGTAAATTCCTCCTTGATGGTGCGGAGCACGTTCGAGCGCCGGTCCTTCCGTTGCCTCTTCGGTTGGCTGCCATCTGTGCGTGCGCTGCCATCATCAGTGGTGGCATCCTCGGCGGCACCATCAGCGGTGTCATCCCCGATGCCACTAGGGGTTGTGTAGTCAGGATCGGTGTCTTCCGCGGCGTCCTCATAGCGGTGAGGTTCTTCCTCCATCTCCTGGGACAGCTCCCAGAATGCCTTGCCCAAACCGCCGGCCTCATCGTTGTGGGCCATGTTTCGCTCTAAATAGGAAAAAAGTTTGGTCAAAAAGTTGGTTATTGTCAAGGAACAAGATCTCTAAGTTGACCGAATAACCTAATTCTCGAGGAATGTCGCCAAAAAGTTGGTTATTGTCAAGGAACAATTGAGAGATGTTTGTGATATTGCCTAGGTGTTTTGGGATGGAACATGTTAGTGTGTTGTTGCTAAGGTACAAGTCCCTTCCTAACCCCCTTCTTCTTGTCTCCTCTCACTATCTCTCTCACACACATGGCAAGCAAGGGTGTCTGGGTGTGTGAAAAAAAAAAAACTAAACTAATCCAAGGGCTGAAAATTGATCATCTGTTTCAGATTGCAGTTTTCTTTCTTGGGGCTTCGGTGTGCGGTACAAAACAGAATTTTGGAAATCTACAGAATGAACAAGCTAAGGGCTGCAAATGCCCGCAAGGCTTCAAGGGTGGAGGCATAATGGCTCAGTGTTATTTAAGGGTTGGTTTGTGAGGAATAATCATGGTCTCATCATTTAGGGTTTGTCGACACCGAGGCATCCTAAAAGCTAAGCTTTTATCATTTAGGGTTTGTCGACGCCGAGGCACCCTAAAAGCCTAAGCTTTCATCATTTAGGTTTTTAAAAGCCAAGGCTCATGTTGTAAAAAGGCACAGAAAGAGAGCAACTGACATTAGTAATAACTATGAGTTGATATCACACTTCTATATGTATAACACAAGAGGCAGTTGATCCTACTTAATTAAGTACTAAGATACCCCGGCCCATGCATTAGTTTAGTATTTCATATGTCCTATTTTAAGCTAAGTCATGCTAAAATTCACGGAAAATTTTAGCATGACCTTTGCTGAAAATAGGACATATGGAGTACCCGAATTTGCCGGAACGGAAGTTAATTGACATTTCGGCAAACTCAAGGGCCTCTCGAGGTACCTGCAAAATCATTATCCAATGAAGGAATTGCGCCGCACACTGCTGCCTCACACTGCTGCCAAAATCATTATCGACATGCCGGTATTGTGTTTCTCAAATAACATCTTGCAAAGAGTTGCGCCGCACACTGCTGCCTAAATAGTTTAAGCAATGATTTTCCAATGAAGGAATTACAACAAACGATTTATAATACTTGAAGCTAGGCAAAGAAAATAAATCTGGAGGCCTCCTCTTTGCTAGCACAACTGAACTGGTATTTCACTCTGCATAGCTGAACAGTCTAACAACCAAATGATGCCTGAATGCGTGCTATGGGTGTGTCGGTCTAAGAATGAGACCAGTGCCTACTGCATACCAAGTTAACTCATGCTGACAGCAACAATTATAACAACATAAATGAAATTGCAGTTGTACGAAACAGAAAGACCATAGTGCTAGTCACTAGGCCAGATAGCCCTGCTGACTGAACAGACTTGCAGAAATTGGTACCACTAAACATTTTCATCTAACTCAATCAGTGCATAGACTTGACAAAACAAAAATAAAATTGCGCCAAATTAATCAGCTTCCAACAGTATAAGTACAGATTGTACAACTTAACAGTCAAGCATAAGTTTTGCTTGCATGAAAACAAGTGAAACAAGTTATCTAGCAGACCAACACAAACACATGTGGTACAAGAGGGAGTATATATGTAAGTTCTATGGCACAAGTTAACAAATCAAGTATGAAGGGCACATAAAGAAACCATTCTTTAGTTGATCCAAGGAAACAGAGGTCACAACAATGTTTTATTAATGAGCAAAATAATCAAGTCTTTCTTCTTGTTATAATGAGATAAGGTTGGAGTCATGTCAGATTGGAGTCATGTCAGAAAACTAAAGATTATTACTGAAGTTTCCAAAATTGGAGCCTGTCAAACTATCACTAAAATTTAATTGAATTCATCTAGATAACTGATTTTTTAGCTTAATCCTCTTCTTATAGTTTAGAGTAAAGCCTGAGATTGCCTCTCATTTAGATAACTTCATAGCTATTCCTTGTAATTCTTATTTTTGACTGAGAGTTTTACATCTTTCTCATTTTTGACTGAAACAACTACTACAGCTTCTGTGAATTTCAGAACACTATGACTGACAGACACAGGACACTATAAATTTCAGAGAACAACAGCAGTAGATTATGCACAAATCTCTGCAAATTGATAATTGGAGTAGCTGATGGAGTACAAAATGCAATTGACATTTTTATTTACAGTAGCTAACATTTTCATTTACTCCATTGAGACTATAAATTGACGAGGAGTACAATAGTTAGGCACTGTAAATTGATGGAGTACAGTAGCTGACAATCATTTGATGAAACAGAGAATGCAATTGACATTTTTATTTACTCCATTAACACTGCAATTGAAATTTTTGTTACTTTGATTAATACTGCAATGCAATCGACACAGCTTCAGAGTACTATAGCTATAGCCAACAACAACAGCCTATTTATTCAGTTAAGACACCTGTAAACTAATAGTTTAGCATATCATTCATGTGGGATCCTAGTTTAGCATATCATTCATATGGGATCTAGCCTGGCTTGAGATGGCTGGCTGGTTAATCCAGGAGTATTCTAGGACTGGGGAAACAAATACTTGATTGGAGATCTTATAGTTGGCCATGGGAGTGTGGGCGTAGCACAAGACGTCAGAGGCCGAGGCGCTGTCGCCAGCCATGGCGACGGACAGGGGGAGTTCCGGAGCGCGGGGCTCCTTCGCCATGGCGGACGCTGGCTTCGGCCTCGTCCAGGACGGTGCTACGGCAGAAAATCAAGCATGGGGACAGAGGGGATACGAACGGCGGCTCACAGTGAGGTCGGAGCGTGCTTGGAGAGGTCAGGGGGGGCGCCAATGTTGCAGGTCGAGGCGGCAGCAGCGGTGATGCCGGCGGTGGTGGAGCGAGGCAATCCGGCGGAGGAGAGCTTCCCGGCTCCAGCTGGTGGTCCAGGAGGAAGAAGCAGTGGGTAGTGCACCTCGTCGGAGCGGGTGCGGCGGTCGTCAGAGCGGGCGCGGGCGCTGAGCGGGTGCGGGGGTCACGGCGGCGGTGGAGCGGGCGCGGGGATCTGGCGAGGGAGGGAAGGGGGATCTGGCGAGTGATAGATGGACAGAACACACATACACATAGCTAGAAGGGGGAAGGTTAGTAATGGCGCACCATCTAGGGGTGCGCCGTAAAAACAGTGATAGCAATGGCACACCCTCCTCTGGTGCGCTATTAGTAACTTATTATTATTATTTTTAGTTGCGTCTAATAATTTTTTAGAAAATGACGATCAAATTTGAAAACATTTATGAATGTGAAAAAATATTTTCAAATTTGTTATTTGAAAATATTTATGAATATGAAAAAATATCATCCAATTTGTTATTTGAAAATATCATCAAATTTTTTATTTGTAAATATTTGAAAAAATATCATAAAAATAGGTATACCAATGGCGCACCTCCTAGGGGCGCGCCATAAGTACATTGATAGCAATGGCGCACCTTCTCCTGGTGTGCCATTAGTAACTTTTTTTAGTTGCATCTAATAATTTTTTAGAAAATGACAATCAAATTTCAAAACATTTATGAATGTGAAAAATATCATCAAATTTGTTATTTCAAAATATTTATGAATATGAAAAATATCATCAAATTTGTTATTTAAAAATATCAATATTTTTTTGGATTTTTAGTTGCATTCATTTGTGAATTGGTAAAACATTTATGAATATGAAAAAATATCATCAAATTTGAAAAAATATTCATGAATTCAAAACGTGCCCATGAAATTTAAAAATATTCATGAGTTCAAAAAATATTAACAAATTCAATACTTTTTGTGAGTTAGAAATTCAATACCATAATAAACATAAATAAATATTCATGAGGACTAGAACAGAAGAAATATCATTTCAATATGTCGAAATACAATCGAGAAATGAAGACTACGATTTAAATACAATCGATCTTAGCTATCTATCTTTTCACAATCTTCTTGCCCTTGTTTTTCGCAAAGAGAGTTCTTCTGTTGAACGGACGTCCTTTAGGTAGGGTGGTCCTGCTTCTTCTTGTGGTGTATGGCACTTCATCGTCGTCATGTTCCATCTTCGGGTCGCCGTACTTGTCGAAGTCTTTCTCATTGACGACTCCATCCATTCCGATGATCTTCCTTTTGCCTCTCCTCACGACAACACGACTGGGCTTTGACGGGTCGGTAATGAAGAAGCATTGGTCCACTTGGGAAGCCAGTACCCATGGCTCATTTTTCGCAGTGACGTTTGCGCCCGCGGTCTTGGATTTGGCTTCGGGTATAACCATGGTTGTGAAATACCGGTCTTCTTTTAGGACGCTCTTGGCCCATCTGACACGGAACATCGGTACCTTCTCTCCAACGTAGCTCAGCTCCCAGATCTCCTTGATCCTTCCGTAGTATATGTCCTTGTCATTACCGGTGTAGGATTCCATCATTACCCCGGAGTTCTGATAACCATCGCTCTTCATGTCCTTGTCCTTGGTGTAGAATGTGTAGCCGTTGATTTCGTACGCCTCATAGGTCATCAGGTTGTGCTCAGCGCCCTGTGACAAGGCGAATATGAGTTTTTCTTCCTCGGAAGAATCCTCATGTAAAGGGTACGACGGAAGCTTCTCCTTGAACCAACGCATGAAACATGAGTTGTGCTCTTTGATTATATCTCTGTCCGTCCTCTATTGGCCTTGGTCATTGTACGTCTTCTCAATAAAGGTTTTGTGCTCCACCACCCAAGGATCGACCATGTCTATGTGTTGTAGCGCGACTAGGTTTGCTCTTTCAAAGTCGGCGAGTCGACCCTCGAAGTCGACATGCATTTCACGGCGACCATCACAGTGACCCCATCCAGTAAACCTGCCGAGGTGCCTGTTGACGGGCAGACCAACTGGGTTCTCGATGCCTAGATAATTCATGCAGTAGGAGATGCACTCTTCGGTCAGAAAGCCCCTGGCTATGCTTCCCTCTCGACGTTACATGTTGCGAACGTATCCTTTGATGACACCATTCATCCTTTCGAACGGCATCATGCTGTGCAGGAACGTCGGCCCGAGTTGGATGATATCCTCTACGATATGGACCAGCTGATGCACCATAACATCAAAGAATGCGGGCGGGAAGTACATCTCAAGCTCGCATAGTATCACCATGATCTCTTCTTGTAGCCTTCTGAGTTGCCTCACGCCAACCGACTCCCGAGAGATGACGTCGAAAAAGTTGCATAGGCCAAATAGCGTTTCATGGACGTGCGCGTCCATGATCCCACTGATTGCAACTGGAAGTATCTGCATCATCAGCACATGACAGTCGTGAGACTTCATCCCGCTGAACTTCTGCTTCGCTGAGTCTGGGTATCTGCCTATCTTCCCCACGTAACCGTAAGGAAGTTTTACTCCTACGAGGCAGGTGAAAAACTTCTCGATCTCCTCCTGACTTAGAGTGAAGCACGCATGAGGGTGGTCATTTCCGGTCTTCTTGGCCTTTTTGCCTTTGCGACGACTTTCCGTGTCCTGCTTCGCCTCATCATCATCATCATTAGCGTGAAGCTCCTCCACGATGCCCATTGATTTCAAGTTTGCCCTTGCTTTCGGCACATCTTTGGTCCTCTCTGGCATGTTGAGCAGGGTACCAAGCAGACTCTCACACACGTTCTTCGTGATATGCATGACATCAAGGCTGTGAGGCACACGGTGGATCTTCCAGTATGACAAGTCCCAGAAAACAGACCTCGTTTTCCATACCTTCAGCAGTGGCTCTGTCGCCTTTCACTTCTTTCCCGGTTCTGAGCACTCTTTCCAATTTTTCAACAGCTCGTCTATTTCCTCCCCGCTCCTTGTACGTGGGTGTCTTCGGGGTTCGGTTTCACCATCGAACAGATCCTTGCATTTTCTCCATGAGTCATCGTCGCGAAGCCACCTTTGATGTCCCATGAACATGGTTTTCGAAGACCCGGGGATCTCTATCCAGCTGGCGATACGTTGTGTCATCCATGCACCTGATGCATCCAGAAAATCCGTCGACCACCTGCCCTGCGAGATATCCGTAACCGAGATAGTCGTGCACCGTTGTGAGTAGTGCGGCTCTCATAGGGAAATATTCTTTCTCTGCGGCGTCCCACGTATTGGCTGGCGTTTTCCACAACGTGTCAAGCTCCTCTTTCAGCAGCCCCAGATACAGATTGAAGTCGTTCCCTAGTTGTTTCGGCCCTTCAATTAGCATACTCATGTGAATGTACTTCCTCTTCATGCACAACCAGGGGGAAGGTTGTCCATCCACACAAACACAGGTCAGGTGCTATGTGTGCTTCTCTGGCTGCCAAACGGATTGACTTCATCGGTGCTTGCGCCCAGCATGATGTTCCTTGGACCGTCCCCAAATTCTGGGCGTTCGAAGTTCAACGCTTGCCACTGGCTCGCATCCTTAGGGTGACTCAGCATCTTGTCTTTTTTATTTATCTCCGGATCATTTTCGTCATCTTCTCGCTTCTTCTCCTCCCTATCCGCGTGCCAACGCAGGAGCTTTGCTAGCTTAGGGTCCGTGAAATACCGCTGCAGACGAGGAGTGATCAGAAAGTACCACATCACTTTTCAAGGAGCTTTCTTCCTCTTCTTGTATCGAGTGACGCCGCACACCGGACATATGGTAGACTCTGCGTGCTCGTCCCGATAAATGATGCAATTGTTCATACACACATGGTATTTCACGTGCGGAAAATCCAGAGGACACATGATTTTCTTCGCCTCCTCGAAACTGGTCGGGCACTTGTTCCCCTTGGGAAGACGTTCGTGCGTAATGACATGTTCTCGTCGAAGCATGCGTCGGTCATTTTGTGTTTTACCTTCATTTCCAGAGCCATGAGCGTTACTTTCAGGCGGGTATCCTCGGGCCTGCATCCTTCATACAATGGAGTAACCACGTCTATCTTCAGTTGATCCAGCTTTGCTTTCTCTCGGGCGGGAGCTCTTGCGTTATCCGTCTGCTTGAGAAGCAGCTCTTTAATATGAGGATCCTGCACCAAGCCCATCGATTGTCCATCGTCGTCTGCTCCGGCATCTTCATCTTCATGATCATGCCCTTCGTCTTGATCTTCCTCGTCATCATGTCCGACATCTTCTACATGATGACTGTGTACGGCATCACCGTCATGATTATGTCCTAGAGATTCTTCGTCTTCCCGCCCGCCCTCGCCATGGTGGTTGTCTTGCTGCCCTTCCTCATTTCTTTCCCGGCCCCCATGGACGACTTCATAGTCATCTTCATCACCTCGCCACCGATAGCCATCCATGAAACCATGCAAGAGCAGGTGGTCTCGCACTTGTCCGGAATCCGGGTCCGTAATAAGGCTCTTCAGCTTGCATCTTCGACACGGACATCTTATCTATGTCTTGTTCTTTTGAAGCATCTCGGCCTTCGCGGAGCTCAAAAAGCTATTCACGATGCCTTCAGTCATCGTGCGGACCATGGTCGCCTGCGGGGTACAGCAAAACTATATTTTAGAACCAAGAAAAAATTTGGAATGACTTTGCCTAAAAATAGGACCAAAAAGAATGCATAGTGCCAAATTCTCGCCAAAACGGAAATGAATCAACATTCCGGCAAAATATTGGCAACTATCGCATTTCAAATACCAGTACCTGCAAACACAAACATATGCAACACCACAAACATATGCAGCACCACAAATATACGTAGATCTAGGCCATAGAAAGTGCATGTGCACGTTGTTGGAGGGAGAAAAAAGTAGATCTACAACATAAAGAAAGTTTTCCCCTTAATTACCTATCAAAAAAAGGTAATTTAACCACTTAATTTGGGTGAATCTATGGTGCAAATGAGGTGAGGAGGAGGAGGCAGCCGAGACAAGCTTGGAGGAGGAGGTGGAGAGAATGAAGTGGGGAAAGTGAGTGTGGTAGGTGGCTGTCCAAAATATCTAGCTGCTCTCATGTTACGAATGGCGCACCACCTAATAATGCGCCATTAGTAACCAGGTTTACTAATGGTGCACCTGTTACGTGGTGCGCCATTACTAGTTTTGCAAAAAAAATTGTTAGTAGTGGCGCACCGTGGCTGTGGTGCGCCATTACTAGTTTGAACTAGTAATGGCGCACTGTACCCAGGTTCGCCATTACTAGTTTTGAAAAAAAAGTAAAAAAAATTGTTAGTAGTGGCGCACAGAGTGTGTGGTGCGCCATTAGTAGTTAAAACTAGTAATGGCGCACTGTGCCTTGGTGCTCCATTAATAGTTTTAGAAAAAATTGTTAGTAATGGCGCACCGTGTGTGTGGTGCGCAATTAGTGACGAGGACACTAATGGCGCACCTGTATCTGGTGCGCCACTGCTATATAGCAGTGGCGCACCACATACATGGTGTGCCGTTAATGCCCATATTAGCTATAGCCCTTTTCCTAGTAGTGTTTACCTTATGGGGAGGTCCTAGCTGGGTCTATTGTCATGCCTCTCACCGATGCCTCCCGCGAGGGAAGGATATGGGCACGTGCTACCCTGATCAGGTAGGCGGACATAACCTTGTGTGCTCGTTTTTGTTTTTTATGGTACCTTGTCCCCGTTAGGGACCATTTTGCCACGACGGTGGCCGTTGGTGTCTTTGGTAGACACGGGACCACCCAGGACTGAACCACAAGGGGGTGTTGGTTGGAGTGGCCGGGAGAGTGTCATGGCAGTAGCTTGGTTTTGTCAGAATACTTTGGTCCACCCGAATGGGAGTGCAAGGCCAGGGTTCCGTAGTGTGGGTAAAGTGCGCTACCTCTGCAGAGTGTATGTTTAATCTATCGATAGTCGCGTCCTTGGTCATGGGCACAAGTTCGTAGTAGGTCACACTATCGGGTCTTGGTCGAAATGGAGGATAAATCTGCTAATAACTTGTGTGATAATTAAAATGTCACAACTCATGTGATGACTTGGACTATGGGTAAATCGCGAGGAGTCATGATGATGTGTTGATATGACCCCGAGACGAGGTCTTGGTAAGTCATGCGTGTGCTCCGAGGAGTCGTAGACGAGTAAGTGATTGTTGCATAAGGTTATTACAATATGTCTTCACGGGAGGTAACTGGTAGTTTATTCCCAGCATAGTTTCATGATGCCATGCCATGTTTTGATATGCTATGCTTTGCTGTTGTTATGTTAGAACTAAATTTGATATGCCATGCTAGTAGATGTTGTGCTGTTATTCATGCTTAGTTTGATTTATGATTCTAGTTAATAATGCCATGCTTAGAAGTTGTGTTGAAGTAGACTGTTGCATATGCTTGGTTCTTGCTTTGTCATCGGTTTGTTTGGATGCTATGTATTTGGTTGTCTTGCAAGTACATTAAATGTACTGACCTGGCGTGTCATGCTAGTTTTGTAGGTCATGCCCGGATTGTTCGCTTGTTCCATCGTGCTAGGTCGTAATCTTGCCAGTCCTGTCAGTTGTGGAGCCCAGCCTAGATGAGACGCTGCCAAACCAAGACTTCCGCTGCCATTTAAATAGCCTTAGGGCTATGCCAGATAATTGTATTCATCAATGATGTAATCATATACACATGCATTTGATGAATATTATTGTACCTGGAATGTTGTATCATGGACCTGTCGTGCGTCAGGTGTTATCCCGGGCTGACGTGCGAAGGCCCCCTGCTCCATGCGGATCGGGGTGCCACACTTAGGATGGATAAAGAAATAAGGAATAAGAAGAGCCTAAGCTTGGGGATGCCCCGACATCCTAATCTATTATCCAAAACAGAGCAAGCAACTAAGCTTGGGGATGCCCCGAGTGGCATTCCCTCTTTCCTCTAGTGACCATCGGTATTTTACTCGAAGCTATATTTTTATTCGTCACATACTATGTGTTTTGCTTGGAACGTCTTCTATGATATGAGTCTTTCCTTGTTTTATTTTGTGTTTTAAGTCTTGATTCCTTGCTGGACACACCTATTTAAGAGAGCCAAAATTATGGCATGACTTGTTAGAATTGCTCTCTATGCTTCACTTAAAAATTTTATGAGCTATGGACTTGGTCTAGTGCTTCACCTATATCTTTTTGAGCACGGTATGCTTTAGTATTTTTGAAGAAATGCTCTCTTGCTTCACTTAAATTTATTTGAGAGTTAGTAAAATTTTCTAGAAATTCTCTCTTGCTTCACTTAAATTAATTTGAGAGAAAGAAAGAAGTATTATGCTCATGATCTTCACTTATATTTGTTTTAGCTTATCAAAAGCAACACATAAAAGTTAGTCCCAAAGTGATAGATATCCAAGAAGGATATAATAAAAACTTTCATGAAGATCATTGGACAAAATAAACTTGATTCTTTGTAATAGTTTTGAGATATGTTGATGTGATATGTGAGCCATGTTGATGAGTAATTATGCTTTAGTAAGAATATCGGTGTTAAGGTTTGTGATTCCCTATGCAAGCACGAAAGTCAATAGTTATGCAATGAAATTATATCCTGCTTTTGGTGCATTATTCGGTGTTAATTATGCTTAATGCTCGCTTATGAGATTATTCGTTTATTGGTTGGTCGCTTCTCAATCTTTTTGCTAGCCTTCATTTTGCACTAAGTATGATCTCTACTTGTGCATCAAAAACCTTTAAACCAGTTTTGCCACATGATCTACTATATCTACCTATATGTTGTATTCTTTTGCCGTTCTAAGCAAATTTGTATGTGCCATCTCTAGTTTTCAAAATAAACTTACCTTTTTTGTGTTCGTTTCGCTCGCGGAGCAGTGAGGGGTGGCTAATATTTCCCATGTTGTGTTATTCTCACGATGAGTGTTTATTCACTTGTCATTGCACGAGAGTAAGGCAAAGTATTAGGGATGCCTAGTCCCGAAATGAAAAATGAATTTACTTTTTGTTGTCAAATAATAAATTTCTTGGAAAGTGTTGGTATGGAGGGCAACCGTGGATACGGCTAGCCATCGAAAGTGAAAGTATGGTTGAAAAGGGAATAAACTTTATTTTCTGTTTGGGAACCGCATATGACATATCTAGCATGGATAGTGTTGGGAACTCCAAGTCGTTTTCGTTGGTGGGAAGGATACACCTCCCAAAATGTTTTTATCTCTAAGTTTTTCGCTTTGAGCTCTGGCACCTCTACAAATCCCTACTTCCCTCTGCGAAGGGCCTTTCTTTTACTTCATGCAATTTTTATTTTGAATTTGAGTCTCCACCTTATCTTATAAAAGCACCAACTAGGAGGCAATATGATCGTACTTGAGTAGTGGGTGTAGCTAATATGCAAGTGTGTTTCATGAATGGATCAATGATTGAGCATAATGGGCTAGGGATAACTTATTTTAGCGTTGATATTTTGAAAGACATGGTTGCTTGTTGATATGCTCGAGTATTTAAATTATCATGTCAAAACTAGACTATTGATTTGAACAATATAAAAGTCCAAATGTCCAAGCTACAAAGAAAAAAATATGATATGACATGATAGTCAGCATTCCACATCAAAAAATTTGTTTTATCACTTACCTACTCGAGGACGAGTAGGAGTTAAGCTTCGGGATGTTGATACGTCTCCAACGTATCTATAAATTTTGATTGTTCCATGTTGTTATATTATCAATCTTGGATGTTTTATAATCATTTTATAGTCATTTCATATCATTTTTTGGTACTAACCTATTGACATAGTGCCAAGTGATAGTTGCTGTTTTCTGCATGTTTGTTACATAACAGGAATCAATACCGAATAGAGTCCAAATGGAACGAAACTTTACGGAGAACTTTTATGGATCAGAAGACACCTAATGGGCCCTGGCTGCACCTGGGGGGTGCTCCGAGGAGATCACAACCCACCAGGGCGCACCCTGGTGGGTTGTGCCCACCTAAGGTGCCCAACGGAAAACCTCTTTGCTCTATAAATACCCCAATATTCCAGAAAGCCTAGGGGAGTCGACGAAAATCAATTCCAGCCACCGTAGAGTCCAGAACCACCAGATCCATTCTAGACGCCATCTCGGATGGGGTTCACCACCTCCATTGGTGCCTCTCTGATGATGCATGAGTAGTTCTTTGTATACCTTCAGGTCCGTAGTTAGTAGCTAGATGGCTTCCTCTCTCTCGTTGAATTCTCAATACAATGGTCTCTTGGAGATCCATATGATGTAACTCTTTTTGCGGTGTGTTTGTTGGGATTGATCAACTTTGAGTTTATGATCAGATCTATCTTTTTATATCCATGAATGTATTTGCGTTTCTTTGATCTCTTTTATGCACGATTACTTATAGCATCGTATTTCCTCTCTGATATTTGGGTTTTGTTTGGCCAACTTGATCTATTTATCTTGCAATTGGAAGAGGTGCTTTGTAGTGGGTTTGATCTTACGGTGCTTGATCCCAGTGACAGAAAGGGAACCGACACGTATGTATCGTTGCTACTAAGGATATAATGATGGGATCTATCTCTACATAGATAGATCTTGTCTACATCATGTCATTGTTCTTATTGCATTACTCCGTTTCTTACACTAGATGCATGCTGGATAGAGGTCGATGTGTGGAGTAATAGTAGTAGATGCAGGCAGGATTCGGTCTACTAATCTTGAACGTGATGCCTATGTAATGATCATTGCCGGGATATCATCATGATTATTTGAAGTTCTATCAATTTCCCAACAGTAATTTGTTCACCCACTGTTTGCTATTTTTCTTGAGAGAAGCCACTAGTGAAACCTACGGCCCCTAGGTCTCTTTCTCATATTATTTTGCCTTTGCGGTCTATTTTCCTTTGCTTTTTATTTTCAGATCTATTAAACAAAAAATACAAAAATACCTTGCTGCAATTTATTACCATTTATTTTATTTAGCATTTGACCCATCAATCTACTACAATTTTATCTCACGTCCATTTGCCCATCTAGGGCGCCGCTACCCGAAAGGGATTGACAACCCCTTTTATACGTCGGGTTGCGAGAAGTTGTTATTTGTGTGCGGGTGCTGTTTACATTGTGTTGCTTGGTTCTCCTACTGGTTCAATAACCTTGGTTTCACATCTGAGGGAAATACCTACCACCGCTGTGCTGCATCATCCCTTCCTCATTGGGGAAATACCGACGTAGCTTCAAGCCGCATATTTCACCATACGTGCATGCTACGAGACTCACAAACTTTAACACAAGTATTTACTAGCATGACTATAATATCACCATCTTCATATCTCAAAACAATCATAAGGAATCAAATTTCTTATAGTATTCAATGCACTTTATATGAAAGTTTTCATTATATCCCTCTTACATGCCTATCATATTAGGACTAAATTTAGAACCAAAGCAAATTACCATGCTGTTTAGAGACTCTCAAAATAATATAAGTGAAGTACGAGTGTTCATCAATTTCTATAAAATAAAACCACCACCGTGCTCTAAAAATATATAAGTGAAGCACTAGAGCAAATTTTGCCTAGCTCAAAAGATATAGGCGAAGCACATAGAGCATTCTAATAAATCACGATTCATGTGCGTCTCCCTCAAAAGGTGTGTACAACAAGGATGATTGTGGCAAACTAAAAAGAAAAGAATCAAATCATACAAGACGCTCCAAGAAAAACACATATCATGTGGTGAATAAAAATATAGCAAAACACATATCATGTGGTGAATAAAAGAAAAGACTCAAATCATACAAGACGCTCCAAGCAAGACACAGAAAATCTCGTAAGCTCCGTTAGTATAAGAAAATAAATCACCACTTTTGGTACTGTTGTGAACTCATTATTTTTATATTGGTGTAATATATACTGTATTCCAACTTTTCCATGATTCATACCCCCCGATACTAGCCATAGATGCATCAAAATAAGCAAACGACACGCGAAAAACAGAATCTGTCAAAAACAGAGCAGTCTGTAGCAATCTGGATATTTCAAATACTTCTGTAACTCTAAAAATCCTGAGAAAATAGGAAGTCCTAGATAATTTGTCTATTAATCTTCTTCAAGAAGAATCAACTAACAATCACTCTCCATCTAAAACTGATAATTGTTTTCGTGAGCGCAAGATTTCTGTTTTTCAGCAAGATCGAATTAACTTTCACCGTAGGTTATCCCATAGGTCTTACTTGGCACAAACACTAACGAAAACACAAAACCACATCTAACCATAGGCTAGATGAAAAACTTATTGCTAAACATGACTGAAAAAGCAAGAACAAAAAATAAAATTGGGTTGCCTCCCAACAAGCGCTATTGTTTAACGCCCCTAGCTAGGCATTGATATTTTAATGATGCTCACATACATCTAAGTCTAACATAAAACATGTGACAAATACATCTAAGTCTAACATACTTCCTATGCATAGACATTATATAAGCAAACAAATTATCAATATAAGAAAAACTAGCATATGCCAGGAAGAAGAAAGAAATAATAGCAATCTCAACAAAACGAGAGGTAATTTAGTGACATGAAAATTTCTTACAACCATATTTTCCTCTCTCATAATAATACATGTAGGATCATAATCAAATTAAACAATGTTGTTATCAAATAAAATTTTCTCTTCATGATCCACATGCACGCAAAGTTGACACTCTTCCGAAATAGTGGGATTATCATAAAATAAAGTCATGACCTCTCTGAACCCACTTTTATCAAAAACTTCATAAGATTGAACATTATCCAAATATGTGGATCTAAAGTTGACACTCTTCCAAACCCACTTTCAGTATTATTTCAAACATTATTATCAATCTCATATTCATCATGGGGCTTAAACAAATTTTAAAGATTATGAGAAGAATCACCCCAACCATGATCATCGCAACAAGTAGTGGACATAGCAAAACTAGCATCCCCAAGCTTAGGGTTTTGCATATTATTAGCACAACTGACATTAATAGGATTTATAATAACATCATTGCAATCATGCTTTTCATTCAAGGAGCTATCATGAATCACTTCATAAATTTCTTCTTTTAACACTTCATCACAATTTTCAGAATCATGAATTTCAAGCAAAACCTCATAAAGATAATCTAGTGCACTCAACTTACTAACAATTGGTTCATCATAATTGGATCTCTTAAAAAGATTGGCAAGTGGATGAGGATCCATAACAATAGATTTTTAGCAAGCGAAGATGCAAGCAACTAGAAGGCACATGGTAACACAAGCAAACAAAAGATCGAACGGAAAGAAGGGCGAAGAAAAGGCGAATATTTTTGAAAATCATTTTAGAAGTGGGGGAGAGGAAAACGAGAGGCGAATGTCAAATAATGTAATGCGAGGGATGAGAGTTTATGATGGGTACTTGGTATATCTTGGCTTGGCGTAGATCTCGCCGGCAACGGCGCCAGAAATCCTTCTTTTTACCCCTTGAGCCTGCGTTGGTTTTTCCCTCGAAGAGGAACGGGTGATGCAGCAAAGGAGTGTAAGTATTTCCCTCAGTGTTGAGAACCAAGGTATCAATCTAGTAGGAGACTACGCAACAAGCCACCGAATACCTGCACAAGCAAACACCAACTTGCAACCAACGTGACAAAGGGGTTCTCAATCCCTTCACAGTTATTGGCAAAGTGAGATCTGATAGAGATGGATAAACGGTAAAGTAATATTTTTGGTATTTTTGGTTTATGGAACCGAAAATAAAGAATGCAAAATAAGGAAACAACGAAAGCAATTGGCAAGTTGACGGGAAACTAATATGACGTAAAATATACCTGGGGCCATAGGTTTCACTAGAGGCTTCTCTCAAGATATAAATTATTACGGTGGGTGAAAAACTTATTGCCGAGCAATTGATAGAAAAGCGCAAAGTTATGACGGCATCTAAGGCAATGATCATGAATATAGGCATCACGTCCGTGTCAAGTAGACTGAAACGATTCTGCATCTACTACTATTACTCCACACATCGACCGCTATCCAGCATGCATCTAGAGTATTAAGTTCATAAAGAACGGAGTAACGCCTTAAGCAAGATGACATGATATAGAGGAATTAACTCAAGCAATATTATAAAAAACCCATCTTTTTACCCTCGATGGGAACAATACAATATGCGCCTTGCTACCCCTGTTGTCACTGGGAAAGGTCACCGCAAGATTGAACCCAAAGCTAAGCACTTCTCCCATTGCAAGAAAAACCAATCTAGTAGGCCAAACCAAATCGATAGTTCGAAGAGACTTGCAAAGATATCAGACCATGCATAAAAGAATTCAGAGGAGATTCAAATAATATTCATAGATAAGCTGATCATAAATCCACAGTTCATCGGATCTCGGCAAACACACTGCAAAAGAGTATTACGTCGAATAGATCTTCAAGAACATCGAGGAGATCTTTGTATTGAGAATCAAAGAGAGGGAAGAAGCCATATAGCTACTAGCTATGGACCCATAGGTCTGAAGTAAACTACTCACGCTTCATCGAAGAGGCAATTGTGTTGATGTAGAAGCCCTCCATGATCGATTCCCCCTCCGGCAGGATCCCGAAAAAGGCCCGAAGATGGGATCTCACGGGTACAGAAGGTTGCAGCGGTGGAAAAGTGGTTTTGTGGCTTCCCTGGATGTTTTTGGGGTATTAGAGTATATATAGGAGGAAGAATTAGGTCAGGAGACCTACGAGGGGCCCACAAGGTTGGGGGCGCGCCCCACCCCCTTGGGCGCACCCTCCACCCTTGTGGCCGCCTCGGGGCTCCTCTGACTTGCACTCCAAGTCTCCTGGCCTCCTGGGTGTCTTCTGGTCCAAGAAAAATCATCGCAAAAGTTTAAGTCCGTTTGGACTCCGTTTGGTATTCCTTTTCTGCGGAACTCTAAAACAAGGAAAAACAGAAACTGGCATTGGGCTCTAGATTAATAGGTTAGTCCCAAAAATCATATAAAATAGCATATTAATGCATATAAAACTCCCAAAACAGATAATATAATAACATAGAACAATAAAAAATTACAGATACGTTGGAGACGTATCAGGGATATGGTATTTCGCCACACCTATGATAGGTAGAAAGTCTTCAACCTGAGGCTGCGGAGGCGGCTGGCTCATAGGAGCAGCTTTGCCTTTCCTCATTCTCTTCCTATGCTTCTTTGCTACTAGAAGTGAGCCGATAATACATTCATCCTCTGGCAATTCGGGCACCAACTCATCATGCTCAAACCCTGAGTACTCATACTCTTGAGCCATCAATCCTCCATCGTCATAGGCGCCGGTATTGAGATACTATAGAGGGTCATCGTCATCCTCGTCGATGGTATCATGCATTGCTTCTTTGACAGCAGCGACATCATTAGCCACTAATGGAGCCTCTTCCTCATGTCGTCCACTATCACCCGACACAACAGGCAACACTAATTGGGTAGGTGGGGTGTTTGTAGGATCGAAAGTATGTCTGAGGGGGGTGATTAGACTACTTGACCAAATAAAAATCTAACCTTTTCCCAATTTTAAGTCTTGGCAGATTTTAGCAACTTATCACAAGTCAAGCAATCAACCTACACATGCAAATCTAAGATTATTGCAGCGGAATGTAAATCATTGCATATGAAGGTTAAGGGAGGAGTTTGGAGGGAGCAAACACAATGTAGACACGGAGAATTTTGGCGTGGTTCCGATAGGTGGTGCTATCATACATCCATGTTGATGGAGACTTCAACCCACGAAGGGTTACAGTTGCGCGAGTCCACGGAGGGATCCACCCACGAAGGGTCCACAAAAAAGCAACCTTGTCATTGATGTCTACTACACAACCTTCTTCTTGTAGACGTTGTTGGGCCTCCAAGTGCAGAGGTTTGTAGGACAGTAACAAATTTCCCTCAAGAGGATGACCTAAGGTTTATTAATCCGTGGGAGGCGTAGGATGAAGATGGTCTCTCTCAGACAACCCTGCAACCAAATAACAAAGAGTCTCTTGTGTCCCCAACACACCCAATACAATGGTAAATTGTATAGGTGCACTAGTTCAGTGAAGAGATGGTGATACAAGTGCAATATGGATGGTAGATATAGGTTTTTGTAATCTGAAAATATAAAAACAGCAAGGTAACTAATGATAAAAGTGAGCATAAATGGTATTGAAATGCGTTGAAACAAGGCCTAGGGTTCTCTCAACAATAGTAACATAGTTAGATCATATAACTATCCCTAAACATGAAACGAAGAGTCACTCCAAAGTCACTAATAGTGGAGAACAAACGAAGAGATTATTGTAGGGTACGAAACCACCTCAAAGTTATCCTTTCTGTTGGGGATATGACTATTAGTGTAAGCCGCCCAGGAGCGGCCGGGTTACGCAAAGAGAGACTCATCAGAAGTGAGCCCAAGACCAAGCATTAAGATGGCGGTTCAATAAAGGGTCTAAGGCCCATAGGCGACTTAAGGCCCATAGTGATAAACTGCCATGATGGCATGACTTGTATTATAAGGTAGAATTAACTAGTCACTGAGCCGGACACTGTTTATAAGCCAGCCGGGACTCTGTAGACTGCAGGGCGTCAACCCGTGTATAAAAGGGGACGACCCGCTGGCAGCTTAGGGCAAGAAACAAATCATCGAGAGCCGGGCATAGCGTCTCTCGGTCACTGGTCATCGAAACATCAAGCAATACCAACCCAACTAGACATAGGATTTCCTTCACCACAAGGGGCCGAACTAGTATAAAACCTCTCGTGTCCTTTGTACCGTTTAACCCCCTAAGCTTCCTAGTTGCGCTGGATCCACGACTAAGTCTTTGCAAGAGGACATCTGCCGTGATAATTCCACGACAGTTGGCGCCCACCGTGGGGCCAGCGCACGGTGGATTTGAGTTCTTGAAGGGCAGCTTCGAAGGGCTCAAGGGATACGTGGTTGACCGGATGACCAAGAGTCGCCGAGGCAGGATCTACATGACGATGAAGGTTGGGGCCCCGACACCGGCTCTATTGAGTACGGGTACCGGGTCCCCTTCGGCGGAATTCACATCTTCGGACGGATTGGTGAGCCGGGCCCTGAGCCGGACAACTGCACCGACCTCGTCGAGACGGCTCAGCGTGCGAGACCCGCCCGAGCTCAACCTGTCATGAAGCATGCCTTCGTGGGCTGCGTCCACAGAGAAGAACTTTCTGAAGGATCTAAAGATGGTGGTGAGACGGTCGTCCCCTCGGATGATGATTCGTCCGCCGGGTCAACAGATTCGTTATATCAAGTGCAAGATGGCGTGCTTAGGGGCTGTTTCGATGGCTCCAGTATTTCGGACCCCTATGAGCCGCCAAGCTGGGCAGGAGTCTTCATGGCTGGGACTCAACCCGGCTAAAACTCTACGGCTGCTACGGCAATAACATCCGGTTCAGGAGCGGCCGGGGTAGGAGGCCATTTGCGCCCGCCGGCTCAGATACTGATGGATCTCATGGATAAGCTTACGGCCCTGTTAACCGCCATGGTTATTCCTGCAAATCAAGATGAGCATAAAGCAGAGGTGGCACAGGTGCGTGAAGCGATAGCTCGAGCCAAGGAGGCCTTGGAAGCTGAGGACACCAGGTTAGCTACAGAATGAGCGGCTTTAGATGCACGGGTGCAGCGGCTCCAGTCAGAGGCTTTCCAGCTTAATATGAGCCTGAATGAATCTAATGAGGTAATGAGAAGGAGGCACCAGAAAACTCAATCCCGTTTGCCTCCGATTTACGACCCTCGAAACCTTTTCGCTACACCCGGTGCCGGTCCTAGTAAACCGCCCGGAGCAAATTAGTTCACAACCGCCGGAGCGGGGGGGGGGGGCTCATCTTCAAGAGATGGCACCTCCGCATGGGAGTATGGCCCCGCCCCGCTATGTACCAATACCACCGGGTCACTTTTCCAACCCCATGGAGAACTTAATCGCAGCATCGGCGCGTTTGGCGGCTCTCCCAGTGGACGGTGATGATCCGACAGCGGTGGAGACCCGGAGGATCAGAGAACTTATTCAGACGGCCCTGGCGCAGCAAGAGACCTATTCTTCTGGTAGGACATGATTCATTCAACTCCTCCGCCTTGGCTAGCACTGCCTCGTCAAAACCGGAGTCCGAGTTACAGCAGGCACATGGAGTCAGAAGCTTTGTCAAGCAATGCCCAGCGTCGTAACCAGCCCGGTGGCTATAACCCGGTGCAAGACCGAATACGTCAGGAGGACGAGCGGGCGGCTCAGCTAGCGGCTCAGCAGGCGGCTCATCAAGATCTCCCAGAGTATCCGACGACTTCTATTGGAGCAGGAGTGGCTACTAGAACCGGCGGTGTTCCTTGTTTGGTGCCGGCTCTGCGGGATGTACGTCTACCCAAGGACTTCAAGGGACCTCGAAAGGTGCCGAATTACACGGCCGACTTACAGCCAGGAGCATGGATCGAAAGTTACGAGATGGCCATGGAGCTACTGGAGGTTAGCGACGCAGCAATGGCTAAGTACCTCACCATGATGTTAGACGGAACGGCCCGGTCTTGGTTAAAGGGTTTGCCGCCCAATTCCATTAGCTCGTGGGCAGAGCTAAAGGCCCGGTTTATCCAGAACTTCAAGGACACTTCCAAGCAATCTATGTCAATTGTGGACTTGACCAATTGTAAGCAGGAGGAGGGTGAATCCACAACTCATTGGGTGCGCCGGGTCAAGGAAATAATACATTCGTCTGACAAGATGGATGCCGGCTCTGCAGTCCTCATGTTGGAGAAGACTTGCCGCTTTGAGCCGCTGAGGCAGAAACTGCGGCGCCTTAAGCGTGATTGCAATGATATGGGTATGCTGATGGCGACTTTAGTCAAATACGCCGATTCTGATAGTACCAAGGATCCCGTGTCTGATGAGGAAAAGACAGGGAAGGGAAAGAAGAACGGCAACGAAAAGGGTCAGCCGCATAACCCTGCAAATCAAGGAGGCAACAAGCGTAAGGCTGAGGGTAACCCGGAGTTTGTGGCCAATGCCAATGCACAGGGTAACAATCAGAGACGTAAGGAAAGCCGCCCCCTCGATCTGGCGGGTCAGGCCCATCTCTTGAGCAGCTTCTCAATGATCCTTGCCCGAGACACGGCACCCGGGAACGACTCGCCACCCACTTATGAAAAGATTGCGCGATCATGAAGGCTTTCAAGAATTCCAACATGTTTGATGGCAATCATGGATCGGGCGGCGGCTCAAGGGCCGGCGGCTTTCATGGCCCGGGCAGCGGTTCAAGTTCCGCCTTTCAGGGATGTCAAGGCGGCTATAATCAACAGCAGCCTGGACAAGGGGGACAACATCTGCAGCAGTCGGGTTATCAAAGCCATCCGAAGCAGCTGAATAGTGGGCAGTATCATGTGTTCACCACTAGTTTATGCAAGCGCGACCAGAAGGTTCGGAAAAGGGCCGTGAACTCTGTTGAGTCGGCAGTTCCCTGTTACTTGAGGTGGTCAGAGCAGCCTATTGTATGGAGCAGGGAAGATCACCCGCCCCGGGTTGATAATCCAGGTCAGTTAGCCTTGGTGGTGGCGCCATAGGCCGGTGGATATAAGTTTACCAAGGTACTCATGGACGGAGGTAGCAGTATCAACATCCTCTATTACGAGACCTTTCGACGCATGGGTTTGACTGACAAGAATTTAAGGACGTCCAACACCGTTTTCCATGGCGTGGTGCCTGGTAAGTCGGCATACCCGGTCGGTAAGATTGAATCAGAGGTGGCCTTTGGAGATGATTATGATTTCAGGGCTGAGAAATTGACGTTTGAGGTAGTCAAAATCAAGAGCCCATATCATGCTCTGTTTGGGCGGCCGGCTTATGCTAAGTTCATGGCACGACCGTGTTATGTTTATCTGCAGCTCAAGATGTCGGGTCACAAGGGCACCATCACTGTGCATGGGAGTCGAAAGGTAGCCTTGGAGTGTGAAGAAGGTGACGCGGCTTATGCTGAGTCTGTTTGTGCAGCGGAAGAGCTAAAGTTTTATCAAAATAATGTTGACCCGGCGGATATGACCTCTTTAAAGAAGCCAACTACAGAGCACGACCCAGCGTTGAAGTTTAAATCGGCCGCTAAACAAAGCTTGTCGATTTTACTCCAGGCGATTCTTCCAAGCAATTCAGCATCATTGCCAACTTGGATCCTAAATAGGAAAGCGCGCTCATCGAGTTCATCCGTGAGAAACGGGACATCTTCGCATGGAAACCTTCTGACATGCCGGGTGTCCCGAGAGAACTCGCTGAGCACACTCTTAATATTGATCCAAAGTATAAGTCGGTCAGGCAATTTATTCGACGGTTCAATGAGGAAAGACGGAAAGCCATTGGGGAAGATGTCGCCCGGCTCTTAGCGGTTGGTTTCATCATTGAAGTTTTTCACCCGGAGTGGTTGGCTAACCCGGTGCTGGTACTCAAGAAGAACGGCACTTGGCGGATGTGTGTGGATTACACGAACTTAAATAAGGCTCGTCCGGCTGATCCCTTTGCCCTCCCCCGTATTGATCAAATCATCGATGCTACGGCGGGTCGCGAGCGATTGAGCTTTTTAGATGCTTACTCTGGTTATCATCAAATCAAAATTGCAGTTAAGGACCAGGAGAAGACGGCTTTCATCACTCCGTTTGGAGCCTTCTGCTATGTATCTATGCCATTTGGGCTCAAGAGTGCCCAGGCAACTTATCAGAGATGTGCGCAAAACTGTCTCCACAATCAAATTGGGCGCAATGTTCATGCTTATGTGGATGACATCGTGTCGAAATCGAGGGAGAAGGAAACTTTGATATCTGATTTAAAAGAGACCTTTGATAATCTCTGGGTTTATAAGATGATGCTTAACCCGGACAAGTGTGTGTTTGGTTTACCTGCAGGCAAGCTTCTAGGCTTTCTGGTCTCAAACAGAGGCATTGAAGCTAACCCGGAGAAGATCCAGGTAATCACCTCCTTGGCTAAACCGGCGTGCATTAATGATGTTCAACGACTGGCGGGTCATGTTGCCGCTTTAAGCCGGTTCATAAGCCGGTTAGGTGAGAAGGCCCTACCACTGTATCAGATGATGAAGAAAACGGACACTTTTGTCTGGAGTGATGCTGCTAACGCTGCCTTCGAAGATTTAAAGAGGAAGCTATCTGAGCCACCAGTCCTTGCTGCTCCCATTGATAGAGAGCCATTGCTGTTATATGTGGCTGCTAACACCTGAGCTGTCAGTGTGGCCATCGTGGTGGAGCGCAAGGAGGCTGGCAAGGAACATCCGGTTCAACGGCCGGTTTACTACATCAGTGAGGTGCTCATTGAGTCTAAGCAAAGGTATCCACATTGGCAGAAACTTGTTTACAGAGTGTTTATGGCAAGCCGGAAGCTGAAGCAGTACTTCCAAGGTCATCCTATCACTGTGGTAAGCTCTGCCCCCTTAGGAGATATCATACAGAATAGAGAGGCCACAAGACGAGTGGCCAAGTGGGCTACTGAGCTTGGACCCCATGGTTTGAAATACAAGCCTCGGACTGCTATTAAGTCTCAAGCCCTGGTGGATTTTATCAATGATTGGACAAAGTTGCAGGCACCTGAGGAGAAGCCAGATAACACATATTGGACTATTCACTTTGATGGGTCCAGGCAGTTGGAGAGCTCGGGGGCTGGAGTTGTCTTAACTTCCCCTCGAGGTGACAAACTTTGTTACGTGCTCCGGCTTATGTTTCCCTGTAATAACAATGCAGCTGAGTACGAGGCCTTACTCCATGGTCTCCGGATGGCCAAAGAGATGAATTTGAGCCGGGTAAGGTGCTTGGACGATTCAGACCTCGTAGCTCAACAGGTGTCAAGCACGTGGGACTCCAAGGATCCCCTTATGGCGGCTTATCATCGTGAAGTTGATGTTGTGGCTAGGCACTTCAAAGGTTATCAAGTGGAGCACATTGATCGAAGGAAGAATGAGGCGGCTGATGCTTTAAGCCGGCTGGGATCTCAGCGAAAGCCGGTGCCGCCTAACACCTTTCTTGATGTTTTGCATAACCCTTCTGTCAAGGTGCCTACAGAGGAAGAACTAGCAATGCTAGAACCAGAGGCAAAGCTGGTGGCAGCTCTCCACGTTATCCCGGATTGGACAGTCCTGTATTTGGCCTATATGACCCGGGGAGAGTTGCCGGAGGATGAGACCTTGGCGAGACAAATCATAAGGCGGTCCAAATCTATGACAATTGTTCATGGCGAGCTACATCATCGCAGTGTTACTGGGGCGTTTCAGCGTTATGTGTCGCCTACGGAGGGCCAAGAGATACTTCGTGAGATCCATGAAGGAGATTGTGGTCATCATGCCGTCTCAAAATCTTTGGTGGCCAAGGCTTTCCGTCATGGTTTCTACTGGCTGACGGCTCATGCGGATGCAGAGGATCTGGTCAGCAAATGTGACTGATGTCAAAAATTCTCACGACGAGCTCATGTGCCGGCTCAAGAGTTGAGGATGATTCCAATTACTTGGCCGTTTGCAGTCTGGGGGCTTGACATGGTTGGACCTTTCAAGAGGTCTAAAGATAAAAAGACACACCTCTTGGTGGCGGTGGATAAATTCACAAAGTGGGTGGAGGCAGAGCGGGTCAGCAAGTGTGATGCAGCACGGTGGTTCAGTTCATGAAAAAGGTGATCTTTCGTTTTGGTTTTCCACACAGTATCATAACTGATAATGGTACTAATCTCTCCAAGGGTGCCATGGAAGAGTTCTGTCGACGAGAACATATCCGGCTTGATGTTTTGGCTGTTGCTCACCCTCAATTTAATGGTCAAGCAGAGAGAGCTAATCAAGAGATCTTGAAGGGCATCAAACCCCGGCTCTTGGTCCCCTTACAGCAAACTCCGGGTTGTTGGGTGGAGGAGCTACCCTCTGTACTATGGAGCATCAACACAATGCCTAACAGATCTACAGGTTATACACATTTCTTCATGGTGTACGGAGCAGAGGCAGTCCTGCCAAGTGACATCCGGCATGACTCACCCCGCGTGGCGGCTTATGTTGAGGCTGATAACGAGAAGGCTCGTCAGGATGCACTTGACTTGTTGGATGAGGAGCGAGCCTTGGCAATAGCCCGCTTAGCAATTTACCAGCAAGACCTGCGCCGCTATCACAGCCTCCGGCTTAGAAGCAGAGCCTTTCAGGAAGGCGACTTAGTGCTCCGGCTCATCCAGGATCAGTCTGATATGCACAAGCTATCCCCTCCTTTGGAAGGACTCTTTGTGGTCAGTAAGAATCTGAACAACGGGTCATACTACCTCATTGATGTTCGAGAGCACAAAGACTCACGTAAGTCGGAGGAAGAGACCTGTCGGCCGTGGAACATAGCTCATCTTCGGCGTTACTATACTTGAGCCACCGGCTCTCAAGATATATATATATATTTTTCTTTTTTGACAATGTATATATTATATAAAGCAATAAAGCAGGACATCTTTCCTTTTCACCCTCAAAGGTTTATAAATCCTTACCAGGTGGTGGAAACAACCAACAGGGAGCGGATCATGTCTGAATCCGGCTTTTCCTTTGGTCCGGCTTATGATCATATCTGAATCTAGCCATGGTCACTTGGGGGCTTCCTGTTCAAACATAGGTCGTATTCAAACCAAAGAGAACATAGCCGTCAATACCCAATTGATCGGCATACTGCCAAACCCACTTGGGGGCTTCCTGATCATATTTGAATCATAGCTTAACCTCTTTGGGTCTGACATGGATCGTATTCAAATCAGCGTCATTAAACAACTCTCACGGTCACTTGGGGGCTTCCTGTACAAACATAGGTCATATTCGAACGAAAGAGAACATAATTGTCGATACCCACTTGATCGGCATCGCCAAAGCCACTGGGGGCTATATGATCGTATCCGAATCTTAGCTTAACCCCTTTGGAATGGTTCACTGATCGTATTCAATCGTAGGCCTTTTGAATTCATTTTATTATTCATTATACTTTGTAAAGCGTAAATGTTATTAAGGGCCAGGTGAACACCATATGTGCCAATTTTCAGGAGTTAAACTCCCTCTCATGATTTGGGTCACATAAGCCGGCGCTAATACCAAAAAGATCGGAGGTATGCTATTGTGATTCTAATCATAAGCCGGCCTTTATATGATGTTTTAGTTTGTACTCCGGGTTATCAATACTTTATGTGACCCCGGATGCGATAAGTCGCCAAGGAAATTCTGTTTTGTTTTATATGCAGGGTAAAGCAAGAAAGTTTTTAATATCAAGGAAAGATCAACATATGCTGGAAATATAAAGTGATGGCGGCTTACGAAAGTATTAAGCGCCACAATCATGCGGGAAGGCATGACAAAAATTGAGAGGTTTTTTCTACCCTATTACAAGACTCCCCGGGTCTGAATAATGAAGCATTGTTTTTGCAAAAGTCATAACGCCTGGCGGTTCACTCCTTTGGTGGGCTTGAAGATTCCGGGTTATCCTTCTCCGCCTCTCCGTCTGCTGCCCTGTCCTGGAAGTTTGATGAGGTCCAGTCAATGCCGCTTAAGGCTTCAAACTCAGCTTCATCATCTATTAAACCGTCTGGGTCAACTTCAGGGGCAAAGGTGTGCTTACGAGTTGGAGGGATCAGGCTGACGTCATCATAGTGAGGTGTTGGAATTCTCCGGTTCTCACCATCATAGCCCGGCTGATACTTGGAAAGATCAATATCATTCCCAATGATGGTAACCACAGGACGTATGACTCTCACACAGGTGGTAAAGTCTGTTTCGTCGAATACAGAGCCGTCTTCCTTCAAACTGGGATATCCAAGAGCAACGTCTGCCAGGTCTAACTCTGGAAGCAACGCCTTGGCCCGGCTTAAGGCAGCTATGGCCCCGGTTCTGGCAGATGCCCGTCCTAGCTCTTGGATTCGCTGGGGTAGCATGGCAAGCCGCTTTAGCACATCTTGCAGGAGATGCAGAACGTCATTTCATAAAGCCACAATGGCCAAAGCACGTTGTTGAAGGAAATATGCCCTAGAGGCAATAATAAAGTTATTATCTATTTCCTTATATCATGATAAATGTTTATTATTCATGCTAGAATTGTATTAACCGGAAACATAATACATGTGTGAATACATAAACAAACAAAGATGTCACTAGTATGCATCTACTTTAATATCTCGTTAATCTAAGATGGTTATGTTTCATAACCATAGAAATGAGTTGTCATTTGATTAAAGTGATCACATGATTAGGAGAATGATGTGATTGACTTGACCTATTCCGTTAGATTAGCACTTGATCGCTTAGTATGTTGCTATTGCTTTCTTCATGACTTATACAAAGTTCCTGCAACTATGAGATTATGCAACTCCGTTTACCGGAGGAACACTTTGTGTGCTACCAAACGTCACAACGTAATCGGGTGATTATAAAGGTACTCTATGTGTCTCCAAAAGTATATGTTGAGTTGGCATAATTCGAGATTAGGTTTTGTCACTCCGATTGTTGGAGAGGTATCTCTGGGCCTTCTCGGTAATACTCATCACCTAAGCCTTGCAAGCATTGTAACTAATGAGTTAGTTATGAAATGATGTAATACAGAACGAGTAAAGAGACTTGCCGGTAACGAGATTGAACTAGGTATTGGATACCGACGATCGAATCTCGGGCAAGTAACATACCGATGACAAAGGGAACAACGTATGTTGTTATGCGGTTTGACCGATAAAGATCTTCGTAGAAAATGCAGGAACCAATATGAACATCCAGGTTCCGCTATTGGTTATTGACCGAGAATAGTTCTAGGTCATGTCTACATAGTTCTCGAACCCGTAGGGTCCGCACGCTTAACGTTACGATGACAGTTTATTATGAGTTTATAAGTTTTGATGTACCGAAGTTTGTTCGGAGTCCCGGATGTGATCACGGACATGACGAGGAGTCTCAAAATGGTCGAGACATAAAGATCAATATATTGGAAGCCTATGTTTGGACTTCGGAAAGGTTCCGGGTGAAATCGGGATTTGAACGGAACACCGGGGGGTTACCGGAACCCTCCCGGGGGGTCAATGGGCCTTAATGGGCCATAAGGGAGAAGAGGAGGGCAGGCCGTGCCCCTCCCCTAGTCCGAATAGGACAAGGAGAGGCGGCGCGCCTTCCTCTTCCCCTCCCCCAAGTCCTAATCCAACTAGGAAGGGGAGTCCTACTCCTGGGAGTAGGACTCCTCCGGCGCCTCCTCCTAGGGCCGGCCGCACCCCCTTGCTCCTTTATATACGGGGCAAGGGGCACCCAGACACATAAGTTGATCTACGGATCGTTCCTTAGCCGTGGCGGTGCCCCTCCACCATATTCCACTTCGTCATATCGCTATGGAGCTTAAGGCGAAGCCTCACGCCGGTAAAGTCATATCGTCATGAGCTTTGGCGAAGCCCTGCGTCGGTGGAGCATCATCATTGTTACCACGCCTTCGTGCTGACGAAACTCATCCCCGACGCTTTGCTGGATCGAAGCCCGGGGATCACCATCGAGCTGAACGTGTGCTGAACTCGGAGGTGCCGTGCGTTCGGTACTTGGATCGGTCGGATCGTGAAGACGTACAACTACATCAACCTCATTGTTATAACACTTCCGCTTACGGTCTACGAGGGTACGTGGACACACACTCTCCCCTCTCGTTGCTATGCCATCACCATGATCGTGCGTGTGCGTAGGAAATTTTTTGAAATTACTACATTCCCCAACAGTGGCATCCGAGCCTGGTTTTATGCGTTGATGTCATATGCACGAGTAGAACACAAGTGAGTTGTGGGTGATATAAGTCATACTGCTTACCAGCATGTCATACTTTGGTTCAGCGGTATTGTGAGATGAAGCGGCCTGGACCGACATTACGCGTACGCTTACGCGAGACTGGTTTCACCGCTTCGAGTACTCATTGCTTAAAGGTGACCGGCGGGTGTCTGTTTTTCTCACTTTAGTTGAACCGAGTGTGGCTACGCCCGGTCCTTGCGAAGGTTAAAACAACACCAACTTGACAAACTATCGTTGTGGTTTTGATGCGTAGGTAAGAACGGTTCTTGCTCAGCCCGTAGCAGCCACGTAAAACTTGCAACAACAAAGTAGAGGACGCCTAACTTGTTTTTGCAGGGCATGTTGTGATGTGATATGGTCAAGACGTGATGCTATATTTTATTGTATGAGATGATCATGTTTTGTAACCAAAGTTATCGGCAACTGGCAGGAGCCATATGGTTGTCGCTTTATTGTATGAAATGCAAAAGCCATGTAATTGCTTTACTTTATCACTAAGCAGTAGCGATAGTCGTAGAAGCAATAGTTGGCGAGACGACAACGATGCTACGATGGAGATCAAGGTGTCGCGCCCGGTGACAATGGTGATCATGACGGTGCTTCGAGATGGAGATCACAAGCACAAGATGATGATGGCCATATCATATCACTTCTATTGATTGCATGTGATGTTTATCCTTTATGCATCTTATCTTGCTTTGATTGACGGTAGCATTATAAGATGATCTCTCACTAAAATTATCAAGAAGTGTTCTCCCGAGTATGCACCGTTGCTAAAAGTTCAGAGTGCCCGGACACCACGTGATGATCGGGTGTGATAAGCTCTCGTCCATCTACGACGGGTGCAAGCCAGTTTTGCACACGCAGAATACTCAAGGTTAAACTTGACGAGCCTAGCATATGCAGATATGGCCTCGGAACACGGAGACCGAAGGTCGAGCGTGAATCATATAGTAGATATGATCAACATAGTGATGTTCACCATTGAAAACTACTCCATCTCTCGTGATGATCGGTTATGGTTTACTTGATTTGGATCACGTAATCACTTAGATGACTAGAGAGATGTCTGTCTAAGTGGGAGTTTTTAATATGATTAATTGAACTTAAATTTATCATGAACTTAGTACCTGATAGTATTTGGCTTGTCTATGTTTATCGTAGATAGATGGCTCGTCTTTGTTGTTCCGTTGAATTTTAATGCGTTCCTTGAGAAAGCAAAGTTGAAAGTTGATGGTAGCAATTACACGGACTGGGTCCGTAATTCTGAGGATTATCCTCATTGCTGCACGTAAGAATTATGTCCTGGAAGCACCGCTGGGTGCCGTGCCTATCAGAGAGCAACGCCAAGTTGTGAACGTCTGGCGAGCAAAGTCGATGACTACTCCATAGTTCAAGGTGCCATGCTTTACGGCTTAGAACCGGGTCTTCAACGACGTTTTGAACGCTCATGGGGCATATGAGATGTTCCAGGAGTTGAAGTTAATATTTCAAGAAAATTTCCGGATTGAGAGATATGAAGTCTCCAATAAGTTCTATAGCTGCAAGATGGAGGAGAATAGTTCTGTTAGTGAGCACATACTCAAAATGTCCGGGTATAATAATCACTTGATTCAACTGGGAGTTAATCTTCCGGATGATAGTGTCATTGACAGAATTCTCCAATCACTGCCACCAAGCTACAAGAGCTTCGTGATTTACTATAATATGCAAGGGATGACTAAGACAATTCCTGAGCTCTTCGCAATGCTAAAAGCCGCAGAGGTAGAAATCAAGAAAGGGCATCAAGTGTTGATGGTCAACAAGACCACTAGTTTCAAAAAAAGGGCAAAGGGAAGAAGAAGGGGAACTTCAAAAAGAACAGCAAGAAAGTTGCTTCTCGAGAGAAGAAACCCAAGTCTGGACCTAAGCCTGAAACTGAGTGTTTTTACTGCAAGCAGACTGGACACTAGAAGCGGAACTGCCCCAAGTATTTGGCGGATAAGAAGGATGGCAAGGTGAATAAAGGTATATGTGATATACATGTTATTGATGTGTACCTTACTAGAGCTCGTAGTAGCACTGGTATTTGATACATGGTTCTGCTGCTAATATTTGCAACTCAAAGCAGGACTACGGAATAAGCGAGCACCGCAAAGGACGAGGTGACGATGCGCGTGGGAAACGGTTCCAAAGTCAATGTGATCGCGGTCGGCACGCTACCTCTACATCTACCTTCGGGATTAGTTTTAGACCTAAATAATTGTTATTTGGTGCCAGCGTTGAGCATGAACATTATATCTGGATCTTGTTTAATGCGAGACGGTTATTCATTTAAATCAGAGAATAATGGTTGTTCTATTTATATGAGTAATATCTTTTATGGTCATGCACCCTTGAAGAATGGTCTATTCTTGTTGACTCTCGAGATGAGTTATACACATATTCATTATGTAGAAGCCAAAAGATGCAGAGTTGATAATGATAGTGCAATTTATTTGTGGCACTGTCGTTTAGGTCATATCGGTGTAAAACCCATGAAGAAACTCCATACAGATGGACTTTTGGAATCACTTGATTATGAATCACTTGGTACTTGCGAACCGTGCCTCATGGGCAAGATTACTAAAACACCGTTCTCCGGTTGTATGGAGAGAGCAACAGATTTGTTGGAAATCATACATACAGATGTATGTGGTCCGATGAATGTTGAAGCTCGTATGGATATCGTTATTTTCTCACCTTCACAGATGATTTAAGCAGATACGGGTATATCTACTTAATGAAGCATAAATCTAAAACATTTGAAAAGTTCAAAGAATTTCAGAGTGAAGTTGAAAATCATCGTAACAAGAAAATAAAGTATCTACGATCTGATCGTGGAGGAGAATACTTGAGCTACGAGTTTGGTCTGCATTTGAAGCAATGCGGAATAGTTTCGCAACTCACGCCACCGGGAACACCACAGCGTAATGGTGTGTCCGAACGTCAGAATCGTATTTTACTAGATATGGTGCGATCTATGATGTCTATTTCCGATTTACCACTATCGATTTGGGGTTATGCTTTAGAGACGGCCGCATTCACGTTAAATAGGACACCATCAAAATCCGTTGAGACGACACCTTATGAACTATGGTTTGGCAAGAAACCAAAGTTGTCGTTTCTGAAAGTTTGGGGTTGCGATGCTTATGTGAAAAAGCTTCAACCTGATAAGCTTGAACCCAAATCGAAAAATGTGTCTTCATAGGATACCCAAAGGAGACACTGGGTATACCTTCTATCACAGATCCGAAGGCAAGACATTCATTGCTAAGAATGGATCCTTTCTAGAGAAGGAGTTTCTCTCGAAAGAAGTGAGTGGGAGGAAAGTAGAACTTGATGAGGTAACAGTACCAGCTCCCTTATTGGAAAGTAGTTCATCACAGAAATCGGTTTCTGTGACACCTACACCAGTTAGCGAGGAAGTTAATGATAATGATCATGAAACTTCAGATCAAGTTGTCACTAAACTTCGTAGATCAACCAGAATAAAATCTGCACCAGAGTGGTATGATAATCCTATTCTGGAAGTCAAGCTACTAGATCATGGTGAACCTACGAACTATGAAGAAGCGATGGTGAGCCCAGATTCCGCAAAATTGCTTGAAGCCATGAAATCTGAGATGGGATCCATGTATGAGAACAAAGTATGGACTTTGGTTGACTTGCCTGATGATCGGCAAGCAATAGAGAATAAATGGATTTTTAAGAAGAAGACTGACGCTGACGGTAATGTTACTGTTTACAAAGCTCGACTTGTTGCAAAAGGTTTTCGACAAGTTCAAGGAGTTGACTACGATGAGACCTTCTCACCCGTAGCGATGCTTAAGTCTGTCCGAATCATGTTAATAATCGCCGCATTTTATGATTATGAAATATGGCAGATGGATGTCAAAACTGCATTGCTGAATGGATTTCTGGAAGAAGAGTTGTATATGATGCAACCGGAAGGTTTTGTCGATCCTAAAGGAGCTAACAAAGTGTGCAAGCTCCAACGATCAATCTATGGTCTGGTGCAAGCCTCTCGGAGTTGGAATAAATGCTTTGATAGTGTGATCAAAGCAAATGGTTTTATATGCACTTTTGGAGAAGCCTCGTATTTACAAGAAAGTGAGTGGGAACTCATAGCATTTCTAATATTATATGTGGACGACATATTGTTAATTGGAAATGATATAGAATTTCTGGATAGCATAAAGGGATACTTGAATAAAAGTTTTTCAATGAAGGACCTCGGTGAAGCTGCTTACATATTGGGCATCAAGATCTATAGAGATAGATCAAGACGCTTAATTGGACTTTCACAAAGCACATACCTTGATAAGGTTTTGAAGAAGTTCAAAATGGATCAGCAAAGAAAGGATTTTACCTCAGACATACAAGGTGTGAAATTGAGTCGGACTCAATGCCCCACCACGTAAGAAGATAGAGAGAAAATGAAAGATGTTCCCTATGCTTCAGCCATAGGCTCTATCATGTATGCAATGTCTGTGTACCAGACTGACGTATGCTTAGCAATAAGCTTGGCAGGAAGGTACCAAAGTAATCCAGAGTGGATCATCGGACAGCGGTCAAGAACATCCCCAAATACCTGAAAAGGACTAAGGATATGTTTCTCAGATATGGAGGTGACAAAGAGCTAGTCGTAAAGGGTTACGTCGATGCAAGCTTTGACACTGATCCGGACGATTCTAAATCGCAAACAGGATACGTATTTTTATTAAACGGTGGAGCTGTAAGTTG
Source organism: Aegilops bicornis (assembly GCA_021605145.1). Lineage (NCBI taxonomy): Eukaryota > Viridiplantae > Streptophyta > Magnoliopsida > Poales > Poaceae > Aegilops > Aegilops bicornis. The sequence continues at coordinate 130,122,673 of CM038673.1, read as the reverse complement.
GTGCAGTTCTAAACAAAGCATCGTGGCGGGATCTACATGTGAAGCGGAGTACATAGCTGCTTCAGAAGCAGCAAATGAAGGAGTCTGGATGAAGGAGTTCATTTCCGATCTAGGTGTTATACCTAGTGCATCGGGACCAATGAAGATCTTCTCGTGACAATATCGTGCAATTGCCTTGGCAAAGGAATCCAGATTTCACAAGAGGACCAAGCACATCAAGAGACGCCTTCAATTCCATTCGACCAAGTCCAAGTGGGAGACATAGAGATTTGCAAGATACATACGGATCTGAATGTTGCGCAATTCGTTGACTAAGCCTCTCTCACGAGCAAAACATGATCAACACCAAGACTCCATGGGTGTGAGAATCATTCTTGTGTAATCTAGATTATTGACTCTAGTGCAAGTGGGAGATCAAGGAAATATGCCCTAGAGGCAATAATAAAGTTATTATCTATTTCCTTATATCATGATAAATGTTTATTATTCATGCTAGAATTGTATTAACCGGAAACATAATACATGTGTGAATACATAAACAAACAGTATGTCACTAGTATGCCTCTACTTTACTAGCTCGTTAATCGAAGATGGTTATGTTTCCTAACCATAGACATGAGTTGCCATTTGATTAACGGGATCACATCATTAGGAGAATGATGTGATTGACTTGACCCATTCCGTTAGCTTAGCACTTGATCGCTTAGTATGTTGCTATTGCTTTCTTCATGACTTATACAAAGTTCCTGCAACTATGAGATTATGCAACTCCTGCCATCGGAGGAACACTTTGTGTGCTACCAAACGTCACAACGTAATGTGGTGATTATAAAGGTACTCTATGTGTGTCTCCAAAAGTATATGTTGAGTTGGCATAATTCGAGATTAGGTTTTGTCACTCCGATTGTCGGAGAGGTATCTCTGGGCCTTCTCGGTAATACTCATCACCTAAGCCTTGCAAGCATTGTAACTAATGAGTTAGTTATGAAATGATGTATTACGTAATCGAGTAAAGAGACTTGCCGGTAACGAGATTGAACTAGGTATTGGATACCGACGATCGAATCTCGGGCAAGTAACATACCGATGACAAAGGGAACAACGTATGTTGTTATGCGGTTTGACCGATAAAGATCTTCGTAGAAAATGTAGGAACCAATATGAACATCCAGGTTCCGCTGTTGGTTATTGACCGAGAATAGTTCTAGGTCATGTCTACATAGTTCTCGAACCCGTAGGGTCCGCACGCTTAACTTTACGATGACAGTTTATTATGAGTTTATAAGTTTTGATGTACCGAAGTTTGTTCGGAGTCCCGGATGTGATCACGGACATGACGAGGAGTCTCAAAATGGTCGAGACATAAAGATCAATATATTGGAAGCCTATGTTTGGACTTCGGAAAGGTTCCGGGTGAAATCGGGATTTTACCGGAACACCGGGGTTACTGAACCCTCCCGGGGGGTCAATGGGCCTTAATGGGCCATAAGGGAGAAGAGGAGGGCCGGCCAGGGCAGGCCGCGCGCCCCCTCCCCCCCTAGTCCGAATAGGGCAAGGAGAGGGGGGGCGGCAACCCCCTTCCTCTTCCCCCTCCCCCCAAGTCCTAATCCAACTAGGAAAAGGGGGGGAGTCCTACTCCCGGTGGGAGTAGGACTCCTCCGGCGCGCCTCCTCCTAGGGCCGGCCGCACCCCCCCTTGCTCCTTTATATACGGGGGCAAGGGGGCACCCCAGGACACAGAAGTTGATCTACAGATCATTCCTTAGCCGTGTGCGGTGCCCCCCTCCACCATATTCCACTTCGGTCATATCGTTGCGGAGCTTAGGCGAAGCCCCGCTACCAGTAAAGTCATATCGTCATGAGCTTAGGCGAAGCCCCGCGTGAGTGGAGCATCATCATCGCCACCACGCCGTCAGGCCGATTTAAACTCATCCCCGACGCTTTGCTGGATCGAAGCCCGGGATCGCCATCGAGCTGAACGCAGTGCTGAACTCGGAGGTGCCGTATGCTCGGTACTTGGATCGGTCGGATCGTGAAGACGTACGACTACATCAACCGCATTGTTATAACGCTTCCGCTTACGGTCTACGAGGGTACGTGGACATACACTCTCCCCTCTCGTTGCTATGCCATCACCATGATCTTGCGTGTGCGTAGGATTTTTTTTGAAATTACTACGTTCCCCAACAGTTGTGACCCGACGTACAGCTGCTCCACCAGAGTGTAAACCGCCTTCAACTTGATCAACATGTTCTGCTTGAGGTTTGTGCTCCTGGGGCCTGCATTTATAAACATAAGGTGAGCCAGAGATGACAATTAAAATAGTCATCAAAGGAAGGATGGCGATATTCAAGGTTGTATGTATAGTAACTTACCGAAGATTGCTGAGACCATTTGAGATATCTGGCGCTTTAAGCCGGACAGCTCGGCTGTTGCTTCTGCAAGTGACGTTTCTGCTGTCTCGGCCCGGGTCACCAGTGAGGCCTTCTCATCAGCCCAGATTTTCTACTCCGCATCAAAATTCTTCTTCAACTTCTCTTGTTCAGAGACGCTGAATGCAAATTTGGAGTTGGCCTTTTGAATTTCAAGTTCTTGAGCTGCCAAAGTGCTCTTCACAAAGCAATCTCGACTCAAATTGACTTGTGGTGGCCTGCGTTGATGTCGGGTTATAATCAAAATTATGGTAAGATATCATTAAGTCCCAAGCACTTTGCAAGCAAAGATACTTGACACTTGGGGGCTAATGTATGCTGAAGAAATTTAATGTACAATGCCGGTTCATGAGAAATTAAGTCCCAAGCACTTTGCAAGCAAAGATACTTGACACTTGGGGGCTAATGTGTATTGCAAATTCAAGGTATCATGTTACAACCGGGTTAAATATTTTCATATAAACCGGACAAGGTAGTGCTCAGCAGGTTTCTAAGTCTACAACATATTCATTCATAAGCAATAGACTTGGGGGCTGATACAGTAAGTATGATTAAGGAAAGTAGCATAAGTTGTACCTCAGATTTTTGCTGTATTTGCTTCACCATATTAATTTACAGATCACGGCTGCTATGTACTTGGTTGATATAGCCAGAGACTATATCTCCAATACTTATATGAGTATAGTCAAGAATGTCCAAATTTTAGCCTTTCGCTGCCCGTAAGCTCCTCCTTGGCGTAGCACTTGGCCAGATAGTGGGTTGCCCTGCTCAACAAATTGAGTCTTCGTAATCTCAATCTGGATCAACTGTCTTAGCCGGGCTAGGAGCTTCCGGTTATCGAGCTGTTGAGAGTGTCTTCGCGGGTGGATTAGAGGATGGTGCCGAATATCATAAGCCGTTCAAAGCGGCTGATGGGTTGAACTGTCAGGAGCAACTGTTCCAAGTTCCGGTTCAGTTACAACCGGGTCTTGGGATGGCTTATTATTCTTTTCCCTCTTACTGGGCTTCACTTGCACGCTGTGGACAAAACAGAAGGGTGAGTACAAAGACATGAGTAAGGTAAAGTACAAGGTAAATAAGTTTATATTACCCGGGGGCAGTCTTGAAAGCCGGCATGTTAGATTGCATAGACTTGCCGGAGGAAGGAGATGTATCCTGATAATTGGAGTCAGATGGATTGAGAGGTTGACAAATTAAGCCCGCCAAAGGGTAAACAGAACGTAAATCGGAGATAACCTCAGCCCGACGCTTCCTGGTTACGTCAGGTAAGCCGGAGGAGAGCTCTATATCCTTGCCGGTCCGGGTCTGCCTCCGGCTTTCAAATTGTTGTTGCTTCAAAAGAAATTGAAGATCTTGGTAAGCCAAAGGATGTGAAAATCTTACTTTCCGGGTCACCCTTCGAATTTCCTGACGCGGCTGGGGCTCGGAGTCTCAGGAGATTATAGTTACCTCTTCCTCGACGGCTTGGCTGTTACCCGTATCCTCCTGGAAAGATTAAGGGTCAGCAAGATGATGATAAAGAATCAAGGGGGTTAAAATTTACCTCTTCTTCGTCGTCAGAAGTATCATCCAATTTAAGTAAATCGGAAGCGCTTGGCTTCCTTTTCCTTGAAGTTCTGCCTTGGCGGCTTTCCGCCGCTTCTTTTGCCGCTCTGGTTTGTTTTGCCGCCTCATGGTCGTATTTGACCTTCCAGAAGTCGTCATCGGCCTGTGGAAAATGATAAAGGATTATGAGTAAAGTTAAGGTGTCAAATAAGAAAGATTATTCATTGAAGTTGATGACTCACTTTGGGGGCTGGGTTCTTCTTGCAGAAGGGAAGTAAGCCAAAGGCGTTACTAGTTATTATGCCCTCTTTCAACAATGTCTTGGTTGTAGCCTCCACCACATCATCTGGTAAGTCGTCGGGACTATGACGCAGTGGGTCATTCTTCTCACCTGAGTAGGTGCACATTAAGTCGGGGTGGCGGCTTAACGGAATCACCCGCCAAGCGACCCAAACCCGGACCAGGTCGGCACCATCTAAGCCGTTTCCCAAAAGAGCTTTGATTTTACTAATGGTGGGAGCAAGTGGCAGACGCTCAATAGCAGTCAGTTTATCCGGCAGCGGGTGGTTGGATTCAAGGCGCAAGGCACGAAAGCCGAGCAAAGGATTTTCATCAGCCGGAGAAGTATCCTCGCAGTAGAACCATGTCTGATTCCAATCCTTCGGATGACTCGGCAGTTCAGCATAAGGAAAAAGGAAATCCCTCCGCCGCTGAATAGAGATGCCACCAAGTTCCATACTTGGCCCGTTGGCGCATTCGTTCTGCCGGTTTAAGTTAAACAATTCCCTGAATAAAAGTATGCTAGGTTCTTCTCCAAGGTACACCTCGTAGAAAACTTGGAAGTTGCAAATATTTGACACGGAATTGGGCCCGATGTCCTGAGGTCTGAGATCGAAGAAATGCAAAACATCCCTGAAGAATTAGGAGCACGATAAGACACGACTCTTTGGGTTCATGTGATCAGTAAAAACAATCACCTCTCCCTCTTTGGGTTGAGGCCTCTCATCTGACGGGTTAGGAGCACGATAAGACATGACTTCTCTCTGGGGCAGGTGGCCGGATTTCACAAAATCAGACAAGGTGCTTTCTGTGACAGTGGATTTGACCCAGTTGCAGGTCACATGAGCTTTGGGGGCCTTGGGTGCCATTGCGTAAATTGAAGCCTATGGCAAAATAAGAAGTTCCGGTTCAAATATAACCCGGAGGAAAGCATTTTAAAGTTTATTCAAATGGCGGCTTAAGAAGGGGCCTAATGACATATGGGTAACTATGCAGTAATATTTAAACTGTTACATGTATCAAAGGCACTTAAAATTTCTTAAGTCGCCGGAACAAGCGAGGCTGACAACCGGTGTTGTCTTAAACCGGCCGTATGGGCTACCATGGCTAAACAGATTCAACAGATGCAGTTTTTTGCTAAGTGTGGAACAAACAGGTTTCACAATTTTCCGAAATTATTTTGGATCAAACAATTGCTCAGAAAAGAATAATTTCTAGACCTAGAACAGTGCGGAGAAGCTCATACACTCGAAGAGGGCTTTCGAACACGGGAAATGAGATCTGTTTCTATGCAAGTTAAGCTCAAACAATCGCCGCAGCAGTTCTACGTTATTTTTACGATCTAACAGGGCATTGGAGGTAAAAACTATTGAGGGTTTGCAGCAGGCGGCGATGAACACCGACGAACTCAAAAAGTTCTGATGCAGATCTAAGAAAGGGAAGGAGCGGAACTCACTTATGTGGATGAGCTGCAGAGATTCGCCGTCGGTTTCTGGTCAGAGTCAGGTTGATGAAGCGGCCTGAGTCGGTGAAGACGGGGTGTTCGACAGCAGCGGCGGTAGAGCTTGAGAGGCAGCAAGAGGATGAAGACGACTGAAAGAGGGGAGAATGGAAGACCTAGGTCGTGCTTATTTATAAGGGAAGGTTGAATGAGACGGCACGAGAAACGAGGAGACCAAACATCATTATCCAGCGGCCCCGACGCCTCGGTTTTCGAAAGGGTCAGTAAAGGCAAAGATCCTTTGGAGGATACGACGGAGTAAAATATGAATTTAATTAAAGATGACATCACGGCGTGTTAACACGGATCCAGAAGATGACGTCACGACGGGTTATGACCTTTTCGCAGGACTGAAGACAGAAGGACTGGTTGTCAAGGTATTTTAAGATTGACATGAACCGGTTCAAATCAATTTAGGGCCTAATGTTGGGGATATGACTATTTGTGTAAGCCGCCCAAGAGGGGACGGGTTACGCAAATAGAGACTCATCAGAAGTGAGCCCAAGACCAACCATGAAGATGTCGGTTCAATAAAGGGTCTAAGGCCCATAGGCGACTTAAGGCCCATAGTGATAAACCACCATGATGGCATGACTTGTATTATAAGGTAGAATTAACTAGTCACGGAGCCGGACAATGTATATAAGCCGGCCGGGACTCTGTAGACCGCAAGGCGTCAACCCGTGTATTTAAGGGGACGACCCGCTGGCAGCTTAGGGCAAGAAACAAATAATCAAGAGCCTGGCATAGCGTCTCTCGCTCCCTGTTCATCGAAACATCAAGCAATACCAACCCAACTAGATGTAGGCTTTCCTTCACTGCAAGGGGCCGAACTAGTATAAAACCTCTCGTGTCCTTTGTCCCGTTTAACCCCTTAAGCTTCCTAGTTGCGATGGCTCCACGACTAAGTCTTTGCAAGAGGACATCTGCCGTGACAATTCCACGACACTTTCTGATCGGTTTATTCAAGAGTCCGTAGTAAAATAACATGAAGCTATTCTTTCCGTTCGATCCATCCTAGAGTTCGTACTAGAATAACACCTTAAGATACAAATCAACCAAAATGCTAATGTCACCTAGATACTCCAATGTCACCTCAAGTATCCGTGGGTATGATTATACGATATGCGTCACACAATCTCAGATTCATCTATTCAACCATCACAAAGAACTTCAAAGAGTGCCCCAAAGTTTCTACCGGAGAGTCAAGACGAAAACGTATGCAACCCCTATGCATAAGTTCACAAGGTCACTGAACCCGCAAGTTGATCACCAAAACATACATCAAGTAGATCACGTGAATATTCCATTGTCACCAAAAATAAGCACATGCAAGAAATACATCAAGTGTCCTCAAATCCTTAAAAACTCAATCCGATAAGATAACTTCAAAATGAAAACTCAATCCATTACAAGAGAGTAGAGGGGGAGAAACATCATAAATCCAACTATAATAGCAAAGCTCGCGGTACATCAAGATCGTGCCATATCAAGAACACGAGAGAGAGAGAGAGAGAGAGATAAAACACATAGCTACTGGTACATACCCTCAGCCCTGAGGGTGAACTACTCCCTCCTCATCATGGAGACCGCCGGGATGATGAAGATAGCCACCGGTGAGGGATCCCCCCTCCGGCAGGGTACCGGAACAGGGTCCCGATTGGTTTTTTGGTGGCTACAGAGGCTTGCGGCGGCGGAACTCCTGGTCTAGGTTATTTTCTGGAGGTTTCTGTATTTATAGGAATTTTTGCTGTAGGTCTCACGTCAGGAGGGTCTCTGAGTCGTCCATGAGATAGGGGGGACGCGCCCAGGGGGTAGGGCACACCCCCCACCCTCGTGGACGGCCCGGGACTCTTCTGGCCAAACTCTTTTACTCCAGGGGCTTCTTTTGGTCCATAAAAAATCATCAAAAATTGGCACGTCAATTGGACTCCGTTTGGTATTACTTTTCTGCGATACTCAAAAACAAGGAAAAAACAGAAACTGGCACTGGGTTCTTGGTTAATACGTTAGTCCCAAAAATCATATAAAATATCATATAAATACATAAAAAAACATCCTAGATGGAAAATATAATAGCATGGAACAATCAAAAATTATAGATACGTTGGAGACGTATCAAGCATCCCCAAGCTTAATTCCTGCTCGTCCTCGAGTAGGTAAATGATAAAAAAGAATTTTTGACATGGAATGCTACCTAGCACATTTATCAATGCAATTTTCTTTATTGTGGCATGAATGTTCAGATCCGAAAGATCCAAGACAAAAGTTTAATATTGACATAAAACAATAATACTTCAAGCATAATAACCAAGCCATTATGTCTTCTCAAAATAACATACCCAAAGAAAGCTCATCCCTACAAAATCATATAGTTTCGCCATGCTTCATTTTCGTCACACAAAATGCTCTCATCATGCACAACCCCGATGACAAGCCAAGCAATTGTTTCATACTTTAGCATTCTCAAAAAAATTCAACTTTCACGCAATATATGAGCGCGATCCATGGACATAACACTATAGGTGGAACAAAATATGATGATGGAGGTTGTGTGGAGAAGAAAAAAAGGGAGAAAGTCTCGCATCAACATGGCCAATCAACGAGCTATGGAGATGCCCATCAATTGATATCAATGCTAGGAGTAGGGATTGCCATGCAACGGATGCACTAGAGCTATAAATGTATGAAAGCTCAACAAAAGAAACTAAGTGGGTGTGCATCCAACTTGCTGGCTCATGAAGACCTAGGGCATTTTGAGGAAGCCCATCGTTGGAATATACAAGCCAAGTTCTATAATGAAAAATTCCCATTAGTATATGAAAGTGACAAAATAAGAGACTCTCTATCATGAAGATCATGGTACTACTTTGAAGCACAAGTGTGAAAAAGGATAGTAACATTGCCCCTTCTCTCTTTTTCTCTCATTTTTTTTATTTTTTTTTGTTTGGGCCATCTCTTTTTTATGGCCTCTTCTTTTTTTTGTCTGGAGTCTCATTCCGACTTGTGGGGGAATCATAGTCTCCATCATCCTTTCCTCACATGGGACAATGCTCTAATAATAAAGATCATCACACTTTTATTTACTTACAACTCAAGAATTGCAACTCGATACTTAGAACAAAATATGACTCTATAGAGATGCCTCCGGCGGTGTACCGAGGTGTGCAATGAATCAAGAGTGACATGTATGAAAAATTACGAACGGTGGCCATGCCACAAATACAATGTAAACTACATGATCATGCAAGGCAATATGACAATGATAAAGCATGTCATAATAAACGGAACGGTGGAAGTTGCATGGCAATGTATCTCGGAATGGCTATGGAAATGCCATAATAGGTAGGTATGGTGGCTGTTTTGAGGAAGATATAATGAGGCTTATGTGTGATAGAGTGTATCATATCAAGGGGTTTGGATGCCCCGGCGAAGTTTGCACCAACTCTCGAGGTGAGAAATGGCAATGCACGGTACCGAAGAGGCCAGCAATGATGGAAGGGTGAGAGTGCGTATAATCCATGGACTCAACATTAGTCATAAAGAACTCACATACTTATTGCAAAAATCTACAAGTCATCAAAACCAAGCACTACGCGCATGCTCCTAGGGGGATAGATTGGTAGGAAAAGACCATCGCTCGTCCCCGACCGGCCCTCATAAGGAAGGCAATCAAAGAACACCTCATGCTTCAAATTTGTCACACAACGGTTACCGTACATGCATGTGACGGGACTTGCAAACCTCAACACAAGTATTTCTCAATTTCACAATTACTCAACTAGCACGACTCTAATATCACCATCTTTATATCTCAAAACAATTATCAAGTATCAAACTTCTCATAGTATTTAATGCACTCTATATGAAAGTTTTTATTATACCCATCTTGAATGCCCATCATATTAGGACTAAATTCATAACCAAAGAAAATTACCATGCTCACTAGTAGAAAAGGGGGCAATGATCCAGGCCTGCTCAGCCCATTAGTCCCGGTTCTGCCACGAACCAGGACCAATGGAGGTATTTGCCCCGGTTCTTGATCTCAAGGGGCCGGCCGGGGCCTCGTGGCCATTGGTCCCGGTTCGTCTGGCCCTTTTGGTCCCGGTTGGTGGGACGAACCGGGACCAATGGGCCTCGCTCCAGGCCCACCACCATTGGTCACGGTTGGTGGCTTGAACCGGGACCAAAGGCTCCCCTTTAGTCCCGGTTCATGCCACCAACCGGGACCAATGAGGTGCCAATATATACCCCTTTCACAGGAGAGCAGAGCACACTGCTCTGCTTTTTCTGGCTGACGGGAAGAGGGCTTGGTGGTGCTCTAGCTCACCTCCTATGCACACAAGGTGTTCGATGGAATGCCCGAGCCACACTACTTAAGTTTTCTCCTCTCCAAGCTCGACCTCCAAACTCCATTTTCCTCAATATTTGTCTAGGTATAGCGGTCCGTCACGCCCCGCCCCCGTCTTCACCGCCGCCGATCACCCGCGCCGAGCTCATCGCCGGCACCACCGTGGTGAGCCTCTTATTCTTATCTTCTTTCTGAAAGGAAAAATATTCTTACTTGTATGTTTACATAGATACTTGTATTATTTTCTTACTTTTATTATTGCATCTTATATAGTGCCATGGTTTTGGTCTCCGCCTGCCGCCCTCGTCCTGCCTATGATTCGGATGTGGTATATATTATCTTTTCATAACTATTGGTTCATTTATTGTTTATGAAAATTATGCCGACCAACGTGACATAGATTTTATTTATCTAGGAGGTTGTTGAACCGTAAATTCCAACCGACCCTATTGTCGAGAGGTTAAATTTAGTTGAAGAAGAAAACAATTTCTTGAAGGAAAAAATAAAAAACTTGAGGAGGAGAAGATGATATTGGAGTTTCATGTTATGGATGTCGCCGATGATCACAAGATCAAGATGGATGCAATGCGCTTGAAGATTAGAAAGATTAGAAAATATGCCATTCATACCGAGGCTTGGTATCATTATGTCGTTGGATCAGTTGTTACCTTGGTTGCGATTATGATCGCATTTGTTTTCGCATTGAAATGGTTTACATAGTTTCAATGTATGGTTTAATTAATTTAGATGCTCTGCAGATCTTTATGTTGTTAGATGTGAACTATGTATGTACTTTGGTTTATGTTTTGTTGAACTTCTATTAATTTGGTCACTTAATTATCTATTCATGATGTTCTGTAATGATTTTTGACACACTTAATTATATATAATGCACGCAGATGAACCGGTAATGGATGTACGGTGATAGACACACCTCCGAGTACATTAAGGGTGTGCATGATTTTCTCGAAGTGGCTGAGGCAAACAAGCAGAATGGTTTTATGTGTTGTCCGTGCCCTATATGTGGGAATATGAAGTATTACTCTGACCGGAAAATCCTTCACACCCACCTACTTTACAAGGGTTTCATGCCACACTATAATGTTTGGACAAGGCACGGAGAAATAGGGGTTATGATGGAAGACGTCGAAGAAGAAGAGTACGATGACAACTATGTGCCCCCTGAATACGGTGATGCTACTGAACGTCAAGAGGAACCAGACGATGTGCACGATGATGCTGCAACGGGCTAAGCTGCTGAAGATCAAGAGGAACCAGACGATGTGCACGATGATGCTGCAACGGGCGAAGCTGCTGAAGATCAAGAGGAACCAGACGATGTGCCCGATGATGATGATCTCCGCCGGGTCATTGTCGATGCAAGGACGCAATGCGAAAGTCAAAAGGAGAAGCTGAAGTTCGATCGCATGTTAGAGGATCACAAAAAGGGTTGTACCCCAATTGCGAAGATGGCAGCACAAAGCTCGTCACCGTCATCGAATTGCTGCAAGGAAGGCGTAGAATGTCATGCTCGATAAAGGATTTGAGAAGCTACTGAAAATATTGAAGAAGAAGCTTCCAAAGGATAACGAATTGCCGGACAGTACATACGCGCAGAAAGAAGGTCGTATGCCCTCTAGGATTGGAGGTGCGTAAGATACATGCATGCCCTAATGATCGCATCCTCTACCGCTGTGCATACAAGGATCTGAACGCATGCCCGTATGCGGTGCATTGCGGTATAAGATCGACGAGATGACCCCGGTGATGTTGACGGCGAGCCTCCCAGAAGAGGGTTCTGCGAAGGTGATGTGGTATGCTCCTATAATACCACGGTTAAAACGTCTGCTCATAAACGGAGAGCATGCCAAGTTGATGTGATGGCACGGTGAGGACCATACGAAAGACGGAAGTTGAGAGCACCACGACGGGTCGCAGTGGAGAAAAATTGAGAGAAAGTACTGGGATGAGTTTGGAAAGGACCCAAGGAACGTATGGTTTGCTTTAAGCGCTGATGGCATTAATCCTTTCGGGGAGCAGAGCAGCAATCACAACACCTGGCCCGTGACTCTATGTATGTATAACCTTCCTCCTTGGATGTGCATGAAGCGGAAGTTCATTATGATGCCAGTTCTCATCCAAGGCCCTAAGCAACCCGGCAACGAAATTGATGTGTACCTAAGGCCATTAGTTGAGGAACTTTTACAGCTGTGGAATGGAAACGGTGTACGTACGTGGGATGAACACAAAAAGGAGGAATTTGACCTAAAGGCGTTGCTGTTCGTGACCATCAACGATTGGCCCGCTCTCAAGAACCTTTCGTGACGCATAAACAAGGGATACCACGCATGCACGCACTGCTTACTTGACATCGATAGTATATACCGGGAAGCTGCGGGGAAGAATGTGTACCTGGGCCATCGTCGATTTCTTCCGACCAACCATCAATGTAGAAAGAAAGGAAAGCATTTCAAAGGCGAGGTAGATCACCAGAAGAAGCCCGCCATGCGTACCGGTGATCACGTACTTGCTATGGTCAATGATTTACACGTAATATTTGGAAAGGGTCCCGGCGGACTAGCTGTTCCGAATGACACTGAGAATAACGCACCCATGTGGAAGAAGAAATCTATATTTTGGGACCTACCCTACTGGAAAGACCTAGAGGTCCGCTCTTCGATCAACGTGATGCACGTGACGAAGAACCTTTGCGTGAACCTGCTAGGCTTCTTGGGCGTGTATGGGAAGACAAAACATACACCTGAGGCACGGGAGGACCTGCAACGCTTGCGAAAAAGAGTGCATGCCTCCCAAGCGATATGAAGGTCCCGCCACTATGCTCTTCACGAAGAAGAGAAGGAAATCTTCTTTGAATGCCTGCTCAAGATGAAGGTCCCGATCGCTTCTCGTCAATATAAAGGGAATAATAAATATGCCAGAGAAAAGTTCCGTAACCTAAAGTCTCATGACTGCCATGTGATTATGATGCAAATCGCTTCCGGTTGCATTGAGGGGCTTTCACCGAAAATGTCCGATTAGCCATTGTGAAGCTATGTGCATTCCTCAATGCAATATCTCGAAGGTGATCGATCCGTAAATCGTACCAACGCTAAGGGGTGATGTGGCACAATGTCTTGTCGGGCTTCGAGCTGGTGTTCCCACCATCCTTCTTCAATATCATGACTCACGCCCTAGTTCATCTAGTCGACGAGATTGTCATTCTGGGGCCCGTATTTCTACACAATATGTTCCCTTTGAGAGGTTCATGGAGTCCTAAAGAAATATGTCCGTAACAGCATAGGCCGTAGGAAGCATCTCCATGGGCCATCATACGAGGATGTCATCGGGTTTTGTGTTGACTTCATTCCTGGCCTTAAGAAGATAGGTCTCCCTAAATCGCGGTATGAGGGGAGACTGACCGAAAAGGCACGCTTGAAGGGACTCAATAATATGCAGGACGGATATTCTTGGTCTCAAGCACACTACAGTTCTACGTAACTCTACCTTGGTGACCCCGTATGTCGATGAACACAAGAACAGTCTGCGCCCAAACACCCTTGAGCAAGGCGACGACCGGATTACATGTGAACACATCAGACTTTTAGCAGTTGGTTGGAAACACGTCTCGGAGGTGACAACACTGTTTGTGATGAGCTGTACTTGTTGTCCGAGGACCATCTTCGACTGTAATGATTTGGAAAGGATACGAGATAAATGGGAATACATTTTACACGATTGACCAAGATCAAAAGAGCACCAACCAAAACAGCGGTGTCCGCTTTGATGCAAGAACCGAGAGGGAAAGGACACATATTCTGGTTACATAGTGGACATATGGGAACTTGACTACGGAGTAGATTTTAAGGTTCCTTTGTTTAAGTGCAAATTGGTCAATCTGTCAGGAGGTGGGGTACAGGTAGACCCACAGTACGGAATGACAATAGTGGATCTGAAAAATCTTGGGTACACTGACGAACCGTTCGTCCTAGCCAATGATGTGGCACAGGTTATCTATGTGAAGGACATGTCTACTAGACCGAGAAAAAGAAAAGATAAGGAAGCGAATACATCATACGATGAGCCAAAGCGCCACATAGTTCTTTCTGTGAAAAAGGGACATCCCGGGAGTGGAGGGCAAGACAGACATGTCTCAAGAGTATGAAAAGTTTCATGAAATTCCTCCTTCAAAGTCAAGGCTGACCCAAGCATCCCGATAAACGATGAAGATTATCCATGGTTACGGCGCAATAAGCAAATGACACAAGTGAAGAAAAAGTGAAGACTTTCTCCGCAACTATTATGATGATACCATGCCAACTTTGTAATGCATTTAGTATGATACCATTGTCCGCTTTGTACATGCACATGCTATGCCAACTTTTTCGTAGTTCATTTGAAAACTATGAATTTAGGTCAAATTTTCTCTATAGGTGCATCTATGTTCATATATTAGTCCTCGCCCATGCGGCTCGCCTCGGCCCATGACCATTAGTCCCGGTTTGTGCCACAAACCGGGACTAAAGGGTTGGTCCTCGTTGCGCTCAGAGTTTAGTCCCACCTCGCCAACCGAAGGGCGCTCACACCGGTTTATAAGCCTCTCCCTCTCTGCCTTGTTGAGCTCCTCCCAAAGTGAAAATAGATGCCCCTATACAGGGAATTTGACCTAAATTCATAGTGAATTTCTCTGAAATTCATATAAATTGATTGTGAATTTAGGTCGAATTTTCTCTATAGGTGCATCTATGTTCATTTTTTTAGTAAAGTTAATCATAAACTTGTGATTCACACAAATTTCAAAGAATTCAAATTTTAACTATTCAAATTTGAAAACTAATGGCACAAACAGAAAGTTTATAATTTTTCTAAAACTAAAAGCAAAAAGAATTAAAAAATAAAGCAAAAAACCAAAAAGAAAATAAATAATGTAGAAAACAAAACAAAAAAATGGAAAAAAATAAAAATAGCAACAATAAGTATTTTGTTGTAAGTAGAAACAAAATAAAATAAATAAAGCAACAAAGAAAACAAAAAAGTGTTTTCAAATTTGAAAACTAATGGCACTAACAGAAAGTTTATAATTTTTCTAAAACTAAAAGCAAAAAGAATTAAAAAATAAAGCAAAAAACAACAAAAAATAAATAATGCAGAAAACAAAACAAAAAAACTGGAAAAAAAATAAAAATAGCAACAATAAGTATTTTGTTGTAAGTAGAAACAAAATAAAATAAATAAAGCAACAAACAAAACAAAAAAAAGTGTTCTCAAATTTGAAAACTAATGGCACTAACAGAAAGTTTATAATTTTTCTAAAACTAAAAGCAAAAAAGAAATAAAAAATAAAGCAAAAAACAACAAAAAATAAATAATGCAGAAAACAAAACAAAAAATCTGGGATAAAATAAAAATAGTGCCGCCATCGGGCCCCCACGCTCAATACGACTAGAAACCCTACATGGGCTGTGATTCGTGCCCGCAGGAGGCCAAGTAGGCCCACAGCACATAGCTAGTGATGATTAGGGTCTGAAGTTTACAGTTGAGAGGAGCTCAAGAGGGTGGGCGCAGCAGCGCTTATAACCCACTCTCGAGCCCTCTCAACTAGCGTGGTGGGACTAAACTTTTGGGCGCGGGGCAGCACACGGCCTTGGGCCCCGGTGGGTCCCACCACCCGGGACCAACGGCCGCCGCTTCCCGCCCTTTGGGCTGCTGAAAAGAGGCCTTTGGTCCCGGTTGGTGGCACCAACCGGGACTAAAGGGGGGCATTAGTCCCGTTGGTTTCACGAACCCACCAATGTCTTGCTATATATACAGACTTAGCAGTTTTCGCTGAAATCCATCTGCTTTTCTCCGCCCGACGCTTTACGCTCCTCGCCCGGCTGTCGCAGCCTCTGCCCGCCGTCAGTTGGTCTACCTCGTCGCCGTCGCCGAGCCATCGCCCGACACCGTCGCCGTGCTCGCCGCCGACGGCACCGACACCATCGCCATCGCCATGCCTGCCCGACCCGTCCGTCATTGCTGCGCCACCGTTCCCGACCCGTCGCCGTCGCCGCCAAGGCCGCCCTTCCCGACCCGTCGCTATCGCCACGCCGCCTTCCCGACCCGTCGCCGTGCCCCGAACACACGCCGCCGCCTTTGGTCCGGCCGCCCGCGCCCTTTCCTCTCATTTTTTTCAGTATTATAAAAATGTATATATATTTATATGTACTCTGTGTATGTATTTTCATATATGCAAAAGTTAGAATTTAGAAAAACTTTATATATGCAAAAATTTATACATATATGCAAGTATATATGTATTTTATATATGCAAAAATTTATATATCTAGCTAGGAAGAAGGAAGAAAGGAAGAAGAAGAAAAACTTATAAATGAGAAATGTATGTTTGTATATATGAGAAATGTATGTATGTATAGATGTATGTATGTGGATACATGAGGGGGGTCGATATACCCCCTCTCCGATAGCATTTCCTTCTTCATATGTTGAGTTAGTTGATTTAGGTTAGTGCATTTTAGGTTAGTTGATTTATAGTGCATTTTAGGTTAGTTGTTGTTAGTGCATTTTAGGTTAGTAATTTTAGGTTAGTCTACTTCTTCTTCTTGAGCATTTTTGTGCATTTTAGGTTAGTAAATTTTTATGTTGTAATTTAGTTCGATGAATGTTTTCTGTTAAAACTCAGATTAAGTTTGTTCGATGAATGTTTCATGGAAGGGAGGGAGTAAAACTCATCGTACATGAGGGGAGGAGTCCTCCGTTCCTAACTCTCTCGGGAATTCAACATGAGGGGGGGGGTCGATACCCCCCTCCCCGATAACTTCGACATGAGGGGGGGTCGATATACCCCCTCCTGATAACATTTTTTTCATGTATGTATATCATCGTTGTCAATATACCCACGTCACTTGTGGGACATAGATGTAGTGTCGTTGTTGTTGTTGTCGATATACCCCCTCCCCATAGCTGCATGTATTTTTAAGAAGGAAAAAACAAGCATATTATTTTCCCATGTACGTCGTATGTCGTCGTTGTCGATGTACCCCCTCCCGATAGCTTCAACACGTGGGGGTCGATATTACCCTCCTTGAAGCGTTCTCGAGGCCACCCCTAACCCTTGAGGCGTTGTCTAGGCCAATTCAAACCCTAGAGAAGCAGCGTCGAGGCCACTAATTAATATGATTCCTTATTGTGATTACCTAGCTAGTTCTACGCTTGCCACTAATATATCCCTATCTGTCCTGTTTGAATAATAATTGCCATGTTGTAAATATTTGTAGAAACTATGGACACCCCCGAGACGAAGCACAAGAAGCGTTGTTGAGGGACATAATCGCAGAAGGAAGTGATGCCGTCTGCTCGTTGATGTTTCTCAACGACACCGATGGTCTGGACGGAGAGGGTGAAGAAGCAGCTGGCTATGATTATGATGGCTCCGATGACCCAATGCCGGTGCAAGAAGAAATAGACCATGAGGACGGCTCCGGTGACCGAACCGAGTCCGGCCAGGTATATATATTAGTTAAGCCTGTGTTGACTAGCTAATTGATGCATTCATTATTTTGTTATGTACACATATTAATTAACTCTCATCTTTGTTCTTTTTTCTAGCCCTTCGGATCGAGCACAACTTCGGTAAAGAGACGAGGCCCGAAGAAAAAGTTGAGCTTGGATGAAAAGTTTGAGATCATAGAAATCGCGCGCGACGGCCAACCGATTGAACCCATCCGGACAAAGGAGGCATTTGTTTCTCAGTGCGGGGTTCTGGTTAGGGACAAGATCCCGATTAGCATCCAGCAATGGTATAAGCCTAAGAACAAAGACCCTGAGGTGTCTTATGTCAATGTTATGCAGAAAAATGATCTTTGGACTGAGCTGAAGTCAAATTTCACCCTACCGCCAGAGGATGATCCGGAGAAGCCAGTTGAGCAATTAATCAAGTCTTTTGCTCTTAAGAAGATGGCAGACCTATTCAGGAATTGGAAGAAAGACCTGAATAAGTTTGTCGATAAAAAAGAGACCCCAGAATTTAAGGGCAAATATGAGAAGATCTGAGATGACTGGCCCGCATTTGTGGCCCACAAGACATCGGAAAAGAGTAAAAAGATGTCGGCGACAAACAAGAAAAATGCTGCGAAGAAGAAGCTTCACCATCGCACGGGCTCAGGTGGCTACCTCATAGCCCAGCCTAAGTGGGCCAAGGCTTAGAATGATCTGCTTGATAAAGGGATCGAACCAGAGACAATGAATCGCCTGCATCTGTTGCCGGACTTGTCTCTTCGGGCTGGCGGAACCTTGGACCCTGTATCGTGGAAGTGCATTTGGACGGACGATCAATTGGACATACCAGTCAAGAGGCTTCAACAATATATCAAGCAAGCGCAACAAGGCGTTCTTTCCAGACAGAGAGAACGACGAGCTCACAATGGCCCTCGGGAATCCTGGGCACCTCGGACGGACACGAGGCACGCCAGTTCGCTTTCGTGGAAGGCTGGGTTTCGGACGCAGCAGTTACAAATGCCAGGAGAGGAGGAAGAAAGTGCAGCAGACCGAACTGCAGGCGCTGCATGCAAGGGTACAAGCGATAGAGGAACGAGAAGCAGATCACAGCAAACGACCTGCCGAAGCTTCCCCCGAAGCTACCCCGCCATCTCAGCGGAGAAGCAGCGTGGCTTCCACCGAGCTGCTTCAGCCGGAGCATGCCTTGACGGCTCCTGCCAGCTATCCCGTGGATGCTATCACAGAGGCTGAAAATTGCCACCTTATGGCGCAATGGATGAATTTGAAGGTCAAGGCGGCTGTTGGCTCTGTTTATCCTACTATATCCGGCGCAACTTTTCACCGCCGCCGATTCCGTAGGATATGCTAGGGTGATGGTGGATGAAATCACAGAGGGATTTGAGGACCTCTAGCTTGACCACCCTACCGATGAAGGGGAGACTCGGCTGGGTTCTGCTCTGAAGACTCCATGCCTATGGCGGAAGGATCTCATCAACCTTCCGAACTGGACGCCTCCGCCTCCTCCTCCTCCTCCTCCGGCAAGTCAGGGCACTCTGCCTCCTCCACCGCCTCCTCCTCCGGCGAGTGACGATCAGGGCACTCGGCCGGCTCCTTATCCGGCGAGTGGTGGCACTCCGCCTCCTTCTCTGCCTGCGCCGGCGCGCCCGAGCAGCCAGCCTCCTCCTTCTCTGCCTCGTCAGCAAGGGCGGAAGAGACCCGCCGCCGCTCCGGCGCGTCGTAGTCCTTCTCCTCCGCCTCGTAAGCAAGGAAAGAAGACATCCGCTCCGTCTGCTCTGCCGGCGTCTAGCAGTACAGCCAAAGGCGGGAGGACATATAGATTCGGTCCTTCTCAAGACTCTGAGAAGTTACCATACGAGATGACCTCGGAGGAGAACGCGAAGATCGCGCGAACCAAGTGAAGGACTGGTTTCAAGTGTTGAAAGCAGAGACATCCACCTCCGAGGAGATGGTAGATCCGGTGAAAGCGGCGCACTGCTGCCCGACAAAACCACCCAAGTCTCCGCCAAAGGCAACTATGAGCGCATTATTGGAAAGGCATTTGCCAAGCGGAGAGGTCGGGAAGTACTGTCGATGATCAAAGGATGAAAGATGATGAGCTGGGAAAAATTGCCTAGCTCGGCGAACAAGCCGGGCAATCATGCCCCCGCTCAAGGTGCTCATAGCGACATCGTCGATCCGACGATGGTGCCCGGTTGTAGCAATCCTGGAGATTACCTGCCCGACGATGTACATTATGATTTCTTGGAGGTGCATATACAAAGATACGAGTACGGGAAGCCTCTCGTCAAAGATGAAAGATCTCTATCAACGATGATGCAAAGATTGCATGATTGGTACATGAAAACATGCAGAGAGGGGAGGAGTACTTTGTATGTGAGAGTTAAAAAGGAGCATGACCTCGTTGGAATTGAACTGTTGCCTATTCCATTTGAGGAGTTCTATCAGTTTTTCAATCAATTGGCCCTCGATAAAGCAACGATCACCTGCTACTATCTGTAAGTAGTACTACTTCTGTCATTAAGTCTTTCTATATAACTCAGCTCTTACATTGCATGTATTTATAATTATCCTCACTATATTATGCAGATTGAAGATCGCCGAATTGAAGAAAAGACAAGTGGGTGATATTGTGTTCATTAACACATATCTCATAGATGCAACTGAGGTTAAATTTCATGCCGAAAATACCGAGCCCAACTTGCTACAATCGTTGGTAATAAATGAACACAAAGATATAATACTCTTTCCTTACAACTTCAGGTGAGTGTTACTGTCTTGTGGCATATTCAGTTTCCCTTATTAGTCCAGGTTATAGTAATGTAATATTGATGAGTTATGCATGCGTGTGCAGCTACCACTATATTCTCCTAGAGATTAAGCTTGAGCAGGGAGTAGTAACTTTCTTAGACTCCAAACCAAAAAATCGGGAGGAGTATGCGGACATGACTGAAATGCTCGAGAAGTAAGTTAAATCGATCAGTATCCACCATATCAGCAACTTTGTTCATTTCAGATATCAAGTAATTGTTTTCTTTGTATGGCAGGGTTTGGAGAAAATTCACCAAAAAGCTCCGGACTGCCAAGAAGCTGCAATTTAGACACCAAAGTAAGTACTATAGTAGCATATTCCACGCATCTCCTAGTGATTCAAGCGCTAGTTTCATCAATACCATTTAGCATGCTTGCTAATTATCAGTTTGATTGACCTCTATTTCTTGTAAAGTGGTTGTGGCAGGAACAAGGGAATGATTTCTGTGGATACTACATTTGCAGTCCATCCGCCACATGACCTGTGAGCGGGGCTACTCTGACAAACAATATGAAGTGCGTAAATAACAATATTCACAATTTTATTTTATTACCATTATTTGTGTTGAGTTTCATTCATTCATATATATATATATATATGTATTGACCCCCTTCTTAAAATTAGATGTTTCGGATGCGGGATGAACTCCTAGCACCAGATCGCATGCGAGCAATTCAAGAGGAATTGGCGGCATTCTTTCTTGACCACGTGATCGCTGAAGACGGAGAATACTATGTGGACCACGCGTCCGTATGTTAGGAGATTATATTTGTAAAAGATAATTATTGTATATATGTAGCCGGTAGTGTCGGATAGATATACGAGAACTTGTTGTTCGACCAATCTCTCGGAGAAGGAGAGGTGGTCGATATCACTTCTCTCTGTATGCATATATGTTCATGACGATCTTTTGTTTCCTTCGTAGCGTGACTAGCTAGTCCTCTCTATACGTATGTATAGTACGTAGCGTCGACCAAGCATGGACGAAAGAGAGGACTCTTCTCTCTATTAATTAGCTAGCTAACACAATATATGACACACCTAAATTAAACCCCCACAACCCCCAACCCCCCTTCAAAAAACCAAGCCCTCAAATGTCGACACGTGGATGCCTATTGGTCCCGGTTGGTGCCACCAACCGGACCAAAGGCCCTCCTGCTCGGCTCAAGACAGGCCATGTGGAGGCCCATCTGTCCCGGTTCTGGACTGAACGGGACTAAAGGGCCAGGGCATTAGTAACGACCCTTTAGTCCCGGTTTAGGAACCGGGACTAAAGGCCCTTACCAACCGGGACAATAGGCCCTTATTCTACCAGTGGCTGTTCTAAAAGACTCTCAAAATAATATAAGTGAAGCATGAGATATCAATAATTTCTATAAAATAAAACCACCACCGTGCTCTAAAAAGATATAAGTGAAGCACTAGAGCAAAATTATCTAGCTCAAAAGATATAAGTGAAGCACATAGAGTATTCTA
This sequence comes from Aegilops bicornis, assembly GCA_021605145.1. NCBI lineage: Eukaryota > Viridiplantae > Streptophyta > Magnoliopsida > Poales > Poaceae > Aegilops > Aegilops bicornis. The sequence continues at coordinate 130,100,769 of CM038673.1, read as the reverse complement.
ATAGATTTCGATTCATGTGTGTCTCTCCCAAAAGGTGAGTACAGCAAGGATGATTGTGGTAAACCAAAAAGCAAAGACTCAAATCATACAAGACGCTCCAAGCAAAACACATATCATGTGGTGAATAAAAATATAGCCTCAAGTAAAGTTACCGATAGACGAAAACGAAAGAGGGGATGCCTTCCAGGGCATCCCCAAGCTTAGGCTTTTGGTGGCATCCCCAAGCTTAGGCTCTTGCCACTCCTTATTCCAAAATCCATCAAATCTTTACCCAAAAACTTGAAAACTTCACAACACAAAACTTAAACATAAAATCTCATTAGCTCTGTTAGTATAAGAAAATAAATCAGCACTTTTGGTACTATTGTGAACTCATTCTAAATTCATATTGGTGTAATATCTACTGTATTCCAACTTCTCTATGGTTCATACCCTCTGATACTACTCATAGATTCATCAAAATAACCAAACAACACATAGAAAACAGAATCTGTCAAACAGGAATTGTCTGTAGTAATCTGTAACTCTCAAATACTTCTGTAACTCCAACAATTCTGAAATAAATTGGTGGACATGAGTAATTTGTCTATTAATCTTATGCAAAAAGAATCAACTTAAAAGAACTCTTCTGTAAAAAATGACAGCTAATCTGGTGAGCTCAAAGTTTCTGTTTTATACAGCAAGATCACATTAACTTTCACCCAAGTCTTCCCAGTGGTTCTTCTTGTCACTTTATTGAAACAAAAGCTATAAAACATGATTACTACAGTATATTAATCATGTGGACACACAAAAAAAGTAGGGGTAAATATTGGGTTGTCTCCCAACAAGTGCTTTTCTTTAATGCCTTTTTAGCTAGGCATGACGATTTCAATGATGCTCACATAAAAGATAAGAATTGAAACATAAAGAAAGAATCATGAAGAATATGACTAGAACATTTAAGCCTAAACCACTTCCTATGCATAGGTATTCTGTGAGAAAACAACTTATGGGAACAAGAATCAACTAGCATAGGAAAGCAAAACAAGCATAACTTCAAGATTTTAAGCACATAGAGAGGAAACTTGATATTATTGCAATTCCTACAAGCATATATTCCTCCATCATAATAATTTTCAGTAGGATCATGAATGAACAACAATGTAACCATCACATAAAGCATTCTTTTCATGATCTAGAAGCATAGAATTTTTATTACTCTCCACATAAGCAAATTTCTTCTCATGAATAGTAGTGGGAGCAAACTCAACAAAATAACTATCATGCGAGGCATAATTCAATTGATAATTAAAATCAGGATGACAAGTTTCATGGTTATCATTGTTCTTTTTAGCATACATGTCATCACAATAATCATCATACATAGCAACTTTGTTCTCATAATCAATTGGAACCTCTTCCGAAATAGTGGATTCATCACTAAATATAGTCATGACCTCTCAAAATCCACTTTCATCAATATAATCATCATAAATAGGAGGTATGCTTTCATCATAATAAATATTCTCATCAAAACTTGGGGGACTAAAAATATCATCTTCATCAAACATAGCATCCCCAAGCTTGTGGCTTTGCATATCATTAGCATCATGGATATTCAAGGAATTCATACTAACAACATTGCAATCATGCTCATCATTAAAATATTTAGTGACAAACATTTTAATGCATTCTTCTTCTAACACTTTGGCACAATTATCGGAATCCTTATTTTCATGAAAGACATTAAAAAGATGAAGCATATGAGGCACCCTCAATTCCATTTTTTTGTAGTTTTATTTTATAAACTAAACTAGTGATAAAACAAGAAACTAAAAGATTCGTTTGCAAGAAATGAAGATATACCTTCAAGCACTCACCTTCCCGGCATCGGCGCCAGAAATTGCTTAGTTGACGGGGTGTCAGTGCCGCTTACCTAGCCTCCCCGGCAACGCGCCAGAAATTGCTTGATGTCTGCTACACAACCTTCTTGTAGACGTTGTTGGGCTTCCAAGTGCAGAGGTTTGTAGGACAGTAGAAAATTTCCCTCAAGTGGATGACCTAAGGTTTATCAATCTGTGGGAGGTGTAGGATGAAGATGGTCTCTCTCAAACAACCCTGCAACCAAATGTCAAAGAGTCTCTTGTGTCCCCAACACACCCAATACAATGGTAAATTGTATAGGTGCACTAGTTCAGCAAAGAGATGGTGATACAAGTGCAATATAGATGGTAGATATAGGTTTTTGTAATCTGAAAATATAAAAACAGCAAGGTAACTAATGATAAAAGTGAGCACAAACGGTATTGCAATGCATTGAAACAAGGCCTAGGGTTCTTACTTTCACTAGTGCAAGTTCTCTCAACAATAATAACATAATTAGATGATATAACTATCCCTCGACATGCAAAAAAGAGTCACTCCAAAGTCACTAATAGCGGAGAACAAACGAAGATATTATTGTAGGGTACAAAACCACCTCAAAGTTATCCTTTCTGATCGATCTATTCCAGAGTCCGTAGTAAAATAACACGAAGCTATTCTTTCCGTTCGATCTATCCTATAGTTCGTACTAGAATAACACCTTAAGACACAAATCAACCAAAACCCTAATGTCACCTAGATACTCCAATTTCACCTCAAGTATCCGTGGGTATGATTATACGATATGCATCACACAATATCAGATTCATATATTCAACCAACACAAAGAACTTCAAAGTGTGCCCCAAAGTTTCTACCGGAGAGTCAAGACGAAAACGTGTGCCAACCCCTATGCATAAGTTCATAAGGTCACTGAACCCGCAAGTTGATCACCAAAACATACATCAAGTAGATCACATGAATATCCCATTTTCACCACAGATAAGCACATGCAAGACATACATCAAGTGTTCTCAAATCCTTAAACACTTAGTCTGATAAGATAACATCAAAGGGAAAACTCTATCCATTACAAGAGACTAGAGGGGGAGAAACATCATAAGATCCAACTATAATAGCAAAGCTCGCAGTACATCAAGATCGTGCCATATCAAGAACACGAGAGAGAGAGAGAGATCAAACACATTGCTACTGGTACATACCCTCAGCCCCGAGGGTGAACTACTCCCTCCTCATCATGGAGAGCGTCGGGATGATGAAGATGGCGACCGGTGAGGGATCCCCCCTCCGGCAGGGTGCGGAACAGGGTCCCAATTGGTTTTTTGCTCGCTACAGAGGCTTGCGGCGGCAGAACTCCCGGTCTAGGTTATTTTCTGGAGGTTTCTGTATTTATAGGAATTTTTGGCGTAGGTCTCACGTTAGGGTGGTCTCCGAGTCATCCACGAGATAGGGGGACGCGCCCAGGGGGTAGGGCGCACCCCCACCCTCGTGGACGGCCCGGGACTCTTCTGGCCCAACTCTTTTACTCCAGGGGCTTCTCAAAAATCATCAAAAATTGGCACGTCAATTGGACCTCGTTTGGTATTCCTTTTCTGCGATACTCAAAAACAAGGAAATAACAGAAACTGGCACTGGGCTCTAGGTTAATAGGTTAGTCCCAAAAATCATATAAAATAGCATAAAAATGCATATAAAACATCCTAGATGGATAATATAATAGCATGGAACAATCAAAATTTATATATACGTTGGAGACGTATCATCTATCCCACCATGGCCATCGCCCACGAAGGACTTGCCTCACTTGGGTAGATCTTCACGAAGTAGACGATCTCCTTGCCCTTACAAACTCCTTGGTTCAACTCCACAATCTTGACGGAGGCTCCTAAGTGACACCTAACTAATCTAGGAGACACCACTCTCCAAAATGTAATACATGGTGTGTTGATGATGAACTCCTTGCTCTTATGCTTCAAATGATAGTCTCCCCAACACTCAACTCTCTCTCACAGATTTGGATTTGGTGGAAAGGTGATTTGAATGGAAAGCAACTTGGGGAGGGCTAGAGATCAAGATTCTTGTGGTTGGATTGGAATATCTTGGTAGGTGGTTCTCTCTCAGAAAATGAATGCTGGAAGTGTAGGCACGTTCTGATGGCTCTCTCCACAAAAGGAGGAAGGGTGGACGGGTATATATAGCCTCCACACAAAATCTAACCGTTACACACAATTTACCAAACTCGGTGGGACCGAATCGAGAAACTCGGTCAGACCGATTTAGTTGGATTTGTGAACATTAGGATTTTCGATGGGACCAACATGTCAACTCGGTGGGACCGATTTCATTAGGGTTAGGGCATAACATAATCTCGGTGAGACCGATCACATAAACTCGGTGAGACCGATTTCTGTAATAGGCAAACAAAGAGTTGGTCAGGAAAACTCGGTGGGACTGATTGCTCATTTCGGTGAGACCGAAATGTTACGAAAAGGAAACAGAGAGTTTGCATTGCGAACTCGGTGGGACCGATCGCTCATCTCGGTTAGACCGAAATGTTATGAAGGGAAATAGAGAGTTTGCAACCCCATCTCGGTGAGACCGAGATCCTTATCGGTGAGACTGAACTGATTAGGGTTTCTGGCTATGGCTATGTCAAATGAACTCAATGGCGTCTGATAGATCAAATCGGTGGGGCCGAGTTTCACTTTTGGTTTGGGACATATGTGGATGTGAGAAAGTGGTCGAGGGCTTTTGGAGCATCTCACTAAGAATTTTGAGCAAGCAAGCCAGTAAGCAACACCTCATCCCTTTTTAATAGTATTGGCTTTTCCTATGGACTCAATGTGATCTTGGATCACTAAAATGAAAATGTAGAGTCTTGAGCTTGAGCCAATATGTGTCCTTAGCATTTTGAGGGGTCCACATCTCTGGTCCATGCCATGCCAATCATTGAACTTCCTGAAATGATCATCTTGAAAGAGTATTAGTTCAATGAGCTATATGTTGTTAAGAATTACCAAAATCACCCATGGATTAGTTACACTTTCAATCTCCCCCTTTTTGGTAATTGATGAAAACATATAGATCAAAGCTTCGACAAATGATAATAAGATTGAACTATATCATCGCTTTGAGAAGTATGCGATAAGCAGAGCTCCCCCTAAATTTGTGCGTTATTTAAAATTTTCTTTTGAATACAAATGCACAATTGATTAGGGTCATGGGTTACTCTTCCATGTCACATACATCTTGGTGGAGCGCTAAAAATGATAGTAAATAAAATATGCACTCACACCAAGGCAAAGTGAATGATCATACATGAGAGATAAATAATAGCATCATTCAAGGAGAATCATTAAAGTATGATATGACCAAACACATGACCATACAAGTATCTCACACACATAAACATAGAGTATCATCCAAGCAAGCACACAAATAAGTATCAAACAAGTAGCAAAAGAGATGGCAAAAAGAAGAAAATCTCTCTCCCTCTCTCTCTCTCTCTATGTCTCTCTCTCTCTCTCTCAGCCTATGATCTATACACTTTCTCCCCCTTTGGCAACAAGTTACCAAAAAGCTCGAAAATGCATAGTGTTATGCGTCTCTCTAGGCTTGATCTTCGGGAGGTGGCGTTGAGAGGACTCCGAGGACAAATGCATCTGTTGAAGTTGTTGGAGCTGGAGGAGTTGCAACCGGAGGGGCAACTGAAGCTATAGCTGCAGGTGCTGATGTAGTAGCTCGTGTGTCTGTCACAGGCACTTCTGCAGATCTCTGTGCCCTAGGAACTCTCTGAAAAGCACCAGTGGTAGCTTTTCCTTTTCTCTCTTCAGCTTCTTTCTGGAGCTGCTTGATACGTCCATTTTGCAACATGCTTTTATATCGATATTTATTGCATTATGGGTTGTTATTACACATTATGTCACAATACTTATGCCTATTTTGTCTTATTTTACAAGATTTACATGAAGAGGGAGAATGCCGGTAGCTGGAGTTACGAAATTTGGAAAAAGGAGCAAATATTAGAGACCTATTCTGCACAACTCCAAAAGTCCTGAAACTTCACGGAGGAAGTTTTTGGAATTAATAAAAAATATTGGCGAAAGAATTAACCAAAGGGGGCCCACACCCTGGCCACGAGGGTGGGGCGCGCCTACCCCCTGGGCGCGCCCCCTACCTCATGGGCCCCCTGGCAGGCCTCCGGTGCCCATCTTCTGCTATATGAAGTCTTTTACCCTGAAAAAAAATCAAAAGGAAGCTTTCGGGACGAAACACCGCCGCTACGAGGCGGAACCAATCTAGGGCTCCGGCGGAGCTGTTCTGCTGGGGAAACAGCCCTTCGGGAGGGCGAAATCATCACCATCGATCCTCTCAGCGGGAGGGGGTCAGTCTCCATAAACATCTTCACCATCACCATCTCCTCTAAAACCCTAGTTCATCTCTTGTATCCAATGTTTGTCCCAAAACCTCAGATTGGCACCTGTGGGTTGCTAGTAGTGTTGATTACTCCTTGTAGTTGATGCTAGTTGGTTTATTTGGTGGAAGATCATATGTTCAGATCCTTTATGCATATTAATACCTCTCTGATTATGACCATGAATATGATTTGTGAGTACTTACGTTTGTTCCTGGGGACATGGGAGAAGTCTTGCTATAAGTAGCCATGTGAATTTGGTATTCGTTTGATATTTTGATGAGATGTATGTTCTCTTTCCTCTAGTGGTGTTATGTGAACGTCGACTACATGGCACTTCACCATTTTTTGGGCCTAGAGGAAGGCATTTGGAAGTAATAAGTAGATGATGGGTTGCTAGAGTGACAGAAGCTTAAACCCTAGTTTATGCGTTGCTTCGTAAGGGCTGATTTGGATCCATATGTTTCATGCTATGGTTAGGTTTACCTTAATACTTCTTTTGTAGTTGTGGATGCTTGCAATAGGGGTTAATCATAAGTGGGATGCTTTTCCAAGGAAGGGCAGTACCCGAGCACCGGTCCACCCACATATCAAATTGTCAAAGTAACGAACGCGAATCAGATGAGCATGATGAAAACTAGCTTAACGATAATTCCCGTGTGTCCTCGGGAGCGTTTTCCTTCATATAAGAGTTTGTCCAGGCTTGTCCTTTGCTACAAAAAGGATTGGGCCATCTTGCTGCACCTTATTTACTTTCATTACTTGTTACCCGTTACAAATTACCTTATCACAAAACTATCTGTTACCGATAATTTCGGTGCTTGCAGAGAATACCTTACTGAAAACTGCTTGTTATTTCCTTCTGCTCTTCGTTGGGTTTGACACTCTTACTTATCGAAAGGACAACAATAGATCCCCTACACTTGTGGGTCATCACTGCTCAACAGCTGTCTGCATCTCTGTCACCTTCAAGTCAAGATCATAGAAGTTTGTCTCAATGCACTACAAAAAAAAGACACATCCTTGACATTTTGGGCCGAACGAAAAAAGATTCTGTCATACATACGACACTTCTATGACGATAATTGTGACAAAACTCGGTATCATCATAGATGTGGTGGGCTCCTACTTCTATGACAAAAAATCATGATAGAAAATGGGCTTTTCATCCTGGGCGGGCCGGGGACGCAGCTGCATGACATTCTTTGGGCCGTCCATGACGGAAAAAACCGTGGTAGAAGCGAGGGGGAGGAAAATTTCAGGGATTTCCCGGTTACGGTGGGAGGTCGGAGGCCGAGCTATGCGCGTTTCTCTTGTACACGTACGCGTGTGTGTGCGAGGCGTTGGCTCTAACTGAACCCGAGCAAGGTGTTGGGCTCTAATCAACCCGGCGACAGACCGCAGTTACGCGTTATCGAACCCGAGCTCGCTATGCGCTAATCAAGCCGGTCGATGCTGCCTCAAGGATGAACAATGAGCATTGCGGGGGTTGGATGAACGATTGGCGGTGCCGTTTGCCTCTGGATGAACAGGACCCCGTGGTGTGGTAGAGGGCTGGATGAACAGTCGATTGTGGAGGGGTGCCCGTGGAGGGGTGGTTGAACAGGACCCCGTGGTGTGGAGGGCTGGATGAACAGTAGACGGTGGAGGGGTGCCCGTGGAGGGGTGGTTGAACAGGACCCCGTGGTGTGGAGGGCTGGATGAACAGTAGACGGTGGAGGGGTGGTTGAACAGTAGCCGGTGGAGTAGCGCGCGGTGGAGGCTGGATGAACAGGAGCCCGTGGAGGCTGGAGGAGGTCGACGTAGCCCGTGGAGGCTGGAGGAGGTCAACGGTGGAGATGAACAATATCCCTTGGAGTCCCGTTTTGCGGTACGCCACACCCCTCCCGATGAACAGGACCCCCATTTCGACCGTAGGAGGTCTGTTTCGTCCGTTTTGCGGTTCACCACACCCCTCCCGATAAACAGGACCCCCGTTTCGACCATAGGAGGTCCGTTTCCTCCGTTTTGCGGTACGCCACACCCCTCCCGATCAACAGGACCCCCGTTTCGACCGTAGGAGGTCCGTTTCCTCCGTTTTGCGGTACGCCACACCCCTCCCGATCAACAGGACCCCGTTCCGAACGTAGGAGGTCCGTTTCCTCCGTTGTGCAGTATGCCAGGCCTCGTTTCCATCGCCTGTTCCGTCCAAGCCGGTTGGCTCCCACGCGTTCCGTTGCCTCCCGATGAACACGACGCATTCCGTTGCCTCCCCATGAACACGACGCACTCCGTTGCCTCCCCATGAACACAACGACGATGATGTTTCTCCGTTCCGACCCAGCCATGTACACAAGCCCTGGCCGTACGTATGCGCGAGTAGGCGTTCGAGACCCCGCCCGTATGTACACATACGTGGTCAGATTTTCTTTCTTGCACCCTGGCGGCATGCGTGCGTGTACATGCTACGTCGGCGCGCCTCTACTACGACACGCGTCGTGCCTCTACAATGACCAAGAGGTACGCATATCGTCATGACCAGAATGACAATGCTACGTACGCTTCGACCAGGTGGGTCTCGACCGTCAGGCACTTCCTTGCATGCGAAGATGTAGCTGATGGGTCCCAGCAGTCAGGGGGGCGAATCATTTTTTTTGCTCAGACGCACTTCCTTGCGTGCGAAGATGTAGCTGGTGGGTCCCAGCAGTCCGTGGGGCAAATCGTTCTGTTTTTTTTTTGCCCGGACGCACTTCCTTGCGTGCGAAGGTGTAGCTGGTGGGTCCCAGCAGTCATGGGGGAAACGTTTTTTTCGCGAAATACGGTGGCCTGTCCGGTGGGTCCCCGCTGTCAGGTGGAGGAATAATTATTTTGCGTAATAAGGAGGCACTTCCTTGCTGCGGTCGTGGACCCAGCCGTCGGCTTCCACGCGACAAGATTTCTTCCGATGGAAGTCGGTCATTGAACACATTGACCACGCCGCACTGAGAGCACCACGGCGGTGGACGACGGCGAGGCTAAGGAAGGGGACGACACGGAGGTAGGGAAGACTCGGCAGTTGTTTCCCACGCGGAGGGGAGTACGACTGTACGAGGGTTTACTGGTTCGTCTGTCGTCACCGGAGAATAACAGCAGGTGTGGGTGAGTAGAGGGGTGGCTAGGCCAGCGATGGGAGTACGGTGGGGCGGTGAGGCCTGCGCGGCAGCACAACCCGGCGAGGAGGAGGCAGCAGGCAGTCCCACCGGCGCTTGTTTGAGCGTTGAGCAGGAAGAGCAGAGATTGAAGAAGCACGACGGCCGTTGGATGGACATCCAACAGTCACTGCTTGTGCATCAACCTTTTTTTACGAAAGCCTCAAATATGTGGAAAATAGCATACAGCCCATCTGCTATTATTTCTAATAATTTATAGCCCATTTGCTAATTCTTAAGGTTTTTTTTGGAGCCCATATTTTTTTGTTAGCATTACAGCCCATATTGTGGCCATGGTTAAACAATTATACGAAATTTTGCATATTTCGGTGCGGTCCGAACTGTTTTTAATCCCAAAATTTCGACTCACATTCAAACTGATTTTAAAAATAAATGTATATCAATATAAAATCTAACAAATTCTCCACGCATAAAAATTAATGTAATTTAAAATCTTGAATGAAAAAAAGATATTTGAAACTAATTGCCGGTTTGATGTGTTTTAAAAATGTACAACCAATTTCTCATTACTGATGGGCCATTTTCTCGGCCAGCCGAATGAAAACTCTCCTCGTCTTGAAAGATTTGCAGCCCAACAAGCCTGACAAAGTGACTTACTTGGAAAATCACAAAAAAACTGGGTTGTGGCCGTGGACCCAGCTGTCAGCCTCTCCACGTACAGTACTCTTCCGATCGAAGTCGTTCCTTGACCACGTTGACCACGCCGCGCGGAGAGCACCACGGCTGTGGACGACGGTGAGTCCTAGGAAGGGGACGACGCGGAGCCGGGGAAGACGCGGCAGTGGAAGCCCGCACGGAGAGGAGTACGAGGGTTCACTGGTTCTGCTGCGGTGAGGGCTGCCGCCGCAGGCTCAGCCACGGAGGCAGGAGCATGCAAAGACGACCGGCTGCTTTGGGCGGCTGGAGCAAGAAGACCAGAGGTTGAAGAAGCACTACGGCCGTTGGATGGACATCGTACGGTCACTGGAGCTAGAATCGTTCATATTGACTAAGTTGACAAAGACCTTCGTCCCCGTCAACTTAGTAGGCCCACAAGTCATCCTCCCACCAAGGTGGGTCCCAGCTAGCCGGGGGAGTATTCTTTTTTTTTGTGCGTAATAAGTATGCACTTCTGGTGGGTCCGAGCTGACAGCGGGGGGAACGTTATTTTCGCGAAATACGGTGGCCCGTCAGGTGGGTCCCAGCAGTCAGGGGAAACGATTTTTTTCGCAAAATACTGGTGGCCCGTCCGGTGGGTCTCCGCTGTCAGGTGGAGGAATAAATATTTTCCGCGTAATAAGGAGGCACTTCCTTGCGGCTGTCGTGGACCCAGCTGTCAGCCTCTCCACGTACAGTAATCTTCCAAGAGCACCACGGTGGTGGACGACGGCGAGGCCTAAGAAGGGGACGACACGAAGCCGGGGAAGTCGCCGCAGTGGATGCCCACGCAGAGAGGAGTATGAGCGTTCACTGGTTCGGCTACGGTGTGAGGCTGCCGTCGCCGCAGAATAACAGGGGGTGTGGGAGAGTGGAAGGATGGCCTGGCCAGTGGAGGGAGTAGTATGGGAGCGGTGAGGCCTCCGCGGTAGCATAGCCTGCCACAGGAGGAAGGAGCAGGCGGCACGACCGATGCTGCTTTGGGCGGCAGGAGCAAGAAGACCAGAGGTTGAAGAAGCACTATGGCCGTTGGATGGACATCATACGGTCACTGGAGTATTGACTAAGTTTAAAAAGCCCTCCGGCCCCGTCAACTTAGTAGGCCCACAAGTCAGCGCAACAATATGGTGGGTCCCAGCTAGCAGGGGGTATTCATTTTTTGGGCGTAATAAGGAGGCACTTCCTTGCGTGCGAAGATATAGCTGGTGGGTCCGACCTATCAGCGGGGGGAATGTTTTTTTCGCGAAATACAGAGGCCCTTCCTGTGGGTCCTAGTTGTCAGGTGGAGGAATCATTATTTTGCGCATAATAAGGAGGCATTTCCTTGCGTGCGGCCATGGACCCAGCTGTCAGCCTCTCCACGTACAGTCCACTTCTGATGGATGTCGTTCATTGACCACGTTGACCAGGCCGCACCAAGAGCACCAGGGCGGTGGACGACGGCGAGGCCTAGGAAGGGAACGACATGGAGCCAGGGAATACTCGGCAGTTGTTTCCCACGCGGAGGAGTACGAGGGTTTACTGGTTCGTCTGCCGTCGCCAGAGAATAACAGCATGTGTGGGTGAGGAGAGGGATGCCTAGGCCAGCGATGGGAGTACGGTGGGGCCGTGAGGCCTGTACGACAGCATAGCCGGCCGAGGGAGGAGGGAGCAGGAAGTCCCACCGGCGCTTGTTTGAGCGGCTGGAGCATGAAGAGCAGAGATTGAAGAAGCACGACAGCCATTGGATGGACATCCAACAGTCACTGCTCTCGTGTGTTCACTAAGTTGACAGGGCGTTGCGTGTGCGTCAACCTTTTTTATGAAAGCATACGCGTCAACCTGTAGTAGGCGCACAAGTCAGCCTCAAATCTGTGGAAAACAACATACAACCCATCTGCCATTATTTCTAATAATGTACAGCCCATTTGCTAATTCTTAAGAATTTTTTTGGAGCCCATCTTCTTTTTGTTAGCATTACACCCGATATTGTTGCCACGGTTAAAAATTATATGAAATTTTGCATATTTCGATGCGGTCAACTGTTTTTAATCCAGAAATATTGATTCACATTCAAACTATTTTGAAAAATAATTTATATAAATATAAAATCCAAATAATTGTCCACGCATAAAATCAATGGAATTTAAGATCTTGTAATGAAAAAAAAATTGAAACTAGTTCCCGGTTTGATGTGTTTTAAAAATTTACAGCCCATTTCTGGGAAAACCGAATGAAAATCTCCTCGTCTTGAAAGATTTGTAGCCCAGCAGGGCCGATAAAGCAAGTAGGCCTTGTTTGCGTATTTCTTTAAAAAAAATAGAACTGGGCTAGCCATTTTCAGCAAGAAAAAAACACAACTGGGCTCATGATGTGGTAAACATAAATAAAACCCTGGCTAAACGTGCCACAGCCCCCGCATAGCCCCGTTGTTACCCTGATCCGTCGATAAAACTAGTATAAATAACAACTGCTTGTTCCTAAAAAAAACTGTGCGACTTGCTGGGTCCCTGGTGTCAGCCGCTCGTAGTGTAATTCTCTCGTTTATTGACTACGTTGACAATGGCGTGAGCCCCAGATGTCCAACCATTAGGAGGAACCATATTTTTGGGCTTGTAATATAGAGGCACTTGCTTGCGTACTGCCATGACGCTGGTGGGTCCCTACTGTCATCCTCTCCACGTACAGTCATCTCCTTGTTCCTCCCGGTTGTTAATGACGTTGACAACGCAAGAGGGCGGCGCACCGCGCACGGCGAGCGAACCAAGGCCACAAGGCGGAGGACGACGGCGTGGCCTCGGATGGAACGAACAGGAGCCGTTGAACATGCGCCGGTCCAGTCGCAGGCCGAGGGGAGTACGAGGGTTGACTGGTTCGGGCATGGGTGCGTGTTGGGGCTGACGTCGCCGGAGAATAACAGGACGTGTGGGGGAATAGAGGGAGGGACTGGCCAACGTTGGATGGTACGTACGGTAGGGCGGCGGAGTCGCAGCCAGCCATGGGAGGCGGGAGCAGGCGGAGCCGACGGGGTGGTTTGGTTTGGGCGGCTGGAGGAAGAAGAAGACAAGAGATAGAAGATACACGACATATGTTGGATGTCAATCCAATGGCTGGTAGGCAGAATCATTTATTGACTAGCTATTAAGTCGACACCACCTTGGATAGGCTATCTCCTCGCGGGTCCCAACTGTCAGAATCCAAATCTGTCACGGTCATGCAGCCTTTTCTATGAAAATTTACAGCCCATTCGATGTGCTAGTTTGAAATAAGTTTGTGGGTGCTAGTGGGGGCTAATCACCTGGCTTCAGAATGCATAGTGAGCTCAAGCAGCCAAGTAGAGTGATGTTATTTCCTTGGTTGGGATTTGTTACGACATTTCACTCTAAATTAAACGAATGGCAAGCCATTTGCCTTGTTTCAAAGAAAATATGACAAATGACACGAGTTGAAAAGGGCAGGAACATCTAACTCCAGCTTACAAACTGTACAAAAGCATGAGGTTTAACTGTTCATCAGGTTTTCAAAAAAACCTAGATTGAAAAGGGCAACAACATCTAACTCCAACACTATTTTCGGCAGTCACAGCCAAATGGATCGGTCAGGTCCATAGAATGAACATCCTGGGTCGTAAAATTTACTGGATTATGACCACAATATGTTGTAAATAGAAGCCCGACACATTCAGAAGATCTTTTGCCCACCTGAAACTCCTTTTTTTGCTCTTCGACATACCCATCCGTCAAAACCATGCTGCTGATAAACTTAAGCCTGATGGATAATAGTAACCTCGCATTCAGCAGGAAGAATGTGACAAATCTTGTGTTTGCACGGTAGGCTACATATCGTTCTATCGTTATTGTCTTCAATCGAATCTCATGAGAAGTGAGAAAATCCCGATGCTTACGAATCCACTGATTGGTTATAACTTTCTTACCCCGTCCTGTTGCCTAAATATACGTGAAGACTGAAAATAGTTAAGGTCTAAAAGAAGAGTGCTGAAAGAGCAACAGCTGAACGGTTAATTCTAGTACACTATATGCGGGCTTCCAATGTGCGTGAAATTATCACCTTTATATACAACTTCTCCAAACATGGAAAGCATTGCAGCAAGCCAATAATCTTGTTCAGATCAAAACTATTCATTTGGATATATAAGATCTTGATGTAATCCAGCACCACCGATAGGCCATCGATGGAGAAACTCTTCATTGAGCATAGAACATAATATTAGTACAAAATGTGTACTCCAAGATGATATATAAATTATGCGCAGAAATTTAAAATGCAGCTTATGGTTACAAGTGTAGATGATAATATAAAGTACCTGAAGAACTGTGGAGCCAAACACCATATCGAAATGAGCACATAGATCATGTATTACACCCAAGGTCTCCAGTTTAGGCGCAGAGAGGACGGTTATTTGCAATGGTGAATAACTAGAATCATGGATCAACCTTTGAAGTGAAGGGGCATCTTGGTTGATGAGCTGCCTTCGGTCAAAAGATATTCCAATTCTTACAAGGTTAGGCGACTTTATTTGGAGACAACCGATTCTAACTGTGAAAACAAGCACGAAGCACTACAGCGAAGGGCAACTGGAGTGGATGATGCTGTGCAATGAGGCCTCTGATATACGAACCCGCACAAGTGAAAGTTTCTTGTGAAATGGGAGTCGAAGGTTTAGTACCAGATTGTCTGGTAGGTAGCACAGCGCAAAGGTGGCGGTGTGGAGAGAGGAGGGAAACCGCGAGATGGACATCGGTGCTGAGGGCACAAGTTCATGGCGTTCGGTATGTGGTATGTGATTTCCAGGGGAATAGTAGAACTCAAGCAGCTGTAGTTCTGTGAATTCAGGGGATTTCAGCTAGGCGTCCACCGTGCAGGGCATGGTATGCTTGCTCAGGTAGCATGACGGGATGCAGAGGCTTTGAACGGAGCCCTGGTGGGAGGAGATGATGGCTCTGGGGATTTCAAAATCATTGAAGAGAGATAGCTGACGACAGTCGAGATTAAGGGGCACGGTGCGCCATAGAGGGCGCCACCGAATTGAGAGGACTTGGGTGCGGCAGCAATCCTTGGTGGGGAGAAGCGAGATGATCTCCCCAAGGACGGCGTCCTGGAGATCATTGATGCGGTCCACCCGAGATTCTATGGGTTCCAGGGATCCGGTGGGGGCGGTGTCGCTTCTCCCAGCGTTGCTGTCTTGGGATCTACAATAAGCGCTGCCCAAGGGAGCCTCATCTTCTTGGCGCTGGGGTCAGCAGTCTCCATTTTCCTTGTGGTCGTCGAGTCGTGCTCACGGATTTGAGCAGTGTAACGAATGACGAGCCTAGTTGTAGAAAGCGAAGAAGAAGAAGGGAGCTGGGGTTTTCAGAGGAGTGAGGAAGAAGGGGAGCTGGGGTTTTCTGTAGGAGTGAGGTGACGAATGTGGGGGTACGAGTGGAGCGAGCTCACATGAGGTGGGTGGGAGGGAGGAGGAAGTAGAGCACCCAGGTTTGGGGGGGGGGGTGTGCTGGGTGTGGGTAGCGCCTCTCATTCAGTAAATATATGAGCTTTTGAATTGATTTTACTATTTACTAGTGTGGATGGGCTGTTTTGTCTTGGACCTAGAGAAACAATTACTACTAGTAAAGTGGAGACATCTACATCTACCCAGAAAAACAATTACTACTAGTACAGTGGAGACACTCTACCGCTTCTGGCTCCTCCTAGGTCATTGAAACGTCCCCCTCTACTGAATGCTGTTATACTTTTGTTCACCGACATGCGGGCCATGCCGTGCCCGGGCCCAAATGACATCCACCAAATTACAAGACAGTATGCAGGCGTAGAGTCACCCCGGTCGTAGCGCGGCAGTAACGAGCCGTCGTATCACAAAACCCCACCTCCCCGCAGTCTAAGTTTGACGGACGAAGCAACCATCATTTCACTCTTCACTGAATCCCCTTCTCCCTCACCGTCTTCAAGAAAGGCAACACTCGCATCTTCCACTGTTCTTCTCTCTGAACGAAGGGAAGGTAAGCGGATCCGTGATGTTGGTATATTTTTGTTCAGAGAAAAAAAAAGAACTTTTGCAAAGCAGTAACCGATTCTCACTCTGTTTTTTGTTTCATTGTCATTGCGATTGTTTTTTCCTTTCAGTGGTCTCCTAGCATTCGTCAGTTTCATGATGGACCAAGGAGAACCAGGCAAAGATCTGCCGATATTGGAGCAGACGCGGAAGGCTGATCCCCACGAAACAGAGAGCTCCAAGAAGATGGAGGCAACCACCAAGCTGACCCCAGATACGCCACGGCCACTTGAGATGGTCAACGCCCCGTTTGAGGTTACAGCCCCCGTGGCACTCCAGGAGCAGTTTTTCCCCTTCGAGGATGTGTCCCCCCCCCCCCCCCCCGTTGAGCTGCCCAAGGTGATTTCCTTCTTTGCTGATCTCGATTGTGGTTTTTCATCTAAGTATGTGGTGATTTTTTGGAAAAGGAAGTATGTGGTGATTAATAATGCAAAATTTTATTAGCTTCGATGCCATGCTATACATAGTGGTTTAAATAACTTGTGTTTCTTATACTGAAAAGTAATTCAGAATTTGTTTCTGTTTCAATTAGAGCCCTGATGCAGACAAGGATTGTGTGGTTGTACATGTCACTCGCTATGAGGCGGACGACCTGAATATACGCATTGGGAAAACAGAGTTCTTAGGCTGTTGGATCCTGGAAGCCATTTGCGGTTATACCAATGAAGAGTTGTATTCCAGCCTCACTGTTGTCAGGCGTGTTGTCGAGGTGTCTTTGAAGCACAAGAAGTTCAAAGCTACTCCTTCGTTTGTGAGGCATACTGTTCTTGTCAAGCTTACGCAGGAAGATGACGTGGCATGCCTCCACAAACAAGTTTATCAGTGGCAAGGCCACAGGGTTGTCTTCATGAAGGTTCATAGGATTGAACTGCTGCGGGACGTCCTCGATGATGTTCATGGCAAGGTCCGTCTTGTGTCCAGCCCAAATTAGATCGAGGCATGAAATAGTTGCCCCAGCTAGTGTTTAATAGTAGTTTGGATTGTGTCTAATTATTCAACCTTGCTCATATCGACCCCTCTGGGGCTAGTACTCTGTTTGAATCCGTCTATGGGAACTGCTGCTACTTTTGTGTGCCCATGAATCATGTGAGAACCATCGTAATTGTTGCCGAAACAGATGCGTCCTCACTCGTTTTTTCATGAATATGGCATGGTAAGACATAAGTTGTCACGGTTTATCATACGAGCAGTGT
Organism: Aegilops bicornis; assembly: GCA_021605145.1. Taxonomy (NCBI): domain Eukaryota; kingdom Viridiplantae; phylum Streptophyta; class Magnoliopsida; order Poales; family Poaceae; genus Aegilops; species Aegilops bicornis. The sequence goes on along the minus strand of CM038673.1, from coordinate 130,083,423 downwards.
GTGTTTTGACGAAATAGAGCACTCATTCGAGAACCATGTGCCGACGTATACATAAGTACTTGTAAACACTGTTGGTGCTACCCCACTTGTAAGCAGTTGTGCAAAACACGGCACATTGGCTCAGCTCGCTTCAACACTAGGCTATCAACCAGCTAATAATCAACAATCTGTTGTCTGACATATAAGCAACTATGTATCTTGTTACAGTGGTTCATGCAGTTAATTGAGGCCACAATGTAATAAATTCCAAACATTCACACGCTAGTCCAAATACTCATGTGGAACACTCACATTAAACTCGTCTTCATAAAAAACATGAAAAGCATAAGTTAAGCAATTTTATACATCTCAAGGATTCATAGAACATAACAAACATATACCAGTTCACAAAGAAAAGACAAAGTTGTGAGAAGGTTTACAAATCAGGAAAAACAAGCAAAAGGCTTCTCTCGAGCAAAGAGCCTCCCGCAGGCTTGAATTTCCTGGAGTTCACTCTGGTTTTCTTGTTGCTACCATCCGTGGTTAGGTTCTCTCATTCCGTAATAACCAGTTATAATTGTGGTCTCAAATGGAATGCTGAATCAACCATGCAAAGGTATGAACCAGCTGAAATGCTTGTGCATTCCACTAAATTTAAGCACCGCTATTTGCAGAAATAAGCATACCACAATGCCTCTTGTCCGCGCACCTATCCAAAAATCCGCCGTGCAGCCGTGCCAGCTAGTCCTCGGTCCATGGATGAACTGGTAGAAAGTGCATTCCGGACTAGGGTGCAGTTGTTTCGCCGTCTCCTGCACCGCAATCAGAAGTAAAACGTATTTAATCAGCTTCTTTTAGATTGCGTTGGTCATTCTACCTTAGTTACTACTACCAATGTAGGGATACCTTGAATACGGGAGGTTAGACGACGACAACGAGGGATAGCCATCTCATTAAGCGCAGTTGTACTAAAACTGAGGTGTGTGCTTTTGATTGCACGGATAGAAACGATACAGAAACAAACATCCCTGTTTGCGGAAATATGAAATACAGTTATTTAAACAATGACATATATTACTACTTTCCCCCGTTTCCTCTTAGAACCAAGTCCTAGATTCATGCTATAGCTTTCCCACTTTCTTCCCTGTTTGAACCAACGCTTTGAGTCGACTGTATGAACTAGCTTTAATTCTAATAATAGTAGAAGTCTAGGTGGCTTTGGAACAACGGACGGAAGTAGAAAAGGATCCACACAAAGGGAGCTGGGGCAGTAGAGCAAGGCAGGTTCCGAAGGAATATATACCTGAGGGTCGTCAGCATGTGGCAAAGATGGCGTCGCAAGGCCGCATCTTGGCCACAATACTGTAGGGAGGAAGAAGGGGTCGGAGGCCCTCTCGAGCCGGCGCTTTCTCGGAGAGAACGGCACGGCCGATCGGCACGCTGCTGGCAGCCGTTGGTCTCCTCCTCGCCACGACGACAAAGATGAACGATGCACCTACACCCCTCCCCTGGTCGAGGTTGTCTGGCCGGATTTGTGACCAGCTGTGAGCTGAGAGAGAGTGTGGCCACCTATGTCTTGCTTAGATCTGGAGAGCATGAGAGAGTGAATGAGAGGAACCCTAGTAAAGCAAGCGCTAAGGCTCCTGCTTTTATATATAGTGGAGTGATTTTGTTGAACCAGCTTCAAAAAAATGCGCTCCTACGTGTACCCACGAGTGGCTGTGAGAGAACTAGTGCGTGCGTGCACCACTTCTCTTCATGAGAGTACAATATACTATGCCCAAAGAACGTTCGCTGCAAGAGTAATAATATAAGTGTGTGACGTGTGAGCTAAAATAAAATGTGCGCACCGTCTTTAGTTTTTTAGAAGTTCTGAGGGTAGGGTGTGAAGAGCACATATGTGCATGACATCTACCTGCAGATAGACGGTGGGTGCGACGTGCGAGTCTGCAAGAGGACTCAGGAGAGTCGTGACTTGTGAGGGTGCGTGTGCGTGAGAGAGAGGGGGCACGTATCAATGCAATGCATGTGTCCGTAAATCATTATCCGACAAACGTTCGCCACAAGCTTTTTCCTGACGAACGCCATAAGAACCGTTAGATCAGCAGCCGACAATGTCAGTTTTGCCATGTCATTTAACAGAACAGCCACTCCTCCTACACACAAATCTTCCACGCGAGTGTTAGCAACTGTCGTATGCTCCCTCCATTCCGAAGTGCAGTGCATATAGCTTTATGAAAATTTGAACCTTGCAAAATTTTAACGAGTTTTCGTGTACCAAAGTGCACATGTAGAATACCCTGTATATATCATTTCATTCATCTTCGAGAGGTAACTATAAAGATGGTTGAGGAGTCTACAAAGAAAGACCATCGTATCACCCGCAGAAATTTCAAGCATCCTTTAGTGTCGAGGAATATCATAGGAACTCTATATGATATGATTTTTATAGGATTTTTTCCTTTAGAGCCAATTGGTTCATAGGAATAGATTCATATACTCCACATTTCGAAGGAAATAAACATGATATCATTTCTATAGCTTTAGAGCCACTTGGTTCATATGAATGGATTCCTATACTCCCTTAATTTCAAAAATAAACATTAGCGTATATTCAATAGAAAAGTTCCTATGATATGAACCAAATTACATCTCTTTTCTAATCCCTCCTCATAGGAATTGAGATACATGTCATCTCTAGATTCAATACAAAAGTTCATATGATGTGAACCAAATGACATCTCTTTTCCAATCCCTACATAGGAATTGAGATGCTCCATGTCATATCTTTCCCTACAATTTCCATGTATACATCTTCTATTCCTAAATAGATAGTACAACCCACTAGTAGTTTTTTTCCAAAACATGCAACTATGGCACAAGAACTATATAGTGTGCCAATAACTTTGAAAGATGGTCGCTGGATGAAGCTAACCCGACAAAGGCAGTAGATAGGCAAATCCGAGCACTCTTTGGTCGTTCGATATCATGAACATTCCACCAGATCTGCCACATGTACAATTTAGAAGACTCCATGGTTGAACTTAAGCATAATGCACAAACCTCAAAACACAAGCACTTCTCCTTTGTTCTAGAATCTTCTGTATCATAATTGATTATTTTTTTCTAAATGAATTTCCATTATTTCTTTTTTTACTTTATGATTTAGAATGCACAACCCCATAATCTTAAAATTTTTATAAAACTAATTGATTTTGAATGAGATGAACTATAAGAACTAAAAGAACATCTACATCATGCATATATGACTCAAAGCTTTACATGCTATAGTGTGTATTTATTCATAATTTGGTTTCGAAATCTCATGCTCAATACATGTGTACCTTACTAGTTTTGAGTAGACTAGCAAATTTCACGTGGCCACAGGTATATCAAAATGCAGGGCCCATGCATCATTGCCTTGCGGTCGACCCTACGTCCACAAATTTTTGTACGTATATCTCCAGTGGTCCCCGAACCCAAAATGCTGCCTCGTTCCCATAAAACCAAGCGGCCCACACATATTTAAGGCGTCGACTCGAACCCGTTTACTAGGACGTGGCCCTTGCGCCGTAGTACTCCTACAAACCCTACCGCCGCACTCATCATCGGTTTTCTTCAAGAGGACGAGGGAGAAGCCGATTTGTAGTGGAGGCGCTTTTAAAAAGGATCTCAGAGTGGAGACCCCTACCTTGGGGTGCCCTAGGTAGCTGCCGCACGCATCATTGTTTTCTCTTTTCTTTATGCTCTTGCACCCTAGAGTGAAATGATGGTTGCTTCGTCCGTCCAACACTCCAGCTTAATGCAGGAAAGGTGGGGCTTTGTGATTTGACCCCTCATCGCTCATTTTCTACTACTGCGGCGCTACGACTAAGGTGCCTCCAATTCCAACCGCTGCTCTGAACTGTAATTTGGTGCATCGCATGTGGAACAAGACGGTGGATGAGCCACATGTCGGCCAAAGGGGTCTTGTTAAGTGTGTCGCCATTTCGTGTGCGGACTGACCCTGCTTGAGTTGCTACGCCAACACGACAGGAGCAGCCTACCACTTGGTTTTGCTCCTTGGTGAATCCCGACTATATTGATCTAAAAAGATACCTGCTGAACTACCCTCTCCGTCTCGGTTTTTTTTATTTTTAGGCGTCTCGGTTTATAGGGCCTGCACGTAGTTCCAGGTCATCCATTTGACTAACTAAATATGAGTTACTTTGTCATAAAAAGTATATCATTGGATTCTTAAGCGGATTTAGTTGTATTTAAAAGTCGAGGGCGGGGCTTTTCCTGCGCGGTAGGCGGCGGGGCAGTTCCGCCTAGTCGGTTCGATAGAGACGCGAGAATACGAGGGAATAGGCTGCTGCAAACGTAGGGCTGTGTGATTTGACAGCGAGTTACTGCTGGACAGGTGAGGCCCCGTGATTTGACTCGCCATTATCATTTTAACTGCGGCGCTACGACGGGCATGAGTCTCCCGATTCCAGACCACCTCCATACAGGTGCCTATCCCAGTGCTCCACCATGTAGTAGAGGCTGGCTCTTGCATGAGAACCCGCTTCACCACTTTTTCCTTGCCTCTCTTTCCTCCACATATGCAAAAATGCCCTGTAGTAAAGCGCACTATTGTACTTACCGGTGCATGTACAAGTTCATGGAAATTTAGTGGTCATTCATGCATTCGTTCTAATTAATGCCTCGGTAAACATAACTTCTTCAGAAAAACGAGCGTAGTAATTACTTGTGCAAACTACGAAATTAATTCGACCACTCATCGTCTACCTTGGTTGGAGAGATTTTGAAATTGAGCCATAAACTGGAAAGGAGGGAGTAGTAGCTTTTGTCTCGATTACTATTTTGGCCTTGTATAAATGCAAAATGTATTTTTTTATGGTGGCCTTGTATAAGTAAATGGAGGGAGTACTAACCAAAGTATACATAGTAGGGACGAGGAGTAAACAGAGGGAGTACTAAAATTTTCTCCTCGTGCTGCGAGCCACCACGCGCGTGGGCGAGGGAGCGGGCGTAAAGGCGTACAGTAGTAGTAGTACTACTACTACTCGTAAGCAAGCTTCGCCTCATCCTGCGAGCCACTGCGCCCGTGGGTGGGGGAGACGGCGTACTAAGAAAGCTTCTCCTCGTTCTGCGAGCTGACGGGACACATCAAAAGTACTCCAGTGTATAGAGCCTTGCCTCTAAGGTAGGCCCCACATGGTTTGCCTCTTTTTTAATTTAACATAACGCGTCAAGTCGCAATTTGTTTGTTCACCCGTCATAGACGACCCTCCCTCCACCAAGTGGACAACCAGTACACGTGCCAAATTACCATGTGGGCTGCCTTTTTCGTACAGAAATGAGCTCCACCGTGTACACGCGCGGGTGTGGTTGGGAAAGAGATGGGAGTACGTGCGCCGTGCGTGCACCTCTTCTCTTCGTGCACGTCCCCCCACCTTCGCGGGTGTGTGTGAGAGAGATACAAACCTAGACATAATGCGCCGTCCATCCCCATGCCTCCGCCCAGTCCGACCACCAGTCACCCCCACGCCCCACTCCTCCTCACCTTTTCTCTCATCTTTCTCCCTCCATTTTTATATACAAGGGGCCACTATCAAAATTATAATTTGCAGATATACAAGGCCACTAACACTAATCGATGCAATATTAATGGTGTCTGCCTCGTGGTACTAGAAAAGGAGGACATTAATTATCCCTTGCATGCATGCGTGATTTTGTAAAAAATGCATCTTGATGTTCCGTGCAATGCACGGGCATCTTGCTAGTCCATGAAAACAACACATGGCAAAATTCCATGGCGAACGAGGGATTTGAATCTGTTGGGAGGGGATGTTTGGATCTTGCCCGGGGTAGCCAAAATATTGGCGACCCTTTTGTACACCGGTGCCTTTGCTACCGATGAACGAGGAATGGCTCGGGTGCTCATGCTGTCATGCATCCTTCAGCGCACACGTTGGAGACGAGATCGCATGAGCTGTGTTTTTTTGTCCCACAACGCCGCCCGAGCCGCCCGCAGACCGACCGGTGACCCGCAAATTACGCCATCCAACCGTAGCCGCACACATTATGACAGCAACTCAACCAACCGGACGAAATTCACGCAAACACGTAGACAAACTGATATTTCATATAAACAACGACGGAAATCATATAAAATACCGGATTTTCATACAAACATGACGGATTTCATTACATTAAAATGAACTACGCGGTGCTAGTTCTGGACAGCACAGGTATATAATACCTGGCCTAAATGGTCGCCCATCGATCGATTTGTGTTCCTCATGTCCGGTTGAACGATCACCGGACTGCCGGGAGCCCCGGAGGTATATGCTTCAGCGCAAAGGACGGCTCGCTTCCCCACTGCCCAACTGATATCATTGGTTGGTGCCGTAAGATGATGGTGGCCGGCACCGGTTCGAGTTCATCACCGGCCACTACTTCGCCATGGCCGGCACCGGCTCGAGTTCATCCTAACATTCCCCTCTTCCGTGGAGCCCATGCGGGGTCGACGAAGGTCCTCGCAACAAAAGGATTCGGCAAGACACCTGCTGTGTACGCCGGCGTCGCCTCTGCGCTGGCCTTCATTGGACCCAAGCGGCGGCGGCCTCCCGTGTTCTACTTCTCCTCGATGATGGCGGAGGACGCGGAGGCGCTTGCCACCGACTCGTCGCTCTCCGCGCACCTGGCTTCTATCGCTGCTTGCATGGTGCGGCCGCCGACATGGGAGTCTTGGCCACAGAAAAGGGAGACGTGGTACGAGGCGGCAGCGTGGACGGCAGCAACGACGCACGTGCGCCGCTCCTCGTCGAGCTGGCCTGGAGCGGTGAGTTGCTGAACCGCGCCGGCTTGGGGCGGCAACTGGCTTCGTCGGGCGAGGGGAGGGAGGTGGATCAGCGAGCTGCATAGCTCGTATCCGGCGGGCTACCCAGCCGGCTTGGATGCGGAATAACTACTCTTCGTAAGCCATTGTAAGAGTGGACAAAATGTTGGAGGAGATAGGGGAGCGGCGGAGGTGTGCGATTCTTGGCCGGCGTTTGGCCTCGTTTAAATAGGAGATTAAATAGACGATGGACGGGAGGAGCTCGTCCGGCGTTGCGTTTAACACCAGCCCGGTCATGAACGGACGTCTGTCCAGAGTGGGTTTCTCGGCTTCCACACGTACGGGTTTCATGGAGGCGTTTGAATGCGGCACGGAGGCGTGTTCAGCCGGGCGTGCCACGAGTGGCGCCCTCGACTCTGACCTAGGACACCGCGTTGTTCTTCCACTGACGTGTGGTCTCTTTGGGTGCATGGCCTGCATGTCACTGACCCAACGCAGGCAGCGCATAACAGAGGAACCTTTGGTGGGCCAGGGCGGTCAGAAGCGGGCATTTCATAAACCGATGATTGTTCATTGAGTGTGAGTCATCTTTTTCATGTAGATAAGCCTACTATGTTGATAGCCCGTTCGATGTTCTGCTTATCACAGATAAGACTGATTAATATCCATAACAATCCATGTCCTTAACAAAGGGTCCATGCACGTATAGGTTGAGCGTGTGTCTTACGTCGTGTGTTGTGTGCATGCAGGCATGCGAGTGTTGCATGCGTGCAAGGGTACGTTTCAGTGTTGCATGCATGGGTGCGTACGTGCGTGTGTTCGTGAGTGCATGTTTACGTGTCAGTATTGCACGCCAGCATGCGTGCTTGTGTACGTTATGTGTACGTGTCAGCATTGCACGCCTACATGTGTGCGTGTCTTGCGTGCATGCATGTGTACGTTCGGGGTGAGGCTACACGTCAGTCGACTGACTTTTTCATCTCTGGTCATTAGATTTTCCAGCCGTTAGATACGAAATCAAGGGCCTCCAGTTTATCATCAAATTCCACCCCCGAGCCACCAGCCACCACCGGCCGAATCACCATTGCCGCCCGCCATGCCGCCCGCCCTCCCGAAACCACTCCCCACCACCGTCCGCGCACCGCCATCCCTCTAGCGCCCCAGCGAGCTTTTTCTCCGGGATCCCACCCCACCGCCCAATGAATGCCCCTCCCAACCGCCGGTGATCGCCAACCAGAGGTCTCACGACTTCAATACCCACCGACCACTAATTTATTACCATTTCTGTCCTTCATATACGCTACCGACGGGTGGGCCCTATGGTAATGTGCGCTGCTGAATGTGGAACGTTTGGTAGTCAATTGATCATGTTATCAAGAAATTACGGAGTCTGTATGGTGAGCCAAAGTGACCGTATGATCACCCTAAAATGTACTCCTATTTTATTAACACAAGATGACTCAAACTACCATTTCTTTCTTTCATATACGGGCTGACAGGTGGGCCCCCACGGTTCTACGCCCGATGGTGCAACACTAGTTGCGCCGCGTGGAACGCTTTGGTCGTCAATTGATTGTGTCATCAACATAATACGGAGTTGTACGGGTGAGCCGGTGACCGTATAATCATGACATGTATTTGTTTAACACGGCATGCATTTAAAGGGCTCATATATACGCGCAAGCACTCACCTCTATAAGCGCACACACGCGAACCCTACCCCTATGAGCACCTTCGAGAGAGTAGGCCAGCATATATGATCTTGAGATTTTACGAAGTCACTATAGGTGCCTCATATTCGAGTGGAACGTCTTGTCCCGCTGAACGTACATCGCCGGAAAATACCGAAATTAACATAAGATAAATGCGAGCACCGGGACTTTAACCTTGGTGGGCTCGAGAAACCACTGTCCTCTAACCATCCAACCACATGTTGGTTAGCACGACAAAATGTATGTGGTGACCGCGATGAGCTTATTCTGAAGTCCAGTGACCAGATCGTGCTTTCGCTTCAAATACAATGACCATAAGTGTCGTCAACAAAATACGGAGCACGCATCAAATGCAAAGTCCGTCAGTGTCATCAACAAAATATGGACACGTATCGTGAGCTATATACCGTTGTACTATTGTATATGCTTATTTTCTTAGTGGCCCATTGCGTGTGTGGTGTGGTGGGCACATCATTTCTAGTTGTGGTGGGTCAACATCAAGACTCATGGGTCGGTTCCATCCTGCGCCACATATAGGTTGGACCGAGACGTGTTATGCAAAGACCCATGTGGAGGACTCGGCGTACAACACGAAGCTACCAGAGTCGCGAAGGACTCTATCCCCATTGGTGATAAGCCGACTATATATGATTTGTAACCCTAGGCCCTTAGTATGTTATACAAGCTTGGGGGCTAGTTAAATCGATAGTATACACACACGCACAATGACTGGTATTCACGTGTACTTTGTACACACCCCTATCACTAATATATAGTACCAGGAGTAGGCTCTTTCTTCATCTGCAAGGGTCCGATCCGAACTAGGGTAAAACTTTGCCTCGTATTACCATCCAGCCTAACAACCAGGGATATCCTATCGAATGACGATATGATGAAATCATATCTGCCAACTACTAAGAGAGAGGTGTGTCGGGGGGGGGGGGGGGCAATGTGTGCAAGAGAGGCCTAAAGATAATGTGCGTGCGGGAGACACGTAGGCACATATATGTGCGTATAGAGGGCTAGTAGAGACCATACATGTGTATATATGCATGTGAGAGAAATAGTGTTTCCAACTGAGATTAGTGAAAAGAGTGGTACATGGTAGTCAGAAAGAGAGAGAGAGAGAAACAGAGAGAGCATGTGCGTGAGACACCCCGACACCCTGAGAGAGATTGTGAGCATGTGTGAAAGAGAAATGCCGATGCATATAAAGTGTGTGCACTTATGCGTTGGATAGAGAGATATATAACGCGTCTGTGAGAACGGGGCAAAGCATAGTGCATCTACGTGTAAAAGGCGGTTCTACGCATTAAATTAAAATATAAATGGCATTATTATTTTTGGATGAGATCATGAATTTTGCAAACTGCGTATGGACGAAAATCAGTCTATCAGACACCCATACTCTATTGAATTCTAGCATGTGCATGTGTTTATTTCAAATTATCGATCCATAGAGTGAGAGCGGTTTGAAATACAGGCAATGGATGCTTTTACAATTCATATATAAACATTAATTAGTGCACTCCATGTTGTTAGTGTGAAGCACTTTATACATTTGTCACTTGCATGGATACATTCCAAATTGCTAGCTACGAAATAGAATACATGTCAAATTCAACATAAAGGGGGTTTCAAAGATTCGAATTCATAGGAAGTGCATTCATCTATTTGAACCCGAGATGATGGCATTTGTAAGTCAAATGTAAAAGGGGGCATCAATCTTTGTTGTGAGTTTGAACATGCTATATATATTCATACGCATATCTAACTTTTTTTTGCAACCAAGGAGATTATACCTGGAACCATGCATGAACTGAGGTAAGTTGCATATTTTTTAATATATACTGCGTGTACAATGTATATTCAAATGTACCTCCATTCCAAAATAATCGTAGCTTTAGGATTTTCAAGAGTAAAGATTTGTGAAGTTTGACAAATCCTGAAAGTTCAATTCAAGAGAACCGAAAACGTTAATGCTTCTGCTCCCAAATATTGAACGAAACGCCAAATAGGCCTCTGGTCACCCGAAACCGCGCGAGACTAATGTTTTGGTGGTAGGAAATTATTGTCCTGAATTTGGCCCGTGTAGCCTATCGGCTCGATGTCCAAAGGTCTAAACCAGGGTAGGTTTGTAACTTCACCAAGACGCCAGTCTCAACCGCCTCCGAGAAGCATTCATACGCCGTGGGCGCCTAAACACCCATGCGCTCGGCCGAAATCTATCCCGCCCACATTTGGGACACCTGACATGATTGTCCTACCCCCAAACCGCAATATGTCCGAAATTTTAGATGGGGGCAAAGTTTGTAACTTTCCCCAAATTTCAAACAAGCGCGTCTCAAACCGAACATTGTTCCCCCTTAGTTCCCCGCCTCCCTCCGTTTCCCCATTCATACTCCGTGGGTGCGAAAACACCCTCTCCACCAGCCGCCAAACCCCAGCCTCCTCCGTCGGTCCGTCCTCCACCCCATAGAGGCCAATCCACCGCCGCCCTCCTCCATCACGCCGGAGCCGGTACCCTGACGTCGTCGTCCAACACAACCGCAACCGCAATGCCCTCAAGGACTTAGCAGCTGAAGCCGAGGCAGAGCTGCCTCCACGACGCCAACACCGATGTGTGCCGTACCAGAACCACTCCGACCACGCCATCCTGCGCCTCACTGCTGCGGCTCCGCTATCACAACCGTCCACCCCACCGGAGCTATTCCCGCTACGCCGTCGTTCGCCGCCTCAGATCTGCTTCCCCGCCGCCGACAGACGGCCACCGCTCCACACTCAACAACTTGGCCATGGGTTCGTCCAAGGCTGCACCGTCCTCCACAACTTCTGGTTTCCGGTGAACAATAAGAAGATCGTCGAAAAAACAGAAGGAGGACACAGCACTGCCAGCAGAAAGAGGTACTCCTCTTCCCTTATTCAAGCAAATCTTACGTCTCCGCTCACACCGTATTCATCCCACGAAAGAAACTAGTTGAGCGCTTCTTCGCATCTTCTTCGTGATACTAAATGCACAAGGTTTCCTCCCTTTACAATTTCATCTTTGCTAGAGGTCAAGAGTCTGCCCTGGATTTCAATTCAGGGTCAGTCGAACCGCAATTAAAAGAAGCAGCACCTGCTTAGGCGCGCGGAGCACCTAGTCCGCCTGTTCCCCAAGGAAGCGGCGCATCGGTGTCTATCATAGGGGTGTGGGGCGCAGGAGCTGCTTGCGCCCGATCTGGAGGTCGTCAGGACTTGAATGGATGGCCGGGGGGGTGATGCCAAGCACGGCGGTGCGGTGAGGTCTAGGGGAGGGCGCAGGCAGGGGAAGAATACTGGGCCGGTGGTCGCTGACGTTTCGAGGAAGATCGTCAACACTGACTGGCTGGAGGTAGATGAAGGCGATCTGCCCGTTCTTTGTAAATCGGACGGTGCAGAAAAAATGGACTGGCCTATTTGCTTTCAGTCGACTGTTATTTTCATAGAATCCGGTAGTAATTTAGTGTGCCATGCATGTTGTAGAGCTATCATATGTCTCCCGTCATTTATTTCTGACCGACCTGCTATGTGCTACCTTTACACTGTACTAATTGTGGACACACTTCACCCATACTCACACTATTTTTTTATGCATGGGTATTTCAGACTCTGACGCAGTGTTGATGAATGCAGAAAAGAAAAGACAGAAGTCGCTCTAGTGTAATTCAAAGACAAGCTCTAAGCGTTTTAGTGCTCTAATGGGTGCGATTGTCGCCAGCTGGAGACAAGAACGTAGCTCTGCAGTTGATGATCTCAATTGCAACACACAACCATCCCAGGTGCTTGCTTTAACTTTGCACTGTCAAATGTGGTTGCACGTTGCATATGGTGTCTAGCTTGTATTGCTTCCAATTTGTTTAAATTGCATCTGCTTACTTTACACATTATACCTTTGATAATGACATGTCTTCCTGTTTTTGATACATACTACATATGTGTATTAACCATGTTCGAACATCAAACTAATGCTCTTTTGTATCCCTCGTCAATCACTTATGATGAGACAGTCACCCGGGTGGGTTACTGTGAGACGTCCTACTCGTTTAAAGACTGCAGTGTCATCCTCTCCACATGATTCTCAAGAAACAGCAAGGCTAAATAGAGATAGTCAACGTAGCTCTCTAGTTGATCACCGCAATTCCCCCACACCACCATCGCAGGTGCTTGCTCTTACTTGGCAGTGTGATATGTGGTTGCATGTTGCATATGGTGTCTACCTTGTAATGCTTCTAATTAGGGTAAATTGCATCTGCTTATTTAACACATTATACCTGTGAATATGACATGCCTTCTTGTTTTTGGTACATACTACATCTTTCTATTAACCATGTTCTTACATCAAACTACTTTTCTTCTGTATCCCTCATCAATATTTGTTAAATTGCATCTCCTTAGCTTACACATTACACATGTGAATATGACACGCCTTCCCGTTTTTGGTACATACTACATTTGCCTATCACACCATGTTCTTACATCAAACTACTGTTCTTGTGTATCATGCGTCTATCGCTTATGATGAGACAATCACACGCGTGGGTTAATATGAGACGCAATACTCTTATAAAGAATGCAATTTCATCCTCTCCACATGATTCTCAAGAAATAGCAAGCCTAAATGAAGACATTGAACGTAGCTCAGCACGAAGACCGCACTTCCGCTACACCACCATCACAGGTGCTTGCTCTAACTTCGCAGTGTGATATGTGGTTGCATGTTGCATACGGTGTCTAGCTTGTAATGCTTCTAATTAGGGTAAATTTCATCTGCTTAGTTTACACACTATACCTGTGAATATGACATGCCTTCCTATTTTTGGTACACACTACATCTATGTGTTAACCTTGTTCTTACATGAAACTACCTATCTTCTGTATCCTGCATCAATCACTTACGATGAGTCACCTTTATTCGTTGCATATTGCATATTATTTCTAGCCTGTTGCCATGTATTGCTTCTAATTTGGTCAAATACATTTGTTAGGGCACCCTTTTAATTTGGCAGAGTGATATTGATTTCATCTTTCATATGGTCTCTAGCTTGCATCAATTCTAACAAGTTCAAGCACCTTGTTCTTAGTTTACATTTTATACATCATACATGTCAATATATCCCGCGGTCCTATTTTTCATACATATTCCATCCTCCTATCATGCGGCTGCCTTACATGAAAGTAGTGTTTGTCAGTATCATGCATCAATGAGTTCTGAAGAGCAAATTTTATTCCTTTTTCTTATGGGTTTGACTTGACAAGGCAAAATCAAGAAATAGGAAGGAAAAGAGTAAGGAAGGCGATGATGGTGGTCCTCTGCAGAAGAACGTAAATCTGAGCATCTATACCGATTCTCCTTGTACTGATAGTGCATTACAAGGTCCAAGTCTCTGCTCCCCTACTCCACCATCCAAGGTGCTTGCTCTAACTTGGCAGTGTGATATCTGGTTGGATGTTGCATATGGTGTCTAGCTCGTATTGCTCCTAATTAGTGTAAACTACATCTGCTTAGCTTACACATGATACATGTGAATATGACACGCTTTCCTGTTTTTGGTACATACTATATCTGTCTATCACACCATGTTCTTACATGAAACTACTCTTCTTGTGTATCCTACATCAGTCACTTATGATGGGACACCTTTAAGTTGGCAGTGTGATATTGGTTTGCATCTTGAATATGATTTCTAGCATGTATTGCTTCTAGTTTGATGAACGCCACCTATGACGAGACAGTTTTAACTTGGCAGAGTGATATTGATTGCACCTTCCATATGGTGTCTTGCAGTGTTTCTAATTTGTTGAAGTGCCTTCATTAGTTACCACATCACAGGTGTGAATATGTCAAGCCGTCCATTTTTTCGTACATATTCCATCCTCGTATCATGACTTTGCCTTTCATCAGAGTAGTGTTCATCAGTATCATGCATGAATGAGTTCTGAAGAGCGAATGATATTCTTTTTTCTTGTCGGTATGACCTCAGAATGCAAAATCAATAAAGTTGAAGGAAATTGGCAAGGCATTGGATGATGGTTGTCCTTCCGAGCAACTGAAACGGAGGTTCTCTACAGATTCTACCCCGCCATCCTCCCAACAAGATTCGCAAGACAACGCAAGACTAGACAGTCAACGTAGCTGTGTAGATGATGAGCACATCTCCCCTACTCCACCATCACAGGTGCTTGCTCTAACTTGGCACTATTATATGTGGTTGCATGTTGCGTATGATGTATTGCTTGTATTGCTTCAAACTTTATTGAATTGCATCTGCTTAGTTTACACATAATGCCTGTGAATATGACATGTGTTCCTGTTTCTACATCAGACTACTATTCTTGCATATCCCGCATCAGTCACTTATGATAAGGCACCTTTAAGTCGCCACTGTGATATTGGTTGTGTCTTGCATATGATTTCTAGCATGTATTGCTTCTAATTTGTTGAAAGGTCATACAGTTTGAACTTGGCAGAGTGATATTGGTTGCATCCTTCATATGGTGTCTAGCTTGCAGTGCTTCTAATTTGTTGAAATGCCTTCGCTTAGTTGCCACATCATAGGTGTGAATATGTCACACCATCCTGTTTTTCATACATATTCCATCCTCGCATCATGTGTTTGCCTTTCATCCGAGTAGTGTTCACAAGATCATGCATGAATGAGTTCTCAAGAGCGAATTTTATTCCTTTTTTATCGGTTTGACTTCACAATGCAAAATCATTACAACTGAAGGAAATTAGTCGGCGGTGGATGATGGTGGTCCTTGAGCAACTCAAAGCAGGGGTCTCTACAGATTCTACTCCGCCATCCTCCCAACAAGATTCGCAAGACAACACAAGGCTAGACAGTCAACGTAGCTATGTAGATGATGAGCACATCTCCCCCACTCCACCATCACAGGTGCTTGATCTAACTTGACACTATTATATGTGGTTGCATGTTGCGTATGATGTCTAGCTTGTATTGCTTCTAACTTGAATTTCATCTGCTTACTTTACACATAATGCCTGTGAATATGACACGTGTTCTTGTTTCTAGAACATACGTGTAGACTATGAGCACATCTCCCCTACTCCACCATCACAGGTGCTTGCTCTTACTTGGAACTGTTATACGTGGTTGCGTTTTCCGTATGATGTCTAGTTTGTATTGCTTCTGATTATGTTGAACTGCATCTGCGTATCTTACAACTTATACCTGCAACGATCACTTACCCATAAGACACATTTAACTTGGGACTGTGATGTAGGTTGCATCTTGCATTGTCTTCTAGCTTGTACTGCTTCTAATTTCTTGAAATGGCACTTACGATGAGACACTTTTTACCTGATAGAGTGATATTGGTTGCATGTTCATATGGTGCCTAGCTTTCATTTCTTCTAATTTTGTTAAATGTCTTCTGCTTAATGTTTTTTCATACATATTCCATCCTCCTATCGTACGTGTAAATATGAAACGCTGTCTTTTTTTGTATATATTCCATCCTCCTATCCTGCGCTTGCCTTACATCAAAGTAGTGTTCGTCTGTATCATGCATAAACCAGTTATGCAGAGCTAATTTTATTCATCTTCTTGTGGTTTTGACTTCATAAGGCAATATCAGAAAATAGGAAGGAAAAGAGTAAGTTAGGGGATGTTGGTGGTCCTCCGCGCCGACGCAAACAGAGACTCTCTAGATTTGCCCCTGCTACTGCTAATGAAGTTGAAGTCCCAATTCTACATGATGAGTTCATCTCCCGTACTCCACCATCACAGGTGCTTGCTCTAAGTTGACAGTGTGATAATTGGTTTCATGTTGCATATGTTGTCTAGCCTATATTTCTTCTATTTTGATTAAATTGCACCTGCTGAGTTTATACGTTATACATGTGCATATGACATGGCTTTCTGTGTCTAGAATACACTGCACCTATCTATCATACCATGTTCTTACATCAAAGTACTGCTGTTATGTATCCCGCATCAGTCACTCGTGATTGGACACTTTTAACATGGTAGCTTGATAGTGGTTGCATCTTGCATTGATTTCTACGTTGTACTTCTTCTAATTTTTCGAATTGCCACTTATGACAAGACACTTTTAACTTGGCAGAGTAATATTGGTTACATCTTTCATATGGTGTCTAGCTTGCATTACTTCTATTTTCTTGAAAATCATACCTTAGTTTGCACATCGTAGCTGTGAATATGTCATGTCGTCCTGTTTTTCTTACATATTCCATCCTCATACGGTTGTCTTACATCAAAGTATAGCTTGTCTGTATCATGCATCAATGAGTTCAGAAGAGTGATTTTATTCTTTTGTGTTGTGGGTATAGCTTGACACGGAAAAGTCAAAAAAGAGCAAGGAAAATAATATAGTAGGGAGTGATGTTACTCGTCGGGTGAAATGGAAAAGGTTCTGCCGTCGAGATTCTGCTGGTACTTATAGTGCAGTAGAAGGTCCATGTCCACCGGCTAAATCTACAAACACAGTATCACATGCTCCACCTGCTGCAGCATCCGCTTCAACTGTACCAGCATCTCAACCAGTTACTCGTTTGTTTGCTCCGGAACTGGCCAGTTCCCAAGCTGCCTTCACACCTAACACTACTTCCGGCAATCACGACACAACAGGACTTGGCAAGATCAGATGAACCTCATGAGCATCAACACCAAGACGGTACTGACCGAGTCAAGTTGCGCTTGCATGCTCCTTTATATGTACTCTCACGGTTTGATGTACACTCAACACTTTCCATATTCGTTGTTGAACTAGCACCACGGCGCAAGCGGAAACAGACATCGAGGATAATGCTTGATGATTAACAAAATCTAAAGGAGGAAGAATGGAGACCCATTTTGAGGCAGGTTTAAAAGGCCACGTAATGCTATAGAGTCAGCCAAGTTAGTATCGAGGCGATGCGTTGCCGTTAGGTGTCATGCACGTATCCTCCCAACGTGGATCCAAAGACAGGAATGAGAAAGACAATACCCAGTTTAACACCTTCCTTGACCATTTATCCGTAAGTAATGTTATTCATCGCAATTAGTAATATTATCTTGCTCTGTCCCATACTTTCTAGCTTCCTCCTAATAAGACTCACATTCTTTTTTCAATAGATGAGGTTCAAGTTGGATCCGAAAGATGATGCAACTAAACAAGCATGCACTCATGTTTTTCGATGCTTTCTGCGACGATTTCGGTACCACCTTAGAAAATCTCACTTTGAAGGCAAGGCTAACAATGAAATCGCCCAAACATCTCAAGTGGAATATATTACAGATGAAGATCGACAACCCTCGTTAAACACTGGTCTGATCCAAAGTATTAGGTAGGCTATACGTATTTGATCAGACCACATATTGAACTTGTATTTATGTATGTGCCTTACAAGTGTATCTTCTTCTAGGCTAACTGTTTGAAGAACAAAACCAACCGTTCTAAAGTGAAATTCCAAAAGACAACATGATCTCGTAGCTATATTGCACACTGCGAGGCTTTTTGTAAATAACTACTACTTCCTTCTTTTTTGTGCCATATTATCGTATCTATATTGACTTGTTCCAAATACAGAGGAAAGCCCGTGCAGACCAAAAAGAACCTGAACCGAATGCAGTGCAAATCTTCAAGGATTGCCACACCGGCCAAGATGAAGGGCATGGGCACACACCAGTTCAAGCTGTTGTAAGTCCTTACTCCTCCTGCCTTGAACTGATTGGTACTGTGATGTGTTCATTTAACTACTTGGTTTGCAGCCAATGTCGGTTACTCTGTTCACTTTTATACAGCTTGTCTTAACGTATCATTTCACCTTACATGGTTTAAAAGAGATGAAGGATATTATTTTGGTCTTGATCTGTAATCTATTTGTTATGTTCACGTGCGCACACAATGATAAAATATGTTGTTTGTTTTATATCTGTTTTCCCATGATATGAATGATGTCATACTATGTTCATCCTACTTTAAACCATGTCTCTTTATCCTTAGATGCCAACGAATGTGAGGAAATAGACAATACAGTAGGCATGCTACATGGACATATGTTCTGAAAGTGATTTCATTATGTAGTTGGCACTACAATACATGCTAATGTATTACAGTAGTTCACCAAAATAAGTTATGTATGAACGTTTAACCTACTTTGTTTGTTTTTGTCTCATTAGTAACTTATCCGGTACACTAATCTACAAGTTCAAACTTTCAGGAAGCTTTGGAGGAACAAATGATTGAACAACCACAACCACCTGAAGGTGACGAGGCTACTATAGGCACAATGTCACCTCTTCTTGCTGCGATCGTCGGTATCTCTCCACTAACAGTGCAAAAAGCACCTTCCTGCGTAATTCTGGGTTGGTTGTCAAGGTAACCTCGTCCAAATCGCCTACTGAACAAAATCTTCCTACTAGACAGAGTGATATATCTGTGCTCCAGACACAAGTCCAATCCCTAATGGACGTTGTTTCGGAAACAAGAATAGTGGTTGAGAAATGCCGTCAAGATATGAATGGTTTTGAAACCAGACTATCAGACATTCGCTTCGTTGTTCAAGAGCAATGGCGGAAAAAAGGTGGAGATCGTGCTGCTCCATCAGATTCTACAGCCTGAAACATTAGCACTCAGGTCAAATGGTATGTACTTCTATACATCTGATGGTGCTTTTATCCGGAAGGACTGCAAACTTTATGCCAATAGGCCTTTTGTTGTATGGTTGGAATTTATTTTGTTGTGATACAACATTTATGATGCTGCCCCAGGCTGCAGTAATTACGATGCTATTTTTATATAGTGTAGGTTTATCTTAGTAATGTATTCGGCCGAAAGCTTCAGAGGAGCCCAACATGCCAACATTCGTCGGGCCCATTCCAATTGGGCTAAAAGCGATTCTGGGCGAAATTTACATGTAGCCCACTAAAAATATATGGGCCTAAATCAGCATAAGCTTTCATATTTTTCTGGTAGGCCTGTGCTCATAGTGGGCCTTTAACAGGCCTAAACATAATTTGGGCCCTCAGTAAAAATAGGCCGTTTACAGGTGTAAATATCTCGAGCCCATAAAAAACATGGGCCTTTAATAGACCGAAAGTGAGATTGGGCCCTGATTGTGCCAAATAACCCATTGGACTTAGCAAGCCGAAATGGTGGCCCATTTACGACGCGGATCTTTGACAGGCTGAAATTCGGACGGGCCGTAAATGTGCCGACCTATTACACGGGCCTTTAACAGGCTGAAACTCCGGTCGGGCTAGATTATCATTATTTTTATATGGGCCATTAATGGACCCGATATGACGTTGGGCCACATATGGCCCATGGTTTACGTCCGGCATTAACAGGCCGAAAATGACAACAGGAAGAAAGTGGCCCAAATCTATAGTGGGCCTCTAACAGGCCGAAAGTTTTGATGGCCTGTAAATGGGCCCAAATGAAGTCGGACCTTTAACAGGACGGAAATACGCCGGGCCATGATTCGGCCCAATTACTTAGCGGACTGTTAACAGGCAAGAAGTGACCATGGGCCGCGTTGATGGCAAGTTTAGGACAGGCCGTTGACGGGCCGATTTGACAGAGAATGTTGGGCCTTTAGCTGGGTCGGCCCCTTATGGTCCGCTAAATTTTGTGGGCCTTTAGCTGGGCCGGCCCATTGTGGTCCGCAAAATCTTGTGGGCCTTTAGCTGGGCCGGCCCATTATGGTCTGCAAAATCTTGTGGGCCTTTAGTTGGGCCGGCCCATTGTGGTCCGCTAAATTTTGTGGGCCTTTAGCTGGGCCGGCCCATTATGGTCCGCTAAATCTTATGGGCCTTTGGTTGGGCCGGCCCATTTAAACTTTGTGGGCCTCTGCTGGGCCGGTCCACGTGTCAACATATCATAGGCCCATCTCGACCGTTGGATGAGTGAAACCTGTGCCAACGCGGAGCTGACGCGTGGATCCGTCAGCCAATGAGGATTTTACACGTGGAAAATCGGCATTGGTCGTGGCTGTTAACGGGTTATCGGATCCAAAATCCGACCCGATAGCTTAACGGTGTTCCGTTACGGTGGATGTCACGTGTCGGTCACCCTTGACGAAAGCACTTCGTGGACGGGATTTATCATCATGGAAGTGGACACTTCGTGATGATAATTTTGGTAATGTCATGGAACACTCCTCTGACGGCACAGGTATGACTATCTTGATTCTGTCATAAATTTGTCATGGATGTAGATGCATGACAAAAAACGCGACCTACTGTGACAAACACGTATCATCACGGAAGTGTATTTTTTTTTGTAGTGATGGTCCTCTCCAGGCTCTCTTGATTCTGAGTCATGGTGGCCAATCCTTTCTCAATCCTCAAATTGGCTTGAATAAGATATCCAAAATGATCTTGCTTTGACTTAAGGAACACTTGTGAATCCTCTTCAACACTTGGCATCTTGGCTGCCTTCTTAGCTTTTGCTTTCTCCCTCTTCTCTTGAGCCTCTACAGATGTGGGATCTTCATCATTCATGACAACTATATTGTCCTCAAAGTCAGGCCTCAAGGGAAGGTGCTCCTTGTCCAATAAGTATGTGCATGTGCCCATCTTGGAGTTGATGAGCATCTGGATGTGTGGAGCATACCCACATGATCTCTTCTGGTCAGCAGTTCTTCTCTTGATTGTCTCAACAATCAAACTCATTACTTTGAACTTCTGGGGCACATCAAACAACTGCAGCAAATTTATGGAGTGGCCTCTGATCATCCTGTGATCTCCTGATTTGGGCAACAAGGTGTGCCTCAAGATGGTGTTAATAGTGGCCAGTCCAGACAACAAATAATATACAGAGCCTAGCCTGTGAGTCTCCAAGGCTTTGTCAGGAATCTCCTTATACATGTTGGCCATGGAGTTGTGATCTTTCTTTTTCTTGGCATAGACATCTATGTCATCCTCAAGCTCTGCAGGGGCATTGATTTGTTGGGGAACGCAGTATTTCAAAAAATTTACCTACGATATCACGCAAGATCTATCTAGGAGATGCATAACAACGAGCGGGGACAGTGTGTCCATGTACCCTCATAGACCGAAAGCGGAAGCATTTAGTAACGCAGTTGGTGTAGTCGAACGTCTTCACGATCCAACCGATCCAAGCACCGAACGTATGGCACCTCCATGCTCAGCACACGTTCAGCTCGATGACGTCCCTCGAGCTCTTGATCCAGTTGAGTCCGAGGGAGAGTTTTGTCAGCACGACGGCGTGGCGATGGTGATGATGATGTTACCAGCGCACGGCTTCGCCTAAGCACTACGACGATATGACCGAGGTGTGTAACTGTGGAGGGGGGCACCGCACACGGCTAAGAGATTGTCTGTTGTGCCTTTGGGGTGCCCCTCTGCCCCCGTATATAAAGGAGGGGAGGAGGAGGCCGGACAACAAGGGGCGCGCCAGGGAGAGGGGAGTCCTACTAGGACTCCAGTCCTAGTAGGATTCGGCCCCACCCTTTTTTCCTTCTACCGGAGGGGGAAAGGGGAAGGAGAGGGAGTAGGAGAAGGAAAGGGGGGTGGCGCCCCCTTCCCAAGTCCAATTCGGCCTCCTCCCTTTTGGGGGGCGCGCCAGCCCCTTGTGGGCTGGTAAGCCTCCCTCCTATGGCCCATAAGGCCCATATCTTTCCCCGAGCGGTTCCGGTAACCCCTCCGATACTCCGGTATGTACCCAATACACTCCAGAACCCTTCCGGTGTCCGAATACTACCTTCCAATATATCAATCTTTACCTCTCGGCCATTTCGATACTCCTCGTCATGTCCGTGACCTCATCCGGGACTCCGAACAAACTTCGATTCATCAAAACACATAACTCATAATACAAATCGTGTAACATCCCAAAATTCTAAATTTGGAATTGTTATAAACAAATAGGTAGTTTTGATTGTTGTTTGATTGACTGAGTGAAGTTGTGTGAAATTTGAAACTTTTGAAAGTTAAATGAGAGGGAATAAAAGGACTTTCCCAAACTTTCATCTTGCTTTTGTTGTTTCCGTGAATTCAAATTCTTTTCATCACAAAACCACAGAGTGAAGATGATATGACTTCTTCCATTTATTTAAATGACAAGGGGTGTTGAAAATAATTGAATTTCATTTGGAAAATATTTCCAACCCAGGAACTTTATGCAACTCATTGATTTTCACGAGCGAAGATAAAATGACTTCTTCAAAACATATGAAATATGAGTTGGGAGTTTCAAAGAATTAAATTCAATGTTATTTTGAATTTATTTTCAATTTGGAGTTATTTGGGTTTTATTCAAATTATTTTTCTCCAAAAATAAAATATATGGAAAATAGGGTAACATGATTCCCTACAGTAGAAAATTGAAGAGAAATAAATTTGAATTAATTTTGGTATTTTTAAAATGATTTTATTGGGTTTTAAATAGGTCAGTAGCACTGTTTGAATTATTAGAATTATTGTGGATTTTATTTTAAACTATAATAATGTTCATGATGTAGAAAATCGTTTTCTGAAAATTTTGATATATTATATGCATATATAATATTTTCATTTTCTTTCGCTTTATTATTTATTTCTCTGATTGTTTAAAAAAAATTCCTCCGCCGAACTGGGCCGGCCCAGCTCCTGCCAGGCCAAGGCCCAGCTCCGCGCACCGCCATCATCCCCGTCGCCGAGCCGGACTCCGGCCGGAGTCCGAGCCGCGCCCGCCGCCGCCTTGCCCCTTCCCCACGCCTCCCGAGGCCACCCCTCCTCCTTAAATACCGGGCCACCCAGGCCCCCTCTCTCTTATCTCTCCTCGCCGCGCCGCCGCATCTCACCGCCGCCCGCCAAGCCTCGGCCGAGCCGCCACCACCAACTCCGCCGCCCAGCGCCTTCGCCGCCGTCTCCGCCCATCGCCGTCGACCGAGCCGCCACGATCAAGTCGCCGCCTCGCCCCGCTCGCCGGAGACCGCCGTCGCCGGAACCGCCCGAACCGCCGCTCAACTCGCCGGTTTTCCCGGTCCGGTAAATAACCGCCCCGGTTCCCCGGTTTTTCCTTAGGGTTTCAGTTTTTTGTTCAAAATGCGTTTTTTTATATAGTTGGTTAGGTAGCGAATGTTTTATGTTTAGTTAGTTTCGGCGAACGTTTTCGTTCGTTAGCGTTCGGTAACGAACGTTTGTTATTTAGACTTTTTCTTTTTTCTGTTAGTTTTACTGAGGGACTTCTTTGTAGATGTTTTATTTACAATTTAGCCCCTGTTCTTCAAACACTCATAACTTTTTGCTCGTTAGTCGGAAATCGATGAAACCAACGCCCACTTATTCGTTATGATCCCCTCTATCCAGTAATCCAACTCAAACATGTTTTTGAAATTTTAAAATTTTGAATTAGAACATATTTGTATTCAAACTCCGTTTGATCGTAACTTGAGTTTTGTAACTCCGATTTAGTTGATTCTTTTTGCAAATTAAAGCTCTTGACCTAAACTTTCTGATAAGGCCAAATTCACATAATTTTGGTACTATTAGAAATTGTTTTATGTTACAAGAGTTATTTGCTTGGTTTTTATGTTTTCCGAATCGTCTTCTTCGTTCTTTCCGATCTTTTGAGTGATTGCTTATGTGTGGTTACTATTGCTTGCTTACGATAGATTGACCGGAGTGTGACGAGTAGAGCTATCGAGAGTTTTGAGTGCGAATCATCTTCATCAACTTTGCAGGCAAGTTCACACTTTGATCATATCCCTTTTCATAACCAGTTTTTATGCATTAATTTCAACCATCAAACATTGCATGAGTAGGATTGATAACATGTGGGTATCGGGAAGTAGTTGATGAGGTAGGAACCTATTGCCCTGCATTCAAACCTTGGGAGTTACTATTATGTTGCTTATATTGCTATGCTATGCTCGTAGACGTAGATTGGGTTTTGAGAGTATTCATGACAGTTGTGAGATTGTTAATTAATGGTTTACTTAAGGTGGCAACTTAAACACACATCTGGGTGGATTGAGGTACCTGGTTATTCTAGGATTGCCTGTCTAGGCACCTGGGTAGACCAGGATTGCCTGTTTTTTTATGGACCGCCACCCAGGCTCAAAGGGATCATGAGATTATTCATACTAGAAACTTCTGTGTGCAACCACAAGCCATTATGGGCTCTGGCATAGTTGATTAAGTCGTGCGAACTCTTACAGGGTAGACTAGCAGATGTAGGGGAAAGTAGGTGTACCGGTCTATCCATAGTAAGGTGCTAGCGTGTAACGCCCCGGATCCGATGCGCCAGGTGTCCTTCAGTTATTCGCCGTTGTTGCCATGTCATTTGCTTGCGTGTTGCACTTTGCCATGTCATCATCTGCATTTTCATCATGTCATCTTGTGCATTTCATTTTGCATACATGTTCGTCTCATGCATCCGAGCATTTTCCCCGTTGTCCGTTTGGCAATCCGGCACTCCTATGTCTCCCGGCGCCCTCTTTTACCTCTTTTCGTGTGCGGGTGTTAAACTTTCTCGGAATGGGTTGCAACTTGTCGTGCGGTCTTATTATAGTGTAGAAAGACCGCCTGCCAAGTTTCGTCGCGTTCGGAGTTCGTTTGATAGCCAGATTAAACATAGCGGTATGCCATTGCGGTACCTTCAGAGGGACGTTTTCGGTCTCCGGAAACTGCTGCCGGGCCTCTCTCCCTCTTCTCTCCTGCAGCCCATGGCCTCTCCATAGTCCACTAACCTCCCCCCTCTGACCGGAGCCGCACGATCGCGATCGTACGGTCCAAAACGGCCTCAACCCCCCAACCCTAGCCTTCCTGCCTTATATAAACACCTCCCCTTCCATTTTGGGCAGCTACCTACCCCTCCTCCTAAATTTCCGTGCCCCAATCATCTCCCAGCCTCCTCCCACCTCGAGGGCCGCGCCACCAACCTTCCTCCACCGCGCCGCCACCTTCCCCTCCAAATTCGGCCCGCGCCCGCCACTTGGCGCGCCCGGAATGGCTGATCGTCACGCCACGCCTTGTAACGGAGAGCCCCACGTTGCCCCTGCCTCCCTCCTCCTCCCACAGGGCCCGCCGGAGCCCATCACAGGCCCGCCGCCGGGCCGAAGCGGGCCCCGCCAGCCCACAGGCGTTCGCCCGCGCCCAGCGCCCGCTCCCCTCGTCCCGGAGCCACGAGGGCTCGGTCGCGCCCGATCCGCTCGTCGCCGGCGACCGCTGCCGCCTCCCGCCGATGAGCCTCGTCGTCGGAACCCCGCCGCCGCACCTGCTCCTCCGCCGCCGGTCTCAGGTCCCGCCGCCCCGGCATCCCCTTCTCCTTCCCTTCTCTCCCTCTCGCTAACACCCCTCCTCTCTCTCCTCTGCGTCGTGGGCGGGGCGTGCCCCGTCGCCGCCGAGCTCGATGCGCCGTCGACCCCCTTCGACGCCAGATCCGGGTCCCCAAGCCCGGATCCGCCCGTTCCCGCTACCCGGCCCCCTCACAGCCTTCCCGTCGCGGACCTCGCCACAGCCGCCGGCCACGCCATGGCTTCGTCCCGCTCGAGCACGGGGACGAGCGCCCGCTCGTGGGCCACGGCTCGGCCTCGCCGGCCCAGCCCAGGCTCCCCTTCGGTCCGCCGGCCTGCTTCGTCTCCTGGGCCGAGGCCCCTCTGGTGAGAACCGAGCCCAGTCCCGCTGCTCTATCTGCCGCCATGTGCGTTGTGTAGTTATCCGACGCTCAGTTTTCATCCAGCAAATTCGTCGAAGTCCCCAAACTGCTAATATTTTCGTGCATTTTCATCGCATCATAACTCTCTGTATATTGCTCCGTTTCGTGCGCGTAATATGTCAAATTGTTCGCCTCGAAGAGTACGTCATTTCATCTCATTGCATAATTTTCATTTGAGCTCATCTTGTTGCCCGAAAAGCTGTTAGAAGAGTGCTATGTGATGTTAGTTTCAGATTCTTATCAGAACATGCACTTTTGTCATTTTTTCCATGATTGATGTGTGCACCCTATGAACTTGAGTCCTACATGTGTTTTGTAATATGCCATGCCATCTTTACAGGGGTGTATGCCATGTATTTTTGTGATCTCTGTGGTGACTAGCACAAGCATGCAAACTAGGCTTCATTATGTTGCTGATTTCAGCCCTGTTTTGCTGATATTTTTATGCCATGTTAACTTGATGCTACCGAGAGTTCCATGCTTATTTTGAGATACTTCAGTAAGGATGTTTTGAACATATGGTTATTCTATATCCAGCCATGCCCTTGTTTGCAATTATGGAGTGCCATAGCTTGAGTCAATCGAGCTCTACTTTTGCTATAAAATGTTTCCTGGCAGGTTGTTTACATGTTATTCAATTTTTCCAAGATTGTTGTAGTTGATCCTTGCAGGCTATGATGTTGTTCTTGCCATTTATAGCTTCTATGCCATGTCTTCTTACTGTTTGTTACCTTGCCATGCCATGTATTGCTCTGTGGTGGGTGGTTCAAGCTCACCAACATGCCTACTTATTGTTTTTCCTGCCATGTTTGAATCTGTAATATAACTTGCCATGTTTGCATGGGTGTCATCATATTTTATGATCCTTTTCGCTCATGGTCAGTAAGGGACTTTTGTTCTATGCATTTAGTATTATCATGCCATGCCTTTGTTTGCCATTATAAGTTCTTGTAGCATGTTGGTTAATAGCTCTAAACATTGCAACCTGATGTTATTTCTGCCAATGCCTGAAACTGTTATTATTTGCAATCTTGCCATGTGTTTTTGAGCATGTTCTAATTGTTTCTGGAGATAGCTCAGTGTTCATGTTTTGTCATGCTTTACCTGTACATCATGCCCATGCCTTTTGTTATCATGTTACGATGTTGTAGCTTGTTGTTTTGATGCTTGCAATATGCCTGGTTGCTTTTTTGGGCAGATTGTTCCTATAACTTGTATAGGGTGTATGTGTTGCACCGTTGCTCCGTTTTGAGTGTGCTTTATATGAAACTTGCTTGATTTTGCATGTAGTTTCATATTATCATGTTGCATCCTTGTTTTGAGGTGTTTGCTTGATGTTTGTATGCATTTTGCATCAATGCCATGTTTATCTTGTTTTGCTCATATCTTCTAGGCCGTAGCTCCGAATTAAATGAACTTTATATGTAACTTGACTAGAATTTCGTGAGATCATTGTGGTGCATCTTAAATTGCTGTTTAACAACTTGAACATAAAGTTACTCAGATCTGGACCAATTTTGAAATTTGCATATGAGGACTTACCGGAATTGTTCTATGTTGTTTCCGGCCTCATTTAAACTTGCCTTGATGTGTTGTTCTTGTTTGCATCATCTTTTGCCATGAGTAGCCTCATCTAGATTTGTCATGCATCATGCTTGTTGTGCATCATGCCTTGTTCATGTGTGGTGTGTTTACCTTGTTGTGTGCTTCTTCTTGTTAGTTCCTGTTTCGTTGCGATCGTGAGGATTCGTTCGTCTACGCTTGGTTCGGCTTCATCCGTCCGTCTTCTTCATGGACTTGTTCTTCTTCCTTGCGGGATTTCAGGCAAGATGACCGCTACCCTGGATCTCACTACTATCATTGCTATGCTAGTTGCTTCGTTCTTTCGCTATGCTGCGCTACCTATCACTTCTTTGCTCAAGCCTACCTAATTGCCATGTCAGCCTCTAACCTTTGTTACCCTTCCTAGCAAACCGTTGTTTGGCTATGTTACCGCTTTGCTCAGCCCCTCTTATATCGTTGTTAGTTGCAGGTGAAGATGAAGTTTGTTCCTTGTTGGAACATGGAGATGTTGTTCCTTGTTGGAACATGTTTACTTGTTGGGTTATCACAATATATCTTATTTAATTAATGCATCTATATACTTGGTAAAGGGTGGAAGGCTCGGCCTTATGCCTGGTGTTTTGTTCCACTCTTGCCGCCCTAGTTTCCGTCATATCGGTGTTATGTTCCCGGATTTTGCGTCCCTAACGCGGTCGGGTGATTTATGGGACCCCCTTGACAGTTCGCTTTAAATAAGACTTTTCCAGCAAGGCCCAACATTGGTTTTACCATTTGCCTGACCTATCACCTTTTTTCCCTTGGGAGTCGTGCTCTCAAGGGTCATCTTTATTTTAGCCCCCCCGGGCCAATGCTTGTCTAAGTGTTGGTCCAAACTAGAGCCACTGGCGGTGCCGCCCCGAGGCAACTTGGGGTATCGTCGGTTGCCGTACGTACTGCTCATCCGGTCGTGGCCTCAGACGAGATACGCGCGGCTACTATCAGGGTATCGGCACGTCGGGAGGTCTTGCTGGTCTTGTTTTATTACTGTCGAAATGTCTTGTAGCCGGGATTCCGAGACTGATCGGGTCTTCCCGGGGAGAAGGAATATCCTTCGTTGATCGCGAGAGCTTATCATGGGCTAAGTTGGGACACCCTGCAGGTATAAACTTTCGAGAGCCGTGCCCGCGGTTATGTGGCGATGGGAATTTGTTAATATCCGGTTGTAGTAAACTTGAAGCAAACTCTTCTAAAATACACCAACCGTGTGCGTAATCGTGAGTGTCTCTTTTCGGGTTGATCGAGAGGAGAACACGGTTTTCGGGTTATGTCGGCGTAAGTAGGAGTTCGTGGATCACTTCTTGATCATTACTAGTTGACGACCGTTCCTTTGTTTCTCTTCTCGCTCTCATTTGCGTATGTTAGCCACCATATATGCTTAGTCGTTGCTGCAACCTCACCACTTTACCCACTTCCTTTCCCTTTAAGCTTTGCTAGTCTTGATACCCATGGTAATGGGATTCTTTGAGTCCTCGTGGCTCACAGATTACTACACCACCAGTTGCAGGTACAGGTTTGCGATGATCATGACGTGAGAGCGATGTTTGCATGTTTTGGAGTTCTTCTTCTGCTTCTTCGATCAGGGGATAGGTTCCAGGTCGGCAGCCTGGGCTAGCAGGGTGGATGTCGTTTGAGTTTCTGTTTACGTTTCTTCCGTAGTCGGATGATGATCTTGTATATGATGTTGATGTATTCTTGTGGCATTTGTGCCTTATGTATGTGTCCCCATCTATTATGTAATGTTGATGTAATGATATCCACCTTGCAAAAGCGTTTCAATATGCGGGTCTATCCTTGGTGGGACCGTCGAGTTCCTTTTGGATAGGGTCGCATATTGGGCATGACAAGTTGGTATCAGAGCCTCGACCCACCCTAGGAGCCCCCTTGATTGATCTTGTAGTTTGGCCGTTGTTGAGTTTAGAAGAAAACTGTTTTCGGAGTCTAGTTATATCAGAGAGTAGGAATTCTTTTTACTCCTCTGCCCCTTCGTCGCTCTGGTGAGAAATCTTGACGTAGGTGTTTTGAATTACTCCTCTTCCCTTCAAAATTTTCTAGGATCACGCAGTTGGTTTTCCGATAGTTGTTTCTCAGCTCTTTTCATCCGGTGCATTTCTCGTCAAGTCGAATCGACCCTCTTCATCTTTGAGTCCAATCCTCTGCTATTTTCAATCGATGTTGTTTCCCTGTCCGAAGTTGTCTTTGTTTTTCCCACCCGCCCTCCCTTCTTCTTCTCGGAACCAGAGTCCGTAATCGAGTATCCATTCTACTCGTGCGAAGTATTTTCTTTCTTTCCTCAATGTTTTCAACCGGTGTTTTCTCTTCAAGATATTCGTCGGTTTCCCCTTCCAAGTTGCCTTTGTTTTTCCCGCCCTCCCACCCTATTATTCCCGGAGTTCGAGTTTCTTCCGACCATCAATGTCATTCATGCGGAACCCCTTCAGTCTTCCATCAATCATTTCAACTGGTGAATTCTCGTCTCGTTCGTCATTCTTCATCTCTTTCTTTTCCGGTGCACTCAATTCAAGTTTTTCGGTGTTGATCATATTCTTTCCTTGGATCAAGTGTTTTCCTTGCTCGTTCGTCTCTCGCCAGTTTATCCTCCCGGAGTGCTCAAGACATCTCAGGAGATTCGCCTGTGTTCGAATTAATTCGAGGTTGTCACCTCAGTCAAATATTTCAGTTCTTCCGGTGCATCATCTATCTGTTCAACATCCCTTTCCAATGGTGTTTTCTCTTTAGTGGGCCCTAACCCATAGGTTTTTTTTCCCAGGATCTTACCTGAAGCTTCTAATTATTCCGGAGTTATTCTCAAGTTCTTTTTGAAGTTTGACGTAAGAATGAATTTCATCAGTCAGACGCCTTCCCAAGATCTCTTTCAAATTCTTTTCATTATTGGCTCAACCTCTCTGTTTTTCATTCTACCGGAGTATCTCAACAATTTTGGTGGTGTTTATCGTCGTCCTTTGAAGACCGAAGTAGAGTTTCTCTTAAATCTTGTCCGTTTCCCCGGAGATTCAGGATTCTAGCTTCTTATTATCCTCTCAATTATTTCAGTTTGTCAGTTATTCTTTTCTTACCCATCCGGAGTATGTCAGGAGTTGTTTTTCCATTACTTTTCACCGGAGGCCATCATTCCAGTTATCGTTCTCTATTTACCCTGGTGCTTCGTCCGAGTGTTCGTTAATTAGCTCATTGTCTCCTCGTTCTTTTGCATCTAAATCCCCTCTAGCTTTTTGGTTCTTCTAATTTTTCCCGGCGATTCTTTCATCAGTCAATTCCAAATTCTTACGGTGGCTCGTTCAAGATTCTTTTTCCTTGATTATCATTTTTATGCATTCGTTCTTTTTAATCATACCGGTGATTCATGAAGTCCTTCTCAAGTTTGTGATATATCACTTCTCAATCCTTTTCAAGAAGAATAAGTAGTTTGCAAAATCCATTGCTTGTCATCAATTTAATTTGATGAAGGATAAGCATACAATAAATCTTATTCTTATTTCATCCAAGTGAGTAATCCCTTCTTTCGGAGTTTGTTCTAGAGGAATAAATTCTACTTCCAAGTGTTTTCATCTTTTCTTATCCGGAGTTCAATTTCCTCGGCAATTTCGTCGGAATCCTCCATCTAATTCATCGCAAGGCTTTAGTCTTATTCTTTATTCCTTCATTCTATCTCATCATCCTTTTGTCACCGGAGTTCTTCATGGTGGTTCTTCATGATTTAATTCATTCTTCAAGAGTTCAGCAAGATTCTTGTCGGTGGAATTCAAGTATCTTTTCTTCTCACGTCTCGAAGTGCAATTAATTCTCCGTATTTCTTTGAAGTGGAGTTTTGCATTTCTTCGTTCTTCTAAGCTATCCAATCATTTTCGTTCGTGGCCGGTTATCACCTTATGATCTTGAGATGTGACCTATAAGTCCACAACAAGACTATTCTTTTCGTTGTTGATTTTCTCAACAACTCCGTTCAACCCTTCCTTCTAAGTTCTTTTCATTCTATTTCAATTTTTCCGGAGTTTTTGTGTCATGTCTTCATCAAGTGTCATTCCATCCTCTCTAGTTCATGTTCTAATCCTACCATTTTCAGCCGGAGTGTTACCTAAATCCTTTCAGTCTTATTCGTTTCTTTTCTCATTCTAACCACTCCGGTTAGAACGAGTGCTTTCATAGTCTATCTGATTCAGTGAGCTTTTGATTCTTGTCATTCTCGTCGTTCCTCTCTTCTTCTCGAGTGCTCTCAATTCTTTGCTTCTTCTCTTGAGTTTTTGTTTCACCTCATCCCTTTTTCCCTTCCGTCTCGGTCCTAAGATCTCGGGACGAGATCTCTTGTTAGTGGAGGAGTGTTGTAACGCCCCGGATCCGATGCGCCAGGTGTCCTTCAGTTATTCGCCGTCGTTGCCATGTCATTTGCTTGCGTGTTGCACTTTGCCATGTCATCATCTGCATTTTCATCATGTCATCTTGTGCATTTCATTTTGCATACATGTTCGTCTCATGCATCCGAGCATTTTCCCCGTTGTCCGTTTTGCAATCCGGCACTCCTATGTCTCCCGGCGCCCCCTTTTACCTCTTTTCGTGTGCGGGTGTTAAACTTTCTCGGAATGGATTGCAACTTGTCGTGCGGTCTTATTATAGTGTAGACAGACCGCCTGCCAAGTTTCGTCGCTTTCGGAGTTCGTTTGACTGCCCAACCGTTAAACATAGCGGTACCGCTGTCGGTACCTTCGTAGGACGTTTTCGGTCTCCGGAAACTGCTGCCGGGCCTCTCTCCCTCTTCTCTCCTGCAGCCCATGGCCTCTCCACAGTCCACTAACCTGCCCCCTCTGACCGGAGCCGCACGATCGCGATCGTACGGTCCAAAACGGCCTCAACCCCCCAACCCTAGCCTTCCTGCCTTATATAAACACCTCCCCTTCCATTTTGGGCAGCTACCTACCCCTCCTCCTAAATTTCCATGCCCCAATCATCTCCCAGCCTCCTCCCACCTCGAGGGCCGTGCCACCAACCTCCCTCCACCGCGCCGCCACCTTCCCCTCCAAATTCGGCCCGCGCCCGCCACTTGGCGCGCCCGGAATGGCCAGTCGTCGCTGCGCCGCCGCCCGTGGCCAACGGGAGAGCCCCACGTTGCCCCTGCCTCCCTCCTCCTCCCGAACCCGCGGAGCCCATCGCGAGCCCGCCCGGGCGGGCCGCCAGCCCGCCAGGCGTTCGCCCGCGCCAGCGCCCGCTCCCCCTCGTCCGAGCCACGAGGCTCGGCCGTGCCCGATCCGCTCGTCGCCCGGCGACCGCTGCCGCCTCCGCCGAGCCTCGTCGTCCGGAACCCGCCGCCCGCACCTGCTCCGCCCGCCGCCCGGTCTCAGGTCCCGCCGCCCCGGCATCCCCTTCTCCTTCCCTTCTCTCCCTCTCGCTAACACCCCTCCTCTCTCTCCTCTGCGTCGTGGGCAGGACGTGCCCCGTCGCCGCCCGGAGCTCCGGTCGCCGTCGACCCCCCTTCGACGCCAGATCCGGGGTCCCCAAGCCCGGATCCGCCCGTTCCCGCTACCCCGGCCCCCTCCTGGCCTTCCCGTCGCCGGACCTCGCCCTGGCCGCCCGTACGCCATGGCCTCGTCACTTTCGAGCTTCGGGGAAGCGCCGCTTCGTGGGCCACGGCTCGGCCTCGCCGGCCCAGCCCAGGCTCCCCTTCGGTCCGCCGGCCTGCTTTGTCTCCTGGGCCGAGGCCTCTCTGGTGAGAACCGAGCCCAGTCCTGCTGCTCTATCTGCCGCCATGTGCGCTGTGTAGTTATCCGACGCTCAGTTTTCATTCCAGCAAATTCGTCCAAGTCCCCAAACTGCTAATATTTTCATGCATTTTCATCGCATCATAACTCTCTGTATATTGCTCCGTTTCGTCCGTGTAATATGTCAAATTGTTCGCCTCGAAGAGTAAATCATTTCGTCTCATTGCATCATTTTCATTTGAGCTCATCTTGTTGCCCGAAATGCTGTTAGAAGAGTGCTATGTGATGTTAGTTTCAGATTCTTATCAGAACATGCACTTTTGTCATTTTTTCCATGATTGATGTGTGCACCCTATGAACTTAAGTCCTAGATGTGTTTTGTAATATGCCATGCCATCTTTACAGGGGTGTATGCCATGTATTTTTGTGATCTCTGTGGTGACTAGCACAAGCATGCAAACTAGACTTCATTATGTTGCTGATTTCAGCCCTGTTTTGCTGATATTTTTATGCCATGTTAACTTGATGCTACCGAGAGTTCCATGCTTATTTTGAGATACTTCAGTAAGGATGTTTTAACATATGGTTATTCTGTATCCATCCGTACCCTTTTTTGCAATTATGGAGTGCCATAGCTTGAGTCAATCGAGCTCTACTTTTGCTATAAAATGTTTCCTGGCAGGTTGTTTACATGTTATTCAATTTTGCCAAGGTTGTTGTAGTTGATCCTTGCAGGCTATGATGTTGTTCTTGCCATGTATAGCTTCTATGCCATGTCTTCTTACTGTTTGTTACCTTTCCATGCCATGTATTGCTCCGTGGTGGGTGGTTCAAGCTCACCAACATGCCTACTTATTGTTTTTCCTGCCATGTTTGAATCTGTAATATAACTTGCCATGTTTGCATGGGTGTCATCATATTTTATGATCCTTTTTGGCTCATGGTCAGTAAGGGACTTTTGTTCTATGCATTTAATATTATCATGCCATGCCTTTGTTTGCCATGATAAGTTCCTGTAGCATGTTAGTTAATAGCTCTAAACATTGCAACCTGATGTTATTTCTGCCAATGCCTGAAACTGTTATTATTTGCATCAATGCCATGTTTATCTTGTTTTGCTCATATCTTCTAGGCCGTAGCTCCGAATTAAATGAACTTTATATGTAACTTGACTAGAATTTCGTGTAGATCATTGTGGTGCATCTTAAATTGCTGTTTAACAACTTGAACATAAAGTTACTCAGATCTGGACCAATTTCGAAATTTGCATATGAGGACTTACCGGAATTGTTCTATGTTGTTTCCGGCCTCATTTAAACTTGCCTTGATGTGTTGTTCTTGTTTGCATCATCTTTTGCCATGAGTAGCCTCATTTATATTTGTCATGCATCATGATTGTTGTGCATCATGCCTTGTTCATGTGTGGTGTGTTTACCTTGTTGTGTGCTTCTTCTTGTTAGTTCCTGTTTCGTTGCGATCGTGAGGATTCGTTCGTCTACGCTTGGTTCGGCTTCATCCATTCGTCTTCTTCATGGACTCGTTCTTCTTCCTTGCGGGATTTCAGGCAAGATGACCGCTTCTGGATCTCACTACTATCATTGCTATGCTAGTTGCTTCGTTCTTTCGCTATGCGCTACCTATCACTTCTTTGCTCAAGCCTACCTAATTGCCATGTCAGCCTCTAACCTTTGTTACCCTTCCTAGCAAACCGTTGTTTGGCTATGTTACCGCTTTGCTCAGCCCCTCTTATAAGCGTTGTTATTTGCAGGTGAAGATGAAGTTTGTTCCTTGTTGGAACATGGAGATGTTGTTCCTTGTTGGAACATGTTTACTTGTTGGGTTATCACAATATATCTTATTTAATTAATGCATCTATATACTTGGTAAAGGGTGGAAGGCTAGGCCTTATGCACGGTGTTTTGTTCCACTCTTGCCGCCTAGTTTCCGTCATATCGGTGTTATGTTCCCGGATTTTGCGTCCCTAACGCGGTCGGGTGATTTATGGGACCCCCTTGACAGTTCGCTTTGAATAAGACTTCTCCAGCAAGGCCCAACATTGGTTTTACCATTTGCCTGACCTATCACCTTTTTTTCCCTTGGTAGTCGCGCTCTCAGGGGTCATCTTTATTTTAGCCCCCCCAGGCCAATGCTTGTCTAAGTGTTGGTCCAAACTAGAGCCACTTGCGGTGCCGCCCCGTGGCAACTTGGGGTATCGTCGGGTGCCGTCGTCTGCTCATCCGGTCGTTGCACGAGGCGAGATACTGGCAGCTAGTATCGAGTGTCGGCCGCAAGAGGTCTTGCTGGTCTTGTTTTATTGCTGTCGAAATGTCTTGTAGCCGGATTCCGAGACTGATCGGGTCTTCCGGGAGAAGGAATATCCTTCGTTGATCGTGAGAGCTTATCATGGGCTAAGTTGGGACACCCCTGCAGGTATAAACTTTCGAGAGCCGTGCATGGTTATGTGGCAGATGGAATTTGTTAATATCCGGTTGTAGTAAACTTGAAGCAAACTCTTCTAAAATACACCAACCGTGTGCGTAACCGTGAGTGTCTCTTTTCGGGGTTGATCGAGAGGAGAACACGGTTTTCGGGTTATGTCGGCGTAAGTAGGAGTTCAGGATCACTTCTTGATCATTACTAGTTGACGACCGTTCCTTTGTTTCTCTTCTCGCTCTCATTTGCGTATGTTAGCCACCATATATGCTTAGCCGCTGCTGCAACCTCACCACTTTACCCCTTCCTTTCCCTTTAAGCTTTGCTAGTCTTGATACCCATGGTAATGGGATTGCTTTGAGTCCTCGTGGCTCACAGATTACTACACCACCAGTTGCGTGTACAGGTTTGCGATGATCATGGCGTGAGAGCGATGTTTGCATGTTTTGGAGTTCTTCTTCGCTTCTTCGATGCGGGGATAGGTTCCGGTCGGCAGCCTGGGCTAGCAGGGTGGATGTCGTTTGAGTTTCTGTTTACGTTTCTTCCGTAGTCGGATGATGATCTTGTATATGATGTTGATGTATTCTTGTGACATTTGTGCCTTATGTATGTGTCCCCATCTATTATGCAATGTTGATGTAATGATATCCACCTTGCAAAAGCGTTTCAATATGCGGGTCTATCCTTGGTGGGACCGTCGAGTTCCTTTTGGATAGGGTCGCATATTGGGCGTGACATAGCACTTCTGAAAGACTATGTCTCGGTCATCCGTTTCTCAAACATCATGTAGTGCGAGAAATCCAACGGAGGCGATCGAGTCTTGTGGGGAAAAGTGCGCAAACCTCTACAGAGTGTATAAACTAATCATGGTTAGCCGTGTCCCCGGTTATGGACGTTTTGAGTATCTAGTACTTGGATATCATGTGAATCTCATCATGTTACTTTAATTAATTTTGTTGGGTTAATGATGATATTTTTGATTGGGATTGAGAATGTTGTCAACCATTCTCAATGTTTAACAACCACCATGATAGTTAAATAAAATTTATTCCTTTGCAGTAGGGAAAAATTGGCTTTTACAAAAATATTATAACCATAGAGCTTTCCACCAGCCAAATATGCATGTAGTGATAGCTTTATTCATCATTATCCTATCTTTGTGAATTTGCCGGTACATTCAATGTACTGACCCTTTGTGGCTGCAACGTCTCATGTTGCAGGAACTTACGACGAGTAAGTGATACGTTAGGGTTACGATTTCTGCACTCAACTTTGCCGTTGGTGTTGATGGGAATCCACAACCTTGTTACTTCCGCTATTTGGATTGAGGTAATAGTATTTATGTTACTTTATACATGTGATTTACCTCTGTTACAAATCCCCGAGTACTGTGTGTGTCAGCATACCGATCCAGGGATGACACTTAAGCACGGAGACTTGATCCATTCGGGTCGGGTCGCTACAAATCGTCATTGAACGTTAAGCGTGCGGACCCTACGGGTTCGAGAACTATGTAAACATGAACGAGTCACATCACCGTTCAATAACCAATAGAGGAACCTGGATGCTCATATTGGCTCCTACATATTCTATGAAGATCTTTATCGATCAAACTGCATAACAACATACGTCATTCCCTTTGTCATCGATATGTTACTTGCCCGAGATTCGATCGTCGGTATCATCATACCTAGTTCAATCTCGTTACCAGCAAGTCTCTTTACTCATTTCGTAATACACCATCCCGCAACTAACTCATTAGTCACATTGCTTGCAAGGCGTATAGTGATGGGCATTACCGAGAGGGCCCAGAGATACCTCTCCGATACTCGGAGTGACAAATCCTAATCTCGATCTATGCCAACCCAACAAACACTTTCGTAGACACCTGTAGAGCATCTTTATAATCACCCAGTTACGTTGTGACGTTTGATAGCACACAAGGTGTTCCTCCGATATTCGGGAGTTGCATAATCTCATAGTCAAAGGAATATGTATAAGTCATGAAGAAAGCAATAGCAATAAAACTGAACGATCAACATGCTAAGCTAATGGATGGGTCTTGTCCATCACATCATTCTCTAGTGATGTGATCTCGTTCATCAAATGACAACACATGTCTATGGTTTGGAAACTTAACCATCTTTGATTAACGAGCTAGTCAAGTAGAGGCATACTAGGGACACTCTATTTGTCTATGTATTCACGCATGTACTAAGTTCCCGGTTAATAAAATTCTAGCATGAATAATAAACATTTATCATGATATAAGGAAATATAAATAACAACTTTATTATTGCCTCTAGGGCATATTTCCTTCAGTCTCCCACTTGCACTAGAGTCAATAATCTAGTTCACATCGTCATGTGATTTAACACCAATAGTTCACATCTTTATGTGATTAGTTCATATATCCATGTGACTAATACCCAAAGGGTTTACTACAGTCAATAATCTAGTTCACATCGCTATGTGATTAACACCCAAAGAGTGATTATGTTTTGCTTGTGAGAGAATTTTAGTCAACGGGTCTGTCACATTCAGAGCCGTATGTATTTTGCAGATTCTCTATGTCTACAATGCTCTGCACGGAGCTACTCTAGCTAATCGCTCCCACTTTCAATATGTATCCAGATTGAGACTTGGAGTAATCCTGATCAGTGTCAAAGCTTGCATCGACGTAACCCTTTACGACGAACTTTTTGTCACCTCCATAATCGAGAAACATATCCTTATTCCACTAAGGATAATTTTGACCGATGTCCAGTGATCCACTGTTGGATCACTATTGTACAGTCTTTCCAAACTCATGGTGAGGTACACAATAGATCTAGTACACAGCATAGCATATTTTATAGAATCTATGACTAAGGCATAGGGAATGACTTTTCATTATCTTTTTCTATTTTTATGCCGTGGTCGGGTTTTTAGTCTTTACTCAACTTCACACCTTGCAACACAGGCAAGAACTCCTTCTTTGACTGTTCCATTTTGAACTACTTCAAAATCTTGTCAAGGTATGTACTCATTGAGAAAACTTATCAAGTGTCTTGATCTATCTCTATAGATCTTGATGCTCAATATGTAAGCAGCATCACCGAGGTCTTTCTTTGAAAAACTCCTTTCAAATACTCCTTTATGCTTTCCAAAAAATTCAACATCATTTCCGATCAACAATATGTCATTCACATACACTTATCAGAAAGGTTGTAGTGCTCCCACTCACTTTCTTGTAAATACAGGCTTCACCGCAAGTCTGTATAAAACTATATGATGTGATCAACTCATCAAAGCATATATTCCAATTCCGAGATGCTTGCACCAGTCCATAGAAGGATCACTGGAGCTTTCACACTTTGTTAGCACCTTTAGGATCGACAAAACCTTTTGCTTGCATCATATACAACTCTTCTTTAATAAATCCATTAAGGAATGCAATTTTGACATCCATTTGCCAGATTTCATAAAATGCGGCAATTGCTAACATGATTCGGATAAACTTTAAGCATAGATACGAGTGAGAAACTTTCATCGTA
Source organism: Aegilops bicornis (assembly GCA_021605145.1). NCBI lineage: Eukaryota > Viridiplantae > Streptophyta > Magnoliopsida > Poales > Poaceae > Aegilops > Aegilops bicornis. Next base: position 130,043,972 of record CM038673.1, on the reverse strand, counting down.
GTCAACACCTTGAACATGTTGAAAACATTTTGCAACAATTCGAGCTTTGTAGATAGTAACACTACTATCAGTGTTCGTCTTCCTCTTGAAGATCCATTTAATCTCAATGGCTCGCCGATCATTGGTCAAGTCAATCAAAGTCCATATTTTGTTCTCATACATGGATCCCATCTCAGATTTCATGGCCTCAAGCCATTTCGCGGAATCTGGGCTCATCATCGCTTCCTCATATTTCGTAGGTTCGTCGTGGTCAAGTAACATGACCTCCAGAACAGGATGTCCATACCACTCTGGTGCGAACTATAATCTAGTTGACCTACGAGGTTCAGTAGTAACTTGATCTGAACTTTTATGATCATCATCATTAGCTTCCCTATTAATTGGTGTAGGAATCACTGGAACAGATTTTTATGATGAACTACTTTCCAATTCAGGAGAAGGTACAACTACCTTATCAAGTTCTACTTTCGTCCCACTCACTTCTTTCGAGAGAAACTCCTTCTCTAGAAAGGATCCATTCTTAGCAACAAAGCACTTGCCTTTGGATTTGTGATAGAAGGTGTACCCAACAGTTTCTTTTGGGTATCCTATGAAGATGCACTTCTCCGATTTGGGTTCGAGCTTATCAGGTTGAAGCTTTTTCACATAAGCATCGCACCCCAAACTTTTAAGAAACAACAGCTTAGATTTCTTGTTAAACCACAGTTCATATGGTGTCGTCACAACGGATTTAGATGGTGCCCTATCTAACGTGAATGCAACTGTCTCTAATGCATAACCCCAAAATGACAGTGGTAAATCGGTAAGAGACATCATAAATCGCACCACATCTAATAAAGTGCGGTTACGATATTCGGACACACCATTACGCTGTGGTGTTCCAGGTGGCGTGAGTTGCGAAACTATTCCGCATTATTTCAAATGAAGACCAAACTCGTAACTCAAATATTCACCTCCATGATCAGATCGTAGAAACTTTATTTTCTTTTTACGATGATTTTCCACTTCACTCTAAAATTCTTTGAACTTTTCAAATGTTTCAGACTTATGTTTCATCAAGTAGATATACCCATATCTGCTCAAATCATCTGTGAAGGTCAGAAAATAACGATACCCGCCGTGAGCATCAACACTCATCGGACCGCATACATCAGTATGTATTATTTCCAACAAGTCTGTTGCTCGCTCCATTGTTCCGGAGAATGGAGTCTTAGTCATCTTGCCCATGAGGCATGGTTCGCAAGCATCAAGTGATTCCAAAAGCCCATCAGCATGGAGTTTCTTCATGTGCTTTACACCAATATGACCTAAATGGCAGTGCCATAAATAAGTTGCACTATCATTATTAAACCTGTATCTTTTGGCTTCAATACTATGAATATGTGTATCACTACGATCGAGATTCAATAAACCATTCACCTTGGGTGTATGACCACATAAGGTCTTATTCATGTAAATAGAATAACAATTATTCTTTGACTTAAATGAATAACCATACTGCAATAAACATGATCCAATCATTTTATGCTCAACACAAACACCAAATAACATTTATCTTAGGTTCAACACTAATCCTGAAGGTAAAGGGAGTGTGCGATGGTGATCTTATCAACCTTGGAATCACTTCCGACACACATCGGCACCTCGCCTTCAACTAGTCTCTGTTCAGTTTGTAACTCATGTTTCAAGTTACTAATCATAGCAACTGAACTAGTATCGAATACCTAGGGGCTATTATGAACACTAGTAAAGTACACATCAATAACATGTATATCATATATACTTTTGTTCACTTTGCCATCCTTCTTATCCGCCAAGTATTTGGGGTACTTCCGCTTCCAGTGACCATTTCCTTTGCAGTAGAAGCACTCAGTTTTAGGCTTGGGTCTAGCTTTGGGCTTCTTCATGGGAGTGGCAACTCGTTTGCCATTCTTCTTGAAGTTCCTTTTATTTCCCTTGCCCTTTTACTTGAAACTAGTGGTCTTTTCAACCATCAACATTTGATGCTTTTCTTGATTTCTACGTTCACCGATTTCAGCATCACGAAGAGACCGGGAATCGTTTTCGTCATCCTTTGCATATTATAGTTCATCACGAAGTTCTAGTAACTTGGTGACAATGACTAGAGAACTCTGTCAATCGTTGTCTTATCTGGAAGATTAACTCCCACTTGATTCAAGCGATTGTAGTACTCAGACATTCTGAGCACATGCTCACTGGTTGAGCTATTCTCCTCCATCTTGTAGGCAAAATACTTGTCAGAGGTCTCATACCTCTTGTCTCGGGCATGAGTCTGAAATACCAATTTCAGTTCTTGGAACATCTTATATGTTTCGTGGCGTTCAAAACATTTTTGAAGTCTTGGTTCTAAGCCGTAAAGCATGGTGCACTAAACTATCAAGTAGTCATCATACTGAGCTTGCCAAATGTTCATAACATCTACATTTGCTCCTCCATTGGGTCTGTCACCTAGCGGTGCATCAAGGACATAATTCTTCTGTGTAGCAATGAGGATAATCCTCAGATCATGGACCCAGTCCGCATCATTGCTACTGTCATCTTTCAACTTATTTTTCTCTAGGAACATATCAAAAATAAACCGGGAACTACATCGCGAGCTATTGATCTACAACATAATTTGCAAATACTATCAGGACTAAGTTCATGATAAATTAAAGTTCAATTAATCATATTACTTAAGAACTCCCACATAGATAGACATCCCTCTAGTCATCTAAATGATCACATGATCCATATTAACTAAACCATGTCTGATCATCACGTGAGATGGAGTAGTTTTCAATGGTGAACATCACTATGTTGATCATATCTACTATATGATTCACGCTCGACCTTTCGGTCTCAGTGTTCCGAGGCCATATCTGCATATGTTAGGCTCGTCAAGTTTAACCTGTGTATTCTGCGTGTGCAAAACTGGCTTGCACTTGTTGTATGTGAACGTAGAGCTTATCACACCCGATCATCACGTGGTGTCTCGGCACGACGAACTATAGCAACGGTGCATACTCAGGGAGAACACTTATACCTTGAAATTTAGTGATACATCATCTTATAATGCTACGGCCGTACTAAGCAAAATAAGATGCATAAAGGATAAACATCACATGCAATCAAATAAGTGATATGATATGGCCGTCATCATCTTGTGCCTTTGATCTCCATCTCCAAAGCACCGTCATGATCACCATCGTCACCGGCTTGACACCTTGATATCCATCGAAGCATCGTTGTCGTCTCACCAACTATTGCTTCTACGACTATCGCTATCGCTTAGTGATAAAGTAAAGCAATTACATGGCAATTGCATTTCATACAATAAAGCGACAACCATATGGCTCCTGCCAATTGCCGATAACTGTTACAAAACATGATCATCTCATACAACAATTTATATATCATCACGTCTTCACCAAATCACATCACAGCAAGCCCTGCAAAAACAAGTTAGATGTCCTCTACTTTGTTGTTGCAAGTTTTACGTGGCTGCTACGGGCTTCTATCAAGAACCGTTTTTACCTACGCATAAAAACCACAATGATTTTTCGTCAAGTGTGCTATTTTAACCTTCAACAAGGACCGGGCATAGTCAAACTCGATTCAACTAAAGTTGGAGAAACAGACACCCGTCAGCCACCTATGTGCAAAGTACGTCGGTAGAACCAGTCTCATGAACGCGGTCATGTAATGTCGTTCCGGGCCGCTTCATCCAACAATACCACCAAATCAAAGTAAGACATGCTGGTAAGCACTATGACTATTATCGCCCACAACTCATTGTGTTCTACTCGTGCATATAACATCTATGCATAGACCTGGCTCGGATGCCACTGTTGCAGAACACAGTAATTCAAAAAAATTACATACGATCACGCAAGATCTCTCTAGGAGATGCATAGCAACGAGCGGGGAGAGTGTGTCCACGTACCCTCATAGACCGAAAGCGGAAGCGTTTAGTAACGCGGTTGATGTAGTCGAACATCTTCGTGATCCAACCAATCCAAGCACCGAACGTACAGCACCTCCGCGTTCAGCACATGTTCAGCTCGATGACATCCCTTGAGCTCTTGATCCAGTTGAGGCCAAGGGAGAGTTCCGTCAGCACAATGGCCTAGCGTCGGTGATGATGATGTTACTAGCACAGGGCTTCGCCTAAGCACTGCGACGATATGACCGAGGTGTGTAACTGTGGAGGGGGGCACTGCACATGGCTAAGAGATTGTCTGTTGTGCCTTTGGGGTGCCCCTCTGCCCCCGTATATAAAGTAGGGGAGGCGGAGGCCGGCCAACAAGGGGCACGCCAGGCAGAGTGAGTCCTATTAGGACTCCAGTCCTAGTAGGATTCGGCCCCACCCTTTTTCCTTCTCTGGGAGGGAAAAGGGAAGGAGAGGGAGTAGGAGAAGGAAAGGGGGTGGCACCCCCTTCCCAAGTCCAGTTCGGCCTCCTCCCTTGTGGGGGGCGCACCAGACCCTTGTGGTCTGGTTAGCCTCCCTCCTTTGGCCTATAAGGCCCATATCTTTCCCCCGGGGGTTCCGGTAACCCCTCCGGTACTCCGGTATGTACCCGATACACTCCAGAACCCTTCCGGTGTCCGAATACTACCTTCCAATATATCAATCTTTATCTCTCGGCCATTTCGAGACTCCTCGTCATGTCTGTGATCTCATCCGGGACTCAAAACAAACTTCGGTTCATCAAAACACACAACTCATAATACAAATCGTCATCGAACGTTAAGCATGCAGACCCTACGGGTTCGAGAACTATTTAGACATGACCGAGACACATCTTCGGTCAATAACCAATAGCGAAACCTGGATGCTCATATTGGATCCTACATATTCTACGAATATCTTTATCGGTCCAACCGCATAACAACATACGTCATTCCCTTTGTCATTGACATGTTACTTGCCCGAGATTCGATCGTCGATATCATCATACCTAGTTCAACCTCGTTACCGGAAATTCTCTTTACTCGTTCCGTAATACATCATCCCACAACTAACTCGTTAGTCACATTGCTTGCAAGGCTTATAGTGATGTGCATTACCGAGAGGGCCCAGAGATACCTCTCCGATACTCGGAGTGACAAATCCTAATCTCGATCTATGCCAACCCAACAAACACTTTTGGAGACACCTGTAGAGCATCTTTATAATCACCAAGTTACGTTGTGATGTTTTATAGCACACAAGGTGTTCCTCCGGTATTCGGGAGTTGCATAATCTCATAGTCAAAGGAATATGTATAAGTCATGAAGAAAGCAATAGCAATAAAACTGAACGATCAACTTGCTACGCTAACCGATGGGTCTTGTCCATCACATCATTCTCTAATGATGTGATCCCGTTCATCAAATGAAAACACATGTCTATGGTTAGGAAACTTAACCATCTTTGATTAACGAGCTTCTCTAGTAGAGGCATACTAGGGGCACTCTGTTTGTCTATGTATTCACACATGTACTAAGTTTCCGGTTAATACAATTCTAGCATGAATAATAAACATTTATCATGATATAAGTAAATATAAATAACAACTTTATTATTGCCTCTAGGGCATATTTCCTTCATGATCAGCTTGTCCCACTCAGCAACTGTTGATTGGTACCTTGTACCTTCAGACATCCAAACAATCCTTCCATCAGGATAGAAATGAGCTGTAGAATAGAATTGCATAATGAGCTCATCATTCCACTTGGTGAGTTTCTGACCCACAAAAGTATCTACTCCATTGAGTCTAAAACTTTCATGCAGTCCTGGGAAGTGGTCTTCGTTGTTGTCGACGTACTTCTAGTCTACCCACTTCATGTCACATACAATAAGTTTCTTATCCAAAAGAATAGTCTCATAGAAGTCATGCTGCTCCTTGGTGTGAAACCTATAATCCACAGTAGTCCTTCTCCTCACAGCATATGGATCTGATTCTCTCCACAATCTGAGTCTTGCATTTTGTCTGACTTTCATATTTTCTCCCACTGGATGATTGTCATCATGGTCAGGGCTGTTGGGCTTTAGCTTCCTGAGCACTTGGGCTTCAGCATCTTCTTCTTCTTCAATCTCAGGCACTGGGGCCTTGTTCTTTTTAGCAGCTGGTATGTTCCTTGTGCTCCTCTTTGGTGCAGTCATGGGGGCTAGAGCAGAAGCTTTGGGGGTAGTCTTGGGCTTTGAAGGGGCAGCCCTAGACTTGATGGCATCCCCCATCAGCTTTTGTGCTTTGGGTGCTGGTGCAGGATCCTCTTCTTCTTCTTCTTCATCCTCAACCGGGTCTCTCATCATAGAGGATCTCTCAATGACTCTGTCCATGGTCTTCTTGACCCTTTCCTTCCACTTCTTGCCCTCACTAGCCTCTTTTGGTTAAAGAGTGAACTCAATTATCTCCTGTGTTGAGGCTCTGGCTTTGGACATGGCCACTCTTTTTGCAGGAGCCTTATAATTCAGACCAGGCTTGGTTGATGTAGCTGTGCCAAATTCCATCTTGACAACCTTCTTCTTGGAGATGACCTCCTCCTCAGCAGCAACATAATCTTCATCTTTTGAATCAGAATTTCTCTTCCTCCTATGCCTAGTAGCATCCTTAGGTAGGTCGCTAGGAGTACTTCTGCTGCCTTCATCATAACTGCCAGAGGGACTAGTGCCCTCACTCAGATTCACTTGCTCCTCAGACTTGTTCTGGCTATCACTTTGATCTGACATGTCTGACACTCCAAACTGATAGCTGACCCTGTGAATAGTTATAGATGAGATAGAGTGGATGAGCATCAGAAAGTTTAGAGATTTTGCAAGAAAAATGAGTCAAAAACTTAGTTTTAGTTTTCCATGGAGAGCATTTCAGATCTACCGATTTGTTAAACTCGGTGACACCGAAGCAGCATTTGGAGTCTAAACTAGTGGAATCGGTCAGACTGAGACACAGTTCGGTGACTCCGAGATTGTTAGGGTTTCACTGAGAGTCGAACTCGGTCACACCGATTTGCAAGTTTAGGTCAGAACGAAAATTACAAGTGCAATGGCCTAAGCCAAATCGGTGAGACCGATTTCCACAATTTGGTCGGTCCGAGATGAGTTCGGTAGAAACCTAACCCTAAATTTTTGAATCAAAACTAATCTAAAGGAAGTTTTTATTGGATAGACTGATCTCATACGTCGTCAGAAACATGGCATTGACTTTGTGCTAATAATCGGAGGTAAGGATTGCACAAAGATTCGAACTCATACCCTAACTCGGTGATGAGCTCGCTACGGCGGCAACGGTGGTGAGGATTTCCGTTGACGGTGACGGAGACAAGCGGCGGGAGGTCGCTGTCGATGAGAGGACGATCCGGAGACTTGAGTCGGCAGAGCAGGACACGAACGGGCAAAAGGTTTAGGAGAAATTTCCAAATTTTGACCAGTCGGTATATATATCCTGACCCTGTTGGTGTGACCGAGTGGAACAACTCAGTGGCACCGAGATGCAGAATCACAAGCGGTTACTGCAACTCGGTGTGACCGAATGGTTATAATAGGTTGCACCGAGATTGAAAACCTAGATCAACTCAGTGAACTCAGTATGACCAAAAAGGATGAATCGGTCAAACCGAAATGCACAGAGAGGTTTTGGAAGTTTAAGTCTATGACGAATTGGTGACTCGGAGTGCTCCTCACCCAAAGGGTTCAAATCTGACTTGATCAAACTTTGTGATGTAGCATGAATAGAGTTTGAGATGAGAAAAGCATAGATAGCTAGAGGAAGTTCCTGGGCATTCTTGTCCATCCATTTGGCAAAATAAGAAGATCCAAACAATCAAAGCAACAAATGGATGTCCTCGAATGATAAAAATATGCAATCAACATGCTCACACAATAAAATGCCAAATGAAATATGTGGCAGAGCATGCACAAACACTGTAGCATCTATCAAGCAATTGTCAATGACTAGGTCATCTACATATGAGTATATTGACTTAGGAGTCAAATGAGAACATTTGATCCTAGGTCATACTCATCGTTTAAGCACAAGTGGGGTTACCAGTTTTACACAAAGCATTGTTGTATTCACACCATTAGAGTTGCTTTAGCTCAATTCTTAGAGTAAAGCTCCCCCTAGATGTGATATCCCCCCTAAGAGGGATGAACTAACCTTGGGTTTTGTCGATGATGACTTCATGTAGATGTTGAAGATGTGGATGCTCAATGTTGACGTAGATCATTTGGAGCAATCCATTGGAGTGAGTTGCACTTTCAATGCCTACATGGGTTAGTCCCACAAGGAACAAACAAGGATATCCATAGACATAGAGTGAATTTCACACAAGATGATGTCCATGAAAACATTAGGTTACCTTGTCCCTTCTCTTACCAACAAGAGGAGTTGTGACTCCTTGAACTAGTGCAAGATGTGAAATTTGTTTGCACTTGTTCTCGCCAAAACGATATGAGTGAAGTATGTTCGTGGAGTCACCCTCAAGAACTCTCTAGTTCTTCTTCTTCGGGATCCACATCAACTTGGTGGGAATCCTTGGAGTTGTGGTCGTACTTGATGAAGTAGAACTTGATGTAGTCTTGGGAACCCACTTGACCAAGGCCTTGGGAGCTTCTTCAAATGCATCAATCTCCTCTTGAAGCTTGTCCTTGCCTTTTTGCTTGTGGTCTTGTGGTGGAAGATCATCTTAAGCTTGTGTCCCCTTGAAAGAAGTAGGATCATACTTCTCTTGTTGAGCAACAAACTTCATCTTGGGGTATCGATCTTCTTCCCAGTCAACTCCATTGGCATTGAACTTTCGTTCAAAACCAACACCTTGATTCTTCCGGTGCCTTCCTTGCTGGCGTACAACTTCCTCGAATTGCATACTTCCGGCAAGGCTCTTGTAAACACCTTTCTCTATAATTCCCTTCAATAAGCTATTTTCTTCCTCAAGTGTAACTTGGCTAAGAGAATCATTAGTGGAATCAAGAGAACTACTAGAAGAAACAACATTTGGATTTAACATGATTATTGTTACTACTAGCAAAAGAATCATTCTTGCTCTTGTTACTAGATTTTACTTGTGGCATGTAAGTAGACAAGAGTAAACACTTGGCAATGTAAGAAGAACTTTTCTTACGAAGATCATCATTGATTGCTTTTAAGAACCCATGCTCTTGCTCTAGATTGAGATTTTCAAAGCATAGCTTCTCGTGAGTCTTTAAAAGCTCTCGATGATCTTCTAAGGTAGTTTCATGAGCTAACTTAAGAGTGTTTAGTTCTTTAATTGGACGCTCAATCTCCTTCTTATCATCGTCATTCGTTTTATCCTGATTAGCATAATTAATAGCAAGTTTATCATAGTTTTCATCACTAGAGTTGTCAACAAGTAAATCATCATCACCTAGCAAATCATCTTCGTCACTATTTGTGGCACCCCATCCGCATGGAGCAGGGGCCTTTGCACATCAGCCAAGGATAACACCTGACCATGATACCGCATTCTAGGTACAAGAATATTCATCAAATACATGTATAGAAGATTACATCATTGAGAATACTATCATCTAGCATAGCTCTAAGGCTATCAAAATGGCGGCGGAAGTCTTGGTTTGGCGGTTCATCAACTCTGGCTGGGCTCCACAACTCACAGGACTGGCAAGGTTACGGCTTAGCACGACCAAACAAGCGAACAATCTAGGCACGGCCTACAAACTGGCATGACACGCCAGGTCAGTACATAGAATGTACTTGCAAGACAACCAAATACATAGCATCCAACCAAGCAGATGACAAAGCAAGAACCAAGCGCATGCCACAACCTACCTCATAGCAATAACTAAACATGGCATGATATTAACAAGAGACATAGATCTAACTAATCATGAACAACATCATAGCATCTACTAGCATGACAATAACAAGGCATATCAAAACATGCTTCTAACATGGCAATGACATAACATGGTCTAGCATATCATCTCGATCATGGCATAATCTAGCATATCAATCAAAACATGGCATGGCATCATCAAACTATGCTGAAAATACACTACCAGTTACCTCCCATGAAGACATATCATATTAACTTTATGCAACAACCTCTTACTCTTCCACGGCTCCTCGGAGCAAACTCATAACTCACCGAGACCTCGTATCGTGATCATATCAAAACATCACCGTGAATTCTCACGACTATCTCATAGTCCAAGTCACCACATTCTTTATATCACAGTATTATCACATTAGTTATTTAAGGTTTATCCTCCATTTCAACAAAGACCCGATAGTGTGACCTACTATGAACTGTGCAGCTATCGATAGACTTAATAAACACTCTGCAGAGGTAGCACACTGTACCCACACCACATAACCCATGGCCTCGCACTCCCAGTCGGGTGGACCAATGGTATTCCGACAAAACCGCTCTACTGCCATGACACTCTCCCGACCATTCCGACCAACCCCCCTATGGGCTAAGTCATGGGTGGCCCCGTGCCTACCAAACGCATCAACGACCACCGTCGTGGCAAAACAATAAACGGTCCCAAACGGGGACATGTGCACATAACCAAACTCGGGCTCACAAGGCTTATGTCCGCCTACCTGATCAGGGTAGCACGCGCCCATAACATTCCCTTATTGGAGGCACCGGCGAGAGGCCTGAAAATAGATCGCATTAGGGCCCTCCCATAAAGGCAAGTGTGGTTGCGTTGGAGAAGCTCGATTTGGTGGCACTATGACTCGATCTCATCGATGACGGAGGAGGTTTGTTATTATTAAGTCATATTATTATCTTCTCCATCATCATCAGCATATAAGAAGATTTAACATGGATGTGACAATGAGCATGAAAATACACATGCATGAACAAAATACCAAGCTTCTCGAGTGAACAACTATAGCATAAAGACATGGCAAAACCCGGGACTAGCATATCAATGGTGTACCACAATCATCATAGTATTTATATCAAAGGGATGAAACTAAATCAGAACAGTGACATGACATAATCGATAACAACATTCTAACTAGCATGGCAAATATATCATGAATCCCAAGTATGCATGACAAGCACGACAAACATATTGCATAACAGAATAACTGCAGATGAAACTGATAAGAAACTACTGCAACTATACACACACAAGGTGCAAGCAAAGTCAACATGCAAGTTCTGGGCTCATGATAAGAGGTTGGATTGCCTGGGATCGAGAAATACTCTGGGAAAAAGTGTAGAATGATCGCGGAAAGATTTGCCGGAAACAGTTCTCTCTCAGAGGGGGTTGTTTACGGGCAAGGGCAAAATAGGCATTTTTAGAATTTGGAAACATCAATAAAATAGTCCCATCAAAAAGAGCTCGACGAACAGAGAACGTGAGCATTGGAATCACCTCAATCAGAGTTGTGGTTGAAAAGATACGGCCGATTGAATGAGAGGGACTAATCTGTCAAAATAAATATTTACACACAAGCCCTTGTCGGCTAAAACAGAAAGTGCAGTAAAGAAAATACGTTTTCAAAGAAAGAAAAGCGTATTACTGACCGAAGGCGACACAAAGTATGTTTCCAGAAAACAAAAACGTATTTCTGTCTGAAGGCACGATGAAGTACGCTTTCGGAAGACGAAAACGTAGGGCGTCTCCACTTACGCCAGGTCAGCGAGCCGGGTTAACCCCTGAGTTGCTGACTTGCGGGGCCCGCCCGGTCGGTCTTCTTCTTCCTCCCGCATGGTGTTCGCCTGGCCGAGGGATCAGGCTCGCCCCGACGGCGACCGCCGGCACATCCGGCCACCATAGGAGACAGGCGACCTACCGATCTTCTCAGCAGGAAGAGACGCATCTAATGGTGGTAGCCGATGCCGCCGGTGAGCACTGTAGCAGGAGCAGCAGGGCCCGCGGAAGAGAGGGTTCGTCTGCCGTTGGATATGGTGTTCTCGTGGGGGGAATGGATGGGGCGAGCACGGGATGGCTCCTGGGCGGTAGAGGAAGGCCCTGGGTGGCTGCGGAGCAGAGATGGGACACGAGGTCACTGGAATCTGTGAGGACCGAGGCGACAACCACGGCGGTGGTGGAGATCAGAGAGAGACTCCGGGGAGGGATGGGTGACTTGGGAAGGCATTTTGGACTGCGAGGGGCTCGAGGGCGTGCTTAAATAGCCGCGGGGAAGGCTCGAGGAGGAGGGGAGGAGGTGGCACGCGGCAGGCGACGTGCCCGTGCACCAGCAAGGGGCGCAGCATCGGCAGGCGCAGCCAAGGCTCACGGGAAGCGGCGGGAAGGCGACGAGGAGGAAGCGGACGAGCGCCAGAGGGTCACGGAGACGAGCAGCGCTCAGAGACGAGATGAGGAAGAGGACAGAGGGGATGAAGGGGACGATGGCCACGGGAATGACTCGCCGGAGTAAAAAATGGAGGGGGAGAGGGTTCCAGCGAGAAGACGATGTGGAGGGGGAGTTGTAGGACATTGATGAGGGCGCCAGAACCGGTCGGAGCGGCGCTACCGATGACTACAGTGCGCAGACCACCGTTTTGGTCGGCTGCTCTCGTGGTCACCATGGACAAGGCATGCTCTGGACGCCTTAATGTTTCCAGATCATGTCTACAGCGTAGTCCATCCAAGATAGAGCAATACTGCGGTAAATAGACGAGCAAAGACACAGGGAGTGGAGTAAACCATGATGCACAAGTTTGCTGTAGCAGACTTGGCCACATCCTTGAGATCAAACCAAGGAGGTTAAAAAGTAAACTTGTTGTTTGGGAGGCTTAGTCTAGTAAGGACTACGATCCTGCTAAGTTTGAGATGATTTTGACAACTGATATGTCCATTTTGCATCATGCTTTTATATCGATATTTATTGCATTATGGGCTGTTATTACACATTATGTCACAATGCTTATGCCTATTCTCTCTTATTTTACAAGGTTTACATAAGGAGGGAGAATGCCGGCAGGTGGAATTCTGGGCTGGAAAAGGAGCAAATATTAGAGACCTATTCTGCACAACTCCAAAAGTCCAGAAACTCCATGAAAGTCATTTTTGGGAAATAATAAAAAATACTGAGCGGAAGAAATACAAGTGGCCCACTGTCGGTGTCAAAACCGGTGGATCTCAGGTAGGGGGTCCCGAACTATGCGTCTAAGGCGGATGGTAACAGCAGGCGGGGGACACAATGTTTACCTAGGTTCGTGAACTCTCGATGGAGGTAATACCCTACTTCCTACTTGATTGATCTTGATGATATGAGTATTACAAGAGTTGATCTACCACGAGATCATTGAGGCTAAACCCTAGATGCTAGCCTATGATTATGATTGTTGTTCTTGTCCTACAGACTAAACCCTCCGGTTTATATAGACACCGGAGGGGGCTAGGGTTACGCAGAGTCGGTTACAAGGGAGGAGATCTACATATCCGAACTGCCAATCTTGCCTTCCACGCAAAGGAGAGTCCCACCCGGACACGGGACGAAGTCTTCAATCTTGTATCTTCATAGTCCAACAGTCCGACCAAACGATATAGTTCGGCTGTCCGAGGACCCCCCTAATCCAGGACTCCCTCAGCAGCCCATGAACCAGGCTTCAATGACAATGAGTCTGGCGCGCAGATTATCTTCGGCATTGCAAGGCGGGTTCTTCCTCCGAATACTCCATAGATGATTTTGAACACGAGGATCGTGTCCGGCTCTGGAAAACAAATTCCACATACCACCGTAGAGAGTATAATATTTCCACAATTCTAATCTGCTGACAACTTTTGATAACGTGACATCACACCACAGCCCGGTCATTATTCGAACCGTTATTCTCAACCAGCTATTGCACATATTGCGAGGCGGTTTTCTTGGCATGTCTTGTCGAAGCAGAGATCGTGTCCCCTTATCACGGGATTCTCATCAATATGGGTGTGGGTAACCCAACCGCGCCATTAATCACGGCGCTTGGGGGATAAGCGAGTTTTACCAGGCAAGTGGGGAGGCGCTACTGCCTTTATAAGGGGATAAGAACTCCCTTTCGCACCTACGCTTTCTTCTTCCTGATCCATTCCCCTTCGCTCAAGCTCCAACGTCCGAGTATTCATCTTCTCCGCCCACAAAGGCCTTCCGAAAATGTCCGGATCCGGAGCAGGAGGCAAGTGGATGGCCTCTACCATCTGGGAGAAGGACATCAAAAAGCTTCGGGAGGCCGGGTACCTAGCCAAGAAAATCAGCCACCGTCTCCTGACGGCAGGACAGATCGTCCCTACTCCGAAACCCCACGAGAGGGTTGTATTCCTCCCAAATTTTGTCCGCGGGCTAGGGTTTCCCCTCCACCCGTTGGTTCGCGGCATCATGTATTATTATGGGATCAATTTTCATGATCTATCCCCCAATTCCTTCCTCAACATCTCGACATTCATCGTTGTGTGTGAGGCTTTTCTCCGCATCTCGCCACACTTGACATGGCTGAAGATCTTTAATGTGAAGCCCAAGGTGGTGGGCGGCGAGCACGCCGAGTGCGGGGGTGCTATGGTGAGCAGGATGCCCAACGTCACATGGCCGACAGGTACTTTTAATGATTCCGTCAAAGAGTGGCAGCAGCAGTGGTTTTACATCACTGAGCCGCGCGGCACGGGATGGGCCGCTGCTCCTGAGTTCCGATCCGGAGCCCCTCTGCGGCTTACGTCCTGGCCTAAAAAGGGCCTGCACTGGTCTTCGTCCGACGAACTATCGGTGCTTCAGACGCGCGTTAAGGACATGGAAGACAAGAACATCGAACTCGTCAATATAGTCCAGGTGATGTTAGTTCGTCGAATCCTACCTTGTCAACACCGGACTTGCAATTTATGGGAATTCGATCCGGCCAAGCATCAGACGCTGCGAGAGCTCTTTGGCTCCTCGCACAAAGACATCTGGAAGGTGCTTTTCAAGTCCGGCAAATCATGGCCGGACTCGGCCGAGGACCGCGGGTACCAACTGTCCCGCCCTGCAAGCTCGGTAAGTTATTTTACGTTTTATCCGCATAACCCAAAGGAAATGCTTAGTGTGTTTTCCTCAACTCCCCTAGGGCTGGACGAAGAAGGCGGAGCGAATCCACTGTCCGGCCCCGCTGCCCGAAGAACCGGCCAACCCACTTCTGACGAAGATGTTGGTCCCGGCGCCGTATAAGACGCCGAAGAAGAAGGCCGAGAAGGAGGCCAAAAAGACCTGGGGTGGCCTTCGTCGCCGTGGCACTTCAGACACAATATTCGAAGGTTCCAATGCCTGTTCTGCCTCCGAAGAGGACGAGGAGGAGGAGGAAGACGAATCCCCAGCGGGGGGAAGAAAGAAGAGGGCGGCCTCCATACACTTGGAGGCCGAGTCGCCTGAAAGGGGAAAAGCTCTTCTTCCGGAAGAGTCCACTGCCGCTGCCGAAAACAGCCCGGCGTGGGATCCCAGGGCCCAGCCCCTAGTGAACTCGTGAGTATAAAATCAGAGCACTTTTATGCGTCCAGTCTCATCATGGCATAATATTTTGACCTGAGCCATCTTTTTTGTAGTCCGGCGAGGTCCCGCACCGAACAATCCTCATCAGAGGATTTGCTGAGCTCGGATGCTATGGAGAGCGGAACGCCCCCGAAGGCCCCTTCCCCGAAACATGTGGATAACACCGAGGGTTCGTCCCAGCAGGACCCGGGCCAAGGAGGGGAGGATGAGATAGTGAAAGTGGCGCCTGGAGGTCAAATTTCAGGGGCCAGAGACATGGGGGAAACGATTCCCATGGGAATCATCAGCGGGAGCCATCTTGAATTCGGCTCCCAGCTGGACGCAATTCCGGAGACCAATACGGCTCCAAAATCAAGCAGGCAGCCTCCCTCGGATGGAGGGGGCATGCCTGTTCCACCGGCAATCTCTGTCCAACCAGAGGTGCCAGATGCTTTGTTGGAGGCGCTGAAGAGCGCCTCCATCATCGACGAACACCATGCCCTTATGGGTGCGGTGATTGAGAAGATTCAGTCTGCTGAGAGTGGACTGAATGAAGCCTGCATCAGCCTTATAAGAGGCTTTGAGGTATGTTTTATGAGGTTTCGAAGAATGTCATGGTATGGATAGTATCCCCTGATACACTGTTCGGTGAAAGAAAGAACCGGACAGAGGATCAAATTTATGTTCGCAAGAAGACTCATTTGATGACATCTATCTCTCTTTTATAAGAAGGCGTCTGGAGCGGTTGCTGCCTCTCATACTGTGGAGGTCTCCAGACTGAATCAAAGTCTGGAGCGGGCCAAAGAAGAACTTGGCCAGTTGAAAATGCAGTTGGGAGATAAACAAGGTATGCGAAAGTCTTGTTCGCGTCTACTGCGAATGAATTTTCAGTACGATAAAATATGTTTCATGATTTGCGCTAGGGATGATGACCGAAGTCAAGGCTCTGAAGAAAGCTGTGGCTGAGGCCGAGAAAAAGGCAGCCGTAGAGCAGGCTCTTCGTGAGAAGCACGAGGCTAGGGTTATTGAAGCTGAGCAGGAGCTTCAAGAGGCCGTGAAGAAATGTGTGACCTTGGAGCAGAGTTTAACGGAGAAAGAATCTGAACTCACCAAGGCTCATCAGGCCACGAGCGATGCCCGGGGGGAAACCCAAAGCGCCCTGCAGGGGATCCAAGAGGCGAGGAAGATCGCGGCGGGTAAGGCTTTTTTCCATGTAAAGCAAGTATTTGAGGAGAAAATTATGTTTCTAATTTTGAATTCGGATTTAGCCAGGGGTATTTGCGGAGCTGCCCCGCAGTATATCGGATGCCGCCCAATTCTACTGAGCCGAAGAAAGGAACACTGCGGATAAGCTCTTCTGGCCGCAGTATCTTGCACTGAATTATCCGGTGCCGTTTGCCGATCAACTGAAACAACTGATCGAATTGCATAAGGCGGCGGAACTAGCCATGAAGGATTTGATTATCCGGCTATGGCCCGCCGAGCCGGTTCCAAGCAGCTACTTTGGGCTCGTGAAGCGGCTTGTAAGTGCTTGCCCTCGACTTGACGTCATCAAGCGGTCGGTCTGCATAGAGGGTACGTGAATGGCCTTCGCCCGCGCAAAGGTGCACTGGGGAAAGATGGATGCTGAAAAGCTGATGGCCAAGGGACTGCCAGAGGGGAAGGAGCACCGCAAGCCCGAATTATATTATGAAAGTGTCCTGAAAGGATCCTACCTTGCAGTGGAGCTATGCACCAAGGACATTATATTTCCGTGAATGCAAATCATGTTGTCCTTTGTAATGTTTGAACAAGGTCGTTTATATCATTTATTGCCTATTGTATAAAATTTTATCCTCCTACGCGGCCATTTTATATATTAATCCTGAGAGTTGGCCAATCGTCAGCTTCTGCCCCCATGTAAGAAGTACGGGGGTGTTTGGGATAAACCTGATCACTCTTTATCCCAGTTTTGGGTCCTTCGAAGGAGGTGTTCAGCACAACGAACTAGGCAATCGGACTATAGGGCTTTACCACTCTCACTTAGCCATAGGAGCTTTAGTAAGGTAGGCGCAGCCCCTGGTGTTCGGAAGACCGCACGAGGGGCTCTATAAGCACCTGATTGGAAGAAAAACCGATCCATCGCATACGGTGCATTGGTTATGGCATTATCTTGGGAGAAATCATAAAGATTTTACAACCTCTCGAACAGCTGACCAGCTCTCGCCGTATCATAATGATCGGTTTTCTTTCTCTCGAGGTGCTCGTTCGGAAGAACCGGGACACAATCGCAGTAGTTCTCCCAAGTGCTACCTTAGCCAATATGGCGGGCGTAAGGTACCAAAACATGGGAGCCGGGCAAACCCAACTATTGACCCAAGACATGATTCGGTCTGATGCATATCTTTGCTATAGCCGGGTGCCGAACTTCCGTGAAGGTGTTCGGACTTTATTGTCGTATTATGGGTGAAACGAAGCCCCTGGCATATTTGAAGGCATATCGTGGTGTACGGATGCCACTTGACAAAACAATTTTAATAAGAAATAACAGCAGATAAGCGTCATATGAATCCACATGTTGTATTTGAATAGTATGTCGATGCGTATGAGTAAAAGTAATGTGATAAAAAAGAAATATGACTGTGGAACCTGCTGAGACCAGGGGGGTAGAAGCTGCGCGCGAATCCGTAGTATAGTCGGATGGTCATTGCAGGGAATATATAAGGATTCCCTTGCGCGTTCGAGCTGCATCCATATCGCCCGTCCTGGTCGGCGCAAAGGTGAACCTGCAAAGGAAATGTAAGAAATGTTTGTGTGCTGGAGAGCGGTTGAGCCCCTGTGTGTGGCCTGTCCTGGCCTTCGCCGGAGTGTTTAATTGAGCTCTGGACGAGCCGGGCTATCCTGCCGCGAAGTAGTTCGGAGTCCTTTGACGGTGTCCGAGAGCCTAGCCGTCGACTCGAGGTTCGGCTGCAGGGTGCTGCTCGTTGCTTCTGCTGTTAAGGCAGCGGTGTACTCGTTGGTGCCGAAGGAAAGTTTGGCCTTGCCATTAACCGTGATGACGCTGCATGGACTGGGCATCTTGAGCTTACGGTAGGCATAATGTGGCACCACTTTGAATCGAGCAAACGCAGTTCGTCCGAGCAATGCCTGATAATCACTGCGGAAACGGACGATTTCGAAGATTAATTCTTCGGTATGGTAGTTGTCTAGTGATCCGAAGACTACCTCAAGGGCGATGGAGCCTGTACAACTGGCCTCCACACCTGGTATAATACCTCTGAAGGTGGTTTTAGTGGGTTTGATCACCGAATGATGAATGCCCATTTTGCATACAGTGTCCTGGTAAAGCAGGTTTAGACTGCTGCCTCCGTCCGTAAGGACTCGTGTGAGATGGAACCCGTCAATTATTGGGTCTATGACTAGTGCGGCTGGATTGCCCTGATTAGTGTTAACCGAACGATCCATGCGATTGAAGGTGATCGGCCTGAGTTTATATTGTGGGACGACTGGTTCCGTTAAGTCGATATCCCTAAGGGTGCTCATCCGTTCCAGGCTGGGGATGTGGGTAGCGTTTATCATGTTCACCGTTTTGATTTGTGGGGGAAATTTCTTTTGCCCTCCTGTGTTCGGTGATCTGGGCTCCTCGTCGCCATCATCGCTTTGAGACCCCTTCTACTTGTTTAAGGCACCTAACCTGCCGGCTTGTTTGAAGACCCAGTATTCTCTGTTGGTATGATTGGCTGGTGTTCCTGGGGTGCCATGAATTTGGCATGGACGATCAAGTATGCGGTCCAGACTGGACGGGCCCGAATTGTTATTTTTGAATGGATTTTTCCGCTGACCGGACTTAGAGCCACTGAATCCGGCATTGACTGTCGTGTCTTCGGCGTTATCACCATTTTTGCGATGCTTGTGTTTGTTGCATCATGATTTGCCGTTTGTTATCTCTGGCCTCTGATGTACCAGGGTTGCTTGCTGAGGGAGTTCCTGACTAGGGGGTGTCCGTATAGCCGAACTATCATCATCGGCCGGACTCCAAGACTATGAAGATACAAGATTGAAGACTTCGTCCCGTGTCCGGATGGGACTTTCCTTGGCGTGGAAGGCAAGCTTGGCGATCTGGATATGTAGATCTCCTACCATTGTAACCGACTGTGTAACCCTAGCCCTCTCCGGTGTCTATATAAACCGGATGTCTTTAGTCCATAGGACGAACAACAATCATACCATAGGCTAGCTTCTAGGGTTTAGCCTCTCTGATCTCGTGGTAGATCCACTCTTGTACTACCCATATCATCAATATTAATCAAGCAGGAGTAGGGTTTTACCTCCATCGAGAGGGCCCGAACCTAGGTAAAAACATCGTGTCCCTTGTCTCCTGTTACCATCCGCCTAGACGCACAGTTCGGGACCCCCTACCTGAGATCCGCCGGTTTGACACCGACATTGGTGCTTTCATTGAGAGTTCCTCCGTCGTCACCGATAGGCTCGATGGCTTCTTCGATCATCAACAACGACGCGGTCCGTGGTGAGACTTTTCTCCCGGACAGATCTTCGTGTTCGGCGGCTTTGCCGTGGGCCAATTAAGCAGCCATCTGGAGCAGATCGAAGCTACGCCCCTGGCCGTCAGTCAGATTTGGAAGTCTAAACTGCGGCGAAATCCGCGGAGACTTGATCTTCGACGGATTCGAGCCGCAGCCAAGCGCCGCCGCCTTGTCTCGATGGGTATGATCTAGCTCTGCGGCGAGCGAGTGCCACAGGCCGCACGAGAATCCGCTCCGACCCTTAATCCGGGCGGATCCCCGATCGAGGACGGGTGGTTGGACACTGCCTCGGGGCTACAATCTCTCTGATGATCGAGCCGAACTCCATCCCTGTCCTTTGCGAAGACCTTGGCTCCAGGAAGCCGGACTCCTCTCCGGACTCCGAACCGTCCGCGCCCTTGCCAATCGAATCCGATTGGGTGCCCGTTATGGAGTTCACGGCCGCGGACATCTTTCAGCACTCGCCCTTTGGCGACATCCTGAATTCACTAAAGTCTCTCTCTTTATCCGGAGAACCCTAGCCGGATTACGGTCAGGAAGTTTGGGATACGGACGACGAAGAAATTCAATGCCCACCCACCACCCACTTCATAGCCCATCGCCGAAAGCTTACACGGCGTGCTCGATTTCGACTCCGAAGACATCGATCGTATGGGCGGCGATGTAGGAGACAACAATGAACCAGCACCTATAGGATGCTGGACAACCTCATCCCATGATGTATACATGGTGGATACACCTAAAGGAAATAAAGACGAGCAGCAGCGGGGCGCTACGAAGGATAAATCCCTCGGCAGTCAAAAGCGGCAGCGTAAACGCCGAACAAAGTCCCGCCTCAACAAAGACCCAGCCATAGAGCGAGGCGAACGGTGGACAACGAACAAGCTATCGAGCAATCGTCCGAACAAGACAACTTGGATAAACAATCATCGCCGGCAAAGACAACAGTCCGGACGATCTCACGCCGGACAAACTATTGGAGCAAAATGACCTCCAGAAAAGGCTCGTCGCCACTACGCATAGCCTGAAAAAGCAGAAGCGGAAGCTCAAAACAGCGGAAGATGCACTCAGGATCAGATGGACCAAAGTATTCAGCACCGCAGATAGAAATGCAGCGGCGATGCCGAACAAAGAGCTACCCGAAAAGAATGCTTCTGCCCGAATTCGACGAGGAGGCCTTAGAGCCCCCACAATTAAAAAGCAAGAAGGCCACCCGGTCAGATGGACGACCTCACGGCAAAAAGAGAGCGGTGAATGGCACCGCACACAAGCCAATATGCAATCCGCATAAGGATTCACATCAAGAGGATCGCCCAGTTAGGTCCATCTATGGGCCAAGAAAGCAGGCTCGTCAAAGCAATGCAATACGCCAAAATTCTGAAGATCACGGCACACCCAAATAAAGGGGCGCCGCACACCCCCTATGTTTCACCGACGAGGTCTTGGATCATGAATTTCCGGTGAGATTCAAACCCGTAAACATAGAGGCATCTGACGGAACAACAGACCACAGAGTGCGGATCGAGGATTACATCCTCCACATACACATAGCTAGAGGAGACGATCTCCACGCCATAAAATACTTACCCCTTAAACTCAAAGGGCCAGCTCGACATTGGCTTAAAAGCCTCCCCGAAAATACCATTGGAAGCTGGGGCGAGCTCGAGGATGCATTTCGGGCAAATTTTCAGGGGACTTATGTCCGCCCTCCGGATCTGACGATCTAAGTCACATAACTCAACAGCCCGGAGAGTCAGCCCGGAAATTCTGGAACAGGTTCCTTACTGAAAAGAACCAAATAGTCGACTGTCCGGACGCCGAAGCCTTAGCAGCTTTCAAACACAACGTCCAAGACGAATGGCTCGCCAGACACCTCGGCCAAGAAAAGCCAAGAACAATGGCCGCATTAACAAGCCTCATGACCCGCTTTTGCGCAGGAGAGGACAGCTGGCTGGCTAGATACAGCACCAGCGACCCGAGTACATCCAAAACCAGGGATGGAAATGGGAAATCACGACGCAGAAAAGATCAGCGCCGGAATAAAGAAAATGGCCCAAATAGTACGGCGGTCAATGCCGGATTCAAAAGCTCTCGGACGAACAACAAAACACTGCCCCTAAAGGATAACAGTGACGAGCTATCCAACCTAAACCAGATTACGGATAGGTATGTCAAATACATGGTACCTCCGGAAACACGCAAACCATACCCACAGAGATTGTTGGGTCTTCAAACAGTCCGGCAGGTGAACGCCGAACACAAGGGGCTCGACACACCAAGTAAAGATGACGACGAGCACCACAAGCAGAACCCCGGAAAACAAAAAACTTTCCCACAGGAGGTTAAAACAGTAAACTCACTTCACGTGATCAAAGGGAAAAACAGAGCGGCGCCCACTAAAAGGCGCGCCGCACACTGGTTGTCAAAACCAATCACCTTCAACCATCAGGACTATTCCGAAAATATCCGGAACGCAGGATGGACTGCCTTGATATTGGACCCTATAATCGACGGATTCCAATTTACACAAGTCCTCATGGATGGCGGCAGTGACATCAACCTGATATATCAGGACACAATCCGCGGGATGGGGATAAACCCAACCAAAATTCGCCATAGAAACACCTCCTTCAAAGGGGTAATGCCAGGCCCATATGCCCATTGTACAGGCTCCCTACCGCTAGAAGTTGTGTTCGGTTCATCCGACAACTTCCGTCGCGAAAAGTTAGTCTTCCATGTCGCCCCATTTAAAAGTAGCTATCAAGCACTATTGGGACGCGAAGCTTTCGCCCGCTTTAACATAATACCGCATTACGCATCTCTTACACTTAAAATGCCGGTCCACGCGGCATCATCTCATTAAAAGGGAGTATTAAGTGTCACTCGAGCACGGAAGAATGCGAGGCTGCCTTAACAGCCCCACACCAATCCAGCTCCGCTAACCAAAGCACCTGAATAGGTAATTCGAACCCCGGACACGGCTAGACGAGTCCAGCGCCTACTAGCGGCATACGCCCATACAAGGGGTTGCATGCATGTACAACAAGAGACAATAGAGCTCAATTTTATTCTTCGTACTGTACTCTGTTCATTTAATATTAAGTACATCTTTCGCACGATCCTTTTTCTTTCAAACTAAGTTCCTCTCTTTTACAGATGAACAACGTGCTACACTCGTCCAGGATACGGCGCAGACGTGCAGTAGGGACCCGTTGCAAGGATTCTTTTCAGATTAAGACCCTGCGTAAACCTTTTTTCACTGTCTCTTGTTGATATACATCCCCCCAGTTCCTTAATATAACCGAGGAGGAGGCTGGTGCTTTGGCATTGGCCGCACCAGAATTTTTGCGCGTACTTAGACACCAGGGGCTTAGGGCATTACTCTGCCCATTTTCATAAAGACCGAATACCTTAGGGAGTATTCGGCGTCTCGAGTTAGGCCTTATATGCATCAGCTCCGAATCATGTCTTTGGTCAAATGTTGGGTTGCCCGGCTCCTGTGTTTTGCTGCCTTACGTTCCGCTTTCACGGCTAACGCGGCACCGGAGAACTATCTGCGATTGTGCCCGGTTGGTGACGAGCACCTCAAAGAGAGAAAGCCGAAAAGTGACTGTCATGATATAGCGAGAGACTGGTCAACCACTCAATGACTCACAGGAATGTTTAGAATTCCTCCGCATTAACAAAGGACCGGTTTTCGGTCAGGCACATACGCACCCCGAATTCGGGAGAGTGCGGTGCCCCCAGGGGCTATATAGTAGCCCCAACCTCGAACTCCTATGACTAAGTGAAAGTGATAAAGCATTATAGTCCGGTTGCCTGGTTTGCTACGCTATCACCTCCTTAACAGGACCAAGACGTTGGATTAAGTGTGAAAAAGCGCTTTTGTTTTGCAAACACCCCCGCACTATGTGCGTGGGGGCTGAAGCCAAGGACTGCCATCTTTCAAAGTTATATACACATATACATAAACGGCCGCACAGGGAGTAGTTTACTACTTGAACGCACAAGTATAAAAAGCACTTATATTACATTGAAACATTGTTTTCACAAATCATACATGTCATTTAAACATAATATCCTTCGAGCACTACGTCTCTATTAAACGAGCGCCCGGTAGGACTTCTTCAAAGTAGTGCTCGGCAGGTACTCGGCCTCTGTCCGAATCCTGGGATGCAACGTCAGTGGCCTTCATCTCTGCCCAGTATGTCTTGACATGGGCAAGAGCCATCCGCGCTCCCTCAATGCATGCCGATCGCTTCATTGCGTCGATACGCGGCACCGCACCAAGAAACTGCTGCACTAAACCAAAATAGCTCTTCGGCTGGGGTCCGTCCGGCCACAAGTGAGTCAAGATATGCTTCGTGACAAATCCGGACAATCGATTCAGCTCGGCCCATTCGGCCAACCGATCGGTCGTGGCGGAAGGGCGCTCCGTACTATGGAATTGCGACCAATATAGCTCTTCCCTTTTGTGCCCCTTCTGGCCCCGGAAGTGCTCAACCGCGTCCACACCGCTCGCCGCCAAGTCCAGATAAGCATCCTCTGAACTCCACAATTTATCCAACTGAGCATACTTTGGATCTGTATATTTCCTCCGCAGCAGAAATGGTTTTCCAGCCGCAATTGCCCCGGCCTGACTCAGCTCCTCCTTGGCAGCTCTCAAAGCCGAATGGGCATTCTTGGATTCGGCGACGGCCTTCTTTAGGCCCTCTTGTTCCGCTTGACGCTCTTTTTCAAGAACCTCGCAGCGATCGGTAGTATTCCTTAACTTTTTGGCCATATCAGCCATCTCCTCTTTAACTTGGCGTTGAGCAGCCCATTTAGCTTCTAGCTCTTCGGCCGCCTTTAAAGCGGCCGCATTACTACTCCTGGCTTGCTCTTTCGCTTGGGCGAGTTCTGCCCGCAGCTCCTCAACGGCAGCGGCACCATCTACATTAAGCATACAAACAGTAAGACATGGGCGTCAAGCTCCCTTACCAGGTGTCCGCATA
The DNA here is from genome assembly GCA_021605145.1 of Aegilops bicornis. Taxonomy (NCBI): domain Eukaryota; kingdom Viridiplantae; phylum Streptophyta; class Magnoliopsida; order Poales; family Poaceae; genus Aegilops; species Aegilops bicornis. The sequence continues at coordinate 130,019,051 of CM038673.1, read as the reverse complement.
GAAGACGCGTACCTTGTGACTCGTCAAACCGCTTATTGACCAGCGCGATATCCGCATCCGCCTCGTCAAGTTGCCGCTTTAGTTCGGCATATTCATCAGTCCGGCTGGCCTCTGGATGCCCCGCCACCTGTTTAGGAGCGGCGATATGTTAAAACTGAGAATTTGATCCTCGGCACGTTGTCAATTTTGACAACATACCGAGTCTCGAGCTACTATCTATACAGGCGCATTTTATATGCATAACTGCCAAGGTACATCATTTTTGCGTACCTCAAACCCCGTCAGTAAGCTTCTGATGGCTTCATGCAATCCGCTTTCCGCGGATGCAATTCTTTCAATCACCGTACCCATTAGAGCATGGTGATCCTGTGAAATAGCCGCTCGCCCGAGCAGATCCTTCAGCTCCTCCGACCGCACACCACTTGGCGCCGGACTTGGGGGAACCCTCCGCGACGACACCTCCGGGTCGTCCGCTTCACATGAGGGTGCGACAGGTGGAGGCGTTTCGCTCTCCATCATCTCCGAAAGAAGATCCCCCGAAGACGAGCTCTGCTGAGAAGGGCTGAGGTCCGAACTACAAGGTACAATTTCGGTTATCTTCATAAATAAATACAGGGATGTTCCTTATTTACAAGACCCCTTCTTTTTACTTACGGCTCGCTGGAGGGCTGATCCCCTTGGGGAAATAGTGCGGCTGGGTTACTTCCCAGCGCCGGACTCTCCGACGAAGATTCCCTTCCTCTCTTTGAGGCCTTGACCTCCGGATCTTTCGAAGTAGTCCTCTTCCCTCCTCGAAAGACGGGACTTTTAGTCCCTCCTTCCTTGATAGCCTCCTTCATGGGGGCAGTCGCTTCCCCGCTCCCCCCTTCGCCTTCTTCGCGACCTTCAACATCTTGGTCAGCCTGCGATCCGGCGTGGTCTCTGGGAGGGGAGCCGGACACCTTATTAACTTTGCCTTGGCTATCCACTCCTGTTCAAGAAACGGCTCCTTTAAAAGGCATATATATATGAAATAAACGAATGAACAGCTTGTCCGGTTACAGGACTACTTACTTGAGTATCTGGGCGATTGCAGCTTAGTCCTGCGTCCTCAGTCAAGTCCGGACACTTCTCTTGTGATCCGAAGAACAGATTATACATCTCCACGGGCGGCGTGCCCATAAAATTTTGGAGAGCTCGTGGTCCCTCGGATTGAATTCCCACAGTGAGGAGGCGGCGTTGCAGGGCTGAAGGCGCCGGATCACCATAACCTGCGCCTTGCAACCAGATTGATCCCTCTTTCTGGAGATCTCGAATACGGCCCTGCAGCAGGGGAACGTCCTTGGGCGGCCCCAGTCGAGCCCCTTGTTGACCCATGATGCCACCACTGTGGTGGACCTGAGCGGAAGGCGGGGCGCCGCCCATTTGGTGCCCCTGGGAGCGGTGATATAAAACCACTCCCGTTGCCACAAACCAAGCTCCTCTTGAAAAGAGCCCTCAGGCCACGGAGCATCAACACATTTGCTTATGACCGCCCCTCCACACTCTGCTTGCTGCCCCTTGATCATCTTTGGCTCCACCTTGAAGGTCTTGAGCCACAATCCAAAGTGAGGGGTAATATGGAGGAAGGCCTCACATACGACAATGAATGACGAGATATGGAGGATGGACTCCGGATTCAAGTCATGGAAATCAAGCCCATAATAAAACATGAGCCCCCGCACAAAGGGATCCGTCGGGAAGCCTAAACCCTGAAGGAAGTGGGACACGAATACCACGTTCTCACCAGGCTCAGGAGTGGGAATGACCTGCCCTGGAGCAGGCAACCTATGTGAAATCTCGCCGGTTAGATACCTGGCGTCTCGCAGCTTTAGCACATCCTCTTCTGTGATGCAGGAAGACATCCATCGGCCGTGCTGATCGGAGCCGGACATCATCGAAAGTCCGAAGCGCCTAAATCTGAAGCTTTGGGTGTTGGAACTCGGAGCGCGAGGCAAACTCGATAGAGGGTGTAAAAAGAAGAGGGCCTTGGTCTCGTTATAAAGAGGTTGAATACCAAGAGCCCACCCCGTGGTCGGCTAGGACTCGCCTTTGATAGAGGAGGCGTTCCAACGGGCACGGTTGGGTTACCCACGTTCGTATTGATGAGAATCCCGGAATAAGGGGGGCATGATCTATGCTTTGATAAGGCGTGCCAGGGAAACCTCCTCGCTAAACACGTTGAGGTGGAGCAGTAAAAAATGATTCATATAAAGGCCTAGCCGTGGTGTGATGTCACGCCGTGGAATACGTCAGCAGATCTGTGCAAAAATTATTCTCTCTACGGTGTTATGTGGAACTTGTTTTGCAGAGCCGGACACTATCCTTGTGTTCAAAACCTTCTATGAAGTATTCGGAGGAGGAACCCGCCTCGCAATGCCGAAGACAATCAACGCGCTGGACTCATCGTCATTGAAGCCTGGTTCGTGGGCTCTTGAGGGAGTTCCGGACTAGGGGTGTCCGGATAGCAGAACTATCATCATCGGTCGGACTCCAAGACTATGAAGATACAAGATTGAAGACTTCGTCCCGTGTCCGGATGGGACTTTCCTTGGCGTGGAAGGCAAGCTTGGCGATACGGATATGTAGATCTCCTACCATTGTAACCGACTCTGTGTAACCCTAGCCCTCTCCGGTGTCTATATAAACCGGATGGCTTTAGTCCATAGGACGAACAACAATCATACCATAGGCTAGCTTCTAGGGTTTAGCCTCTTTGATCTCGTGGTAGATCCACTCTTGTAACACACATCATCAATATTAATCTAGCAGGACGTAGGGTTTTACCTCCATCAAGAGGGCCCGAACCTGGGAAAAACATCGTGTCCCTTGTCTCCTGTTACCATCCGCCTAGACGCACAGTTCGGGACCCCCTACCCGAGATCCACCGGTTTTGACACCGACACTTGCTGTGTTGTTGCTACGGGCCAACCAGCTATCCTCGCCCGTGCAAAAGCGGGTCATGAGTGTCGTGAGGGCTGCCATGGATCTTGGCTTCTCTTGGCCGAGGAGTCGGGCAAGCCACTCGTCACGGATGTTATGTTTAAAGGCCGCTAGGGCTTCGGCATCCAGACAGTCGACAATTTGGTTCTTTTTAGTTCGGAACCGAGTCCAGAATTTCCTGGCTGACTCTCCGGGTTGTTGTGTTATGTGACTTAAATCGTCGGCATCCGATGACCGCACATAAGTGCCCTGGAAGTTGTCCAGGAATGCGTCTTTGGGGGTGTCCACCATGTATATATCATATGATGAGGTGGCAGTCCAGTGCCCTGTGGGTGGTGGTTCCTGTTCGTCTCCTGCATCGTCATCCATACCGTCGATGTCTTCGGAGCCAAAATCGAGCATGTCGGTTAGATCGTCGACAGTGGCTATTAAGTGGGTGGTGGGTGGGGAAGGAATTTCTTCGTCTTCCACTTCCCACTCAAGCCGGACATAGTTCGGCCAAGGGTCTCCTGACAAGGAGAGAGACTTTAATGAATCAAGCACGTCGCCCAAGGGCGAGTGCTGGAGAATATCCACGGAGGTGAACTCCATGATCGGTGCCCAATCAGGTTCGATAGGCACGGACGCGGGCGGTGCGGAGCCCATGGCCGGGGACAAATACAAGTGTCCGGCAACACAGGTCTCATAGGAGGTGAAATCAGTATTCGGCTCTATCGCCACTAAGTGTGCGGCCTCCATGGCGGGGTCCATCCACCCGTCCTCGGACGGCGCACTCGGCTCCGAATTTAGTGCCGGAGTAGCCACAGGTGTGATTTCCTGAAGACCGTCTGACGGCAGAGTTAGGTCATGCTCGTCGTGACTGTGCGGCGCACCTGACATAGGCTCGAATCCGTCAAAGATCAAGTCTCCGCGGATATCGGCCGTATAGTTTAAATTTCCAAACCTGACCTGACGGCCAGGGGCGTAGCTCTCGACCTGCTCTAGATGGCCAAGCGAGTTGGCCCGCAGTACGAAGCCGCCGAATACGAAGATTTGTCCAGGGAGAAAAACCTCACCCTGGATCGCATCGTTGTTGATGATCGAAGGAGCCATCAAGCCTTATGGTGACGGCACAGTGGAACTCTCAATGAAAGCACCAATGTCGGTGTCAAAACCGGCGGATCTCGGGTAGGGGTCCCGAACCGCGTCTAAGACGGATGGTAACAGGAGGCGGGGGACACAATGTTTACCCAGGTTCGGGCCCTCTTGATGGAGGTAATACCCTACTTCCTGCTTGATTGATCTTGATGATATGAGTATTACAAGAGTTGATCTACCACGAGATCGTTGAGGCTAAACCCTAGAAGCTAGCCTATGATTATGATTGTTGTTCTTGTCCTACGGACTAAACCCTCCGGTTTATATAGACACCAGAGGGGGCTAGGGTTACAGTAGTCGGTTACAAGGGAGGAGATCTACATATCCGAACTGCCAGCCTTGCCTTCCACGCAAAGGAGAGTCCCACCCGGACACGGGACGAAGTCTTCAATCTTGTATCTTCATAGTCCAACAGTCCTGCCAAAGGATATAGTTCGGCTGTCCGAGGACCCCCTAATCCAAGACTCCCTCACCCACACCCTGGCCACGAGGGTGGGGGCGCGCTCTACCCCCCCGGGGCGCGCCCCCCTGCCTCGTGGGCCCCCTGTTGGCTCTTTGATGCCTGTCTTCTGGTATATGAAGTCTTTCGTCCGAACAAAAATCATAAGCAAGCTTTCGGGACGAGACTCCGCTGCCACGAGGCGGAACCTTGGGGGAACCAATCTAGGGCTCCGGCAGAGCTGTTCTGCCGGGGACACTTCCCTCCGAGAGGGGGAAATCATCGCCATCGTCATCACCAACGCTCCTCTCATCGAGAGAGGGCCAATCTCCATCAAAATCTTCACTAGCACCATCTCCTCTCAAACCCTAGTTCATCTCTTGTATCCAATTCTTGTCTCCAAGTCTGGGATTGGTACCTGTAGGTTGCTAGTAGTGTTGATTACTCCTTGTAGTTGATGCTAGTTATCCAGTCCACCCACATATCAAATTATCAAAGTACCGAACGCGAATCATATGAACGTGATGAAAACTAGCTTGACGATAATTCCCATGCGTCCTCGGGAGCGTTTTCCTTTATATAAGAGTTTGTCCTGGCTTGTCCTTTGCTACTAAAAGGATTGGGCCACCTTGCTGCACTTTATTTACTTTTGTTACTTGTTGCTCGTTACCAATTATCTTATCACAAAACTATCTGTTACCTATAATTTCAGTGCTTGCAAAGAATACCTTGCTGAAAACCGCTTATCATTTCCTTCTGCTCCTCGTTGGGTTCGACACTCTTACTTATCGAAAGGACTACGATAGATCCCCTATACTTGTGGGTCATCAAGACTCTTTTATGACGCCGTTGCCGGGGAGTGCGCCTTTGGTAGGTGGAATTTCGTGAGGAAAAATTTATATAGTGTGCTGAAATTCATCGTCACTTGTTACTATGGAAAGTAATCCTCTCGAGGGCTTGTTCGGGTATCTTCATCCCGACCAAGAGAGCAAAGAGTTGCTCCTCAACCCATCGAACCTACTGAAAATGAAAATGTCTACTTTGAAATTCCTTCGGGCATGTTGGAAAAACTGCTAGCTAATCCTTTTGCAGGAGATGGAACAATGCATCCTGATGAGCACCTAATATATGTGGATGAAGTTTGTGGATTATTTAAGCTTGCAGGTATAACTGGTGATGTTATTAAGAAGAAGGTCTTCCCTTTATCTTTGAAGGGAGATGCATTGACATGGTATATGCTATGTGATGATATGGGATCATGGAACTACAAACGATTGAAATAGGAATTTCATCAGAAGTTTTATCCTATGCATCTTGTTCATCATGATCGCAATTATATATATAATTTTTGGCCTCGCGAAGGAGAAAGCATCGCTCAAGCTTGGGGGAGGCTTAAAGCAATGTTATATTCATGCCCCAATCATGAGCTCCCAAGAGAAATAATTATTCAAAAAATTATGCTCGGCTTTACGATAACAATCGCACCATGCTCGATACTTCTTGTCTTTGGCTCTTTTATGATGAAGACTATTGAATTCAAATGGGATTTATTGGAAAGAATTAAACGCAACTCTGAAGATTGGGACCTCGATGAAGGTAAGGAGTCAGATATGACACCTAAGTTTGATTGTGTTAAATCTTTTATGGATACCGATGTTTTCTGTAAATTTAGCACTAAATATGGACTTGACTCTGAGATAGTAGCTTCTTTCTGTGAATCTTTTGCTGCTTATATTGATCTCTCTAAGGAGAAGTGGTTTAAATAGCATCCTCCCATAGAAGTAAAAGTAGCTGCACCTATTAAAGTTGAAGAAAAGACTATCACTTATAATGATCCTATTGTTCCTGCTGCTTATGTTGAGAAACCACCTTTTCCTGTTAGAATAAAGGATCATGTTAAAGCTTCAACGGTGGTTCGTAAAAGCAATATTAAAACCCATACACCTTTTGAGCAAATTAAAGTTGAACCTAATATTGCTATTGTTAAAGATCTCTTGTCTGATAATATTGATGGGCATGTTATTCATTTCTGTGATGAAACTGCTAGAATTGCCAAACCTTGTGCTAAAAATAAACATAGACCGGTGGTAGGCATGCCTGTTATTTCAGTTAAAATAGGAGATCATTGTTATCATGGCTTATGTGACATGGGTGCTAGTTCTAGTGCTATACCTCATTGTTATCATGGCTTATGCATGATATTGCACCTGCTGAGATAGAAGATATTGATGTTACCATTAAGCTTGCCAATAGAGATACCATATCACCCATTGAAATTGTTAGAGATGTTGAAGTCTTGTGCGGGAAAACTAAATATCCTGTTGATTTTCTTGTTCTTGGTTCCCCACAAGATAGCTTTTGTCCCATTGTATTTGGTAGACCCTTCCTAAACACTGTTAATGCTAAGATAGACTGCGAAAAAGATGTTGTCCCTATTGGTCTAGGTGATATGTCTCATGATTTAACTTTTCTGAATTTCGTAGACAACACCGTGAAGAGGAATTGCCAAGTAAAGATGAAATTATTGGTCTTGCTTCTATTCCCGTACCTCCTAGTGATCCTTTAGAACAATATTTGCTAGACCATGAAAATGATATGTTTATGAATGAAAGAGCTAGGATTAGACATAAATATCATCTCCACAAATTTTCATGAATTTAGGAGATGACTAGCTATGCCTTTGGATTTTATTCCTCAGAAAGACAAGAAAAGGAATAAATCACAAATGGAAATTATTGCATAAGACATAGCAATATTTTTGCATATCCAAGATTTGAAAAGTTAGGAGGGTCTCTAGGATCAATTGGGAGGATCAACAGATCAAGGGAAATGATGGGTCCTTTGTAAGCACAAAGGAAATATTCAAGTTCCAAAATTTGGAATTAGGGTTTGGATATATTTTGATAGAGTCAAATGAGGTCTTGCCTACTAACAAAGACAAGATAAAGGTTTTGAAAGGTTGAAAATGAAAAGAATTGTCAGAGTCATCCAGCAAACTCAGGAGAAAATTTGGAAAAACGATTGCCAGGAAGGAATAACAGCACCAAAATTGATAACCCAATTTTTGGGCTGTTACAACTCTTCCCCCCTTAAAAGAATCTCGTCCTCGAGATTCCTAGGGTTACAGCAACAATGAAAAGACAGCCACTCCGGGAAAAAACCTCTGGGTTAATTTTAACCCTTTGGTCAGATACAGACGTGTTGGGATACCGATAATTGGTACACCCAGGGGAAGATATGGGCAAAACAGGGTTACCTCCATGGCTAGGGGCACTCCAGATCAGACTCCCAAAAAATGCTGGATGCACCCCAATGAACAGTGGTTTCACCTACTGACACGTGGTTCCAGGGCCCACTGGTAGCCTCCTTCTTCTACCTCTAGCTTGCTGCTTCTTCTTCAGCTCCGCGTGCGACTAGGCGCAGCCCGCATCTAGCTCCTAGGGCGATGAGGACCCTAGTACCGTAGTGCGCGGCATGCATGGTGCCGGTGCAGAGAGCACTCACGTCGCGGGCCAGCACCTTGTCGGCACTGCTCGCGGATTTGCCTCCTGGACGCCGGTGATCGGGCGACGAGCGGTTCTCCTGGACCTCGCTCACCGTACATCGGGGTTGGGCTATAAAAGATGGCAGTGTGGCTCTTCTCCAACACGCAAAGACAATGCCGCTCTACTACCTCTTCGGTTTGGACGAGATCGAGCCGAGCTCCTTTGGCGAGGCGGTGTTCTTGGTAGGGCTACGGTGGTTCCTCACTGCGTTGCTGGGCACGCTGATCGGTTTGTCGATCATCCTGCCGATGATCATCATGGAGGAGCGATCTCGAGACAACGCACATTCGGGGATGGGGGCCCGAGATGCAGAAGAAGATGGTGCGGTGGGTGTTCCTCCGCCATGCTTGATTCTCCGTCGGTTTGCGTCGGCTGAGTAATCGCGCTGCAGTGGAGTGGTGGTGGCGACTTGCCTATTCCATGCAAGGCAGTGACGATGGTGGTGATGGGGTCCAGATGCAGGCGAGGTGGCTGCACCAGCTCAGGAAGCATGCTGGGGCACGGGAAAATTTCGCGGATTGCTCCACGAAAAGTAGGTGTCGAGGTAGAATCGGAGTTGAAAACGGTATTGTGGGAGATGTATTGGATGAGTGAAATAAAGTTGGCAGTGTTCCTCCGGAAATCAAATCGGAAAAAATAATTAGAGACAAGGAATTGTCAGACGGAAATGCCTCTGCGATGCTCTGGATCTAGAAATCTGGCACACGGGATATGCACAGATAGGGAGGGATATGTGACTTTGCATTCCCTCGAGTACTGCCCTAAATGTACTCGTGGGTGAACCGGGTATGCGTGCAGTATGCAGTACAATCTAAACTAACAAACAGACAGATGCAACAAATATACAAAGGAAAAACACATCAGACAAATCATACTAAGGTGTTTTAATGCTAGTGGGTATATGTACTCCTGGTATACATATACCTGCACCAGCGCGCATTTTATTATAGACTCGGGACGAGTCAATGTTGTTTAGTGTATGTGCTCTACTGATTAAAATCTTGTTAGAAACACATTGCCAGCACTGTCAAACATCTTTGCTTGACAGGGAGACAATCAAAGACAAAACCAAAAAGCAAGAGGGCATATATAAAACACCACATACGGGTTAGAAACAGTACAAGCATACAACAAAACACGAAGGCGCTACACACTAAAAGAAAAAACTCACTTCGGGATACATAGTTCTACCCTCATATCGAGGATGAACAGAAAACTGACCTACTCACAGAATCACCTGACTGCGTGACTGAGGTCACCCAGAGGGCTGGTCTTGCTGGGGTTCTACTGGAAGACGAAGACTGGGTCAATATTCACCTTCATTGTCAGACACTTCTACGGGTTGGGACTCAACTGTTGGGGTTGCGGTTGGAACTGATCGAAACAAATGTTGGTGGTGAAGGCGGTATATACCCTTGTTGAAGGAGTCAAGGTTGATGATGCCTAGCCTCAGCCAAGGCATCGGATGAGAGCGTAGCACTGGGTTGGATGGTATGGGATCAGTGACTTGAGATGCAACCTGGTGACCCTCACAACGTGCTTCTGTGACGACCTGAGAAACTTCGTGGTCCAAAGTCTTGAACTCTCTAATCAGGTAAATCACCAATCCTTGGGCAGTAATGAACTGCACCAAGCAAGCGATGGCTGGATCACCTCCCTGAACCATGATGGGATGCTCAATCCTTAGACTGGTCTCAACGGGGAAGAAACAGAACTCCCGTCGTCCCTCTACTTGCGGAACTGGGATCGAAGTTGGACGATAGCGTCCATAGCAGCGGTCTGAATGGACAACTCTGGTGTGGGCATGGGTTTGCCTTGGATGATCAAAGACTGACCATCCTCAGCTGGACCTGGGCAAATTTGCACCTTGGTCTAGAATAGGCAAAGATGAGGGACGGGTATCGCTTGGAACACCAGATACTCGGGACTGGAGGAACAACCAAGGGCTTGGGTGAGCACATCGGTGAGGAGAGGCAGAAAGCCAATGTGACCAACCGCAAAGGTATGGCAGTAAAGGATGGGCTCTCGGAGAAAGCCGGATGTGGATCCCGATCTGGAGCTACTAGCTAGGCTTCTCTACAGGGACATGGCTGGCTGAGTGGGGAGGGATATAGCTAGCAGAAAAAGGGGATTTATAGGCAGCTATGCGGGACGCACCCGCATGGCATGGCCCCTTCTTCCTTAATGGCAAAGGGCACGCTATGCGGCCGACCAGAATGTATAGGGTTGCTATCTGCTTTGCGAAAAAAACTAGGCGGGGACAGCGGAGTAGGGACGTGTCATTCCCGGCTGCACCACCTGTTGCTCAACAGTGGTCATGCCAGAGGCCAGGGATGGGTCAAATCCTTTAGGGTCATTACGGGTTAATGGTAGCGGTGATCTAATGCTAGGATAACCTATGCCAGCCTGGCTGCTCTGATACCATCTCCTGTGGCACCCCGATCCACATGGAGCAGGGGCCTTCGACGTCATCCCAGGATAACACCTGACGCACGACAGGTCCATGATACAGCATTCTAGGTACAAGAATTAATATTCATAAAATACATGTATAGAAGATTACATCATTGATGAATACAATCATCTGGCATAGCTCTAAGGCTATCTAAATGGCGGCGGAAGTCTTGGTTTGGCGGTTCATCAACTCTGGCTGGGCTCCACAACTCACAGGACTGGCAAGGTTACGGCTTAGCACGACCAAACAAGCGAACAATCCAGGCATGACCTACAAACTGGCATGACACGCCAGGTCAGTACATTGAATGTACTTGCAAGACAACCAAATACATAGCATCCAACCAAGTAGATGACAAAGCAAGAACCAAGCGCATGCCACAACCTACCTCATAACAATAACTAAACATGGCATGATATTAATAAGAGACATAGATCGAACTAATCATGAACAACATCATAGCATCTACTAGCATGACAATAACAAGGCATATCAAAACATGCTTCTAACATGGCAATGACATAACATGGCATAGCATATCATCTCGATCATGGCATAAGTTAGCGTATCAATCAAAACATGGCATGGCATCATGAAACTATGCTGAAAATACACTAACAATTACCTCCGTGAAGACATATCATATTAACTTTATGCAACAACCTCTTACTCTGCCACAGCTCCTCGGAGCAAACTCATGACTCACCGAGACCTCGTCTCGTGATCATATCAAAACATCACCATGACTTCTCACGACTATCTCATAGTCCAAGTCACCACATTCTTTATATCACATTATTATCACATTAGTTATTTGAGGTTTATCCTCCATTTCGACCAAGACCCGATAGTGTGACCTACTACGAACTGTGTGGCTATCGATAGACTTAATAAACACTCTACAGAGGTAGCACAGTACTGTACCCACACCACGGAACCCATGGCCTCGCACTCCCATTCGGGTGGACCAACGGCATCCCGACAAACCCGCTCTACTGCCATGAGACTCTCCCGGCCACTCCGACCAACTCCCCTATGGGCTAAGTCATGGGTGGCTTGTGCCTACCAAAGGCATCAACGGCCACCATCGTGGCAAAACTATAAACGGTCCCAAACGGGGACATGTGCACATAACCGAACTCGGGCTCACAAGGCTTATGTCCGCCTACATGATCAGGGTAGCGCGTGCCCATAACCTACCCTCATTGGAGGCACCGGCGAGAGGCATGACAATAGATCGCATTAGGGCCCTCCCATAAAGGCAAGTGTGGCTGCGCTGGAGAAGTTCGATTTGGTGGCACTATGACTCGATCTCATCAATGACGGAGGAGGTTTGTTATTATTAAGTCATATTATTATCTTCTCCATCATCAGCAGCATTTAAGCAGGTTTAACATGGATGCGACAATGATCATGAAAATACACATGCATGAACAAAATACCAAGCTTCTCGAGTGAACAACTATAGCATAAAAAGATATGGAAAAACCAGGGACTAGCATATCAATGGTGTACCACAATCATCATAGCATTTATATCAAAGGCATGAAACTAAATCAGAACAGCGACATGACATAATCAGTAACAACATTCTAACTAGCATGGAAAAATATATCATGAATCCCAAGTATGCATGACAAGCACGACAAACATATAGCATAATAGAATAATTGTAGATGAAACTGATAAGAAACTACTGCAACTATACACACACAAGGTGCAAGAAAAGTCAACATGCAAGTTCGGGGCTCATGATAAGAGGTTGGCTTGCCTGGGGTCGAATACTCCGGAAAAAAGTGTAGAATGATCACGCAAAGATTTGCCGGAAACAGTTCTCTCTCAGAGGGGGCTGTTTACGAGCAAGGGCAAAATAGGCATTTTAAGAATGTGCAAACATGAAGAAAATGGTCCCATCAAAAAGAGCTCGACGAATAGAGAACATGAGCGTTGGAATCACCTCAATCGGAGTTGTGGTTGAAAAGATACGGCCGATTGAATGACAGGGACTAATCTGTGAAATAAATATTTACAGACAGGCCCTTGTTGGTTAAAACAGAAAGCGCAGTAAAGAAAATACGATTTCAGAGAAAGAAAAGCATATTACTGACCGAAGGCGACACGGCACGCGTTTTAGAAAACAAAAAGCGTATTTACATGCGAAAACGCAATGAGTACGCTTTCAAAAGACGAAAACGTATCCAAGCGGGGCGTCTCCACTGACGCCAGGTCAGCGAGCCGGGTCAACCCCTGAGTGGCTGACTTGCAGGGCCTCTATGGAGGTGGGGCCTGCCCGGTCAGTCTTCTTCTTCCTCCGGCGTGGTGCTTGCCTGGCCGAGGGAGCAGGCTCGCCCTGACGGCGACCGCCGGCCACCATAGGAGACAGGCGACCTACCGATCTTCTCAGGAGGAAGAGACGCATCTAATGGTGGTAGCCGCTGCCGCCGGTGAGCACTGTAGCGGGAGCAACACGACCCACGACGGAGAGGGGTTCAGCCGCTGGTGGATATGGTGTTCTGGTGGGGGAAATGGATGGGGACGAGCACGGGATGGCTCCTGGGTGGTAGAGGAAGGCCCTGGGTGGCTGCGGAGCAGAGAGGGGACGCGGGGTCACCGGAATAAGTGAGGACCGAGGCGACGACCACGGCGGTGATGGAGATCAGAGAGAGGCTCCTGGGAGGGATGGGTGGCTCGGGGAGGCATTGTGGACTGCGAGGGGCTCAAGGGCATGCTTAAATAGCCGCGTGGAAGGCTCGAGGAGGTGGGGAGGAGGTGGCATGCGGCAGGCGACATGTCCATGCACCGGCGAGGGGCGCAGTGTCGGCAGGCGCAACCAAGGCTCACGGGAAGCGGCGGGAAGGAGACGAGGAGGAAGCGGACGAGCGCTAGAGGGTCACAAAGACGAGCAGCGCTCGGAGATGGGAGCAGGAAGAGGACAGAGGGGAGGAAGGGGACGATGGCCATGGGAGCGCACTGTGCGGCCATTGGAACGACTCACCGAAGCAGAAAACAGAGAGGTAGAGGGTTCCACGAGAAGCCGACGTCGTGGGGGAGCTGTAGTACATTGATGAGGGCGCCAGTACCGGTCGGAGCGGCGCTACCGACAACTACAGTGCGCAGACCACCGTTTTGGCCTGCTGCTCTCGTGGTCACCACGTACAAGGCACACTCTGGACACCTTAATGATGCCAGCTCATGTCTACAGCATAGTCCATCCAAGATCGAGCAATACTGTGGTAAATAGACAAGCAAAGACACAGGGAGTGGAGTAAACCAAGCTCCACAAGTTTGTTGTAGCAAACTTGGCCACATCCTTGATATCAAACCAGGGAGGATAAAAGTAAACTTGTTGTCTTGGAGGCTTAGGCTAGTAAGGACTACGATCCTGCTAAGTTTGAGATGATTTTGACAACTATTTAACATAGTTGCTGTGCAACTGCCAAATCTGGCCCAGAAGCTAAATCATTAAGTAACACTCACTAGGAGTGTTGGATTAGGCTGAAACTAGGCAAAGCTTGATGACTTGGGCATATATTGATGCTGTAAAAATTTAATATCAAATGGACGTGCCAAAATGGTACTTCCTTCACAGCTATTATTTCTGCCCAGAAACTTGAGAAAAATCCTCAGGGCAAATGGCTAGATGAAATGAGCCAAAATCTTGTGGAGATAGGTTATATGAATAGCAGAAGGCTTGGGAAAATTTTCAGCCACATTGGAGCAAGATAAAATATACTTGCTTCACAAACTAAAAATTTGGACAGAAACAAGGAATTGATCCTGGGGCTCATATGGATCAATGGAATGAGATGAACCTTGGAGGAGTGTGATTATATGATCACTAGAGATTGCTAGAAAAGTTTAAGCTCATTTTGATCATCCATGAAGGTACTTCCTTCACAAACAAGCAATCTGAACAGAAACTTTGAAAATTGCCAAGGAGGATTGGATTGATGAATTGAGCTTATCTTTGGTATCCAGAGCTGATATATTAATGTTAATCACCCCTGCAAAATTTTAGCTCAAATGGATCAAGGGTTCAAGCACTTCCTTTGCAAAAAAATTTAGAAAGGGCGGAAAGTTGCATTGGACCGTGTGCTCAAATTATGACCCTGAAACATGGGTTTGGATGGAAATGGTGAAGATATAACAAGTACAAGCTCCACAAATTATTTGGGAATTTTCCTTGCTATAAAAATGGTAGCTCCTTTGGAAAATTGCAGAAATGCAATATTGGCTTAAAATAGGAAAAGGCAATTTCCCTCATTTAAATGTGGTCAATATTTTTGCCAGAGCTAGGATTAGACATAAATATCATCTCCACAAGTTTTCATGAATTTAGGAGATGACTAGCTATGCCTTTGGATTTTATTCCTCAGAAAGACAAGAAAAGGAATAAATCACAAATGGAAAATATTGCATAAGACTTAGCAATATTTTTGCATATCCAAGATTTGAAAAGGTAGGAGGGTCTCTGGGAACAATTGGGAGGATCAACAGATCAAGGGAAATGATGGCTCCTTTGTAAGCACAAAGGAAATATTCAAATTCCAAAATTTGGAATTAGGGTTTGGATAGATTTTGATAGTCAAATGAGGTCTTGCCCACTAACAAAGACAAGAGCAAGGTTTTGAAAGGTTGAAAATGACAAGAATTGTCAGAGTCATCCAGCAAACTCAGGAGAAAATTTGGAAAAATGATTGCGAGGAAGGAATAACAGCGCAAAAAGTGATAACCCAATTTTGGGATTGTTACCCTATTGAAATCAACATACTCGGGTGTGTTACCTTTGGGCCTTTAGCCATGAAGCGTCTTCCAATTCCTTCATTTTGTGAGTCAAATGTGTCACAGGTGTTGGTTGACACAAGTGCTAGACCAGCGACACCTTCATCTTGAGTAAATTCTGAGTCGGAGTGATGGTCAGATTCGGAGCCGGATACCCATTCACCAACGTGAGCTTGATGCCTTTGTTTTGTGTAGCTCCTTGATGACTTGTACTTCCTTTCTGAATCCTTGCTTCTGCGAGAGGTTCTTCGTTCATAATGATCATCTCTACTCCTTCTCTCTCTTGGAGGTGATTCTTCTCTTCTACTTCTCCTTTTAGGTGAGTCTTCTCTTCTTTTGTAGGGAGTCGTACACTCATTGGAGTAGTGTCCGGGTCTTCCACAATTGTAGCAATTATGCTCACGACTAGAAGATCTTTTGTCATTGTAGGACCTTGACTTGGAACTTCTTTCCTTGCTTCTACTCTTGTAGAATTTGTTGAAATTCTTCACCATTAGGGTCAATTCTTCATTGAAGGCTTGTTTCTCACTTGATGATGTAGGAGCATCACACGAGGCTTTGTAAGCACCACTAGACTTGTTGTGAAGCTCTTCTTTATCCTTGAGTGACATCTCATCAGCAACAATTCTTCCAATGACTTCCGTTGGCTTGAGATCTTTGTAGTTGGGCATCATTTGGATCAATGTGCACACGGTATCTTATTTTCCATCCAAGGCACTTAGGATCTTCTTGATGATGAATCTGTCGGTCATCTCTTCACTTCCTAAGCCGGCAATCTCATTTGTAATGAGAGCAAGCCTAGAGTGCATTTCAGCGACACCTTCACCATCCTTCATTTTGAACTTGTCAAGCTGACTTTGAAGCACATCCAATTTGGATTCCTTGGCCAGTCGGTACCTTCGTGCATATCAATCAAAGTATCCCAAATTTCCTTTGCATTCTCAAGATGGATGATTTTGTTGAATTCTTCGGGGCACAATCTGTTGAAGAGGATATCGCAAGCTTGAGCATTGTATTGCAGCATCTTCAACTCTTTCGCGGTAGCTTCACGGTTCGGTTCTCTCCCATTAAATAATTCACCTTGCAAGCCAATACACACAATAGCTCAAATGGCGGGGTTATGTCCAAGAATATGCATTTTCATCTTATGCTTCCAACTAGCAAAATTAGTACCATCAAAGTAAGGACCTCTATGGTGGTAATTTCCCTCGCTAGACGCCATACTCTCCTAGGTTGTGAAACCAAGGCTATGATCACCAAAGTTATGGAAATCAAGGCAAATGGAGACCAAAGCTCTGATACCACTTGTAGGATCGAAAGTATGTCTAGAGGGGGTGATTAGACTACTTGACCAAATAAAAATCTAGCCTTTTCCCAATTTTAAGTCTTGCATATTTTAGCAACTTATCACAAGTCAAGTAATCAATCTACACATGAAAATCTAAGAGTATAGCAGCGGAATGTAAATCATTGCATATGAAGGTAAAGGGGAGGAGTTTGGAGGGAGCAAACACAATGTAGACATGGAGATTTTTGGCGTGGTTCCGATAAGTGGTGCTATCGTACATCCACGTTGATGGAGACTTCAACCCACGAAGGGTAACGGTTGCGCGAGTCCACGGAGAGCTCCACCCTCGAAGGATCCACGAAGAAGCAAATTTGTCTATCCCACCATGGCCGTCGCCCACGAAGGACTTGCCTCACTTGGGTAGATCTTCACGAAGTAGGGGATCTCTTTTCCCTTACAAACTCCTTGTTTCAACTCCACAATCTTGACGGAGGCTCCCAAGTGACACCTAACCAATCTAGGAGACACCACTCTCCAAAAGGTAATAGATGGTGTGTTGATGATGAACTCCTTGCTCTTGTGCTTCAAATGATAGTCTCCCCAACACTCAACTCTCTCTCACATATTTGGATTTGGTGGAAGATGATTTGAGTGGAAAGCAACTTGGGGAAGGCTAGAGATCAAGATTCTTGTGGTTGGATTGGAATATCTTGGTCACAAAACATGAGTAGGTGGTTCTCTCTCAGAAAATGAATGCTGGAAGTGTAGGCACATTCTGATGGCTCTCTCCATGAAAGGAGGAAGGGTGGAGGGGTATAGATAGCCTCCACAAAAAATCTAATCGTTACACACAATTTACCAAACTCGGTGGGACCGAATCGAGAAACACGGTCAGACCGATTTAGTACAAAATGTGAACGTTAGGATTTTTGGTGGGACCGGCATGTCAACTCGGTGGGACCGATTTCATTAGGGTTAGGGCATAACATAATCTCGGTGAGACAGATCACCTAACTCGGTGAGACCGATTTCTGTAATAGGCAAATAGAGAGTTGGTCAGGCAAACTCGATGGGACCGATCGCTCATTTCGGTGAGACCGAAACGTTACGAAAAGGAAACAGAGAGTTTGCATTGCGAACTCGGTGGGACCGATCGCTCGTCTCGGTTAGACTGAAACATTACGAAGGGGAACAGAGAGTTTGCAATCCCACCTTGGTGAGACCGAACTGATTAGGGTTTCTGGCTATGGCTATGTCAAATGAACTAAGTGGCGCCGGATAGATCAAATCGGTGGGGCCGAGTTTGAATTTTGGTTTGGGACATATGCGGATATGAGAAAGTGGTTGAGGGCTTTTGGAGCATATCACTAAGCATTTTGAGTAAGCAAGCCATTAAGCAATACCTCATCCCCTTTTAATAGTATTGGCTTTTCCTATGGACTCAATGTGATCTTGGATCACTAAACTGAAAATGTAGAGTCTTGAGCTTGAGCCAATATGTGTCCTTAGCATTTTGAGGGGTCCACATCTCTAGTTCATGCCATGCCAATCATTGAACTTTCTGAAATGATCATCTTGAAAGAGTATTAGTTCAATGAGCTATATGTTGTTAAGAATTACCTAAACCACCCAGGGATTAGTTGCACTTTCAGTGTTGGTGTTCATACCTTGCTGAGGCTGCTTGGTCGTGGGTGTGCTCCTGGCCGCCTCCAGACGAAGCAGACTCTTCGCCACAACAGGACCCAACTCTTGCAATGGCCAAGTCGCCGCGGGGTCTCGTCGTCATCTCCCCCTTGTGCTACCGGAGGAGCCAAATTCTCGTGGCCCGGTTTGACACTGGCCATGGAAACCTGGAAGACGTCAGGGGGGTCAGTCGGCTATGGAATAATTCTTCCTTCGGCTTCACTATCGTCGCCTTCCCACGTCCACCTTCTGGCCGCTGATGGTGTACAGTATGGCGCCCGGGGTTACGTCGGCTTGCAAAGACATGTCTACGACGTGAGAAAACCGAAAGGCAACGAAAACGGGAGATTATACATATATTGAAGAGGGCCGGTGTGACAGGTACCGTGAGGACGTCGAGCTCAGCCAAAGACGAAGCCCCGCCGAGCACGCCAGAGATGGAGGACGGGCTGCTATGAGCAGGTGCAGGAGCAGGTGCGGTTGCGTGAGAAGGTGCTCGTGCAACGCTAAACGAGCTGCTCCCGAAGAAGTTGGAAAGGGGAAAGTGCGCTGCCTCTTTACTTGGATTTTGCTTGCTCCAACTAACGATAGCCGGAATCAAGACACTTACGAAGCTGCCATTTCCTCTCTTGCGGCAGCTACCACTACTTTGACTGTCTCAGCTGATTTCTTATCAACCACAATCTCAACCTTCTTGTCGATGTTTTCTTCGTTTAACTTCCGTCTTTCCTTTCTCTCCTCGGTGGTCTCACGGTAGTACTTCTTCCACATGGCGCCATCTCTGATGTCGAGCACGCGTCCATAGGACGGCGGAGTGTCCACCGGGAGTCCTTTCAATATGTTCAAGGCCAGGTTGAATGGGGTGTCCCACTAGGGCCTCGCCAATGCCTCAAAAGGCGAGTCGCATTCGACCGCAATCCTATGCTGCTCTATCTGCAAAAGGAGCGTGGATCATTTACAAATGTGACTAAACATGCAGTCCAATTGATCAGAAGCTAAAATTAGGGGCTAAATTAGTGATTACCAGCAGTCTCATGAACTCCTTCATGACCATGTTTGTATCGAAAACCTTGTTGACTCGGTCCCAACGGTACCGGGCCCTGATGATGTCACGGTCCTGCGGGACGATGAACTCCGCCAAGGGGTCTGGGATCCCCAGACTTCCGTGTTTCGCGTCCTCCTTGGCCCATATGGGCCTCTTCCCTGTGTAACCACGGCTTCCGAGGTGGTGGCACCCCATGTTCCTCTCTTGAAGCCCCTTCATGTACTCTGACTTTTCTTTGGCATCTTCGACAACGCAGGCCTTCTTGAATATTTCAAACTGCTCTTCCGTAATTGTCGGATTATCCTTTACAATCTCGGAGTATGGTCCTCTTTGACGATTATCCGATGTTTCACCCTTACTTTACAGGCAGACAACGCGCTGCTAAACTTTCCCATGGCGCGTTTGTTTATTTTCTTCATTGTCCGGTCTTGCCACGGTTGAGTATATTTTATTTCATCCCGACCCCGGAACAAGAATAACGGGTGCATCTTCCTTAGGAGGGAGTGCTCCATATTTGGTATCTTATTTAATATATCATTGTTGATGGTGGCGGTTGCCCATAGGATGTAGCCTACTTGATTGCCGTAGCACGCGTGCACTTCCGCAGGCTCTTTTGGCTCAAAATTGCCGGAGTCCAGACAACCACTCTAGTAGTGTTGAGCTGATTTGGGCGCCGTATCCTCTTTGGTTTCGGTTCTATACCGGCATCGCCAGTCTCGGTGTCGGCCTCAGTCTCAGTGCTGGTCTCGATGTCGGTCTCAGTCTCGGATGTGACAGGTGGGCCCTGGAACAACCGTTGCTCCTCGAGAAGGTTCAAATAGGCGCATGTCGCCTCGTAGACGTTGCAATCACCAGAAACCTGTCCGTCATCATCGTTGCTAGCCATGTTTCCTATGATTAAATCTAGCCAATTAATTCTAGACCTAATAAAATGAATAATGACATAAAAAGGCCTATGTTTTGCAGGAATGTTGATTCATTCCCGTTGTGGCAAATCCCGGGCACTCGATATGTCCTAGTTTGTAGCACAAGTCATGCCGAAATTCACGAAAAATTTCCGCATGACCTTTGCTACAAAGTGGACAAATCGAGCGCCTGAAATTTACCGGAACGTAAATGAATCAACATTTCGGCAAAACATGGGCCACTCAGAATCATTCCTTGCAAACAACAAAAGGCCACTTGGGCACAATCGAACCACTTCAATGTTGCATATAACAGGACCACTTAAGAACCTGTACGTGAGCAACTAATAAAAAATATGTTCTAATAAAAATTATGAACCCTAGAACTCAATTCAAATTATGTCCTAAATTTCTGTCATAATAAAAAATCAGTAAAAATTTAGAACCTACTGGACTTAGAGCACTAATAGAAATTTATACTTTCATATTGAATTTTTTCTCTAATCTAAGCCCTACTGCCCTAATTAACATCTAATTCAAAAACTAAGTTAGAAGAAAATTCATTTAACTACTAATAGAACAATACAGTTAACTTAGGTGCTCTATAATGATAAAATGAAAAAAAAAATCAGTTAACTACTAATTTCATTCATTTAGGTCATTCATTTAACTTCACCTAATTAACCTACTGTACCACTACTACTAGCAGCACTACTAACCTAATTAACCTAGTAAAACCCTACTTCCCTAACTAAAAACATCTAATTAACATCTAGTAGTACCACTACTGCCTTAACCTAATTAACATCTACTAGTACCTCTATATATACTACTAGTAGCACTACTCCAACATTTTCTTCATTTTGTTCTTTAAAAAAACATCTATGAAAACAAAAACCATAATTAAACCCTACTGCACTAACTAAATTTTTGCTCTAACCCTACTTCCCTAACTAAATTTTTTCTCTAAACTAAATTTTTGTTCTAACCTAGCCAACCTAGTTTACCTAGCTAGTTAACCTAATGAACCAAATTAACCTAGCTAGTTAACTTAGTTACTTAATCTAGCTAGTTAACCTACTTAACCTAGCTAATTCCTGGGGTTCATAACTAAATTCACCTAAGTAAATTAACCTAGAGAGGAGGGGTGGGGGCTTACAGAGAGGGTGCTCGGGGGAACGGTTGGGGGGAGGTGGTCGGGGGAGACGGTGGCGTGGAGGGCATCGAGGGTGGCTCCGGTGGTGTCTACGGCGGCTCCGGTGACAACGAGGGAGGCAGGGGCATCGAGGGAGGCGGGGGCGGCGAGGAGAATATGAGGGTGGCTCTAGGGGCTTCGATGGCGCTGGCCTCGATGGTGCAACGGCTGGCAACTTGATGGCGGCTCGGTGATGTGACGGAGGCAGGGGCGGCGAGGGAGAGGTTAGGAGACGCGAGAAGAATGGGGAATTGGGGGAAGGAGGGACGCCCGCACAGGGCAAGTCAAAGTTAGTGGTAGCGCTTTTGCCCAACAAGCGTTATAGCTACTTAGCTATAGCGCTTTTGGCGGAACGCGCTACTGCTACACATAAGTTAGCTATAGTGCATGTTCTGAAAACATGCTACAGCTAAACTAGCTATAGTGCTTTTGTGAAAATAGGCTACTGCTATCGCTTTCATTTTTATTTTTATTTATTTTTCCTTTCATTTTTCCTTTCATTTTTTATTTTCATTTCCTTTTCTTAGTTGCAGCATTGTCGCCTTAAAATGCGTTGCTACTATTTTGTTAGCAGTAGCACGGTCCGTAGATGGGCGCTACTACTATACCAAGCCTGGCGGCAACGGTGTAACAGTTATAGGAGTAGCGGGCTTTTTCACACCGCACTATTGTTAGATAGTAGTAGCGCCTTGTTTCAACAAGAGCTACTAATTAATAAGCCTTTGTGTATAAGCTTTTCCCTAGTAGTGAAAGTCCAAGTGGTGGAAGGAAATATTGGTCACAAGGGCCAATAAGAAAGTAGCGCCCCCCTTGCCATATAGGGGGTGCGAATTGGACTAGGTGTCGGGGATGTACCCCGCGTTATAAACCGCCGGATGTATGACCCGGCTGGAGTTTGGCGATTCACTGGCGACCCGCTTGGACCTGGCGGTTTACGATTCATTGGTAATCCGGCAGGCGGGTCAGAGGAGCGACAAGACCCGGTGGCCCAACGGGCGGTTCATGAAAGGCCGGCTCATGTTATGGTGGGCCGGTTTAAGAGGAAGACATAAGGAATATTCTCCTACAAAGTAAGCCAGACTAGGACTCCACTTGTAATAGAGTAGTCCTAATCCAACTAGGACTAGTCATGTAAACCGCCCCTTCAACATATATAAGGAGGGGCAGGGCTCCCCAAAGAGGACGGTAAAAAGAAACAATCCCTAGGGCTAGACACAAAGAGCCGGTTTATCGACGACTCCCTCGTGATGATAATGAGACTAGCCACAAACAGCATGTAGGGTTACTACCGGATGATGTTTCCCGGGGCCCGAAGCTGTCTAAATCCTTGTCTTGTGTTGTGTCTCTCGATTCCGCTCAACCCCTCTCAAGCTACCACATAGATGCGTTAGCCTCACGACTAAGTCATCACACTAGGACATCTGTCGTGACAATTCCACGACAGTTGGCGCCCACCGTGGGGCCTGTGCACGGTGGTGTTGAGTTCTTGGAGGGATCTCTCCGAGGATTGAGAATTTCGCAATTTTCTGGATGAAGAAGAGTCATCGGGGAAAGATTTACATTGTTTCTTTTGCAAGCAGTCACGTCTACAACCCGCATGAGTTTGGAAATAAAGGGAAATTTATGGTTGCGTTTTTTGGCCGTCGCCGCAAGAACCTTGGCAATCCGCCGAGTCCGAGTATTTTTTGTGCTCATTAGATCCATTGACAGGATCAATCCACCGAGGCCGCTTCACGCCTTGATGTCTGCTTCAAGTTCCGAGGCGACTCTGGCCCCTGCCTTAACCCGGCCTGGGCCAAAACCTGCACTTACTGAAGGGACCACCTGCTCTGTCTTTCCCCCGAGACAAGCATCTGTGGGATTCGATTCTAGCAATGACGTGGTCTAAGACCGAATCGATCAATTAATGCCGCAATCACACGCGACATAGAAATCCAGCGGAGATTACTCTAGCTTTGCAAGGAAATTCAAGAAGAAAAAAGACCACGACTCGGACTCCTACATCGCCGCTGTTGTGGGTTCGCCTTGAACGGCCGATCTGAGGGCCGCCTCCACCTCGTCTTAAACAGGCTAGCCTGCTACCTCGACGGCCTGGCTATTGAGCCCGCGTCCAAGCTACCGCCGCGCTTTGAGCCGGCGGAACAACCCGCCCTGCTGCTGGGCCTCGCCTTGCTCTGCACCAAGCCGGAGTGACCAAGCCGCTGTTTCTCTTCCGTGGTCGGCTCTCCCTCTTTTGCTGGTCCACCTGCGGCGTCGTGCTCCTTTCTACAGCCGTATCCGCATCGCTTCTACGGCTGTGGCCGGTTCTTCGATGTACTCCGCTACGGGAGAACTGCCCCGCCTTGGAGCTGCTCCCGTGCCACGGCCTCGCCCCGCTCTCCACCCGCAGGGGCCTTGCCCGTGCTCCGCCGTGGCCGACTCCGCGCTGTCGCTTCACCTTCTGCCCCGACTGCGCCCGATCACTGCTGCTCCGGGCCAGGCTCCGCCCCGTGCCCCATGCGTTGCCTCGCGCCTCCAAGCGCCCACGGCGAGCCGCCTCCATCGCCGCGGGACGCCTCCATCGCCGCGGGCCGCCTCCACTGTGACCCGGTGACCTCAACTCTACTGAGCTAACTCGCTGCCGCTGCTCTTACCGCCTCCGCCGAGGCCCTGCCCGCACGTGCCTCCAGGGTGGCAGGTTTGAGTCGCCCGAGCCAGACCAGTTTTCATCGCCGCCTTGCCTCCTCTGCTCCTATTCCGCTCGGGCTTCCTGCTACAGTGCTGCCCTATGCACACGCGGATGCCTAGGCCCCGGCACCCATCGCGCCCACTTGCTACTGCTGCTCCCTGCGCGCCGGCTCACCACAGCTACGAGATGATGCCGTCCCCGCGCGCCTTCACCGATTTGAGAGTCACCGGCAGGTTGCCCCGGCCTCAAGTTGCCTCCGCTGTCAGGCTTCAGTGTATTTTCTTCAGGTTCAGCAACATCTGCACGTACAGCGGTCAACTGCATATGAAACCAAGGTATTACTTCATGTACTGTTGATTTTCTCAAGCCGCGGCAGCCATCTTCTGAAGTTAATATAGATTTAATGACATGGCAATGTGTACAGTCTGCAATACTGACCATAAGATCTGTAGCTGCTGCTAGTAGAGAGCAAGCATTTTGTGATTACGCGGCCATGGCGATTGAAGAAACTGATTTTGAAGATATGATTCAGTAGGAAAGGATTGGATCAGCTGCTGATTTGGAACGGGCGGTCTGAGTGGTGTTGCTATTTTTGCTGTCAAAATTGTGAGATCTGCTGAGGAGTTCACACGTGAGCCGATGGTCTTAAGGCTGAGTCAATCTTCCTAACAAGAAAATCCCATCCAAAGCAAAGTACTAGCAAGACTAATGCCAATTGATGAACGGGGAAAATATGCATGTAATATTGCACGTCAAGACATTTGTGCCCGGAGCAGAGGTAAGAAAAAGTTTTGTGGATTCGCCGAACAAAACAATCAGGTCAATTGACTCATGGCCAAGATCCGGTCCTCGTGCGCCGGCATCGGAGGCGACGTATACATCTGCACCGCCCGTGTCGGGTGTTTAAAGACCCAGAGAATAACCCGGAGGGTTTCTGCTTGAACCGCCGGGACCATATTGAGTCGCCGACCTGCCTAAACCGCCTCTGTCGCGATGAACCATCATCCGTTGTCCAAACAAAAAACACCAGGTGATATCCGTCCGGTTTGTTTTCATAGTACATATTAATTTTTGTGCGGACAATTACTTTGGCATGTGATATTTTTTGACGCAGGACAATTGTTCATTACAAATGAGGCGTTATATTACGGGCATGGAGCACGCGCTAGCAACGTTCTGCACAGGCGTTTCGTCCATGTCATACCACCCGGTGAATGAACATGCGCAAGTCGCCGTCCCTGTGGCCCGGTTTACATCAGCTTGTCGGGACCGCGCCCGCAATTAACTCGCCCGTCCATGCCGGTTTAAGACACCGGTGCCGATTTTCCCCGTCTGCACCGGCTTACAATGCCGCGGCCGACTCATTTGTCCGAGTTGTCTCTGATGCCGCGGTCGTCTTTGCTGTCCGTCTCTTGCAGCCTGGTCTACATCAACATACCGGGCTGCACCTGTCTGCATGAGCTGTTTGAGCAAGTCACAACTTGGGTAGCCCGGTTTTCTTTCAACAAATTGGAGGTAAATTATCATATACTATCAACCACCGTCTGCATTGGATGGCTCAATGGACAGGTACACAAGTCGCCGCCACAACAGTTTGGTTAAACTTCAAGGAGCCAGTTGGAAGGAACCATTGGCCGAGTTGCTGACATGGCTCATACGGGATCATTTATAACCCGTCGTAGTCACTTCAACCTTCTATGGAGTCACATCGTGCTATCAACACCAATGATATACAAGTTATGCCGGTTTATATCACGGTCAAATATGGAGAGTCTCAATCCAACTCCTCGAGTGACCTTTGAGACTCGGGGGCTACGATGACATGACTCAGCAAATCTCGCCAGTTTCAGCAAATTTAAGAACCCTGGGACGATGGAGGGAAAGATAACCCTGTCCCGGAGGCTACTGTTATATTGACGAAAATTTAAAGGCTGTCAGAAAATTTTTGGCTTAGAAAGTATATGACAGTTACAAAATCCCGGCTCAATGAAGAAGTTCCGGGTCATCAGAAAGGATTTCGGTTTAAAATCCAGCTCAAGGGAAGTCGGTCTCACTGAAGCTCTCAAATATCCTGTTTACAATCCGGTTCAAGGGAAATTTGTTCTCCCACAAAGCTCTGAAGCTCTCAAATCCGGTTTAAAAATGTCCAGTTCAAAAAGGAACTAACTTCTCGCAAGTTCGAGTTTAAAGGCCGTCAGCAAATTTCCGGCTGAAAATGAAGATTCCGATTTAAAATCCGGTTCAAGGGAAAGATGTCTCCCACAAAGCTTTAAAGCTCTCAATATCCGGTTCAAAATCCTGGTTCAAGAAGAATTTATCTCTTGCAAAAAAGTTGAAGGTTGCCGAAGAGGACCTGCTGCCATGATGCGCGGTTCAAACATGGGTATCCTGCCTTATTGGCTTATCGTGTTATTGATCACATGGAGGCTTCTGTTTATAAGCAGAGTTCTGTTTACCCATTGATCCGGCTTATAAAGCCATACATAAAAATCACTTGGGGGCTTGGTCGTATTCGAACCATAGCTACACCTCTTGATCGGCTCAAGGCCAAAAGGAAATTACTTAGGGGCCAAAGAGAGTGTTGCAAAAGCGCAACCCAAACATAGGCACCCACTGAGCACAGCTCAAAATATTGCTTGGGGATTCTTTGCTATCGCAATGAACAAAGAATCTACACTTGTAATAGGCTATCAAGCCACGGCTTAGAAGCCTCGTGTATACAACTAAAACCCCGGGTTAGCCTGCCTTTTTTAAGTAAGTCACTCCGTCCAGGTAAACCTGGTATGACCCGCCGAACTTTGACAAGTCAATCTCATAAGACCCTGAACTTTTCAAAGTTAAAATGATGATTGGTTAAAGATTGAGGTCCATCTTAAAAGGCTTTGTAAAATGGTTTAACTCAGTGGCCTGGCAGCCCATGAAAAGCCTCGAATTTCAGGCCTGGCAGCCCGTGAAAAGCCTCGACTGCAAGTTTTCATATGGTTTTATTTGCCAAGTTTTTTCCTCCTTTGATGAGATTTATGATGTTTTTGTTAAACCGGCGTTCATTAACCCGGTTCAGTTTTCAACTACAAAGTTGTCACTACATGATCACTTATAATTCGGATTTTATTAACTTTGGCCTGGTTTTACTATAAGTCGCCAAGATATATATATATATATATATATATATATATATATATATATATATATATATATATATATATATGGATAGTCCGGTATTTATCACAACCCGGTATGGTTTTATCATAAACCGGCACAATATGGGAGGAGTTATCAGTACTCAAGATTTGGGTTATCACCCTTACTACAAAAAGTTGGTAAACCAATGATGTGATTCAATGTCACAGGTATGATATATTTCATATTTGATTATTCTTAAGTGCAGCCTTGGTTATAAACCCGGGTTATATGTTCTGCATTATGACCCGTCCGGCGGTAAACCGCCAGGACACTTTAAACTTGTTGTATGCAGAAACAGGTTGAATAAAGCATGATTATTAATCACCGGCGTTTATTAACCTGGCCTGGTTTTCGACTATAAGTCACCAGTATGATGATAAATTATCAATTGTTTATTAACCCGGACTGGCTTGGGATTATAAGTCGCCAGTATATATTTGGATTGCGCCATTGGAATCATGCGCTCATAAATCATTGGATTATATTATTCAAATCTTCAAATAGCCAACATGGCTGGATTTTATTATGGTTATCAGTAACCAGTATTATGATTAAGGTTTTCAAAGTCACTTTAGCGCAATGGAAATTATATTATCAATGGATATGATTTATTCTACAATTAAAGGAATAGTCCCGAGTCGCTACAGGCTTACGACCCAGCACTTGGGGGCTACATTATTCACGTTGAGATTTCATCAAATATGCATGTCTCATGTCGCTGCAAGCATGCACCATGACACTTGGGGGCTAATGCAAAGTCATTTTTTGCTCACCTTGTTGAAGACCCGACTCATCACATTGTAATGAGCCGGCCCTTGGGGGCTACCAATTGCTCCTGTCAAGAATTCAAGGTACACAAGTCTTAATCCATAATATTGAAGGATCCACTGCTTAGTTGGTAAAGCACAAAGCTCTTAACCTTGTGGACGTGGGTTCAAGCCCCATGATGGGGGTTATATCATATGTTCTTTTCAAAGAAGTATATACAAAGTCCCAGCTCAATATTATCTTACTGACCGGCCCTTGGGGGCTACACGTTGCTGTTCAAATCTACATGATCATATTTATAAAGTACCTGCTCATTATTGCATAATGACCTGGCCCTTGGGGGCTACACTGGTTGAAGTTTTTTGAGCATCAGGCAATTACAAGTCCCAAAGTTCTTGCAAGCATGACAACCCGACACTTGGGGCTACATAATATGGAATATTCAGTTGTGACTAGTGACCGAGATGAACAATCTGGATTTCTTCAAGGTTGCAACATTTATATTGAAACAAGTCTTAAGCTATCACTATGTTCTCCTCTTAAGACTTGGGGGCTACAGGTAATATGCATATAAAGGAGGAACATCTTCAAATTCTCAATTTTGGGCAAATCAGGAAGATTAATTGTGTGACCCGGCGTTGGCAACAATCATAACCCGGCATCTATAAACGATCATGATCTGGGATCATCAGTTTCTATAACGGCAATTTTGGCAATGATAAACCGGCAAGTTCTACATCTTCAAACCTGCGGATATCAGTTGAATATTTGAAGAACAATATTTTTGACAAATCAGGGCATTGAAGGCCGATTCAAATGGATTCTTTATTTACAAAATATCTTCTGCAAGCAAATTGATTATGAAGCTGGTCTATTGACTCGGATTTTTCAGAAGGAAGAAATAACAAGGATTTAAGGATGATCAGATGCCGGCTTACAAAGAATATTTAACCCGGAGCACAACCTGTCAAATTCGTTCTTGTGTTTATGTTGCAGGATCAGTTTAACATGGATAAATCCAAATTAAACTGGGGGCTAATGTCGGGGATGTACCCTGCAGTATAAACCACCGGATGTATGACCCAGCTAGAGCTTGGCGATTCACTGGCGGCCCGCTTGGACCTAGCGGTTTATGATTCATTGGTAAGCTGGCAGGCAGGTTAGAGGAGCAACAAGACCCGGTGGCCCAACGGGCGGTTCATGAAAGGCCGGCTCATGTTATGGTGGGTTGGTTTAAGAGGAAGACATAAGGAATATTCTCCTACAAAGGAAGCCAGACTAGGACTCCACTTGTAATAGAGTAGCACTACAGGAAACAGGTAATTTGCCGTTTGTGGATCACAGACGGCAAAGACCTAATTCCAGACGGCAAAGACTTTGCCGTCAGGAAGCAGACGGCAAAGTCAGACGGCAAAGATAAGTCGGCAAAGAATACTTTGCCGTCTGCTGTTTGTCGGGATGACGACAAAGAGTTTGCCGTCGGTCAATAGGGTTTGCCGTCAGCGGACTAGCCATACGGCAAAAATATGCCAACAGATGGAGCAGACGCGCTGACGAACGGCGTCAAGTACTTTGCCGTCAGCTAGTCTATGTCTTTGCCGTCATCCTCATATACCCAGATGGCAAAGCTAATATTTTTATTTAATAAAATGAATCAACAGTACAGGTGCAGGGGCTGTAGATGGCCGAAGGCGTAGGGAAAATCTTTCATAGCGATGACAAAAGAATGGATTTTTACATGACAGAAGTACTCTACTTACATAGTCCTATATATCATCATCACAGTATTTACACGATATAATGTTCTCCATTTACAAGACGAGCGGACGAATGAAACATCATGAAAAAACTATTACAAAATGGATGAACTGGCCCTTGCCAGCATAGATCCGAGAGCGGGCCTCGAGCTCGAGGAGGCGAACGATGGTCTTCGGGAGGATTTGACCATGGCGCCATGGAGCCCTGGATCGGGAGGAGGTGTGGGGTCACGGACCGGGAGGAGGAGGATCCCTTTGCTGCCTCCAACTTAGGCAGCGGCGAGGCGGGGTCGACCAGGTGGGAGGTTGTGCGGCAGAGGAGCTCCGGCGAGCTGTTGTCAAAGCAACGGCGCCGCCGTGTCAAAGGGCGGCGGCGGTTGACAAGCAGGGAAGGAGCAGTGGGGTTGCGGGCGGGGAGGAGGATCCCGCGTCGGCGAGGCGGGGTCGACCAACGGCGGTCGGCGAGCAGGGAAGGAGGAGGACGCGCCGGGTCGCGAGCGGGAAGGAGGAGGAGGACCCAGCGGCGGCCTCCGGCTCAGGCAACGGCGAGGTGGGGTCGAGCGGCGGGGGCTGGCAAGCAGGGGAGGAGGAGGAGGATCCCGCTCCATCCTCGGCTTAGGCGACGGCGAGGCGGGATCGACCGCGGCGGTTGACGAGCAGTGGACGAGGAGGAGGCATGGACCGGGCGTGGGGTGTGCGGCAGAGAAGAAAGGGATCGAGACAGAGACGGGGTCGGCGTGGGAGAGATCATGGTGGGCCTTGGGGATAAGGTAGAGAGATTGTGATGGGATGGGTGGGTGGGGCGCGCTTGGTGAGAGACACGGGCGGGTGCGGGCGGTGCAGATCACGCCATGTCATCGATCCGTAGGATCGATTCGCGTGCTGTCCTTTCTCTTTGCCGTCTACGATTTTTTTTACAGACGGCAAAGAGCTCTCTTTGCCGTCTGTAAAAAAATCACAGACGGCAAAGACTTCTTGCCTTCTGTAAAAAAAATCGCAGACGGCAAAGAGTCTTTGCCGTTTATAATTTTTTTACGGACGGCAAAGAGCTTTCTTTGCCGTCTATAAAAAAAATCACAAGCGGCAAAGATTCTTTGCCTTCTGTGGTTTTTATAAAGACGGCGAAGTATGGATTTGTCGTCAGTTGTTCTTTGCCGTCAGCCGTTGTCGGCAAAATTAGTCTTTTTCGTCTGGCCCGACGAAATGCTGACGGCAAAGAACAGTACTGACAGCAAATCTCCTGTTTCCCGTAGTGTAGTCCTAATCCAACTAGGACTAGTCATGTAAACCGCCCCTTCAACATATATAAGGAGGGGCAGGGCTCCCCAAAGAGGACAGCAAGAAGAAACAATCCCTAGGGCTAGACACAAAGAGCCGGTTTACCGACGACTCCCTCGTGATGATAATGAGACCTAGCCACAAACAGCATGTAGGGTTGTTACCGGATGATGTTTCCTGGGGCCCGAAGCTATCTAAATCCTTGTCTTGTGTTGTGTCTCTCGATTTCGCTCAACCCCTCTCAAGCTACCACATAGATGTGTTGGCCTCACGACTAAGTCCTCACACTAGGACATCTGTCGTGACAATTCCACGACACTAGGGGAGGAGTAGACTCCTCCCCTTGGCCGGCGCCCCAAGGAGGGACTTTCCCTCCTTGGTGGCTGCCCCCTCCTCCTCCTCTAACCAATATATACTAGGGTTTATTGCTCTAGTGAATACACAAGTTTTGGAGCCTCTTCTAGTTCTTTCAGTTCTAGTTCTAGTTGGTCCTAGTTGACTAATTAGAGCTAGGCTAATCCTCTTGTCCTCACAATTAGAAGCCCGATATGGTTCTAATATCCTCCCTCTAATTCTTCGGCAATGATTAGCTCTGGACGGCAAAGCGCCGCCGAATCGTGAAGGCTGCAAGCTTGCAACCAAGTAGAGAGGTCGTGCTTTCGGTCTTCGGTTCGAGGGACCGTTCATGGGCGGTTCGCGGGATCGTTCATCGATGGTTCGAGGGACTCCAAGTACGATCTACACGGACACGTTCATCTTTCGCTGAAACTCGGTGACGGTAACGATCATGATCCAAACCAGTTATGAATCTTCATATTGATCTTGGGTGTACGTAGGTGCGATTTTTTTTTGTTTTCTACTATGTTTCCCAACATCGGTCGTCCCCATAATCCGCAAGTGCTGGAATTTATTATGTACTGATGTGCTCTCATGTCCTTAGTTAGGATGAAGCGCTTCGACAAGTGCGAAAGGAACATCCGGATTTTCGCCAAAACTTGCGTATTCAATAGCATTTTCCATGACCCCTCATCATTGTTTGTACTTGAGGATCCGGTCGTACCATCAAGCCATGCCTCCCGTCTCTACCTAGTGGACGAGCATCCTATATGTCGAGCACACGAAAAATATTCCATTCCTTTCAAAGTTCCTTCCTCGAAGTCTGCCAATTCTACATAAACTGGGAGTGGTGGGTAACCAAGCACCCATATGCCTTAGCATTTCATCATGGGGTAGCCAGTTATCATCCCAAGTGTTTGTTGTTTAGTTGTTTCCAATCCGCCTGATCAATGCTTGATTCAACACATCTCTACCTTCCAAGATAGTCCTCCAAATTTGACAATGGTGACTTCTAAGATTTGCATGCAATATGGATGAGTCTGGACAATAGATGCTTTTCAACAAAATGAGCGCTTAGAGATTCAGGTTGCTATAGAACGTGCCATGCTTTTCTCGCTAACATGGCTACGTTAAAATGCTCAAAGTCTTTCAAACCTAGACCCCACATCCATTTTGGTTGTGTCATCACTTTCCACAAGACCCAATGTGACTTGCGGTGGCCATCTTTGCTTCCCCACCAAAACTTTCAGACTAGCATGTTTAACTGTTCACATAGCCCTCTTGGAAGTTTGAAGCAAGACATGGAAAAAACTGGCCCTACTTGGGCCACCGCTTTTACAAGCACTTCATTACCTGCAGCTAACATGGTATTTGCTATATATATCCATCCTTGGATCTTATTTCACAACCGGTCCTTCAAATATTTAAAGGCACATTTTTTATGAACCAATATCAGACGGGAGGCCCAAGTATTTCTCCATGAGAGTCTCATTTGGGACATTGAGCAATCCCTCAATCTCATTCCTAATAGCTTCTGGAACACCCTTACTGAAGAATATCGATGATTTGTCACAATTTATTCGCTAACCAGTGGCCTAACAGTAAATATCCATCACTTGGTTCATCTCAATGGCTCCCACACTGTTTGCCATGAAGAACGACACGCTGTCATCTACGTATAACAAATGGTTTACAGTGGAGCCGAGGATGCCATCTGCAAACCATGAAGGTTTGATGACAGACTTTTGGATTTGAAGAGGCACGAAAGACCCTCTGCTGCTAACAAGAACAGGTATGGAAAAATTGGATCCCTTATCGAGTATCTCGGGATGCTAGATAGCTAGACGTGCGTGTGCTAGCTCACTAGATGTGCGCATGTAGTCGCGCATTGGGCCTGGACTATTGCCACAAGCGCTTGACACGAGATCAGCGAGGTAGACTCGCCCTTCCTTTTTTGGGTGCCCCTATGTCTTGCTTCTAGAGAGACAAACTATTCGCTCGCGTGAAGAGACATTGTAATGGGCCAGCCCAGTAGTGTTGTTTACTCAATCGTTTTTTGTTGATTGCTTTCATTAGTTCATTTTATCACTCGTTCACTTGATTTCATTTTCCCCCTTTTCTTTTTCTTCTTAGTTTTTGGTTGTATTTTCGAAAAATATATAAAATACACATGCTTCAAACACAATACTTAAGTTGAAAAAACGTTTGTGCAGTGTTAGAAAAATGTTGGTGTAACTATAAAAAATGTTGATAGCATTTGAAAAAATGTTTCAACGATTATTTGAAAAATAATTAATACATATTCGAACGACAATCTTCAAAAACATGTGTTTTCAAACAATGTTAAGTATGTATTTAAAAAAAGTAAAACATATGTAAAATAAATGTTTCAGTTTTAAACGATTTTTTACAAATGTGTACGACACAAAGTAGACATCAAAACATGTATTTAAAAAAATAATTCATCATTGTATTTAGAAATGTTAATCATGTATAGAATTAGTTAAGCAGGTATAAAAATGTTCTTGATGTATAAAAAAATGTAGACATCAAAAGGTACATTTAAAAAGTATTAATCATGTGTTTTCAAATTGTTGAACATATATAAACATAATCTTTGATATGTATATGATAAATGTACAAGGTGTATGAAAAAATAGACAACAGAACACACATAATTCAAAAATATTAGGTTTTGGAAAATGTAAACCTTGTACTGGAAACTTGTTAAACATATATATAAAACGGTCATGATGTATATGAAAATGTTGATGATGTACCGTAGAAAAGATAGCATATATTGAGGAAAAAAGAAACCGATGAAATCGATGAAAAACAAAGGAAATGAAGAAAGCCAATAAAAACCAAAAAACACAAAGAAAACAAGTGCAAAAGAATGAAAACAATGAAAACCGAGAAGGAAACAAAGAAAAACGAAAAAAACCAAGAAAAGAAACAACGAAAAATAAAAAAAGGAAAGAAAAAAAAAAGAAAACCCATTGGAATCCAAAAAGAACTAAAGAAAAAAGAAAGAAAACCGATAAAATCAAAGAAAAACAAAAGACTAAAAAATGATGAAGAAACAAAAGGAAACAGAAAGAAAAAGAAGAAAAAACAGACGAACCAGTACTTCAACTGATTGGGCGAGCAATCTGAGCAAGCGAAGCGAGCGAGCGGCCTAAGCTAATGGGTCGTCCCTATATACGCACGATTCAGGCGAGAGGAATGCTATACTCGCTATGAGTGAGGTATAGCATTCGCGCTCCTTTTGAGGACCTCCTATTCAGCGCTGCAAGCGCCAGTTGTCGCTGTTGGCGCTCGCACGCGACGTGCAGCGGGCCGGCCCAGTAACTGGATGAAGTGCAAAACACGAAGGGAAAAAGTTAATTGGGAGTAGTTCTTCTCAAAAAAAAAACACCAATGCACTCTGATCACCGACCGGTGGTGGTGGACACGGTGGATGCGGGGGACAGAAGGAAGGGAGGTGGTGGCGGGTTTCGCTTCGAGGCTCGATGGCCTAGGGAGGATGGGTGTGAAGCGGTGATTGAGGAAGCTTGGCAAAGGGTGTGGGAGGAGGGGGAAGGTGATATAGCAGGGGCGCTACGGGGTGTGGCCAAAGATCTTACAAAGTGGAGTAGAGAGGTGGTGGGTGATCTAGACAAGAAGTTGCGGGAGGCAAAAAGGGAGCTGGAGGAGTGCATGAAGAGGGAGATATCTCCGGAGAAGGTGGCCGAGGAGGTACGGCTCCGATGCTTAGTCGATCACTTGGAGGAAGCTATGGATATAAAATGGCGGCAAAGAGCGCATGCTTGGTGGCTGAAGGAAGGAGATAGGAACACCAAATTTTTCTTCAGATATGCATCCGCCCGAAGGAGAGCTGATAGAATCCGGAGGTTGAAGCGGGAGGACGGGACAGAGGTGGCGGAGGGAGAGGGGCTTACTAACTATATTCTTTCTTATTTTCAGGAGCTTTTTACTACCAATGAAAACAATGATTTTGAAGAAGTCCTCCCGTACAGTCCCCAACAAGGTCACCAATGCCATGAATGAGAGTCTAACTGCTGAGTTCACTGAGATGGAAATAAAGGCAGCCCTAGGCCAAATCGGGGATATTAAAGCTCTGGGGCCAGATGGGATGCCGGCTGTGGTTTTTAAGAAGTATTGGCACTTTATGGGGCAGAATATTATCCACGAGGTGATGCAGGTGCTCAAGGGAGGAGAGATCCCAACGGGGTGGAATAATACCAATATAGTGCTCATCCCTAAGGTGAAGAATCCCTCCAGAGTCAAAGATCTTCATCCTATCAGTCTATGCAACGTGCTCTACAAGATCATCTCCAAAGTGCTGGCAAATAGGTTAAAACTCATACTACCTGAGATCATTTCGGAGAACCAAAGTGCATTTGTCACCGGGAGGTTGATCACGGACAATATCTTGATGGCATATGAGGTCTCACATTTCTTGATGAATAAGAGAGCCGGGAAGGACGCGTATACAGCAGTGAAAGTGGACATGAGCAGAGCGTACGACCGTGTCGAATGGTCATTCCTGCGAGCGATGATGACCAAGTTGGGGTTTGTGACGAGCTGGGTGGATCTGGTTAT
Source organism: Aegilops bicornis (assembly GCA_021605145.1). Lineage (NCBI taxonomy): Eukaryota > Viridiplantae > Streptophyta > Magnoliopsida > Poales > Poaceae > Aegilops > Aegilops bicornis. The sequence goes on along the minus strand of CM038673.1, from coordinate 129,983,021 downwards.
GAAATGTGTGACTACGCTCAAGTATCAAATCAAGGTGAATGGAGAACTATCCCATCAATTCTCTCCAACCAAGGGGCTGCGGCGAGGTGATCCCATATCACCCTACTTGTCCGTCATCTGCGCGGAGGGGCTGTCGGCGTTGTTAAAGGACTCGGAAAGGAGGGGCAAGTTCAGTGGTGTTCAAATCTGCCCAGGAGCACCCACGTTATCGCACTTATTCTTTGTTGATGACTCTGTCATGCTAATGAAGGCGAATGAGAGGGAAGCACAGGAGTTGAAGCGGATTCTGGAAGTTTATGAGGGATGCTCAGGACAAAGTGTGAACCAGGAGAAGTCGGCGGTAATGTGTAGTAAAAACATCAAGCCGGAGGACAAGGGGGTTGTCAAGCAGGTTCTGGGAATAGCAAGTGAAGCTTACAATGAAAAGTATCTCGGGCTCCCTGTCTACATTGGCCAGTCAAAAAGGAAAGCTTTTGCGTACTTGAAGGACTCCATTTGGAATCATGTGCAAGGCTGGAACGAAAGGACACTCTCAAGGTAGGGGAAGGAACTCCTGGTAAAGGGAGTGGCTCAGGCTATACCAACCTTTTCCATGTCTTGCTTCTATCTGACCCGCACGTTTTGTGATGAATTGAGTGCCATGATTGCAAGGTATTGGTGGAGCCAGCAGGACAATGAAAACAAGATCCATTGGGTCGGATGGCCGAAGCTAACGAGGTCGAAGGGGAGAGGGGGACTAGGCTTTCGGGATATCCATGATTTTAACATTGCCATGTTGGCAAGGCAGGTGTGGCGGTTGCTCCAGCACCCCGAGAGCCTATGTGCACAGCTCCTGAAGGCCAAGTACTATCCCCAGACAAGTGTGCTCGAGGCGGAACAAACAAGCAATATGTCATACGCATGGAGGAGTATCACCCATGGCATTGAACTAGTGAAGCAAGGGGTGGTGTGGCGTGTAGGGAATGGAGAGAATATCAGAATCTGGGAAGACCCATGGATCCCAAGAGCCTGGACTAGACAAGTCATCACACCGAGAGGAGGACACCTGCTCACTAAGGTTTCAGAACTCATTGATCCTCTCACCGGCAAGTGGGACGAACAACTTGTGAATGACACCTTTTGGGAGGAGGATGCCCAGCAGATCCTCAAGATGCCACTACGGGAGGGGTCGGAGGATTTCATGGCATGGCACTTTGATCCGAAGGAAGTGTTTACTGTCAAACAAGCATACAAGCTACAAAGGGCACTAAATGAAAACGAACCGGGTGGAGGTGTGGGCAACCAGGGGGAAGTGGGGAGTCTGAATGAGGGTGGTGATGAGCGATGGACAAGAATATGGAAGATGCCCTGTCCGGGGAAAATCAAGCATTTCATATGGAGATGTGCTCACAACACCATAGCCACCAAGGACATTCTTTGCAGAAGGGGGATGAATATTGAGGATCACAAATGCTTCCTCTGCAATACAAGTGCAGAGTCAGGCAAGCACCTGTTCGTCGAGTGCGACGAGGTCAAGCGGGTCTGGGAAGAATTGAACCTGGAGTGTGCACGGGCGAGGCTGGCTAACTGTGATAGCATCCACGAAACTCTAGACGTTGTGTGGCGACTCCCTGTGAAGGAACGGGTGGTGATAGTCACAATGTGGTACCAATGGTGGTCACAAAGAAATAAAGTACGGGAGGGGGAGAAGACTATGGATGCCAAGCATTTCGCTTTCAGAGTTGCATGCACGGCTGCGGAGTATGAGGGATGTTTCTACAAAGAGAACAAGCAACAACAAGAGCAGAAACCTCATTGGGTTCTGCCACCGGCAGACACATTGAAATTCAATGTGGACGGGGCTCATATACCGGGACAGCAGCATGGTGCATGGGGCGTTGTTGTGAGAGACAGCACTGGGCAGGTGATGGCGGCCAGAGCAGGAAACACCATGCATGTGTCTGATGCGCTGAGTATTGAACTGCGGGCAGTGGAGAAGGCCATCGACCTGGCTGCGGAGCTGGGCGCGATCAGAATAATTGTGGAGTCAGATGCTTTGCTGGCGGTCCAAGCTCTTAATAGACGTACCCCGACTACTCTAAGGAGGCCCAGGCGATCGAGGATATCAAGGTGCAGGCTAGGCTTTGGTTCTCATCTTGTGAGTTTCACCACTGTAAAAGGGATGCAAATATGCCTGCCCATTGTCTTGCGCAATTAGGCCAGAGTCTCCCGGTAGGAGGAGTGCTTAATGTAGATGACGATGTTCCAGCTGATGTAGCTGACCTTGTGATGGGCGATATTGCCCAAATTGTCTCGTAATAAAGCTAAATGCTTCGCTCAAAAAAGAAGTTAATTGGCAGTAGTGGGAGTCGAACTCCTGTCGTTAGAGTCAATGACACACATGTTAAACAACTCAATCAAGCACAGTTTGTTGACAGCAGGAGGAAATAGCTCTATTTGACTCTGACACCATAAACGTTAAACATATAGTACTATTATATATCCGCTATAAATTATTGAATAAATAAAATATAAATTTGCAAAGGCATTCACAAAAACCACGAATTGATAGGAATCAAAATTTTGAAAAGGTTTGTACCAATTGAAAAAGATCGCAAAAATGGAAAAAGTTCAGTGAATTTGAAAAAGGTTCACCGAATCTGAAAAAAGTTCACCGATTCTGAAAAAAGTTCATCCATTTTGAAAAAAAAGTTCATCAATTTGAATAAAAAAGTTCATCAAATCTAAAAAAAAGTTCATCAATTTGAAAATAGTTCATCGGATTTGGAAAAAGTCATCTAAATTGAAAAGGTTCATTATTTTTTTTTAAAAGTTCATCTATTTTGAGAAAAAGTTCAAACAAAATGGAAAAAGTTCATCTAATTTGAAAAATAAGTTAATAAATTTTGAAAAAGGTTCATAATTTTTTTTAAACGTTCATGAGTTTCAAAAAAATCAGTTCATGGATTTTGAAAAGAACTTCATATATTTGAAGAAAACAATTACGAATTTGGAAAAAGAAAAAAAAGAAAAGGGTAGTGAAAAAAGAAAAAAGGAAAAAGGAAAACAGGAATGGAGAAATGGGTGAAAATGTGTATGTCATCACACCTAGTGAGGTCGACGGGTTGGTTAGAGGTCGCTGGTATCCCGCGACGCGGGGTTCGAATCCTAGCAAGCGTGGATTTTCTTTTTTGCAGTTTTCTTCACAGTTTAGAAAACAGAAGAAAAAATAAATATGGGCCGGCTCACGAGTAGTTGCTGCAGGCGCCGGTTAGCGAAAATAAGTACAAAACGGCGCCTGCAGCACTAAATAGGCAATGCCCTCCTTTTGTGTCTAAAAGACATCTGCTCGTTTTCCTACCGAGCTGTTTCCGCTAATGGGCTCCATGAGAAAGAATACTGCCCAATCGAACGCCTATGCATTGTTTCCCAAGGTTGATTCGCCTTTAGTACCACACGGCTTACATGGATGACGCGCATGACATTTATAAACTGGTTTGAGATGCAGGATGGCATCCCGCGGTGACTTACTGTATCACCAAGCGATCGAACACACGGTCAGTCGCCATCTCTTGAGGGAAACCAAGGTCAAGTTTCAAGATATACATTTCACATGCTTCCAACATCCAAGATTAGTGTATGTGCTACTCTCTTGAAGCTAGCAACGAGAGGGAAGAGTGTGTCCACGTACCCTCGTAGACCGAAAGCAGAAGCGTTAGCACAACGCGGTTGATGTAGTCGTACATCTTCACGATCCGACCGATCAAGTACCGAACGTACGGCACCTCCGAGTTCAGCACACGATCAGCTCGATGACGTCCCTCGAACTCCGATCCAGCCGAGTGTTGAGGGAGAGTTTCATCAGCACGACGGCGTGGTGACGATGTTGATGTTCTACCGACGCAGGGCTTCTCCTAAGCACCGCTACGATATTATCGAGGTGGATTATGGTGGAGGGGGCACCGCTGCGGCTAAGAGATCAATGATCAATTGTTGTGTCTCCAAGGGGTGCCCCCCTCCCCGTATATAAAGGAGTGGAGGAGGGGGAGGGCCAGCCCTCTCTATGGCGCGCCCTAGAAGGAGTCCTACTCCCACCGGGAGTAGGATTCCCTTCCAAGTCGTAGGAGTAGGAGTCAAGGAAAGGGGAGAGAGAAGAGAAGGAAGGAGAGGGCGCGGCCCCTCCCCCTAGTCCAATTCGGACTAGGCCTTGGGGGCGCGCAGTGAGGGAGTCCTGGACTAGGGGGTGTCCGGATAGCCGAACTATCACTGTTGGCCGGACTCCTAGACTATGAAGATACAGGATTGAAGACTTCGTCCCGTGTCCGGATGGGACTTTCCTTGGTGTCGGTGTACTAGAGTAGGGGTACCCTAGTACCCCGAACTCGTGCACGGACAGTTGCAGCGCCCCACGGCCGGGCCGGCTTGATGGCCGCCAAGATCCTCAACAGCTCCCTTGGAGCCATTCAAGAACAATGCAGTCAAGACCCCGGCAAGAGGAGCTTGCCGGGAAGGCCACTCAGGGCGCAAAGGAAACAAGGCCCCGGCAAGAGGAGCTTGCCGGGAAGGCTGTGGCGCTTAAACCCCAAAAGCGCGACAAGGTTCCCTTGTGACAAAGGCGCTTGCCGGGGCGGGCGACCTCTCTTCATCTCCGCTCCAGCTCACCCGCCAACGTGTCACCACGGGGCTCCCCCAAGTACGCGTGTCGGTGGGCTGTGCAGCCAGCGGGGAGTGGCGACAAACAGCGCTGACAAGCCACCATCGTGGCGGGCGGAGGCGCACTTAACGGTCCCTGTTACACTGTTCGGGTGACCGAGACGGGCATTGATGACTCTTGTCCCTTGCCGTCAGAGTTAGGTATAGATTATTGTACACTGTACAAAGCGGTGTACCAACCTAGGTTTTTACTATCTTACCCTTGTCTACTTGCCATATGTGGTAACCCCTTGTGTCTATAAAAGGAGGACCGAGGGTAACGTAGAGGGGGTTCGGCTGGTTTCGATCCAGCTCCAGCTTAGTTCATCACATTCAGGCTAGGTTTTGTAGCCCGCATTGCTCCCTAGCAAGAACACCAGATAATCCACAAAGCAGCAGTAGGAGTATTATCTCTCCGGAGAGCTCCGAAGCTGGGTAAAAACCCTCTCGTGCGCATCGCCTCGACCCGCTCTTTGTGCAATCTCCGCCCCCCCTCCGAACCACAAAGGGACCCAGGTCCAGTAGGTGCTCGTGGGGCACGATCAGATCTTCCCCCCGACATCTTTGGCGCGCCAGGTAGGGGGACTCGAGGCTGTGTGAACCCGGTCCGGCGGTCGCATTAGCAACTCCATCGACGTCTTCGTCGACATGGCGCCGAAGAAGAAGCCTTCGGCAGCAGCTGAGCCGTCCGCGTCGAACCCACCACCACCGGAGCCGTCAGGTGGTGGGGGAAACGCCGGCGGAGGGACCGGCGTCGTCGAGAGAGCTCACGATGCCGCCCGGTCCAAGGACAACGCGGCGCGGGCGTCGGCGTCCGAGTCTGCACCGCGTCCATCGCAGGAGGCACGGGACAAACAGCGTCATGATACCCGCGGCACCATACGGTCTTTGGACCAAGGCCAAGCTGGAGGATCCCGAGGCCCTCGAGACCCGCATGCACCTCAGCATGCCGGTACGAGTGGGGTACGGTCGCTGGGGCGGGATGCTGCTCCTCCTAACTTGGTTAGGAGTCCGAGCACATCCCGTTCTTCGCTCCGTACGCCGTTGCCGCCAACCACACCAGCGGAAGCCTTGGCGAGAGCTCAGTTACTACTAGATTACCCTCCGACGGCCGATAAGGTCGACGAGTGGAGGGCCACAATTCAGAGTCTCATCGGCTTCGCCAACGGCGACGTCCCGCGGCAACCGAGCGCTTCGCAACCGCGGCGAGGCGACAAGGCGCGAGCCGATGGCGACGAGACTTGCGGGGGTGCACCCACCGTACACTCCCCTTCCCGAAGGCCAAGATCACCGACTCGCCGGATCCACCTCGACAGCGACTCCACAGCGTCGTCGGATCCGCAAGCTCGTCGCGACCAGCGCCACGTTCTTCGGGAACTGCAAGAAGAGGACGCTCGAACCCGTATCGAGCGCCGAAGAGAAGCGCGCCGTCAATCTGACCAACGCGCCGGGCCCGCTGTCGATATGCACGCGTCAAGGGAACCAGGCGACTTGCCGTACGCGGTGGGTTGCCCTGCGTTCACTCGTGAGCTGCGGCAAGTCTGGTGGCCCGACAAGAAAAACTTCAAACCAGACGTGCCGGAGAAGTACGACGGCAGGACACACCCGTCGGAGTTCCTCAAAGATCTACACCATCGCGGTGCAAGCTGCGGGGGGAGACGACAAGATCCTCGCCAACTACTTCCCCTTGGTGCTCAAGCCAAACGTCAGATCTTGGCTCATGCACTTGCCGGATGGCTCTATTTCTTCTTGGGCAGATTTGTGCCACCAATTTGTTGGCGCCTTCACGGGCGGCCACAAGCCTCATGGCCAGGAGAGTGATCTCCACCTGCTTGCCCAGAAGGAGGGGGAGTCTCTGGGCAAATTCATCCAGAGATTCAGTCGAGTGCACTACAACATCCCAGACGTCCACCCTGCTGCAGTAATTAGTGCAATCCATCAGAATGTACGAAATTGCAGGATGAGGGAGGAGATGGCGATGTGCAAAGTGAAAGACGTCAGCGAGCTATACGTCCTGGCCGACAAGTGTGCACGCGCTGAAGAAGGAAGAAGACTCCCAGGAGAGAATGTGGGAGCAGAGTCTGACAGTGAAGGGACCGCCCCGGCAAGGAATAGCCGGCGGTGGAACAACGGGAGGAAGAAAAACCAGGAAGTACTAGTTGTCGAGCAGTCCGGCAAGGATGGTGCCGCCAACCAAGCCAAGGCCGGTGGCTCCGGCAAGGAGGTTGCCGTTGACACCGACCGCCGCCAAGCGGGCGGCCGACAAGCCCAAAGAGCTCCAACAAGCAAGATCTTGTAAAATCCACCGCACTAAGGGCCATGATCTCCAGAGCTGCAAGAAAGTCGAGCAGCTTGTTGAGCTACAGAAAGCTGAATACGAGCGGCGAGACAAGGAGAAAGCCCAAGAAGGTGCAGGTGCGGCAAGTAAGAAGAGACCCGGTCGGGGAGGACGCCGCGGCAAGGCCAAGCAGCGGCAAGGAGACAGACCTCCCCGCGGCCGCGACAAAGAAGAAGATGAAGATGAAGATGACGAGGACTATGAAGACGATGAAGCTGATGAGCATGAGTTTCAAAAGGCAACAGAGGTCCTTTGCATCGATGGTGGTGCGTCTCTGCATGCCTCGCACCGCCAACTCAAGCAATGGATGCGTGAGGTCAATGCAGCAGAACCATCCATAGAGTCACGCAAACCTCTGAAGTGGTCCAGCACGCCCATCATCTTTGACATTGAGGATCACCCCGATCGCATCATCGCGGTCGGTGTTTGCCGATGTTGGTCTCACCAACCATCCGCAACCTCAAGGTAACAAAGATGCTGGTTGACGGGCAGGCCTGAATTTGATCTCCTCCACGGTGCTCCGAAACTTCAAATCCACGGCAATGAGCTCAAGAAACTGGTACTTTCCAAGGAATCAACCCAGGAAGGAGCAAGCCCAAGGGGAAGATCACGTTGCCGGTAACATTCGGCAGCGAGCTCAACTTCAGAACTGAGAGGGTCACGTTCGACGTCGCCGATTTCCCATTGCCCTACAATGGCATACTTGGCCGTCCAGCACTCGCCAAGTTCATGGCCGCCTCTCATTATGCTTACAACCTACTCAAGATGCCCGGCCCGATAAGTGTCATTTCTGTCCATGGCGACAAGAAAGACGCACTTATCTGCGCTGACAAGATTTACCGGGACGCAGCAGCCGTGACAGACAGCAAACCACTTACCGCTGAAGATCCCGGGGCGAAGAAGAAGACCACTAGGTCCGACAAGAGCTCTGTTGCCCACTCCGGCAAGTGCACCTCTTCGGAGTGCTGCGCTACCGTCGAGGACGCACCATCGAGCTCCACCGGCAAGTGCAACAAGACGATGGCAGCTCCGCCAAAGACCAAGAAGGTGCCCGCCAAGGAGGACGGCACTGGTGGTACCTTCACCATCAGTGCCACGCTTGATCCTAAATAGGAAGGCGAGCTCGTTGCTTTCCTGCGGGCGAATGTCAATGTGTTTGCATGGCAACCATCTGACATCCCCGGCGTTCCCAGGAAAGTAATTGAGCATCACCTAGCTGTCTGTCCTCACGCGCGGCCCGTCAAGCAAAGGGTTAGGAAGCAGGCAGTGGAGCGCCAAGAGTTCATAGCAGAGGAGATCAAGAAATTGGAAGCAGCAGGGCTTGTCAGAGGAGTCCTCCACCCCACGTGGCTAGCCAATCCGGTAGTGGTACGCAAGGCTAATGGGAAATGGAGGCTTTGTATTGACTTCACAGATGTTAATAAAGCTTGCCCCAAGGACCCGTTTCCCTTGCCGCATATCGACCAGATTGTTGACTCCACGGCTGGATGCGATCTGCTTTCGTTTCTTGATGCATATTCAGGATATCATCAGATCTTCATGGCAGAAGAGGATGAAGAGAAAACCGCATTCATTACAACATGCCTTTCGGTTTGAAGAATGCTGGTTCAACCTTTGCAAGGGTAGTCCATGATGCTTTTGGACCACAGATACACAGAAATGTAGAAGCCTACATGGATGACATAGTGGTCAAGAGCAAGGACAGAGCGACCCTGGTTCAAGATTTGGATGAGACGTTTGCAAACTTGCGCAAGATCAACCTCAAGCTCAACCCCGAGAAGTGCGTGTTTGGAGTCCCTTCCGGCAAGCTTCTCGGGTTCTTTGTATCTCAGCGGGGAATTGAAGCCAATCCCGACAAGATCAAGGCCATTGAGCAGATCGAAGCACCAAAGCGCGTCAAGGATGTCAGGAGGCTTGCCGGTTGCGTGGCTGCTCTCAGCAGGTTCATCTCTAAGTCTGCTGAACGCGCCCTTCCCTTTTTCAAGATTTTGAAAAAGGCAGGTCCAATGAAGTGGACTCCTGAAGCGGAGGCTGCGCTGCAGGACTTGAAGAGATACCTGTCCTCCGCTCCAATACTTGCCGCACCTAAGCCACAAGAAAAGTTGCTGTTGTATATAGCGGCGACCAATCAAGTGGTTAGTGCTGCGTTAGTAGCGGAGAGGGAGGCAAATGATGAGCTGGCAACCGAGGCAGGCGCATCCAGCGACAAGCAAGACGCTTCGCCGTCAAGCTCTGGTCCCGACAAGGACGGATCAGCGCAGAGGTGCGATAAGATACGGAAGAAGATGGTGCAGCGCCCAGTCTACTTTGTCAGTTCCCTTTTGCAGGGGGCTAGATCGAGGTACTCTGGCGTGCAGAAGCTGCTTTTCGGCCTGCTCGTGGCCTCGAGAAAGCTGCGCCATTACTTCCAAGCACATGAGATAACAGTTGTCACTCGCTTTCCGCCGAAGAGGATATTGCAAAATCTAGAAGCAACAGGCAGGATTGTTGAGTGGGCGCTGGAACTGTCAAGCTTTGGTCTCAAGTTCGAAAGCACTTCAACTATCCAGAGCAGGGCATTGGCAGAATTCATAGCGAGTGGGACGCCAACGCAAGATGAAGAAATTCCAGAGACGAGCATCCCCGTCAAGGAGGCAAATAAAGAGTGGCTGATGTACTTTGATGGTGCCTTCTCGCTTCAAGGTGCCGGTGCCGGCGTGCTGCTTATCGCACCCACCGGAGAGCACCTCAAGTACATAGTCCAAATGCACTTCCCCAAGGAACAAGCAACAAATAATACTGCAGAGTATGAAGGCTTGCTTGCCGGTCTCAGGATTGCGGTGGACCTTGGGATTAAGAAGCTCATTGTCAGGGGAGACTCACAACTTGTCGTCCGCCAAGTAAATAAAGATTACCAGAGTCCGTTGATGGAAGCATACGTCGATGAGGTGAGGAAGCTGGAAGAGCACTTTGAAGGCCTGCAAATGGAACACGTTCCAAGAGCACAGAATGATATAGCTGATGGCCTCTCCAAATGTGCCGCACTTAAGTTACCTGTGGAGCCAGGGATTTTTGTGCTCAAGCTGACTAAGCCAACCGTGACACCATCGACAGGACAGAGCAAGAAGAGAAAATTGGTTTCCGGTGACTACTTTCCGGCAGAGCTCCCCGAAGCCGCCGCCAAGAAGGTCCCTAAAACCAACGCAAATATCACTGAGAAGCAGTCTGCTCCGACAAACCATGCAGTTTGTATCGTTGAAGCAAACGCTCCCGACAAGCTTAGCTCCGGCAAGCTTGACGGGGATCATCGAGCTCCGGCGGACCCGCAGGTCCTTGCCGTAGAAGCTGGTGGTCCCGCAGTGATAGATGAGCCTTTAGTCCTTGTTGTCGAGCCACAGGCTCCAACATGGGCACAGCAGATCGTCCATTTCCTTCAGACAGGAGAACTTCCCGAAGAGCAAGAAGAAGCGGAAAAAGTAGCCCGGCAGTCAAGTATGTACCAGTTTGTTGACAGCATCCATGCATGTAAGAAGACTCAACGGTGTGAAATTGAAGTGTATTTGCCGGGAAGATGGACAGAAGCTGTTGGCGGAGATACACGGAGGCATATGTGGTCACCACATTGGCGCAAGAGCCCTTGCCGGCAAAGCTTTCCGGCAAGGTTTCTTCTGACGAAGCCCTCCGAGGATGCAACTGCACAAGTAACCAAGTGTGAAGCGTGCGATTCCATTCAAAGGCAGATACACCAGCCAGCTCAAGCTCTCCAGACGATCCCTTTATCTGGCCCTTCTCGGTCTAGGGCTCGACATCCTCGGCCCCTTCCCCGAGCTGTCGGGGCTTTGAATACTTGTACGCCGTGAATCGACAAGTTCACAAAGTGGCGAAAGTGGAACCCGGTGAGAAAGGTGACAGCACCTGATCGGCCGTCAAGTTCTTGGTCAATTGTTTGCCGTTTGGGATTCCTAACCGGATCATCACCGACAACGGCACACAGTTCACGAAGTCGCACCTTCATGCAAGACGCCCAAGATCTTGGCGCCAAGATCTGCTTTGCTTCCGTTGCTCATCCGAGAAGCAACGGTCAAGCGAAGAGAGCGAACGCCGAAGTGCTGCGAGGACTCAAGACCGTAACTTTCGACAGCTGCACAAGTGCGGAAGGAACTGGATCGAGGAGCTGCCGGTGGTTCTTTGGTCGATCAGACGACGCCAAATCGAGCCATCGCCGCACCCTTTGCTCTAGTCTACTGAGCGCAGGCAGTTCTCCCCACGGAACTTCGTATATGGGTCACCTCGAGTGCTCGCTTATGATGAGCTTGAGCAAGAGCAGTTGCGGCAAGATGACGCTACGCTCCTTGAGGAGGATCGTCTTCAGGCTGCTGTTCGAGCTTCTCGTTACCAGCAAGCTTTTCGCCGATACCATTGACGAAACGTTAATGCCATAAGCTTCGAGGAAGGTGACCTTGTTCTTCGGCGCGTTCAATCCGCCAAGAATTCCAACAAGTTGACGCCGAAGTGGGAAGGCCCTTATCGGGTAAAACGAGTCACTAGGCCCGGCGCTGTCCGCCTTGAGACCGAAGATGGCTTTCCGGTGAGCAACTCCTGGAACATAGAGCATCTTCGCAAGTTTTACCCATGAGGCATGGTTGCCGGAACCCGTTCCGGCAACCACTCTTTTGTACAAGTCTTGCCGCTGTTGCATGTAATCCTTTGTACAAAGCCGGGCGCAGACCCCGTGCATCAGTAAAGCCTATGGTTGCGCACATTTTTGTTAATACATGCTTTCATAATCAAATATGCATGTGTTTACTAACATCTTGTGCAGCACCCGCACCCGGTAAGCGATAATGAGCTGTTAGGCTCCATAACTTTCTTTTTCTCTTCTTTCTTCTCAAACAAGGAGAAGGTTCATCCACCCACAAGTTAACCGGGGAGAAAGGAGGAAAGAATGGTGTGAGCCGACAAGCGTCGCTCGAGGAACTGTCGCCTTGCCGGAGAATGGACAACAGAAAAGCTAAGTTGCTAAGTTTAAGCGACCAGTTTTAAATTTTCAAGTTATCTTCCTCGAACGATAGTACTTTGTATGGAAAACCTGTGCGCGGAGGAACCAAATCGTGACTGGTCGCGCCCTTACTTTGTTTCGAGTCCGCTCAACAATTTAAGTGAGCTGCGACTAGTCCGCGACGAGGTTGCTTGTCGGTAGCGACCCCGCCAGCAGGCTGCTGAAGTTCCGCACTCGGCGCTCGCGGCAAGGGTGCCTGCACCGGCAAGTTTCCCTGAAAGCGTAGGGTAAAAACATACAAGGGAAGAAATCGAGTAAAGGAAATAACATTGCATTCGATTGCCTAAGATAGTGTATATTACATAATAACTTGTCGCAGATCTAATAGCTTTTTCGCCTAAACATGATCTACAGCGACAAGAGAAAGATAGACTCAGCGGCCTAGTCCATGCGGTCGCCCTCGAGCCTCTTGACTCCGCTCACCCTGTCCACAATGGGTGCGACAAGGGTCTTGAGCGCTTCAACATCGGCGGATGGAGGCAGGGACTAGAGGGCCTTGGAGAAGTCGACGCCTGGGTTGCGGAAGGCCACCTTCATCAACACCTTCTGAAGAGCCTCGGCACAGACTTGGCGTGATTCCTCCGCCAGTTGCTTCGGAACCTCATCCCGGAGCCGCTGGATACCCGCCAACACGCCTTTGAAGAACAGGCTAAGCTTGACGCTGGGTTGGAGGTTCTCGTCGGTGGAATATCCAAGATCCGTCATCCCCAACTCTACGAGCTCGTTGTGGATGCCGGCGGCGGTGTCCACAAGACCTTCTGTCCAATGCATTATGCTGTCCCGAAGATTATTCTGGGCGGTCACGGCATTCGACAGCAACTCCTCGGTGGCCTTGATTTTCTCCAACAGGCCTGTCTCCCGCTCCCTGACGCCATTCAGCGTCTCCGTCAAGGTGGTCAATTTCAGCTCCAGATCCGCCTTGACGTCCTTGGCGGCATCGATCTCCTTGATCTTGTCAGCCAAACGACCCTGCAGCTCACCGAGGGTATAAGCGTCCTTCTCACGCTCGCGCTTCAACCTGGCGACCTCCTCGGCACTCTTCTGGAGGGTGGACTCCAGCTGAGCCACCCTCATCTCCAATTCCCCTTTGGCGGCCTCGGCAGCCGCGGCAGCATCCTTTGCCTCCTGAAGCGGTCCGCCGATCATTTGCTCGCGCGCGGCGAGATCTTCCTCAAAGCTGTCGAGGTTGATCTTCCGCTGCGCCAGCTCACCTTCTCTAGCGGAGAGCTTCTCACCGGCAAGCCTCTGCTGCTCCTCAACCTCGCCTTTCTCCAAGATAAAGGCCGTGCGCTCCTCAGCAAGCTGCTCCGGGCCTCTGCTATGTCCCGGAGAGTCTCTTTGTTGGCGTTGGAGCTCTTCCATACGCTTTCTCCAAGTCAGCTCCCGCCCTCGCGACAAGCGCCTCCCTGGACTCCAGTTTGGCTTGTCGGGCGTGGTAGAGCGACAGCAACCTCCTTAGCAGTTGCTCCTCCTCAGGTTCACCACTGCTGCTGCTCGGGGCATCAACCAGCGACAGCCCGGCGGAGGCAAGCAGCTCCGCATCGAAGGTCTCCCCTTCGGCTGGCGCCCTGGAGCTTGATGACCATGGGAGCTTGATGAAGACACCCTCACCGGCTTTCAGGTAGGCACCGGGCTGGGGCTCCTCGGAGTCTGGTGCGGCATCGGTGGCGGGGGGATCGGCGGTCGGCGCAGCGCCTGGCGCTCCTGCGGCCTCCGGGCCGTCAGTGCGATCGCCGGTCCCTCCCCAGCCTCTGCACCAGCGGCCTCAGCAGCCTCCTCGCCGGCGGGCTTGTCAGCACCAGCTCCCTCCTCCTCCATGTTGGCGGCGTCGACACTGTCGCCGCCGGCGTCCTCCTCGCCGGCAGCCTCGGTTTCCATCGGGTCTCCGGCAGATGGATCTGATGGTCAGAAGGAGGAAGCACAAATCAAACAGACATTCGAAAGAGAGAAACGGAAGAGCAGAACCCAAGGAAAACTATCAAGACAAGAAGGTTACCTGCAGTGGGACCTGTGGCCGCGGCCTCCACCACCGGAGGGTCGTTGGCGCCAGTCCTTGTCGGGGAAGCTCCCCTTTGTCGGAGAAGCCTCCCTTGCCGGAGAGCGCTCCCTTGGCGGAGAATTCTCCCTTGGTGGCGTAGTTGAAGCAAGCAGAATCTCGGGAGCGGCCTCGGGGGCCTCCTGATGAGGCTGGTCCTCGGGGGTGGCCTCCGGTGCTCCATGATGTGGCTGCTCTGCTCCTACAAAATCCAACAAACCAGATATAAGTAACGGAAAAGCACCCAAGCGCGCCTAACCACGGGAAGCATACCAGATACTTATGCTGGGGGCTGTGCTGGGGGCTGCTCTGTTGAAGGATTGCCGGGTCCGGCAAGGGAGTCCCGGACGTGCCCCCTATTGCTACAGGGGAGTCGTCTGAGACGACGACCACCGGTGTCTTGGCCCTCTTCGGCGCCCTCTGAGCTGACGCCCTGAAGAAGAAAGTACAGAGTGGAACCTGTTAGATATAAGATGAAGCAATAAATTGGAAGACTACAAATAGCAGCGGCAAGATCTTACTCTTCCTCTTCTTCCTCGGAGCTGAGAGCGGAGAGATCAAACTCTGCTCCAGCGCGACGGATTGGGGGAGAAGACTCCCTCTGGCGCTTAGCGGGTGCAGGGGCCACGAATCCAGAAGGCCCTGAGCCCGTCGCCGTGGCGGAATGAGACGCTCCCGCGGCAACAGTACTTGCCGTGGTGGAGCGCGTCGGGCGGCGAGGCGGCTGCTGGACCGTATGCTCCCCCGCCATTTCTCCGGTCCTCCGGAGACGTCTCCTTGGCGGGGCGGCGGGCTCCTCCTGCGGCAAGCTACTTGACGGCGGAGGAGAGGCGCCCCCGGCAGGCTCACTTGGGTCGTTGTCGGGCTCGGTCTGCTCCTCCTCACCGATGAACTCCTCTTGGTCGGCAAGGCTTGCCGCCTCGGCCCTCTCCGCCTCCTCGACTGTGAACCCAAACGCGCCGGCGGCAGCGGCCTCTGCAGCCTCCTCCACCCTTGTGGCGATGCGCGCCATCTCCTGAGCAGTGGTGTCGCGGGTGAGCCATCTCTTCTCGTCGGCATGGACCGGCACTTCAGACAAGTCGTCGAAGAACTGCTACACTATGTCATCGGCGGGTTCCTGCCAAGTTGGAACGATCCCATGGGAATCGCACAACAGCATTATCGCGCGGATGCGATCAAGCGCCGAGTTGTTGCACAAGGGCACAACTCCCCTCGGCAACATGCACCATCCAGGGTTATCCGCTTCAGGCTTGGACAGCTCCCGCAGCATGCCGTCAAGCTCCAGGGTGGTGAAATTCCAATTTAGGCCTGGACGCAGCCTCATGATATCTGCCGCGTTCTGGAATTCCCAAGCAGGTCTCCCTTTCTCCTGCAAGGGTGCAATGCGGCGGCGAAGGAAGTCCGCGCCAACTACCCCTACGGTAAGCCCTGCTTGCTGGAGGCGCAAAATCCTAGTAGTGGCAATCTTCAACTTGTCGTCCTCCGGTGCCAAGTTGCTCCAATCGTTGCCGCGAACTATGGGGGTCTTGCGCAGGGTGGTAAAAGGCTGTGGCTCCTACTCTAAGATCCAGCACCAGTCAGCCCTCCACTCCTCCCACTTGGGTGAGAAGTAATGGCGGAAGAGGGCGACATTTGGGTGGACCCCGACAAAGTTCTCGCAGAGATGTGCGAAAACGGCCAAGGTGAGGACGGCGTTGGGGGTGAAGTCAAGAAGGCAGAGGCCATAGGTGTTCATGACATCACAGAAAAACTCAGAAAAGGGCGGGCAGAGCCCGCACCAGAAGAAAATCACAAAGAAGGGGTACCCGAAGGAGACCTTAGTAGATGTGGCGGCGGAGATGACCCTCGTGCGCGGATGCGCCCGGGTCACCGTCGACCAGAAGAGGTAGTACAGCTCCCGCAGCTCCTTCCTGTTGAGCAGGGGATCAAAGAGGGCCCGCTCCTTACGCAGTGCCGCGAGCCGCTGCGCCTCGGCGGATTTCACGCCCTTCCCCTTATCGGCCTTCGGAGCCATAGGGGGTCGTGGTGGAGGAAGCCGACGGCGTGGGTGGCACCGGTGGCAATGGAGGGGGCGGAGCGTCGCTCTTTGTGGACTCGAGAAGGAAGGGGAAGGCGATGGGGGTTTTCCGATGTGACAGCGAGGGCAAGTGGGCGTCCTGCCCCGGTTCCTCCGCTTATAAAGGGGAGAGGGGGCGGGCGCTCCGATTTTTCCATTAAAGAAAGCCCCACGATCTCCCCCACGACGCCACGTCCGACGCGTGTCGTTCGTGGGAGACGTGGTGGGTCCAAGGCAAGTAACGGCGTAATCAAGACCACGCGCGCCCGTGCACTGTTTTGGGCCTGGCCCAACAGAGCTTGGCGCCGTGTGTGGCCCAGGCCCGGGGGCTCCTGTCGGTGTACTAGAGTAGGGGTACCCTAGTACCCCGAACTCGTGCACGGACAGTTGCAGCGCCCCACGGCCGGGCCGGCTTGATGGCCGCCAAGATCCTCAGCAGCTCCCTTGGAGCCATTCAAGAACAATGCAGTCAAGACCCCGGCAAGAGGAGCTTGCCGGGAAGGCCACTCAGGGCACAAAGGAAACAAGGCCCCGGCAAGAGGAGCTTGCTGGGAAGGCTTGGCGGGCGCTAAACCCCCAAGCGCGACAAGGTTCCCTTGCCATGCAAAGGCGCTTCTTGGGCGGGCGACCTCTCTTCATCTCCGCTCCAGCTCACCCGCCAACGTGTCACCACGGGCTCCCCAAATCTGCAGCGTGTCGATTGGGCTGTGCAGCCAGCCGGGAGTGGCGACAAGCAGCTGACAAGCCACCATCATGGCGGGCGGGCGCACTTAACGGTCCCTGTTACCTTTCAGGCGGCAGAGGCGGGCATTGATGACTCTTGTCCCTTGCCGTCGAGTTAGGTATAGATTCTTGTACCTTTGCATAAAGCGGTGTACCAACCTGAGTTTTACTATCTTACCCTTGTCTACTTGCCATATGTGGTAACCCCTTGTGTCTATAAAAGGAGGACCGAGGGTAACGTGAGGGGTTCGGCTGGTTTCGATCCAGCTCCGACTTAGTTCATCACATTCGGGCTAGGTTTTGTAGCCCGCATTGCTCCCTAGCAAGAACACCGGATAATCCACAAAGCAGCGGTAGGAGTATTATCTCTCCGGAGAGCTCCGAAGCTGGGTAAAAACCCTCTCGTGCGCATCGCCTCGACCTGCTCTTTGTGCAATCTCCGCCCCCCTCCGAACCACAAAGGGACCCAGGTCCCGTAGGTGCTCGTGGGGCACGATCAGATCTTCCCCCCGACACTTGGCGTGGAAGGCAAGCTTGGCGATACGGATATGTAGATTTCCTACCATTGTAACCGACTCTATGTAACCCTGACCCTATTTGGTGTCTATATAAACCGAAGGGTTTTAGTCCGTAGGACGAACAACAATCATACCATAGGCTAGCTTCTAGGGTTTAGCCTCTCTGATCTCGTGGTAGATCTACTCTTGTACTACCCATATCATCAATATTAATCAAGCGGGAGTAGGGTATTACCTCCATCGAGAGGGCCCGAACCTGGGTAAAAACATCGTGTCCCTTGTCTCCTGTTACCATCCGCCTAGACGCACAGTTCGGGACCCCCTACCCGAGATCCGCCGGTTTTGACACCGACATTGGTGCTTTCATTGAGAGTTCCTTTGTGTCGTCACCTATAGGCCCGATGGCTCCTTCGATCGTCAACAACGATGCAGTCCAGGGTGAGACTTTTCTCCCCAGACAGATCTTCGTATTCGGCGGCTTTGCACTGCGGGCCCATTCACTTGGCCATCTAGAGCAGATCGAAAGCTACGCCCCTGGCCATCAGGTCAGATTTGGGAGTTTGAACTACACGGCCGACATCCGCGGAGACTTGATCTTTAACGGATTCGAGCCACAGCCAAGTGCGCCGCACTGTCTCGATGGGCATGATCTAGCTCTGCCGCCGAACAGTGCCTTGGAAGCCACACCAGAGTCTGCTCCGACCCTTAGCTCGGAGCCGACTCCCCCGATCGAGGGCGAGTGGTTGGACACCTCCTCGGGGGCTACAATCTCAACGGCGATTGAGCGAACTCCATCCCTGTCCTTTGCGAAGACCGTGACTCCAAGGTGCCGGACTCCTCTCCGGACTCCGAACCCTCCGCGCCCCTGCCAATCGAATCCGATTGGGCGCCGGTCATGGAGTTCACTGCCGCGGACATCTTTCAGCACTCGCCCTTTGGCGACATCTTGAATTCACTAAAGTCTCTCTCTTTATCAGGAGAGCCCTGGCCGGACTACGGTCAGGAAGGTTGGGATGTGGACGGCAAAGAAATTCAACGCCCACCCTCCGCCCACTTTTTAGCCACTGTCGAAAGCTTAAACGACGTGCTCGATTTCGACTCCGAAGACATCGACGGTATGGACGACGATGTAGGAGACAACCATGAACCAGCACCTATAGGGTAATCGGACAACCACCTCATCCCATGATGTATACATGGTGGATACACCTAAAGGAAGTGACGACGAGGAAAAACGGGACACTACGAAGGATAAATCCCTCGAAAAACAGTCAAAACGGCAACGTAAACGTCGCACCAAGTCCTGCGTCGATAAAGACCCAGCCATAGAGCAGGGCGAACCGGTGGACGACGAACATGCTATTGAGCAACCGTCCGAACAGGACAACTTGGATAAACAACCCATCCCCGGCGAAGATAACAGTCCGGACGATCTCACGCCGGACAAACTGTTGGACCAGAAGAACCTCCACAAAAGGCTCGTCGCCACTGCGCGTAGCCTGAAAAAGCAGAAGCTGAAGCTCAAAACAGAGGAAGATGCACTCAGAATCAGATGGAGCAAAGTACTCAACACCGCAGACAAATACGGCGACAGTCGCCGAACAAAGATCTACCCAAAGAGAAAACTACGGCCCGAATTTGATAAGGAGGCCGTAGAGCCCCCAAAATCAAAAAGCAAGAAGGCCACTCGGTCGGATGGACGACCCCACGGCAAACAGAGAGCGGCAAATGGCGCCGCACACAAGCCGGTACGCGATCCGCATAAGGATTCACATCAAAAGGATGGCCCAGTTAGGTCCATCTATGGGCCGAGAAAGCAAGCTCTTCAAAGCAATGCAACACGCCAAATGTCCAAACATCACGGCACACCCAAATATAGGGGTGCAGCACACCCCCTGTGTTTCACCGATGAGGTGCTGGATCACGAATTCCCAGCGGGATTCAAACCCGTAAACACAGAGGCATACGACGGAACAACAGACCCTGGAGTCTGCATTGAGGATTACATCCTCCACATACACATGGCTAGAGGAGACGATCTCCACGCCATAAAATACTTACCCCTCAAGTTCAAAGGGCCAGCCCGGCATTGGCTCAAAAGCCTCCCTGAAAATACCATTGGAAGTTGGGAAGAGCTCGAGGATGCTTTTCAGGCAAATTTTCAAGGGACTTATGTCCGTCCTCCGGATGCAGACGATTTAAGTCATATAACTCAACAACCCGGAGAGTCAGCCCGCAAATTCTAGAACAGGTTCCTCACCAAAAAGAACCAAATAGTCGACTGTCCAGACGCCGAAGCCATAGCAGCTTTCAAACACAACGTCCGAGACGAATGGCTCGCTAGACACCTCGGCCAGGAGAAGCCGAGAACCATTGGTGCACTAACAAGCCTCATGACCCGCTTTTGCGCGGGAGAGGATAGCTGGCTAGCAAGATGCAGTACCAGCGACCCAAGTACATCCGAAGTCAGGGATGGGAATGGGAAACCACGGCCTTGCAAGGACCAGCGCCGGATTAAGGGGAACGGTCCAAAGAGCGCGGCAGTCAACGCCGGATTCAAAAGCTCACGGCAGAACAATAAAAAACTGCCCCTTAAGGACAATAGCGATGAGCTATCCAACTTAAACAAAATCTTGGACAAGATATGCCAAATCCATAGTACTCCCGGGAAGCCTGCAAACCATACCCACAGAGATTGTTGGGTCTTCAAGCAGTCCGGCAGACTCAACGCCGTACACAAGAGGCTCGACACACCAAGTGAGGATGATGACGAGCACCACAAGCAGAGCCCCGGAAAACAAAAGAATTTCCCACAAGAGGTCAAAACAGTAAACTTACTTCAAGTAACAAAAGGGGAAAATAGAGCGGCACCCATTGAATTACGCGCGCACAATCTACCCCAATGAGTCCCAACACTGGTTGTCAAAACCAATTACCTTCGACCATCGAGATTACTCCGAAAGTATCCGAACGCAGGATGGACTGCCTTGATACTAGAACCTATAATCGACGGTCTTCAATTTACGCAAGTCCTAATGGACAGCGCCGGTGATTTAAACCTGCTATATCGGGACACAATCCGCAACATGGGGATAAACCCAACCAAAATTAGCCATAGCAACACCTCCTTCAAAGGGGTAATGCCAGCCTGTATGCCCATTCTCACGGGCTCCCTCTGCTAGAAGTTGTGTTCGGCTCATCCGACAACTTCCGGACGAAAAGTTAACCTTCCACATCGCCCCAT
This sequence comes from Aegilops bicornis, assembly GCA_021605145.1. Taxonomy (NCBI): domain Eukaryota; kingdom Viridiplantae; phylum Streptophyta; class Magnoliopsida; order Poales; family Poaceae; genus Aegilops; species Aegilops bicornis. The sequence continues at coordinate 129,962,398 of CM038673.1, read as the reverse complement.
TCGAAAGTAGCTATCAAGCACTCTTGGGCGTGAAGCTTTCGCCGCTTTAACGCATAATACCGCATTATGCATCTCTTACACTTAAAATGCCGGTCCACGCGGCATCATCTCACTAAAGGGAATATTAAGTGTTACTCGAGCACGGAAGAACATGAGACTGCCTTGACAGCCCCACACCAATCTGGCTCCGCTAATCAAAGCACTGAATAGGTCATTCAAACCACAGACACGGCTAGACGAAGTGGCACCTACTAGCGGCATACCCCCATACAAGGGGCTGCACGCACGTACAACAAGAGACAATAAAGCTCAATTTTATTCACCTTCCAAACCGTACTCTGTTTATTTAATATAAAGTACATTTCTCGCATGATATTTTTTCTTTCCAACTAAGTTCTCCTTTACAGATGAACATCATGCTACACCCCTCCGTGATCTGGCACTGCAGAGACACAGGCGCAGACGTGCAGCAGGGACCCGTCGCAAGGATTCTTTTCAGATTAAGACCCTGCGTAAACCTTTTTTACTGTCTCTTGTCGATACACATCCCCCGGTTTCTTACTATAACTGAGGAGGAGGCTGGCGTTTTGGCATCGGCCGCACTAGAATTTTTGCGCGTACCTAGACACCAGGGGCTTAGGGCATTATTCTGCCCGTTTTCATAAAGACCGAATACCTTAGGGAGTGTTCGGCGTCTCGAGTTAGGCCTTATATGCATCAGCTCCGAATCATGTCTTTGGTCAAATGTTGGGTTTGCCCGGCTCCCATGTTTTGGTACCTTACGTTCCGTTATATCGGCTAAGGTAGCGCTGGGAGAACCACTGCGATTGTACCCCGGTTGAGCTGGGTTGAGCACCTCAGTGGAGAAAGCTAAAACTGACTATCATGATACGTGAGACTAGTCAACCACTCGATGACCCAGCGGAATGTTTAGAATTCCCCCGCATTGACGAAGGGCCGTTTCCCGGTCAGGCACATACGCGCCCTGAATTCGGGAGAGCGCGGTGCCCCTAGGGGCTATATAGTAGCCCCACCATCGAGCTCCTATGGCTAAGTGAAAGTGATAAAGCATTATAGTCCGGTTGCCTAGTTTGCTACGCTATCACCTCCTTCACAGGACCAAGGCGTTGGATTAAGTGTGAAAATGCCCTTTTTGCAAACACCCCGCACTATGTGCGTGGGGGCTAAAGCGAACTGCCATCTTTCGGGTTATATACACATATACATCAACGGCCGCAGAGGCGTTTTAATACTTGAACGCACAAGTATAAAAAGCTCTTATATTATATTGAAAAATTGTTTTCACAAATCATACATGTCATTTAAACATAATATCCTTCAAGCACTGCGTCTCTATTAAACGAGCGCCCTGCAGGACTTCCTCAAAATAGTGCTCGGCGGTACTCGCTTCTGTCCGAATCTTGGGATGCAACGTCGGTGGCCTTCATCTCCGCCAGATATGTCTTGACACGGGCAAGAGCCATCCGCGCTCCCTCAATACACGCCGACCGCTTCATTAAGGCCGATACGCAGTACCGCACTAAGGAACTGCACTAAGCCAAAATAACTCTTGGTGAGGTCCGCTGGCCACAAATGAGTCATGACATGCTTCATGGCGGTCCGGATAATCGATTCAGCTCGGCCCATTCGGCCAACCGATCGGTCAACGGAAGAGGACGCTCCGGACTATGGAATTGCGACCAAAATAGCTCTTCCCTTCTTTGCCCCTTCTGGCCTCGGAAGCGCTCAATCGCGTCCGCAGCGCTCGCCGCTAAGTCCAGATAAGCATCCTCCGAACTCCACAGCTTGTCCAACTGAGCATACTTCGGATCCGTATATTTCCTCCGCAGCGAAAGCGGTTTTCCGGCCGCAATATCGGCTGACTCGGCTCCTCCTTGGCAGCTCTCATAGCGGGCGAGCATCCTTAACCGGCGGTGGCCTTTTTCAGGTCCTCTTGTTCTGCTTGACGTTCTTTTTCAAGAACCCCGCAGCGGTCGGTAGCATTCTTCAACTTTACGGACATATCGGCCATTTCCTCTTTGCTTCGGCAGTGAGCAGCCCGTTCGGCTTTTAGCTCTTCGGCCGCCCTTAAAGCGGTTGCATTACTATTTCTGGCCTGCTCTTTAGCTCGGGCGAGTTCCGCCCGCATCTCCTCCACAGCAGCGGCACCACCTGCATTAAGCATACAAGTAGTAAAACGCAGGCGTCAAGCTCCCTTACCAGGCGTCCGCGAAGAAGTCGCATACCTTGTGACTCGTCAAACCGCTTATTGACAAGCGCGATGTCCGCGTCTGCCTCGTCAAGTTGCCGCTTTAGTTCGGCAAATTCATCAGTCCGGCTGGCCATCGGATGCCCCGCCACCTATTTAGGAGCGGCGATATGTTATAACTGAGATTATGATCCTCGGCACGCTGTCAATTTTGACAACATACCGAGTCTCAGGGGCTAATATCTATACGAGCGCATTCTATATGCATAAGCATTAGAAGGTACATCATTTTGCGTACCTCGAACCCGTCGATAAGCTTCGGCGGCTTCATGCAATCCGCTCTCAGCGGATGCAATTCTATCAATCACCGTACCCATTAGCGCACGGTGATCTTTTGAGATAGCCGCTCGCCCGAGCAGATCCTTCAGCTCCTCCGACCGCACGCCATTTGGCGCCGGACCTTCCGGCCTCGCCGGACTCGGGGAAACCCTCCGCGACGACACCTCAGAGTCATCCGCCTCGCATGAAGGTGCGACAGGTGGAGGCCTTTCGCTCTCCATCATCTCTGGAAGAAGATCCCCCGAAGACGAGCTCTGCTGAGAAGGGCTGAGATCCGAACTACAAGGTATAATTTCGGTTATCTTCAGAAATAAATACAGGGATGTCCCTTATTACAAGACCCCTTCTTTTTACTTACGGCTCGCTGGAGGGCTGATCCCCTTGGGGAAATAGTGCGGCTGGGGTACTTCCCAGCGCCGGACTCTCTGACGAAGATTTCTTTCCCCTCTTTGAGGCCTTGACCTCCGGATCTTTCGAAGCGGTCCTCTTCTCTCCTTGGAGGGTGGGACTTTTGATCCCTCCTTCCTCGGAAGCCTCCTTCGTGGAGGCAGTTGCTCCCCTGCTCCCCCCTTCACCTTCTTTAAAAGGCGCGGCCTTCAACATCTTGGTCAGCATGGGATCCGGCGTGGTCTCTGGGAGGTGAGCCGGACACCTTATTAACTTTGCCTTGGCTATCCACTCCTGTTCAAGAAACGGCTCCCTTTAAAGGGCATATATATGATAAATGAATGAACAGCCTGTCCGGTTAGAGGGTTACTTACTTGAGTATCTGGGTGATTGCAGCTTAGACCTGCGTCCTTGGTCAAGTCCGGACACTTCTCTTGTGATCCGAAGAACAGTTTGTACATCTCCTTGGGCGTTGCGCCCATAAAATGTTGGAGAGCTCGTGGTCCCTCCGGATTAAACTCCCACAGACGGAGGCGGCGTTCTGAGGCGAAGCGCCGAATCAGCATAACCTGCTCCGCCACGACCAGATTGATCTCTCTTTCTTGGAGGTCTCGAATACGGCCACCTGTGAGAGGAACATCCTTGGGCGGCCCCAGTCGAGCCCCGGTTGACCCATGATGCCGGCCATTGTGGTGGACTGGCCCGGAAGGCGGGTGGCGCCACCCATTTGGTGCCCACAGGAGCGGTGATATAAAACCACTCCCGTTGCCACAAACCAAGCTCCTCTTGAAAAAGAGCCCTCGGGTCACGGAGCGTACACTTGCTTATCACCGCCCCTCCACTTTCTGCTTGTTTCCCCTCGATCATCTTGGCTCCACCTTGAAGGTCTTGAGCCACAATCCAAAGTGAGGGGTAATATGGAGGAAGGCTTCACATACGACAATGAATGACGAGATATGGAGGATGGACTCAGTTCAAGTCATGGAAATCCAGCACGTAATAAAACATGAGCCCCCGCACAAAGGGATCCGTCGGGAAGCCTAAACCCCGAAGGAAGTGAGACACGAACACCACGCTCTCGCCGAGCTCGGGAGTGGGAATGACCTGCCCTAGAGCAGGCAGCCTATGCGAAATCTCGCCGGTTAGATACCTGGCGTCTCGCAGCTTTAGCACATCTTCTTCTGTGACGGAAGAAGACATCCATCGGCCGAGCTGGTCGGAGCCGGACATCGTCGAAGGTCCAAAGCGCATAAATCTGAAGCTTTGGGTGTTAGAACTCAAAGCGCGAGGCGAACTTGATGGAGGGTGGAAAAAAGAAGAGGGCCTTGGTCTCATTATAAAGAGGTTGAATACCAAGAGCCCTCCCCATGGTCGATTGGGACTCGCCTTCGATAGAGGAGGTGTGCCAAGCGAACGCAGTTGGGTTACCCACGTGCAGATTGATGGGAATCCCGGAATAAGGGGGAATGATCTCCGCTTTGATAAGATGTGCCAAGGAACCGCCTCGCTAAACGCGCTAAGGTGGACAGTAAAAAACGATTCAAATAAAGGCCTGGCTGTGGTGTGATGTCACGCCGCCGAATACGTCAGCAGATCTGTGCAAAGGTTATTCTCTCTACGGTAGTATGTGGAACTTGTTTTGCAGAGCCGGACACTATCCTTGTGTTCAAAATCTTCTATGAAGTATTCGGAAGAAGAACCCGCCTTGCAATGCCGAAGACAATATGCGCGCTGGACTCGTCGTCATTGAAGCCTGGTTCGGGGCTATTGAGGAGTCTGGACTAGGGGTGTCCGGATAGCGAACTATCACCGTTGGCGGACTCCTAGACTATGAAGATACAAGATTGAAGACTTTGTCCCGTGTCCGGATGGGACTTTCCTTGGCGTGGAAGGCAAGCTTGGCGTATGTAGATTTCCTACCATTGTAACCGAGTCTGTGTAACCCTAACCCTATTCGGTGTCTATATAAACCGAAGGGTTTTAGTCCGTAGGACGAAAAACAATCATACCATAGGCTAGCTTCTAGTGTTTAGCCTCTCGATCTCATGGTAGATCTACTCTTGTACTACCCATATCATCAATATTAATCAAGCAGGAGTAGGGTATTACCTCCATCGAGAGGGCCCGAACCTGGGTAAAAACATCGTGTCCCTTGTCTCCTGTTACCATCCGCCTAGACGCACAGTTCGGGACCCCCTACCCGAGATCCGCCGGTTTTGACACCGACACCCAGCCTCTCCTCTCTCTTTCCCCTAAAGCCCAATAAGGCACATATACTCCCCGGCGAATTCCCGTAACTCTCCGGTACTCCGAAAAATACCCGAATCACTCGGAACCTTTCCGATGTCCGAATATAGTCGTCCAATATATCGATCTTTACGTCTCGACCATTTTGAGACTCCTCGTCATGTCCCCGATCTCATCTGGAACTCCGAACTACCTTCGGTACATCAAAACTAATAAACTCATAATATAACCGTCATCGAAACTTTAAGCGTGCGGACCCTACGGGTTCGAGAACTATGTAGACATGACCGAGACACGTCTCCGGTAAATAACCAATAGCGGAACATGGATGCTCATATTGGCTCCCACATATTCTACGAAGATCTTTATCGGTCAGACCACATAACAACATACGTTGTTCCCTTTGTCATCAGTATGTTACTTGCCCAAGATTCGATCGTCGGTATCTCAATACCAATTCAATCTCGTTACCGGCATGTCTCTTTACTCGTTCCGTAATACATCATCTCGCAACTAACCCATTAGTCACAATGCTTGCAAGGCTTATAGTGATGTGCATTACCGAGAGGCCCCAGAGATACCTCTTCGACAATCGGAGTGACAAATCCTAATCTCGAAATACGCCAACCCAACAAATACCTTCGGAGACACCTGTAGAGCACCTTTATAATCACCCGATTCACGTTGTGACGTTTGGTAGCACACAAAGTGTTCCTTGATGGCAGGAGTTGCATAATCTCATAGTCATAGGAACATGTATAAGTCATGAAGAAAGCAATAGAAACATACTAAACGATCAAGTGCTAAGCTAACGGAATGGGTCAAGTCAATCACATCATTCTCCTAATGATGTGACCTCGTTAATCAAATGATAACTCATGTCTATGGCTAGGAAACATAACCATCTTTGATCAACGAGCTAGTCAAGTAGAGGCATACTAGTGACACTGTTTGTCTATGTACTCACACATGTATTATGTTTCCGGTTAATACAATTCTAGCATGAATAATAAACATTTATCATGAAATAAGGAAATAAATAATAACTTTATTATTGCCTCTAGGGCATATTTCCTTCAGTCTCCCACTTGCACTAGAGTCAATAATCTAGTTCGCATCGCCATATGATTTAACATCAATAGTTCACATTTTTATGTGGTTAACACCCATAGTTCACATCGACATGTGACCAACACTCAAAGGGTTTACTAGAGTCAGTAATCTAGTTTACATCGCTATGTGATTAACACCCAAAGAGTACTAAGGTGTGATCATGTTTTGCTTGTGAGATAATTTAGTCAACGGGTCTGTCACATTCAGATCCGTAAGTATTTTGCAAATTTCTATGTCTACAATGCTCTGCATGGAGCTACTCTAGCTAATTGCTCCCACTTCCAATATGTATCTAGATCGAGACTTAGAGTCATCTAGATTAGTGTCAGAACTTGCATCGACGTAACCCTTTACAACGAACCTTTTGTCACTTCCATAATCGAGAAACATATCCTTATTCCACTAAGGATAATTTTGACCGTTGTCCAGTGACCTACTCCTAGATCACTATTGTACTCCCTTGCCAAACTTAGTGGTAGGGTATGCAATAGATCTGGTACACAGCATGGCATACTTTATAAATCCTATGGTTGATGAATGGGGAATGACTTTCATTCTCTTTCTATCTGCTGCCGTGGTCGGGCTTTGAGTCTTACTCAATTTCACACCTTGTAACACAGGCAAGAAACTCTTTCTTTGACTGTTCCATTTTGAACTACTTCAAAATCTTGTCAAGGTATGTACTCATTGAAAAAACTTATCAAGTGTCTTGATCTATCTCTATAGATCTTGATGCTCAATATGTAAGCAGCTTCACCGAGGTCCTTCTTTGAAAAACTCCTTTCAAATACTCCTTTATGCTTTCCAGAAAATTCTACATCATTTCTGATCAACAATATGTCATTCACATATACTTATCAGAAATGTTGTAGTGCTCCCACTCACTTTCTTGTAAATACAGGCTTCACCGCAAGCCTGTATAAAACTATATGCTTTGATCAACTTATCAAAGCGTATATTCCAACTCCGAGATGCTTGCACCAGTCCATAGATGGATCGCTGGAGCTTGCATATTTTGTTCGCACCTTTAGGATTGACAAAACCTTCTGGTTGCATCATATACAACTCTTCTTTAATAAATCCATTAAGGAATGCAGTTTTGTTTATCCATTTGCCAGATTTCATAAAATGTGGCAATTGCTAACATGATTCGGACAGACTTAGGCATAGATTCGAGTGAGAAACTCTCATCGTAGTCAACACCTTGAACTTGTCGTAAACCTTTTGCGACAATTCTAGCTTTGTAGATAGTAACACTACTATCAGCGTCCGTCTTCCTCTTGAAGATCATTTATTTTCTATGGCTTGCTGATCATCGGGCAAGTCAACCAAAGTCCACACTTTTTTCTCATACATGGATCCCATCTCAGATTTTATGGCCTCAAGCCATTTCGCGGAATCTGGGCTCATCATCGCTTCCTCATAGTTTGTAGGTTTGTCATGGTCAAGTAACATGACCTCCAGAACAGGATCACCGTACCACTCTGGTGTGAATCTCACTCTGGTTGACCTACGAGGTTCGGTAATAGCTTGATCTGAAGTTACATGATCATCATCATTAGCTTCCTCATAAATTGGTGTAGGAGTCACAGGAACAAATTTCTGTGATGAATTACTTTCCAATAAGGGAGCAGGTACAGTTACCTCATCAAGTTCTACTTTCCTCCCACTCACTTCTTTCGAGAGAAACTCCTTCTCTAGAAAGGATCCATTCTCAGCAACGAATATCTTGCCTTCGGATCTGTGATAGAAGGTGTACCCAACATTTTCTTTTGGGTATCCTATGAAGACGCACTTCTCCGATTTAGGTTTGAGCTTATCAGGTTGAAACTTTTTCACATAAGCATTGCAACCTCAAACTTTAAGAAACGACAGCTTAGGTTTCTTGCGAAACCATAGTTCATAAGGTGTCGTCTCAATGGATTTAGATGGTGCCCTATTTAACGTGAATGCAGCTATCTCTAATGCATAACCCCAAAACAATAGTGGTAGATCAGTAAGAGACATCATAGATCGCACCATATCTAATAAAGTACGGTTATGACGTTCGGACACACCATTACACTGTGGTGTGTTCCAGGTGGCGTGAGTAGTGAAACTATTTCACATTGTTTTAACTGAAGGCCAAACTCATAACTCAAATATTCTCCTCCACGATCAGATCGTAGAAACTTTATTTTCTTGTTATGATGATTTTCTACTTCACTCTGAAATTATATGAACTTTTCAAATGTTTCAGACTTTATGTTTCATCAAGTAGATATACCCATATCTGCTCAAATCATCTGTGAAGGTCTGAAAATAACGATACCTGCTGTCACGGGTTTGTCACGGCAGATGTCCTCTTGCAAGGAGTTAGTCGTGGAGCCATCGCAACTAGGAAGCTTAAAGGGGTTAATCGGGACAAAGGACACGAGAGGTTCTATACTAGTTCGGCCCCTTACGGTGAAGGTAAGGTCTACGTCTAGTTGGGTTGGTATTTCTTGATATTTCGATGACCAGGGAGCGAGATACGCTATGCCCGGTTCTTGATGAGTTGTTTCTTGCCCTAAGCCGCCGGCGGGTCGTCCCCTTATATACACAGGTTGACGCCCTGCGGCTTACAGAGTCCCGGCCGGCTCATCAACAGTGTCCGGCTTGGTGACTAGTTAAATCTACCTTATGATACAAGCCATGCCATCATGGCGGTTTATTACAATGGGCCTTAAGTCGCCTGTGGGCCTTAGACCCTTTATTGAACCGCCATCCTCGTGCTTGGTCTTGGGCTTCTTTCTGATGAGTCTTATTTGCATAACTCGGCCACTCCTGGGTGGCTTACACAAATAGTTATATCCCCAACATTAGGCCCCAGATTGACATGAACCGTTTCAAATCAATCTGGGGCCTAATGTTGGGGATATAACTATTTGCATAACCCGGCCCCTCTTGGGTGGCTTACACAAATAGTTATATCCCCAACATTAGGCCCCAGATTGATTTGAAACGGTTCATGTCAATCTTAAAATACCTTAAGAAATAAACCTTGACCTTACGATTGTGCAAGGTTTTTAACCCGTCATGACGTCATCTTCTGGATCCAGTTTAACCCGCCATGACATCATCTTTACTTAAATTCATATTTTACTCTGCCTTATCCTCCAACGAATCTTTGCTTTTACTGACTGTTCCGAAAACCGAGGCGTCGGGGCCGCTGGATAATGATGTTTGGTCTCCTCGTTTCTCGCGCCGTCTCAGTCGGTCTTCCCTTATAAATAGGCACGACCTAGGTCTTCCATTCTCCCCCCTTTCGGTCATCCTCTTCCTCTCGCTGTGTCTCTGCCCTTGAGCTCCTTGTTGCCGCCGTCGAGCTCCTCATCTTCACCGACTCAGGCCGCTGCATCAACCCGAATCTGACCAGAAATCAACGGCGAACTTCCGCAGCCCGTACACATCCATAAGTTCCCTTCTTTCCCTTTCGTAGATCTGCGTTGGAGCTTCTTCGAGTTCGTCGGTGTTCATCGCCGCCCGCGGCGAACCCTTATGTTCTTCACCTTCGATGCCCTGTTCAGATCGTTGAATAATATAAAACTGCTGCAGTGACTGTTCCGCATCCATCTCAAATAGAAACAGATCTCATTTCCCTTGTTTAAAGGCCTCTTTCGAGTGTATGAACTTCTCTGTACTGGCTTTAGTTCTAGAATTTTTTTAGAGCAATTGTTTGATCCAAAATAATAGCTGAAACTTGTGAAACTTGTTTGTTCCATACTTAGCCAAAAATCTGCACCTGTTGACTATGTTCAACTATGATAGTCCATATAGCCTTGCTTGCTTCTGGCGATTTAAGAAAATTTAACTGCCTTTGATACTTGTAGCGGCTTAAATACCATTGAATAATTACTCATATATCATTAGGCCCCTTCTTAAGCCACCATTTTGAATAAACCCATGATGTTCTCCTCCGGGTTATAAATTGAACCAGAAAATTTTCCTTTTGTCATAGGTTTGAATTTGCCTAATGGCTCCCAAGGCTCCCAAACCTCCAGTGACTTGCAAATGGGTCAAGTCCATCGTTACAGAAAGCACTTTGTCTGATTTTGTGAAATTCAGCCATCTGCCCAAGAAAGAGATCATGTCTTATCGTGCTCCTAACACGTCAAAGGAGAAGCCTCAATCCAAGGAGGGGGAGGTGATCGTGTTTACTGATCACATGAACCGGGGCTTCGCTCCACCCGGTTCAAACTTCTTCAGGGATGTTTTGCATTTCTTTGATCTCAGACCTCAAGACATCGGGCCCAATTCCGTGTCAAATATTTGCAACTTCCTGCGAGGTGTACCTTGGAGAAGAACCCAGCTTACTTTTATTCAGAGAATTGTTTTACTTAAACCGGCAGAACGAACGCGCGAACGGGCCCAGTCTGGAACTTGGTGGCATCTTGATTCAACAGCGGAGAGACTGCCTTTTCCCTTATGCTGAACTGCAGAGTCATCCAAAGGATTGGAATCAGACGTGGTTTCTTGCCGGGACACTTCTCGGTGAGGAAAATCCTCTGCCCGGCTTCCGCGCCTTACGCCTTGAATCCAACCACTCGCTGCCGGATAAATTGACTGTTGTTGAACGTCTGCCACTTGCTCCCACCATTAGTAAAATCAAAGCACTTTTGGGAAATGGCTTAGATGGCATTGACCTGGTCCGAGTCTGGGTCGCTTGGCGAGTGATTCCGTTAAGCCGCCGCCCCGGCTTAATGTGCACCTACTCGGGCGAGAAAGATGACCAACTGCGTCATAGTCCCGACGACTTACCAGATGATGTGGTAGAAGCTACGACCCAGACGTTGTTGAAAGAGGGCACAGTGACTAGTAATGGCTTTGGCTTACTTCCTTTTTGCAAGAAGAACCCGGCCCCTGCAGTAAGTCATCAACCTCAATGAATACTCTTTACTATATTACACCTTGCTTTTACTCATAACCCCTTATCATTTTTCATAGGCCGATGATAACTTCTGGAAAGTCAAGTATAACCATGAGGCGGCCAAACAAGCCAGAGTGGCAAAAAGAGCCGAAAGAAAAGCCGCCAAGACTGGAACTTCGAAGAAGAGGAAGCCAAGCGCTTCAGATATGTTTAAACTTGACGATACTGATGATGATGAAGTAGAGGTAACTTTTAACTCCCTTGACTCTTTATCATCACCTTGCTGACATTAAATCCTTTCAAGAAGATACGAGGAATAGCCAAGCCGTCGAGGAAGAGGTAACTATAATCTCCTCCGACTCCGAGCCCTGCCAGCGTCGTAAAATTCAAGAGTAACCGGAAAGTAAGATTTTCACATCCTTTGGCTTACCAAGATCCTCAATTTCTTTTGAAGCAACAGCAATTTGAAAGCCGGAGGCAGACCCAGACCAGCAAGGATGTAGAGCTCCCCTCTGGCTTACTTGACGTAACCAGGAACCGTCGGACTGAGGTTATCTCCGATTTACGTTCTGTTTTTCCTTTGGCGGGTTTAATTTGTCAACCTCTCAATTCATCTGACTCCAATTATCAGGATACCTCTCCTTCCTCCGGCGAGTCTATGCAATCTAACGTGCCGGCCTTCAAAACTGCCCCTGGGTAATGTAACTTTGTTTATCTTATGGCTTACCTTACTCATGCTTTTGTACTCATCCTTCTGCCTTTATCCACAGCATGCAAGTGAAGCCCAGTAAGAGGGCATAAAAGAGTAAGCTGTCCCAAGACCCGGTCGCGACTGAACTGGAGCTTGGCACGACTGCTCCTGATAGTTCTACCCATCAGCCGCCACCTGAACCAGCCTATGATATTCCAGCACCATCCTCTGATCCACCCGCCGAAGATACTCTCAACAGCTCTGATAACCCGGAAGCTCCTAATCCGGCCAAGACAATTGATCCGGAAGTTGAGATTCTGAAGACTCGGTTTTTTGAGCTGGGACAGCCCACTGTCCTTGCCAAGTGCTCTGCCAAGGAGGAGTTTCTGGAACGCCGAAAGGCCAAGCTAGATATTACTGGCTATACTCATTTGAGCATAGGAGAGATAGTCTCTGGCTATATCAAACAAGTACAAGCAGCCATGACCTGGAAATTGACATGGTGAAGCAAATACAGCAAAAATCTGAGGTATAACTTATGCTAATTTTCTTAATCATACTTACTGTATCAGCCCCCAAGTCTATTGCTTATGAATAAATATGTTGTAGACTTAGAAACTTGCTTAGCACTGCTTTGTCCGATTTAGAAAGAAGATATTTAACCCGGTTGTAACATGATACCTTAAACTTGCGATATACATTAGCCCCCAAGTGTCAAGTACCTTTGCTTGCAAAGTGCTTGGGACTTAATTTCCATGAACCTGCATTGTAAGTTTAAAATTCTTCAACATACATTAGCCCCCAAGTGTCAAGTATCTTTGCTTGCAAAGTACTTGGGACTTAACGTTATCTTACCATGATTCTGACTATAACCTGGCACCAATGCAGGCCACCATAAGTCAATTTGAGTCGGAGATTGCTGACCTGAAGCTCAAGAACTTGAAATTCAAAAAGCCAACTCCAAATTTGAATTCAGCGTCTCTGAACAAGAGAAGTTGAAGAAGAATTTTGAAGCGGAGAAGAAAATCTGGGCTGATGAGAAGGCCTCACTAGTGACCCGGGTCGAGACAGCAGAAACATCACTTGCAGAAGCAACAACTGAGTTGTCCGGCTTAAAGCGCCAGATATGTCAAATGGTCTCAGCAATCTTCGGTAAGTTACTATATATAACCTCAGATATTGCAATCCTTCCTTTGACGACTATTTTAATTGTTATCTCTGGCTCACCTTATGTTTATGAACGCAGGCCCTGTGAGCACAAACCTTAAGCAGAACATGTTGATCAAATTGAAAGCGGTTTACACTCTGGTGGAGCAACTGTACACCGGGTCACAACGTGCTTTGGCCGTTGTGGCTTTATCAAATGATGTTCCCCATCTCCTGCAAGATGTGCTAAAGCGGCTTGCCGTGCTACCCAATGAGTTCAAGAGCTAAGACGGGCATCTGCCAGAGCCGGGGCTATAGCCGCATTGAGCCGGGCTAAGGCGTGGCTTCCAGAGTTAGACCCGGCAGACATTGCTCTTGGGTATCCCAACTTAAAGGAAGACGGCTCTTTATTCCACGGGGCCGACTTCACTGCCTGTGTGAAAGTCATACGTCCTGTGGCTACTCTTATTGGGAACGATACTGACCTTACCAAGTATCAGCCGGGCTATGACAGTGAGAACCGGAGAATCCCAACACCTCACTATAATGAAGTCAACCTGATCCCTCCAACTCGTAAGCATACCTTTGCCCCTGAAGTCAACCCAGCCGGTTTAAAAGATGATGAAGCTGAGTTTGAAGCCTTGAGTGGCATTGACTGGGCCTCGTCAACCTTCCAGGACAGGGCAGCCGACAGAGAGGCGGAGAAGGATAACCCGGATACTTCAAGCCAACCAAAGGAGTGAAACGCCAGGCGTCAGATGTTTATGTCTTTGTGAAAACAATGCTTCATTATGCAGACTCGGGGAGTCTTGTAATAGGGTAGAAAAAACCTCTCGACTTTGCCATGCCTTCGCGCATGTTTATGGCGCTCAATACTTTCTTAAGCCGCCATCGCTATATCCTTCCAGCTTATATTGATCTTCTATTTCCTTTAAACAAAAAATTGCTTGCCTTGTCCTGTGATCCTTTTGGTAATCTCGCCGGCTTATATGACCCCACCCATGCGGGTAAATTTAACTCCTGAAAGTTGGAATTCACCTGGCACTTAACAACCTGGGGTGATCAATATTAAACCAGAAGAACTAAAACCATCTCACAGTGCTTTCAAGAAGATCTCAAGATAGTTAAGTAATCATGTTTTATGAAGTATAATAGACAATAAACAATATTCAAAGGCTTCTGATTCGAATATGATTAGTAAACCGTTCCAAAGGGGTTAAGCTAAGATTTTGATACGATCATGTAGCCCCCAGTGGCTTTGGCGATGCCGATCAAGTGGGTATCGACAGCTATGTTCTCTTTGGTTCGAATACGACCTATGTTTGAACAGGAAGCCCCCAAGTGACCATAAGAGTTGTTTAATGACGCTGATTCGAATACGATCCACGTCAGACCCAAAGGAGTTAAGCTATGATTCAAATATGATCAAGAAGCCCCCAAGTGGGTTTGGCAGTATGTCGATCAAGCGGGTATCGACAGCTATGTTCTCTTTGGTTCGAATACGACCAATGTTTGAACAGGAAGCCCCCAAGTGATCATGGCTAGATTCAGATATGATCATAAGCCGGACCAAAGGTAAAGCCGGATTCAGATATGATCCGCTCCCTGTTGGTTGTTTCCACCACCTGATAAAAAAGACATATAAACCTTTGAGGGTGAAAAGGACAGAGGTCCTGCTTTATTGCTTTATGTAATATATACATCTTCAAAATATATACATATTGAGAGTCGGTGGCTCAGGTATAATAAGGCCGAAGATGAGCGATATTCCACGCCCGACGAGTCTCCTCCTCCGACTTACGTGAGTCTTTGTGCTCTCGAACATCGATGAGGTAGTATGACCCGTTGTTCAGATTCTTTCTGACCACAAAGGGTCCTTCCCAAGGAGGGGACAGCTTGTGCATATCAGACTGATCCTGGATGAGCCGGAGCACTAAATCGCCTTCCTGGAAGGTTCTGCTTCTAACCCGGCGGCTATGATAGCAGCGCAAGTCTTGCTGGTAAATCTCCGAGCGGGCTATTGCCAAGTCTCGCTCCTCATCCAACAAATCAAGTGCATCCTGACGAGCTTTTTCGTTATCAGCCTCAACGTAAGCCGCCACGCGGGGCGAGTCATGCTGGATGTCACTTGGTAGGACCGCCTCTGCTCCGTACACCATGAAGAAAGGTGTGTAAC
Source organism: Aegilops bicornis (assembly GCA_021605145.1). Taxonomy (NCBI): domain Eukaryota; kingdom Viridiplantae; phylum Streptophyta; class Magnoliopsida; order Poales; family Poaceae; genus Aegilops; species Aegilops bicornis. The sequence goes on along the minus strand of CM038673.1, from coordinate 129,947,202 downwards.
CCGTAGATCTGTTAGGCGTAGTATTGATACTCCAAAGCATAGAGGGTAACTCCTCCACCCAACAACCCGGCGTCAGCTGTAAGGGGACCAAGAGCCAGGGTTTAATACCCTTCAAGATCTCCTGATTAGCTCTTTCTGCTTGACCATTGGATTGAGGATGAGCAACAGCCGAAACATCAAGCGGATATGTTCTCGTTAATGTAACTCTTCCATGGCACCCTTGGAGAGATTAGTTCCATTATCGGTTATAATGCCGTGTGGAAAACCAAAGCGAAAAATCACCTTTTTCATGAACTGAACCGTGTGGCTGCATCACACTTACTGACCGGCTCTGCCTCAACCCACTTTGTGAATTTATCCACTGCCACTAGAACGTGTGTCTTTTTATCTTTAGACCTCTTGAAAGGTCCAACCATGTCAAGCCCCCAGACTACGAATGGCCAAGTAATTGGAATCATCCTCAATTCTTATCAGTCAATCCATGCGTCGAAAGGTCTCATAATAGAGGATATTGATGCTGCTACCTCCGTCCATGAGTACCTTAGTGAATTTATATCCACCAACCTGAGGTGCTACCACCAGAGCTAACTGACCCGGATTATCAACCCGGAGGGGGTGATCTTCCCTGCTCCATACAATGGGTTGTTCTGACCACCTCAAATAATGGGGGACCGCCGGCTCAATAGAATTCACGGCCCTCTTATGAACCTTCTGGTCACATTTGCACAAGTTAGTGGTGAACACGTGATACTGCCCACTATTCAGCTGCTTCGGGTGGCTTTGCTAACCCCGATTTATTCTTGTTGTCCCCTTGACCGGTATTGTTGATTATAACCGCCTTGATGTCCCTGAAAGCCGGAACTTGAACCGCCGCCCGGGCCATGAAAGCCGCCGGCTCCTGAGCCGCCGCCCGACCCGTGATTGCCATCAAACGTGTTGGAATTCTTAAAAGCCTTCATGATCGCGCAATCTTTCCATAAGTGGGTGGCGGGTCGTTCCCGGGTGCCGTGTCTTGGGCAAGGCTCATTGAGTAACTACTCAAGAGATGGGCCTGATCCGCCAGACCAAGGGGCGGTTTGCCCTTACGTCTCTGATTGTTACCCTGTGCATTGGCGTTGGCTACAACTCCGGGTTACCCTCACCCTTACGCTTATTGCCTCCTTGATTCATCGGGTTATGCTGCTGACCCTTTCCATTGTCGTTCTTCTTTCCCTTCCCTGTCTTTTCCTCATCGACGCGGATCCTTGGTACTATCGATGGCGTGTTGTTGAAGCTGCCATCGCCGTACCCATATCATTGCAATCACGCTTAAAGGCGCCCAGCTTCTGTCTCGGCCGCTCAAAGCGGCAGTTCTTCTCCAACATGAGGACTGCAGAGCCGGCATCCATCTTGTCGATTTAATGTATTATCTCCTTGACCCGGCGTACCCAATGAGTCGTGGATTCACTCTCCTCCTGCTTACAATTTGTCAAGTCCACAATCGACATAGATTGCTTGCAAGTGTCTTTGAAGTTCTAGATGAAACGGGCTTTTAGCTCTGCCCATGAACTAATGGAATTGGGTGGCAAACCCTTTAACCAAGACCGGGCCGTTCCATCTAACATCATGGTGAAGTACTTAGCCATTGCTGCATCGCTGACCTCCAACAGCTCCATCGCCATCTCATAACTTTCTATCCACTCACCGGGCTGTAAGTCGGCCGTGTAATTCGGCACCTTCCGAGGTCCCTTGAAGTCCTTGGGTAAACGTACATTACGTAGAGCCGGCACTAAACAAGGAACACCGCCAGTTCTGGTAGCCACTCCCGCCTCAACGGAAGTCGTCGGATAATCTGGAAGGTCCTGATGAGCCATTTGTTGAGCCGCTAGCTGAGCCGCCCGCTCGTCCTCCTGACGTATTCGGTCCTGCACCGGGTTATATCCATCCGGCGGGTTACGACGCTGGGCGTTGCTTGACAAAGCTTCTGACTCCATGTGCCTGCTGTAACTCGGACTCCAGTTTGGACGAGCCGGAGATAACCAAGGCGGAGGAGTTGAATGAATCATGTCCCAGCTGTAGGAATAAGTCTCTTGTTGAGCCAAGGCTGTCTGGACGAGGTCTCTGATCCTTCGGGTCTCCACTGATGTTGGATCGTCACCGTCCACCGGGAGAGCCGCCAAACGTGCTGATGATGTGATCAAGTTCTCCATGGGGTTGGAAAAGTGACCCGGCGGTATCGGTACGTAATGGGGCGGTGCCATGTTTCCATGAGGAGGTGCCATCTCCCGAGGCTGAGCCGGTCCTCCTGTTTCGGCTGTCATAAATTGATTTGCATCTGGTGGGTTACTCGGGCCAACTCCGGGTGTAGCGAAAAGATTCCGAGGATCATAAACCGGAGGTAAACGAGATTGGGTTTTCTGATGCCTCCTCCTCATCACCTCGTTAGATGTGTTCAGGCTCATCGTAAGCTGGAAGGCTTCTGACTGTAGTTGTTGTGCCCGTGCATCCAAAGCCGCCCGTTCTGTGGCTAACCTGGTGTCCTTAGCTGCAAAGGCCTCCTTGGCCCGAGCTATCTCCTCACGCACCCGTGCCACCTCTGCGTTATGTTCATCTTGATTCACAGGGATGATTGTGGTGGTTAACAGGGTCGTCAGCTTATCCATGAGATCCATCAAGACCGAGCGGCGGGCGCCTGTGGCCTCCTGCCCCGGCCGCTCCTGATCCGGACGTTATTGCTGCTGCAGCCATTGAGTTTTGACCGGGTTGAGTACCAGCCATGAAGACTCCTGCCCAGCTTGGCGGCTCATAGGGGTCCGGAATACTAGAGCCGTCGGAACAGCCCCTAAGCCCGCCATCCTGTAACAGATACAACGAATCTGTTGAACCGGCGGATGAATCACTGTCGGAGAGGACGGCCGTCTCACCACCATCTATAGATCCTTTAGAAAGTTCTCCTCCGTGGATGCAACCCACGAAGGCACGCTTCACGACGGGCTGAGCTCGGGCGTGTCTCGCACGCTGAGCCGTTTCGACGAGGTCGTTGCAGCAGTCCGGCTCAGGGCCCGGCTCACCAATCCGGCCGATGAAGACGTGGATTCCGCCAAAGGGGACCCGGTACCCGTACTCAATTGAGCCGGCGTCGAGGCCCCAGCCTTCGTCGTTGATGTAGATCTTTCCGCGACGACTCTTGGTCATCCGGCCCACGGCGTATCCCTTGAGCCCTTCGAAGTTGCCCTTCAAGAACTCAAATCCACCGTGTGCTGGCCCCATGGTGGGCGCCAGCTGTCGCGGGTTTGTCACGGCAGATGTCCTCTTGCAAGGACTTAGTCATGGAGCCATCGCAACTAGGAAGCTTAAAGGGGTTAATCGGGACAAAGGACACGAGAGGTTTTATACTAGTTCGGCCCCTTACTGTGAAGGTAAGGCCTACATCTAGTTGGGTTGGTATTGCTTGATGTTTCGATGACCAGGGAGCGAGATATGCTATGCCCGGTTCTCGATGAGTTGTTTCTTGCCCTAAGCCGTCGACGGGTCGTCCCCTTATATACACGGGTTGACGCCCTGCGGCTTACAGAGTCCCGGCCGGCTCATCAACAGTGTCCGGCTCGGAGACTAGTTAAATCTACCTTATGATACAAGTCATGCCATCATGGCGGTTTATTACAACGGGCCCTAAGTCGCCTGTGGGCCTTAGACCCTTTATTGAACCGCCATCCTCGTGCTTGGTCTTGGGCTTCTTTCTGATGAGTCTTATTTGCATAACCCGGCCCCTCCTGGGTGGCTTACACAAATAGTTATATCCCCAACACCTGCCGCGAGACTCAATATTCATCGGACCACACACATCAGTATGTATGATTTCCAACAAATCTGTTGCTCGCTCCATTGTTCCGGAGAACGTATTTTTAGTCATCTTGTCCAAGAGGCATGGTTCACAAGCATCAAGTGACTCGTAATCAAGTGATTCCAAAAGCCCATCAACATGGAGTTTCTTCATGCGCTTTACACCAATATGACCTAAACGGCAGTGCCACAAATAAGTTGCACTATCATTATTAACTTTGCATCTTTTGGCTTCAATATTATGAATATGTGTATCACTACGATCGAGATCCAACGAACCATGTTCATTGGGTATGTAACCATATAAGGTTTTATTCATGTAAACAGAACAACAATTATTCTCTAACTTAAATGAATAACCGCATTGCAATAAACATGATCAAATCATATTCATGCTCAACGCAAACACCAAATAACGCTTATTTAGGTTCAACACTAATCCCGAAAGTATAGGGAGTGTGCGATGATGATCATATCAATCTTGGAACTACTTCCAACACACATCATCACTTCACCCTTAACTAGTTTCTGTTCATTCTGCAACTCCCGTTTCGAGTTACTACTCTTAGCAACTGAACCAGTATCAAATACCGAGGGGTTGCTACGAACACTAGTAAAATACACATCAATAATCTGTATATCAAATATAGCTTTGTTCACTTTGCCATCCTTCTTATCCGCCAAGTACTTGGGGTAGATCTGCTTCCAGTGACCAGTTCCTTTGCAGCAGAAGCACTTAGTCTCAGGCTTAGGTCCAGACTTGGGCTTCTTCACTTGAGCAACAACTTGCTTGCCGTTCTTCTTGAAGTTCCCCTTCTTCCCTTTGCCCCTTTTCTTGAAACTAGTGGTCTTGTCAACCATCAACACTTGATGTTTTCTTGATTTCTACCTTCGCCGATTTTAGCATTGCGAAGAGCTTGGGAATTGTTTTCGTCATCCCTTGCATACTATAGTTCATCACGAAGTTCTACTAACTTGGTGATGGTGACTAGAGAATTCTGTCAATCACTATTTTATCTGGAAGATTAACTCCCACTTGATTCAAGCGATTGTAGTACCCAGACAATCTGAGCACATGCTCACTGCTTGAGCTATTCTCCTCCATCTTTTAGCTATAGAACTTGTTGGATACTTCATATCTCTTAACTCAGGTATTTGCTTGAAGTATTAACTTCAACTCCTGGAACATCTCATATGGTCCATGACGTTCAAAACGTCTTTGAAGTCCCGATTCTAAGCCGTTAAGCATGGTGCACTAAACTATCAAGTAGTCATCATATTGAGCTAGCCAAACGTTCATAACGTCTGAATTTGCTCCTGCAATAGGTCTATCACCTAGCGGTGCATCAAGGACATAATTCTTCTGTGCAGCAATGAGGATAATCCTCAGATCACGGATCCAATCCGCATCATTGCTACTAACATCTTTAAACATAGTTTTTCTCTAGGAACATATCAAAATAAACATAGGGAAGCAACAATGCGAGCTATTGATCTACAACATAATTTGCAAAATACTATCAGGACTAAGTTCATGATAAATTTAAGTTCAATTTAATCATAAGAACTCACACTTAGATAGACATCCCTCTAATCCTCTAAGTGATCACGTGATCCATATCAACTAAACCATAACCGATCATCACGTGAAATGGAGTAGCTTTCAATGGTGAACATCATTATGTTGATCATATCTACTATATGATTCACGCTTTCGACCTTTCGGTCTCGGTGTTCCGAGGCCCCTATCTTGCATATGCTAGGCTCGTCAAGTTTAACCTGAGTATTCTGCGTGTGCAAAACTGGCTTGCACCCATTGTAGATGGACGTAGAGCTTATCACACCCGATCATCACGTGGTGTCTGGGCACGATGAACTTTGGCAATGGTGCATACTCAGGGAGAACACTTTTATCTTGAAATTTAGTGAGAGATCATCTTATAATGCTACCGTCAAATCAAAGAAAGATAAGATGCATAAAAGATAAACATCACATGCAATCAATATAAGTTATATGATATGGCCATCATCATCTTGTGCTTGTGATCTCCATCTCCGAAGCACCGTCATGATCACCATCGTCACCGGCGCGACACCTTGATCTCCATCGCAGCATCGTTGTCGTCTCGCCAACCTTATGCTTCTACGACTATCGCTACCACTTAATGATAAAGTAAATCATTACAGGGCGATTTCATTGCATACAATAAAGAGACAATCATATGGCTCCTGCCAGTTGCCGATAACTCGGTTACAAAACATGATCATCTCATACAATAAAATTTAGCATCATGCTTTGACCATATCACATCACAACATGCCCTGCAAAAACAAGTTATACATCCTCTACTTTGTTGTTGTAAGTTTTACGTGGCTGCTACGGGCTGTGCAAGAACCATTCTTACCTACGCATCAAAACCACAACGATAGTTTGTCAAGTTGGTGATGTTTTAACCTTCGCAAGGACCGGGCGTAGCCACACTCGGTTCAACTAAAGTTGGAGAAACTGACACCCGCCAGCCACCTGTGTGCAAAGCACGTCGGTAGAACCGATCTCGCATAAGCGTACACGTAATGTTGGTGCAGGCCGCTTCATCCAACAATACCGCCGAACCAAAGTATGACATGCTTTGGTAAGCAGTATGACTTATATCACCCACAACTCTCTTGTGTTCTACTCGTGCATATGACATCTACGCATAAAACCTGGCTCGGATGCCACTGTTGGGGAACGTAGTAATTTCAAAATTTTCCTACGCACACACAGGATCATGGTGATGCAGAGCAACGAGAGGGGAGAGTGTGTCCACGTACCCTCGTAGACCGAAAGCGGAAGCGTTAGCACAACGCGTTTGATGTAGTCGTACATCTTCATGATCCGACCGATCAAGTACCGAACGTACGACACCTCTGAGTTCAGCACACGTTCAGCTCGATGACGTCCCTCGAACTCCGATCCAGCCGAATGTTGAGGGAGAGTTTCGTAAGCACGATGGTGTGGTGACGATGTTGATGTTCTACCGACGCAGGGCTTCGCCTAACTACCGCTATGATATTATCAAGGTGGATTATGGTGGAGGGGGGCACGGCACACGGCTAAGATATCAATGATCAATTGTTGTGTCTCCAAGGGGTGCCCCCCTCCCCGTATATAAAGGAGTGGAGGAGGGGGAGGGCCGGCCCTCTCTATGGCGCGCCCGAGAAGGAGTCCGACTCCCACCGGGAGTAGGATTCCCCCCCTCCCAAGTTGTAGGTGTAGGAGTCAAGGAATGGGGGACGATAAGAGACGGAAGGCGGGGGCGCAGCCCCCCCCCCTAGTCCAATTCGGACTTGGCCTTGGGGCGCCCAGCCTCTCCTCTCTCTTTCCCTAAAGCCCAATAAGGCCCATATACTCCCGGCGAATTCCCGTAACTCTCCGGTACTCCGAAAAATACCCGAATCACTCGGAACCTTTCCGATGTCCGAATATAGTCATCCAATATATCGACCTTTACGTCTTGACCATCTCGAGACTCCTCGTCATGTCCCAGATCTCATCAGGAACTCCGAACTACCTGCGGTACATCAAAACTCATAAACTCATAATATAACCGTCATCGAAACTTTAAGCGTGCGGACCCTACGGGTTCGAGAACTATGTAGACATGACCGACACGTCTCCGGTCAATAACCAATAGCGGAACTTTGATGCTCATATTGGCTCCCACATATTCTACGAAGATCTTTATCGGTCAGACCGCATAACAACATGCGTTGTTCCCTTTGTCATCGGTATGTTACTTGCCCGAGATTCGATTGTCGGTATCTCAATACCTAGTTCAATCTCGTTACTGGCAAGTCTCTTTACTCGTTCCGTAATACATCATCTCGCAACTAACCTGTTAGTCACAATGCTTGCAAGGCTTATAGTGATGTGCATTACCGAGAGGGCCCAGAGATACCTCTCCGACAATCGGAGTGACAAATCCTAATCTCGAAATACGCCAACCCAACAAGTACCTTCGGAGACACCTATAGAGCACCTTTATAATCACCCGATTCACGTTGTGACGTTTGGTAGCACACAAAGTGTTCCTCCGATAAACGGGAGTTGCATAATCTCATAGTCATAGGAACATGTATAAGTCATGAAGAAAGCAATAAAAACATACTAAACGATCAAGTGCTAAGCTAACGGAATGGGTCAAGTCAATCACATCATTCTCCTAATGATGTGACCCTGTTAATCAAATGATAACTCATGTCTATGGCTAGGAAACATAACCATCTTTGATCAACGAGCTATTTAAGTAGAGGCATACTAGTGACACTCTGTTTGTCTATGTACTCACACATGTATTATGTTTCCGGTTAATACAATTCTAGCATGAATAATAAATATTTATCATGAAATAAGGAAATAAATAATAACTTTATTATTGCCTCTAAGGCATATTTCCTTCATGGTGGTCATGTCATCGTGATTACTATGCAAGTTGCTACTTGTTTGAAAGTCAAATTGAAAATTAAAATTCAATTGATTTTTCAAATAGTAAAATTAAAGTGTTCAAGTTATTCTGTAATTCCCCCTGATCAATGTCATGTTGTAACCAACATCTTTTGACTCACCAAATAATTCCTAGGAAATGAATAAATGCCCCAACAACAAATAAAAATGGCCTTTCTAATAAATAAATATTAATACAATTCCATTTGACCTCAAACTTTGTGGGGCTCTTCAATATATTGCCTAATATTTATGTGCTAATTTTCTCTTTTAACTGAAGTCACTTAGTGACAAAACTAACTGCAAAACAGTGGGAGAAAAAGATAAATAGAAATAAAAGAAAGCAAAGGAAAAGGGCCCGCTGTTGGACTGGGCTCTACATGCACAATGGACAGCCCAGCCCAACTCCCCCTTCATCTCCTTTCTCTGTTCATGGAGATGGGACTTCCTATTTGCCGCTAGTTGCGGCAAAGTGCCGACGTTTCGCACAGGCGCCGCTAACCTGGGCCGGCCCATTTCCGTTGGCATGAGCGCGATATGAAAAACGCAAAAAACAGAGCGCGCTAGAGATGCGGATCGATCCTGGGACCTTGTGGTCAATAAAGAGCCGTGCTAGCCACAACAACAGTCAACTTATCATGTTAAGATCAAAGCGCCCGACTTATAGAAACATACAACAGCGGCAGGGATCGAACAATAACCTACTGCAAGTGACCAACGCTAATAGCCACCATAATTCCTGGGATTTCGTACTTAAAATGGCAGTCCGCCTTATAAAAACATAAGCTGCAAACATTTTCATATTTCATAGAGAGAGAAAAAATTAAAATTGAAACATTTTTTGGAATCTCAAAAAAAATCGAAATAAAGGAGCAACATGAAAATGACATTTTTTTCCTGAAATCAAGAAGAATTTCTCGAAAATTCAAAACATTTTCTGAAAAACAGGAACAAAAAACTGAAAGCGCGAACATTTTTCAAAATTACGAACAAAATTTTCAAGACGTGAACAGTTTTTTGAATTCCCCAGAACATTTTTGGAATTTGGGGTCAAATTTTGAAAAACATGACAATTTTCATGATGTGAACAAATTTGGAAAGTGGGAACAATTTTTGGAAATGCCCATTTTTTTGAATTGGTGAACAGAAGTTAATAAATATGAACATTTTTTGAATTCCTCGAACATTTTTTTAACTTGCGAACAAAAGTTAAAAACAGGAGCATTTCTAGAATTTATGAACAAATATTGAAATCCAAAACATTTTCTGAGAATGTGATATTTTTTAATTGGTGAACAAAATTTTAAAACAGAAACGATTCTCGAAAATTCAGAACAAAATTTTGAAACAGAAAACATTTTTGTAAATGCTATTTTTTCAGTATACATGAACAAAAATAATAAATATGAAGGCATTTTTCTATAGCTCCGAACATTTTTGTAAAACACCAACATTTTTTTAAAATGTGAACAATTTTTGAAACTTCAAATAATTTCTTTAAGATGAACATTTTTTCAAACACACAGACGTTGATTTTTTTTACATACGATATTTTTCACAAACGCAAACAAAATTTTGGATTTCCAAAACATTTTTTGAAAGAACAGTTTTTTTTAAAGCACGAAATTTTTTTTAATGTGAGAACAAATTTTGAAACGGAGAACAAATTTTGAAGCACGAAACAAGTTTTTAAAGTGCAAATATTTTTTGAATCTTGAGAATTTTTTTTGAAATGGAGAACAATTTTGAGAACTCCCGAACAAATTTGGTAGCATGAAATCTTGTTGAATTCGTGAACAAATAGTTGAAATCCAGTACTTTTTCTGAATTTCAAATGTTTTAAACTTTTTTGTGTAACAAGAACAATTTTTGAATTTTGAGAACATTTTTTCGAAAACTGAAAATTTTCTGGAAACACGATTTTTTTGAATATTTTGGAAAAAAAAGATAAGAACAGATATGGAAATAAAAGCCAAAGAAAGAAAATATGTTGAAAAGAGAAATTAACTTGAAAAGAAAAGCAGAAAGAAAACAAAAAAAGTAACAAAAAGAAAAGAAAAAAGAACGAGAAAAAGGAAGAAGAAGAAAACATAAAAAGTAAAAAAAAGAAAAGGAAAAGGAAAAAATAAAAATCGGGTTCAGGAACCTTCTAGATGGTTCCCAAAACCAGTAAGAACCGGCTGGGAACGCTCTAGAAGGTTCGCAAAACCTCGCAAAACCGGAACTTGTATGGACAGTACAGATGGGTTGGCCCAAAATCGGTCGCTAGTGGCATGTTTGTGCGATTCGTCGACAATTTGACGCATTATGCATCCAATAGGTTTTTCCCATGGAGATGGTGTGGCGCCCATCCATGCCTCCGGTGGTGCCGTGTCGGCCATCCCGCGACTTCTCTCAAGGATAAGAGCAACCCCAACGAAAGCGGATCCTCTAACATCGTGAAGGGATGTCATGTAAGCTACAGTAACCGTGACATCCCTTCTTCACATCCATATGGTTAAGCCTAAAATAATTATAATTAAATTGCAAATTACAAATCTATTATATACATTTATAAAAATTACATACAAACAAAATTATGGTGCAATAAAATTATTTTTTAAATTTTTTTGTACATGCTACAGTAAATTCGCACGGTGATTGCTAAAGTATTCACTGTAGCTCGTGACATCTCTTCTTCATTTTACATACATATGTCACTATAGCTTCGTGACATTCCTTCAGGATGTCAGAGGATCCACTTCCAACCCCAACCCCCCTGGAATGAACCCTGCCGCCTATTCCCTCTCTCCCTCGCTCGCTCTCTTCCGCGCATCTCGCAACCGAAGCACGTCGCCATGGCCGACCTCGTCCACACGCCCAACCTCGTTCGTCCCCGGCGCCTGAACACTTGTTCAAGAGCTTCACCGGCCTCTGCTACACCGTCTACGATCGCGGGATCGAGCTCAACGCTCCTACGCCGTGCGGATCGAGCCGTCCCCCTTCACTGCCCCCGCCGACACCATCGCCAGATCCGCACCACCCCGACCACCCCGACGCCTCCGAGCCATCCCTGTACTCCGATGTGAGCTCCCCTTTATTTCCCCTTCCTTCGTTTGCTCGTTTCCGTCGCCGTCCCCACGGGCCTGTGCACCACCGTGGCCATGGCACCACTGCCGAGCATGTTGTCGTTGATGGGGTCCGTCCCGAAGAGAACCAATGTCGTTGCCATGCATCTAGTCCTCCCAGGAGGCGCGCGTGACGTATGCGTAGCCGAATCCATGCTCGCCCGCTCGAATCGAACTAACACCCAGCCACCGCCGCCGTCCACCATGGCCGGCGATGCCTGCTCCTGCCACGCTCCCGCCGCGTGTTGGCCGTCCCAGGGCACTCCCCGGTCGCGCCCTCGTGCAGCCCCGTGCCTGCCTCTGCCCGCTCGTGCGCTCGTCCACTGGCGCCTGTTGCCCCTGCTACCGCTGCCGTTTACGCCTGCCGCCGCTGCCTTCTCTTTGTGCTGCTGCTACGTGCGACCACGGCTGCTGCCGCCTGCCACTGTCCCCGCGCCTGCTGACTGCGTCGGCCTCGCCCCGGCTGCCGCCCGGACCACGCCCGCTCACCCGCTGCCGCTGCCACTCGCGCACTGCGCCCCTGGCCAGCGCCGTGGCCGCCGACGCGCCCGTGTGCATGCGTGTTGTGTGTGTGTGTAGTGTGGCCACGCCCACCTCAGCTTTTGCTCCTCTGCTGCTCTGCTACAGTTACTGAATGTTACTGTAGCAGTAGCTAGCTTTGCTACTCCTACGTTGACTAACCCTCTGAGCAGTCCCTAAACAGCGACTAAACGACGGTTAACATGAGTAAAAATAATATAGGCAGAAATTACACTTGACAAACTTCATTTTATTCCATTGGACCAAATCCATTAGATTTATGGATTAAATGCAAAGAAATTCACAAATTGCTACGTTCTGTTAACAGAAAAGCAGAAACAGAAATGCTGTAGTAGCACTTTTCGAAGAAAGTTTTGAACAAGCAAATGGATGCTAAACATAGTTGCACTTGATATTGTCATCTACTCCCTCCGTTCCAAAATATAAGTCTTTCTAGAGATTTCAACACGTGACTACATACGGAGCAAAATAAATGATTTTACACTCTAAAATATGTCTACATACACCCATATGTTGTAGACCATTTGAAATGTCTAAAAAGATTTATATTTTGAAACGGAGGGAGTAGATCACAGAAAATTGATCAAGATTGATATGAGACACTACTCCTTTGGATGAGTAGAACACTAGCTATAGCCTTTGGAAAACAGCTAAATGATGTTCAAAACCGAGGGATTAGACAGCCAAATTTCAGTAAATCCTCAATATAGCTAAAACTTCGGAAATTCATAGAAAAATAACTGTAACTCGGATGAAAATAATTTATACTAGGATGAAAATAATTTATATATGCAAATTGCTCAGAAAATCCAACGAATCCGAACACGTGGTCTGTTCATCTGTCACATGCCCCTAGAATGCTGAACATCGAACCGTGATACGTCTGCAACGTATCTATAATTTTTGATTGCTCCATGCCATATTATTTTCTGTTTTGGACATTATTGAGCTTTATTATTCACTTTTATATTATTTTTTGGACTAAGCTATTAACCGGAGGACCAGCCCAGAATTGCAGTTTTTTGTCTATTTCAGAGTTTCGCGGAAAAAGAATGTCAAACGGAGTCCAAACGGAATGAAACCTTCGGGAACGTGATTTTCGGAACGAACATGATCCAGGAGATTTGGACCCTACGTCAAGGAAGCTTCCAGGAAGCCACGAGGTAGGGGGCGCGCTTACCCCCTGGGCGCGCCCTCCACCCTCGTGGGCCTCACGTTGCTCCACCGACGTACTCCTTCCTCCTATATATATCTATGTACCCCCAAACGTTCAGAAATGGAGCCAAAAACCTAATTCTATCGCCGCAACCTTCTGTACCCACGAGATCCCATCTTGGGGCCTGTTCTGGAGCTCCGCTGGAAGGGGCATTGATCACGGAGGGCTTCTACATCAACACCATAGCCTCTCCGATGAAGTGTGAGTAGTTTACCTCAGACCTTTGGGTCCATAGTTATTAGCTAGATGGCTTCTTCTCTCTTTTTGGATCTCAATACAATGTTCTCCCGCTCTCTTGTGGAGATCTATTCGGTGTAATCTTCTTTTGCGGTGTGTTTGTTGAGACCGATGAATTGTGGGTTTATGATCAAGTTTATTTATGAACAATATTTGAATCTTCTGAATTATTTTATGTATGATTGGTTATCTTTGCAAGTCTCTTCAAATTATCAGTTTGGTTTGTCCTACTAGATTGATCTTTCTTGTAATGGGAGAAGTGCTTAGCTTTGGGTTCAATTTTGCGGTGTCCTTTCCCAGTGACAGTAGGGGCAGCAAGGCACGTATTGTATTGTTGCCACCGAGGATAACAAGATGGGGTTTTTATCATATTGCATGAATTTATCCCTCTACATCATGTCATCTTGCTTAAGGCGTTACTGTTCTTATGAACTTAATACTCTAGATGCATCTTTGGATAGCGGTCGATGTGTGGAGTAATAGTAGTAGATGCAGGCAGGAGTTGGTCTACTTGTCTCGGACGTGATGCCTATATACATGATCGTACCTAGATATTCTCATAACTATGCTCAATTACATCAATTGCTCAACAGTAATTTGTTCACCCACCGTAAAATACTTATGCTCTTGAGAGAAGCCACTAGTGAAACCTATGGCCACCGGGTCTATCTTCCATCATATTAATCTTCCAACACTTGGTTATTTCCGTTGCTTTTTATTTTGCTTTTATTTTACTTTGCATCTTTATTATAAAAATATCAAAAATATTATCTTATCATATCTATCAGATCTCACTCTCGTAAGTGACCGTGTAGAGATTGACAACCCCTTATCGCGTTGGTTGCGAGGATTTATTTGTTTGTGTAGGTACGAGGGACTCCCGCGTAGCCTCCTACTGGATTAATACCTTGGTTCTCGAAAACTGAGGGAAATATTTATCCTACTTTGCTGCATCACCCTTTCCTCTTCAAGGGAAAATCAACGCAGTGCTCAAGAGGTAGCAAACCGTCCCCTCTCTTTCAATTGTCCGGAATCTGTCCAACACTGGGAAAACATCCCCAGATGTATTCCCTCTTCGCCTGCAACGTGTACTCCTGCGTTAGATCAACCCTAGCACCGCGCATTGCCATGTTATGCTTTGATTGCTCTATTATTTATTGTGTTTCCCCTCCATTACTTCTTTCCGGTAGACCCCGAGACCGCGGTTGAACCAGTGATCGACTACTTCACCGATGAAGATCTGTATCTGTCTGCCGAGCTTCCAGGCAAGCCCCCCCTTTGATCATTCCGATATCGCCCATTCTATTCTCTTATGCTTGCATTAGATTTTGCTACTGTAATTGATTGCTCCTATTCTGATGTATAGCCTCCTTTTGTAACCTGCTCATTGTACCTTACCTGCTTATCCTAAACTGCTTAGTATAGGTTGGCCAGTGATCCATCAGTGACACCCACCTTGTCCTTGTTGCCCGTGCTTCATCATCGATGACTCGATCAACGTGATCGACGACTAGAGCCCGACACCTCACATCACATCACACCCCTTTTGTTGCTCGACTCTGCAGAGTTACCATCGAGTGCCGAGGGTGGAACCTCATACATCACTCTGATGAGATCTCTGTAGTGTAGCTATTCGGTCGTGGTCATCGAGGGTGATTTCCTCCTTAACCACTTCCGATACGAATCCGTCGTGCAACCCCTCAAGTGTGAACCTCGAGGGTGGATCCTCTTACATTCACCTTGATGTTTGGACACGCGGATACTTGGACTTTACAACTGTTACTTGGAAAGGCGGGTCAGCCCTGAGGGGTACCCGCGAGTGATGTGGAGACGGGTTGACCTGGAAGGTGCCCGCGAGATACTTACGAGGCATGGCCGGGCATTCTTAGCCCTTGCCGTAAGTCCTCGAGACGGGGTGATAGGGTCACATCGATCGTGAGTCTCCGCTCGTTACCGCGTGCTCCTAATCCACTACAATTTGGATATTTGATCCGAGGGGCCTCTGGCTTGATAACACTAACCATCACGTGGGCATAGTATGGGCGTTCTGCGTCGTATGCATCAGCCGAAGCTTAATAGACGCCAGCGACTGAGCGGCGCGCGCCGATTTGGACTGCGTAAGCACCTACCTTTTTTAAGGAGGTAGCTAGGTCTGCTCACCGGCGCGTTAGCGTCACGAGGAGATCTGGGCGATGGCCCATGACCCCTGGGGGCATAGGTTTAGTCCGGCGTGCTGACCTCTCTATTAAGCCTAGGTCGGGTTGCGGCGAATTGTTTGGCCGAGGCCAGGCATGACCCAGGAAAGTGTGTCCGGCCGGAGTTAATCAAGCATGGTGGGTAAGTTGGTGTACCCCTGTAGGGAAGAAAACATCTATCAATAGCCTGTCCTACGATAACGAACACTTGGAGTTGTATCCCGATCGATACAACTAGAACTGGATACTTGAGGTGATAACTGGATAGGATGGCTCTGGGATTGCTTTCTCGCAGGGAGTCGAGAAAGGATCTCTGGCCGAGGTTGATTACTCCACTACTACTTTACTTTATGCTACTCTTATCTCTTCTGATGCTGCAAGATGCTTGGAGCTGCTTGAAGATGCTAGCCTTCGATAGGCTAGGCTTTCCCCTTCTCTTCTGGCATTCTGCAGTCCAGTCCACAGATACAACCCGTTTCATTGATACCGATGCATATGTAGTGTAGATCCTTGCTTGCGAGCACTTTGGATGAGTACTCACGGTTGTTGTGCTCCCCCTTTCCCCCCTTTCTTCTTCTTTCCAGTTGATGCAACCAGATGTTGGAGTCCAGGAGCCAGATGCTACCGTCGATGCCTACTACTACGTGGAGACCGCCGACGACCAGGAGTAGTTTGGAGGCTCCCAGGCAGGAGGCCTTGCCTTTTCGATCGTAGATGCTTTTGTGCTGGCCTTCTTAAGGCAAACTTGTCTAACTTATGTCTGTACTCAGGTATTGTTGCTTCCGTTGACTCTTGTGTATTCGAGCCCTCGAGGCCCCTAGCTTGTAATATAAAGCTTGTATTATTTTTAATTTGTGTCTAGAGTTGTGTTGTGATATCTTCCCTTGAGTCCTTTATCTTGATCGTACACATTTACGTGTATGATTAGTGTATGATTGAATCGAGGGCGTCACATCTTGCCAAACCAACTTTATACCTCTTTCTTGCATTCGTGGTTTGCATGCATCAGCAACAAAGCTAGTACTACAAGATTTCACTAAAAAAGAGGTTGAGGTAACTTTCATTTTGTGTGTGTGGTGTGTGTACGAGCCGCGGAGGACCAACGTGGGGAATTGGTCCTTCGGATCGGCCAGAGCGTGCATGCAGGATCGGCGGGAGCACATCGCCTCCATGGCCGCCACCCTCTCCCTGGTCCGCTGCCTCTCATGGCGTGCGGTCCACGCCCTCAGATTCGGGCGTCCACGTCTGTGCCGGCAACGATGCTAGCACAAGGACCCAACGGTTGCCGCGGACGCCATGGAGCAGGCAGAGAGCGGCGCGGGGGCGCCGAACCGGAATCAATGCAGAGTGCCTGGAGCTACGCAAATGCAACATGTCGACGCCATTGTCGACACTGCATCATCGGGCGACGGGGGATGACATGTACCCAAAGCTTTTCGCTTTCGTCCCTGTCCAGCCGTGACCGACGCAACGATCTGGATGGCGAGCTCCTCCATGTTGTTCAGCTACGCCTCGCACAACAACGACTCCTAATGGTTGTTGCCACCGGATGTTACACTGCCGTCGGAGCTTGACATGGATCGGAAGGGGCAGGATGTGGAGAGGAGACTAAGAGTAGAGTGAAGAATGCTTTGACTATGGTCTAGGATTCATCTGTAGTGGCCTAGTGGGGATATTTATGAGGTCCGGGTGGGCTGGTCCAATGTGGTGGAGGCGCCCAGGCGTATCCGGGCCTCCATACCCGCCCTATATTTAGGCTGGGTTTGAGAGGAGCATATCAACCCGGATGTCCGTAGCCGGTTTGGGCAGGCCGGCTGGGTCACGATTTTTGTGATCAAGCACAGACCGATTGTCCGCCTGGTCAGTTTGGTGAGCCCGGCTTCACATGCCATGCCTCCAACATCAAAGAAGATTAGTGCCAATATGTTAGAGTACTCTCTTACAGCTCATCCCGAAACAACCTTAAACAGTTTTCTCGCATTTGTAATTTGCATGCATGAAGATAGAAGTTAGTATAATAGATTTTGAAGTTGTTAAGTTACATTTTTTATGTTTGCTTCCCAAACAGGGAAAAGCACAATCCGTGCTTCCACGAGAAGCTGGCTCGTTACGCTGGCATCACTTGATTTTCTTTACTTTTTATATATTTTAAACGCATATACTTCAAAATTTTAAACTAAATTAAGAAACTTTTAAACAAGTAATTAGAAAAGAGTTAAACCTAGTATTAAAAATATTGTTAGTGTAGTTTCAATAAATTTTCATAACATTTAAAAAAATCATGCCAATAAAAAATGTTCCCGTGTTTAAAAAACTGCATGTGAAACTCGTAAAAAAAATGTGTATTCAACGTAAGAAAAATGTTTGTCTAATTACAAATATTTTATACCATTTAAAAAATATGTACATACTGTAATATATGTGACATTTTATGAAAATATGCCAGCATTTAAGAAAATGTCATGACTTTTTAAAATATGTACTATTAACAATGTAAAAATGTCTGTGTAGCTTATTTTTTTATTACCAATAAAAATGTACGTGATATTTTGAAAATAATAATCCTTGGTTCAAGAAATGTACATGAAAATTTTCAAAAATGTTTATCCAATTCAAAAAATTGTTTGCATAGTTTATAAAAATTGTGTATTGCTATTAAAAATATTCAACATGTACTTGGAAAATGTTACCATGTATTAAAAACGTTTTTAAAACAAGTACTTTTTTAATGTACCACATCATATATTAAAAAAATATCCAACATTTGTCAGAAAAATGTTTCACGTGTGGTCTAAAAATGTGCATTGTGTATTGAGAAAAAACTAGACATGTGTTGAAGAAAAGAAAGCCGATAAAAACCAAGAAAGAAACCAAGAGAAAAGCCAAAAAAGAAGAAAAAAAAATGAAATATAAAAAATAAAAAATAAGAAAACAAAGAAACAAAAGCAAAATGAAGAAAATAGAAAAACCGTAGAAAACCAGTGAAGAAAATAAATAAAACCAAAGAGAAAACAAACCGGAGCAGAACAAACCTACCTGTGTAGCGGACAAACCGCGCTACTGGGAAAGCCATCTCTGTTTTTTTTTTTTGAGACACCGAGCCGGTTCTGCTAGTGGCCCCCGGCAGAATATGGCCCAATTTAACGCCTAGATATTTCCAAGGTTGATTGGCCTTCACATGGCTTACATGAACGATGCGCATGACGCTTAGGGCATCTCTAGCCGTTGGCCTCTCAGGAGAGGCAAAAAATCGTCCTTGAAGGCGCACCGACGCTAAACCGCGCACTGGGGCCGTGATGCCATCCAGTTGCGGCGCCCACTATTAGTCAAAAAAGGCAAATACGGCGCAAAAACGACTCAAATTTAACGCAAATATCGGTGAGTTTGTTCAAACTTAAACATATTTAAAAAAAAACTACCACGGGCTACCCCCGCCGTCTCCCTCGCCGCCCGCCTCGCCGCCCGCCCACGCGGTTCTACATGCCGAGGAGGCTGTAGAACCGCGTGTAGTCACCGCCGTCGTCGTCATTGTAAATGCGTCGCCGCCGTCCTCGCATCCTCCCGGTTGGCGGCGGTTGGACGGTCCGGGCGTCCTCGTCGTCGTCGTCATTGCCGAGGACCACGACGCCTGCTCCTCGCGCCACGCTATGCGGCGGCGATCTCCTCGAGGCCCGACTGCCGGACCATCTCGTCGCGGAGGTAGTCGTCCGCGCCCACGCATGGCGTCCTCGTCGGAGAAGCCGCCCGGGCTACCTCCTCGTACTCAGCTGGCAAGCCGGGCTCCGGCTTGGGCTCGGCGAGGGCAAGCGGCCGATGGGTGGAGAGGCGTTGGCGCCCGACGGGCGAGCTGCGAGTCTTGGCGCGGCTGACCGCGCGCTCTGGGCTCCGGCTGACGGGCGGAGGCAGGGTGAGCCGCCGGACGAGGAGGAGGACCCCCGGTCTCCATGCGCCTCGGGGTCCAGCTTCCGGCGGCGTGAGAAGGATGGGGGAGCGGGGTACTCGAGGCGCGGCGTGTTGCCGCCCTTGATGTACTCGAGGACGGCCTCCAACGTGTGCCCGGGCACGCCCCACCACCGACGCTGGCCGGCGGCGTTGAGCCTGCCGGAGGGCTCGACGCCATTGGTGGCCTCGAGCTGCTGGGCGTGACGGCGGCGGAAGTAGGGGTCCCAGAGCGGGCTGTCGGGGACGTATCGTGGCCCCTCCCTCGCCGCGCGGCAGGTTCGAGCGGATGCGTGCGATCTCTGCACGCCGCGCCGCTCCGGTGGGTATCGGGGGCACCGGCACGCCGCTCGCGCTAATCCTCCACGCCCCGGGCACCCGCATGTCCGGCAGGACCGGGTACTCGGCCTCGTAAAGGAGGCGAGCCTCGTCTTCATGAAGATGGCGGCGGCCGAAGCCGTTCGCCGCTGCGCCGTCGCCTGGGAAGCGCTCGGCCATGGGTGTGGCTGAGACGGCGAAAGAGAGGAGAGGAGAGGAGGAACGACGACGGCGGGAGAGTGTGAGTCGCCGAGTCGCGCCGGGCGCGTCATATATAGGCCGAGGCGCGCGTGCCACCGTGTGTACGCTGCGTGGCGAGGGAGGGGCGACACGTCGTCCGGTCTTCATCAAGGCCGCCGTGAGCATCAATGGCGGTGACGGCAGCAAGGCTGTCGGCTGGCATTGATTCGCCGCGAAACGAGGTGACGAGGACGAAGGGCCGAGAAGAGAGCCGTGTCGCTGTGCTGGGCCCGCTTTTTCGCGCCAAAACAGTTCGCTCGGCGCCCCCGGGCGCCCCCCAGCGCGCCGGGTTTGGGCTGGGTCCGCAGGCGCTATTTTCGGCCCAAGCCGGCGAAAATCGGGCTCCTGGGGGCGCGACTCCGCCGTTTTTTCGACGCCGACGCGAAAAAAAAGCCTGGGGAGGCCTTCCTGGGGCGCGGCTGGAGATGCCCTTATAAACTGGTTTCGAACGCACAATGGCATACGACTGCAAGCGTGATCAGCAATCTACAAAGGGAAACGTTTACAGCCGGGGCACCGACCGAAACTTCGGCCGGTCCACTCGCTCACCCCGCGCGTAGCGCTAAAGCAGGAGAGACACGTCATCCCGCGAGGGCCCGCACACCGCTCTGCTTCTTTATCCTTTCCAGCGCGGCTGCTGTCCACACACACCACATCTTTTTCCTTTCTTTCCTGGGCTTCCCACGCTGCTGCTTCTGCCTATTTATTTTTTCTCAGACGCCATTGCTGTAGAGTTGCTGCACGGGGCGCCCTCTCCCACGAAGCGCGACACACCCTCCCCACGAAGCGCGGCGCCGCGGGAGTTGTTGCTGCTGCAAGGGATGCATCGCCATGGCCGTGCCCTTCGCCATGGCCGAACGCGACGGGGCTGAGCACTGGCGCTACTACGACAGGGGGCCATGGCCTGCAAGCTCACAGGCCAGGGCGGCCATGGCTTACGAGCTCGAGGTATGTTACTACAACTCCAGATTTGTTTTCATGTTTGTTTTTGCTGGAACCAGTGTATTAATTTGTTACCATCGTCTTTGTTTTTTGCTGGAACTAACCAAATTTTGCTGCCATGTCTTTTTGCTGGAATCATTTTGTACCACTTTTTTGCTACAACAGTTTTGGTTTTTTGCTACTACCGGCACTGTCGTTTGTTACATCCTTTTTCATGAGATTGTCGAGACCCTGCGCTTGTGTGTTTTGCTACAACCTTGTACAGTTTTTGCTACAATCTTTTACATTTTTTGCTACTATTGGAGAAGCCCCTAGCTGGACCACAAGTTATTTTTGCTACAACCGTATTGTGGTTTGCTACAACCAGTGTCAATTTTTGCTACCACCGACTTCTTTGATTTTTCTGGAACCAGCGCTCGATTTTTTATTTTTGCTACCACTAGCGTTTCGATTTGCTGTAACAAGCTTCAATTTTTGCTACCATCAGGTTTTTGGTTTGTTGGAGCGTCGTCGATTTTTTCTAATTTTGCTACCAACGTTTTATTAATTTTTGCTGGAACCGTCAAGAATTTTTGCTACGACCGGTGGAATTTTGTGCTGCGACCGGCAAATTAAGGACGAGGAACAACACGAGCTCTACAACGGGTGCTGCTGCCGGCGACGTGAGGCTCCGCGAGCCACGGGGGGCCTCGCCGGAGATGCGCCGCGGGGGCGTTGCTGGAGCTGGGCCTCGCCGGAGATGCGCCGCGGGGGCCTTGCTGGAGCTGGGCCTCACTGGAGATGCGCCGCGGGGGCCTTTGTTGGAGCTGCGCGGTGCTGCGAGCCGCGGGGGATCTCGCCGGAGATGCGCCGTGTTGCGAGCCGCAGGGGATCTCGCCGGAGATGCGCCGTGTTGCGAGCCGCAGGGAATCTCGCCGAAGATGCGCCACGGGGCCCGAGGAAGAAGAAGCTGGGGCGGTTTTTTATTCTTTCTGGCTCCAGATCCAACCGCCGTGCGGCTCACATCGAGCGGCTATGGCTGGACCGGCCGAAAGTTTCGGCCGGTGCGCCGGCGCCTAGCGGTGCCCATCTACAAATCATGATATATATGATGATTGATTTTAGTAGCTTACTTTCCGTACTGCATGCATTCGCACTTCGACACGGTGTGTCCAACTTTTATTTCCTTTTCCTTTCGACATTTTTGCCTACTTGAGTGCACAGCCGTATACAAAATGTCTTGAATAGAAATAGAGCCTGCCATCTCATCCCGTGTCCGTGTAAAGCAGTCGCCGCCAACGCGGTCTCTCGAGCGCAACCAAGCTCAAGGTTCAAGGTACTATTACATTCTACATGCTTTCAACATCCAAGATCACTGTTAGTGTGCTACTTTCGCATGTACAATGATGACATATGGATACATATCATGATTAAAAATAATTTTGAGACATCTATATCTATTTATTTTTTCCAATGCAAGCTACCACTAATGGACCTCATTAAGAAATAGAAAATAAAGACTTTAGTATACATGCATCTTTACTTTTCACTTCAACCTTTTCAACTTTTGTCACTGAATTATACTTTTTCTCTTCAAGCACTCGCCTTTTGGAAAGGATCCCGCTTTTCTATCTGAACCTATTTTATATCATATCCGATCCTACATGCCATGCGAGACATTACCTTAAGGCTATGCATTGTACAACTCTTCCCAAACCAACTTTATACCGCTTTCTTGCATTCGTGGTTTGCATGCATGAGCAACAAAACTAGTACTACAAGATTTCATTCCAAAAAAGGTTGTGGCAACTTTCACTTGTGTGTGTACGCGTGTGTGTGACAGAGCGGAAGGAAGAAGCTAAGTAGTACTAGTATATAGGCAAATTTGACAAATTTAATCTATAGACGGAATCAAATCATAGAATGAGCTATCCGTGAAACTATTTCACGATACTGACCTTTTTGTTCCAGCCAGTAGTTAGTAAAGATACTGCAGTGCCTCTAGATGCCAATGCTTTTGCTTTGCAGGAGACGGCACTGGATCACGTCGGGCTTGCTGAAAGAAGCAGCACCGCTAGCTAGGTGATCTTTGCTAACTTTCAGTTAAGATAGGAGTACTTTCTCCTGAAAGGAATTCAATAGCAATCTTGGTGGATCATGCGTATCAGCTAGCATATCAGCTACTGAATTTCCTTCCGTAGGATAATGCGTATAGATGTACCTATCCCTATCATATACTGTCGCAGCAGCCGTGAAGCTTGTCTGGCGGCGTGCGCCGTCTGAATGACCAGAAGCACAATCAAGATTTGATCTCTGCATTACTGTCACCAGTTCGATCAAATAAGCCAAGAGCAGCTGCCTCCAATCCTCCAAGCCACCCGCTGATGTAGTATAATACAGTAGTTTTTGAGAAACTGATGTATAATAGTTTTTTTAGGGATAACTGATGTATAATAGTTGGACCGCTCAACAACGGCTCCTTTCTACCGGGCCGGTTTTTCCTATGGGCTCCGTTAGAATACGGCCCAATCAACGCCTACGTGGTTCCCTTCCCGCAAAAATGAAAACGCCTACGTGGTTCCCAGGTCGATTCGCGTTTAGTACCACACGGCTTGCGTGCACGACGGGGACGCCGTTTATAAGCTGGACTCCGAGACACAACGGCATCCCGCGGCAAGCGGGATCAGCACTCTATAAATCTTGCTATGATATATGATTTCAGTAGCCTAGTTTAGTTTCCGTACTGATGTTCAGCTTTTTTTTTTTGTCTGTTTGTTTATTAGGATTAGGAGTGTACACGAGCCTCCTGTGAGGTCATCAAGGAAGAAACACAACTGAAGTGAACTAGAAATTGAGCAGTAACATCAGTTAACTACTTAACTTCCCAAAGATACAGCTGCGGTAGTAGTAGTAGATGGCAATTAGGGCTGCAAGAAAAGCTCGAGGCTCGTGGGCCGCTCGAAATCGACTCATATTTTAGCTTTGATCGAGATCGACTTGAAAAGAAATGACCTGAATATGAGCACTTTGTGTAGCTCGATCGAGAAACGGTTCGATCTTGAGCCATCATTGACTCGCTCGAATTTAGCTTGATAGCTCAATATCATATAAGTATATTAAACAATTTTCATGTCTATTACGACGAATTAGGATCATCTATTGCAATATATGTTCTATACAATCTTTTTCTTCATTTTACCTACTAACAAACATGAAAATTAAGTGTGGAATTTTTGTGACCAACCGTGTGTTTAATACCTTGTTATTTTGGCCAAAGTTTGAGAGCAGACGCACTTTTGTTGTCTTCTATACATGATTTCTTGTTATTAAATACTAGTCTTCAATTAAGAAAGAATATGTCGGATTTTATAGTGGTTTTTTCTGTTGTGGCCTATCTTACATTAAAATTTTGTTTTAAAATAAACAATTTTTAAAATCATCTTATTTAGCTCGAAACTAGGTCGAGATCGACTCGAGATCGTTATAAGGTGAGTACGAGCCACTTTCTACAACTCGACTTTGATCTTCGCACATTTTGAGCTCACTTGAATTTTAGTATGAGTTGAGCTAAGCCTAAGACAACTCGCTCGAACTCGACTCGTTTGCAACCCTAATGGCAATGCTTTTGCTTTGCAGCATTGGGAATCCGCGATGGTCACGTCGACTTTGCCCAAAGAAGCAGCAACTGTATCTACTCTGTTCATCTCACACTAGTCTTCTCAACTACGGAATTCTCGTGTCAGTTCTGAATCTCTCGACACGGATGTTTTCTAAATTAGGTTTTCAGCCTAGATTAATTATGTCTGTTTCATGTGCCAAGGCTCAAGATAGTAATTACTGCTCCCCTTCATTTCTAAAAATTAGTCTTTTAAGAGATCAAGGCAATGATTACTAGTAGTAATTAACAAGCGTCTATGTTTGGATGTTGCAGCCTTTTTTGTTCTTTTTTTTTGTAAATATAAGAGATGACTGTCAGGATCCGAGGATTGCATTGGATTCAACGTTTATTGTGATCTTTGGTCGGCCACGCACCACGCAAGCAGAACCTTCATCACCCAAACACGAGAGTAGCTAGTGCTAAAACTTTTGCAGTTTACACGAGCTGGCCAACACACCCGTGTAAAAGAGCAACTCTAGAAGAGTCACAGCCTCCATAATGCATACTCCATGATGCTTTAAGGGTTGCCCAAGCAAAGCGCAAACTTTGAATCATCATAATATTCTTTTAAACCACCATAATAGAGGCTTGAACTTGATTTCAACATCGATTTCTAGTACGAGCCCAATTATAATTTTTAGTACGATTTCAACAACAACATAATAATCTCTAGAACGATTTGAAGCATCGGAAACATATATTTCTTCACCATCTAGTTCGGACTCTTCCTCCGTTTGGAGGTGACCTCACAGGCTGGCATCACTTTATTTTTTTCTTTTTTGATATATTTTAAACGCATATAGTTCAAAATTTTAAATTTACTTAAGAAACTTTAAAACCAGTAATTAGAAAATTTGTTAACCTAGTATAAAAATATTGTTGGCACAGTTTTAATAATATGCTCATAACTTTTAGAAAAATGTTCATGCCAATAAAAAATGTTCACGTGTTTTAAAAAAAAGCATGCGAAACTTGTAAAAACAAATGTGTATACCATGTAAACAATGTTCGTGTAATTTAAAACATTTTATACCATTTTAAAAATATGTATGTACTGTAATATACGTGACATTTTATCAAAATATGCCAGCATTTCAAAAATAGTGCATGATTTTTTTAATTAAGTTCATGACATTTTTAAATATGTATTTGATAATGTAAAAAAAATTCCGTCTGGGTTAATTTTTTATTTTCAATAAAAATGTACGTGACATTTTAACAAATAATCACGTGTTCCAAAAAATGTACAAGAAATTTTTCAAAAATGTTTGTCCAATGCAAAAAAAATGGCTGCATAGTTTAGAAAAATGATTATTGCAATTAAAAAATGTTCAACGTGTACTTGGAAAAATCTTCCCGTGTATTAATTTTTTTTTTGAAACAAGTATTTTTTTTAATGTACTACATCACATATTTAAAAAATATCTAACGTGTACCAGAAAAATGTTTCATGTGCCGTATAAAAATGTGCATTGTGTATTGAGAAAAAAGTAGACATGTGTTGAAGAAAATAAAACCGATAAAAACCGTCATAGAAACCAAGAGAAAAGCCAAAAAAGGAGAAAACAAAAAATCCAAGTATAATAAAGAAAAAACAAAAGGAAAAATGAGAAAACAAATGAACCCAAGCAAAATGAAGAAAACAGAAAAAACGTAGAGAACAAGTGAAGAAAACAAATAAAACCAAAGAAAAAACGTACCGGAGCAGAATAAACCTACAACGTGTAGGGGACAAACCGCGCTACTGGGCTAGCTCGCTAAATGTGGCCTGTGTTTTTTCAGAAAGCCATCTTTTTTATTTTCTTGAGAAACCGAGGCGGCTGTGCTAGTGGGCCTTGGACGAATATGGCCCAATTTAACGCCTATCCAAAGGTTGATTGGACTTTAGTACCACACGGCTTACATGGACGATGGGCATGAAGATGCATCCCCTAGAGGCGACCTAGGGTTCCACTTTTCCTTCGTCGGCGACCACGGAGTCTACTTAAAACTTCCACGGTGGCCGGACCTCTTCCGGTTGCCTGGAGTCACTATCATGGCGAATCCATCACCACCGGTGGCTATGGAGGGGAGGGAGAGGTGAAGGCGAACAAAGAGGGAGTTCTAGCAGAGAAAAGGCAGAGCGGGGAGGATAGAAGGTCAGCGGCAGGGGAGATAAAGGGTACGACGTCCGAGGGAGGAGGCGGAAGCGGTAGCAAGGAGACGGCTGAGTGGAGGAGGAAGAAGAGGACTGGGACTACTATGGCCCGGAACAGGATTTGGAGGACAAGTTTGCAGGGATGTATCTGTATAGAGAGGAGGAAGATGGCCTGGATCTTTCTGGGGAGGTTGATGATTTGATCAATGGAGCGCATTGGCTAGGGTTATTCCGTGTTCACACCACAAAGCCTTTTAGTCACGTAGCTCTGTGAGGCAGATGAGGAACGCTTGGGCGGTAGCTCAAGGTGTGACCATCAACGTCAAGGGACCGGATCTTTTTCTGTTCCAGTGTCACTGCCTGGGTGATTGGAAACGGATCATGGATGTAGGACCATGGATTTTCCGTTATGCTCCTGTAGTTCTGCAGGAGTACGACGGCTTCACAGATGTTGCTGAGTATAAGTTGAACAAGGTCCCGCTGTGGGCTCGAACTAAGGGACTGCCAGATGGACTGACAACAAAGAGGGAACTTGCAAAGAAAGTAGCTGCCAAGGTTGGGGAACCACCCTTCACAGTAATTGTTAATGAAGGCAAGATCAACCCAACGAGTACTTTGAGGGTGAGGGTTTTTGTAAATGTCAATACACCGTTTGTCAGATTTGCGCTAGTAACTCTCAGAGAAAGGAAGAAATACCCTATTTATTATGACAGGTTACGAGACTTTTGCTACTTCTGTGGCTTAATGGGACACACTATGGAGGAGTGTGGGGATGGAATTCATGAGCCTCGCACCTGTGAGTGGGGGGAATGGCTCTTGTGGAAACCCGAACCACCAGCTTTTGCTGCAGGCGGGAGAGGGGGTCCGGAGGGTCGTGGAAGAGGAGGCAGATCACGAGAAAGGGGTGCAAGAGGTGGAAGACAGGGAATGGGAAGTCGAGATATGGGCAGAGGGGATGTTGATGCTGATAATGACCAGCAGCCAGCTACTATGGACTATACCCCACAGGATCCAAGCTCACATGAGACTAACAAGACTACACACAAGAGGCTCATTTTTGTGGATGGTTCTGTAAACGTGCATGGACAAGGATTACCAAACATGGCTGGAAGGGTAGCTGGCACAGTATTATTGCTGGAAAGCGGAGTGGGAGACTCAACCCAGAAGACTACTTCATCTACCCCTGGAAAGGTTCCTATAGTGAAGAGGAGAAGGCAAGAAGGTGGAGTTGAGGTAGAAGAAATGGATACAACTAATCAGGCGGCCTCCCCCAAGGAGGACCGCCGAGCATGATGAGGACCCTATGTTGGAACTGTCGTGGAATTGGCGATCCCGCAACGGTCCGAGAGCTCCACGACTTAGTGGAGGCGTGTACGCCGATGGTGCTTTGTATTGTGGAGACGCAGATTGCAAAGTATTGGGTGGAAGGTCTGGCAGGTAGTTTACGATTTTCAGGTTGTTTTGGAGTAGACAGTAGGGGTAGGAGCGGAGGTTTATGTCTGTTTTAGAGAAATAATATTAATCTTGAAATAAAGACATTTTCTCAGTATCATATTGACTCGATGGTTACGGTACCGGGAAAAGAACCATGACGCTTGTCGTGCTTCTATGGTGCAGCGGAGGAGAGCATGAGATACAAAACATGGGACACAATGAAATTCCTACGTGGTGAATATTCGATGCCGTGGGTTTGCATGTGATTTTAATGAAATACTTCGGCCAAAGGGTCAAATGGGTCCGAACGAGCGAGATAGCACACAAATAGAAGGCTTCAGAGAAGCGATCGATGTGTGTGAGCTAGCAGATCTTGGTTACAAGGGTCTAGACTAGACTTTTGAGAAGAGGATTGAAGGAGGAGAATACGGTCGGGTGAGCCTTGATCGTGCCCTTGCAAGTGCTAGCTGGTCAGCTATGTTTTCGTTCGCTTCTGTCAAACATCTAATGGCGGCGAAATCTGACCAGAGTCCCATATTGTTGATTAACGAGCTGGAGGAAAATAATCTGAGAGTCACACTGAAAAGACCATTCAGGTACAAGTGTATGTGGGAAACTGACAACACTTTTGGCGCTACAATGCAGCAGGTTTGGAATCAGAATCAACCAGCAACACAATAGCACAATTATCGGCTAAGCTAGCCACTGTTGGGTCATCACTGAAGCATTGGAGTCGCACGACCTTTGGGTCTGTGCAGCAAGAATTAAGGAGCCTACGCCAGCAACTTGCAACCCTGAGAGCAGATCCTGCAAGAGTTGGACCGGGCGAAAAGGAAAAAAGGGTACTAGATAAAATAGTGGAGATGTCATATCCTGAGGAGATTATGATGCGGCAACGATCCCGTATAAAATGGCTTTCTACTGGCGATAGTAATACGCAGTACTTTCAGAAGAAAGCCAGTGCTAGGAGAGCCAAGAACACCATTACTCAGCTACAGAAACAGGATGGAACGGTCACTTCTGATCTCGGTGAGATGGCTGATATGGTTAACGAGTTTTATGCAAACCTGTACATGTTAGAGGGATGTATAGGTATTGAGGAAGTGCTATCACACATACTCGCTAGAGTTGATGGGGCATGAATGCTAGGCTTAATACTAAAGATGAAGTCAAAGAGGCACTTTTTCAGATGTTCCCAACCAAAGCACCCGGTCCTCATGGTTTCCCTGTGCATTTTTTTCAGCGACACTGGGAGCTTTGTGGTGAAGAGGTAACGGAGAGGACCCGCCGGAGGATATTAATCGGACGTTCATCGTATTGATTTCCAAGATCGCCAGTCCAAAAAATTTAGGACAATTTCGGCCCATAAGCGTGATCTACAAGATTGCATCAAAGGTCTTAGCAAACAGGTTGAAAATCATTCTCCCCGATGTAATTTCTGAATAGCAGTAGGCTTTTGTCCCTGGACGTCTCATCACGGATAATGTTATAACGGCTTATGAGTGCCTGCGTTACATGAAAACAAGGAGGATTAAAAGCAATCATTTTGTTCTTATTTGAAGCTTGATATGATGAAGGCATTGCTACCTCTTGAGCACTGCGTTGGTTTTCCCTTGAAGAGGAAAGGGTGATGTAGTAAAGTAGCGTAAGTACTTCCCTCAGTTTTTGAGAACCAAGGTATCAATTGTTGGAAATATGCCCTAGAGGCAATAATAAAAGGATTATTATTATATTTCCTTGTTCGTGATAATTGTCTTTTATTCATGCTATAATTGTATTATCCGGAAATCGTAATGCACGTGTGAATACATAGACCACAATATGTCCCTAGTGAGCCTCTAGTTGACTAGCTCGTTGATCAATAGATAGTCATGGTTTCACTATGGACATTGGATGTCATTGATAACGAGATCACATCATTAGGAGAATGATGTGATGGACAAGACCCAATCCTAAGCATAGCACAAGATCGTGTAGTTCGTTTTGCTAGAGCTTTTCCAATGTCAAGTATCTCTTCCTTAGACCATGAGATCGTGTAACTCCGGATACCGTAGGAGTGCTTTGGGTGTACCAAAGCGTCACAACGTGGCTGGGTGACTATAAAGGTGCACTACGGTATCTCCGAAAGTGTCATTGGGTTGACACGGATCGAGGCTGGATTTGTCACTCCGTATTACGGAGAGGTATCACTTGGGCCCACTCGGTAGTGCATCATCATAATGAGCTCAAAGTGACCAAGTGTTTGGTCACGGATCATGCATTACTGATGCGAGTAAAGTGACTTGCCGGTAACGAGATTGAGCGAGGTATTGGGATACCGACGATCGAATCTCGGGGAAGTAACATACCGTCTGACAAAGAGAATAGTATACGAGGTTGCTTGAATCCTCGACATCGTGGTTCATCCGATGAGATCATCGAGGAGTATGTGGGAGCCAACATGGGTATCCAGATCCCGCTGTTGGTTATTGACCGGAGAGCCATCTCGGTCATGTCTGCATATCTCCTGAACCCGTAGGGTCTACACACTTAAGGTTCGGTGACGCTAGGGTTATTAGGAAGACTTGTATGTGATTACCGAATGTTGTTCGGAGTCCCGGATGAGATCTCGGACGTCACGAGGAGTTCCAGAATGGTCCGGAGGTGAAGATTTATATATGGGAAGCTGTCATACGGTCACCGGAAAGTTTCAGGGGCATATCGGTATTGTACCGGGGCCACCGGAGGGGTTCCGGGGGTCCACCGAGAGGGGCCACCCCTCTCGGAGGGCCTCATGGGCCGTGAGGGGCAGGGAACCATCCTCGAGGGCTGGGCGCCCCCATTGGGCCCATGCGCCTAGGGTTGGGGGAACCCTAGTGGGGCGCCCCTGCTTGGGGGCAAGCCCCCTCCTGCCGCCCCCCTCCCTCTAGATCTCATCTAGAGGGGCCGGCCTCCTTTCCCTTCCCCTATAAATAGAGGCGAGGGAGGGCTGAACACCGATCCAAGGCGCAACCTCCCTCCCCAACACCTCTCCTCCTCCGATTAAGTGCTTGGCGAAGCCACAGCCGAGTATCTTGCCTCTCCACCATCATCACGCCGTCGTGCTGCTGGAGCCTTATTCCTCAACCTCTCCTTCCCCCTTGCTGGATCAAGAAGGAGGAGACGTCATCCGCTCCGTACGTGTGTTGAACGCGGAGGTGCTGTCCGTTCGGCACTTGGTCATTGGTGATTTGGATCACGGCGAGTACGACTCCATCATCCCCGTTAAGCAGGAACGCTTCCGCCTGTGATCTACAAATGGTATGTAGATGCATATCTCTCCTATCACTCGTTGCTTAGATGAACTCATAGATGGATCTTGGTGAAACCGTAGGAAATTTTTATTTTCTCGCAACGCTCCCAACAAAGTGGTATCAGAGCTAGGTCTATGCGTAGTTCTCTATTGCACGAGTAGAACACAATTTTGTTGTGGGCGTAGATCTTATCAACTTGCTTGCCGCTACTAGTCTTTTCTTGCTTCAGCGGTATTATGGGATGAAGCGGCCCGGACCGACCTTACACGTACGCTTACGTGAGACAGGTTCCACCGACTGACATGCACTAGTTGCATAAGGTGGCTAGCGAGTGTCTGTCTCTCCTACTTTAGTTGGAGCGGAATAGATGAAAAGGGTCCTTATGAAGTGTAAATAGAAGTTGACAAAATCACGTTGTGGTTATTCGTAGGTAAGAAAACGTTCTTGCTAGAACCCAATTGCAGCCACGTAAAAGATGCAACAACAATTAGAGGACGTCTAACTTGTTTTTGCAGCAATTGTCATGTGATGTGATATGGCCAAGTTGTGATGAATGATGAATGATATATTGTGATGTATGAATCATGTTCTTGTAATAGGAATCACGACTTGCATGTCGATGAGTATGACAACCGGCAGGAGCCATAGGAGTTGTCTTATTTTTTTGTATGACCTGCATGTCATTTAAGAACGCCATGTAAATTACTTTACTTTATTGCTAAACGCGTTAGCCATAAAAGTAGAAGTAGTCGTTGGCGTGACAACTTCATGAAGACACAATGATGGAGATCATGATGATGGAGATCATGGTGTCATGCCGGTGACGAAGATGATCATGGAGCCCCGAAGATGGAGATCGAAGGAGCTATATGATATAGGCCATATCATGTCACTACTTTATATAATTGCATGTGATGTTTATTATGTTTATGCATCTTGTTTACTTAGAACGACGGTAGTAAATAAGATGATCCCTTATAATAATTTCAAGAAAGTGTTCCCCCTAACTGTGCACCATTGCTAAAGTTCGTCATTTCGAAGCACCACGTGATGATCGGGTGTGATAGATCCTTACGTTCACATACAACGGGTGTAAGACAGTTTTACACATGCAAAACACTTAGGGTTAACTTGACGAGCCTAGCATGTACAGACATGGCCTCGGAACACAAGAGACCGAAAGGTCGAACATGAGTCGTATGGTAGATACGATCAACATGGATATGTTCACCGACGATGACTAGTCCGTCTCACGTGTTGATCGGACACGGCCTAGTCGACTCGGATCATGTACCACTTAGATGACTAGAGGGATGTCAAATCTGAGTGGGAGTTCATTAAATAATTTGATTAGATGAACTTAATTATCATGAACATTAGTCTAAAATCTTTGCAAAATGTCTTGTAGATCAAATGGCCAATGCTCATGTCACCATGAACTTCAACGCGTTCCTAGAGAAAACCAAGCTGAAAGATGATGGCAGCAACTATTCAGACTGGGTCCGGAACCTGAGGATCATCCTCATAGCAGCCAAGAAACAATATGTCCTAGAAGCACCGCTAGGTGAAGCACCCATCCCAGAGAACCAAGACATTATGAATGCTTGGCAGTCTCATATTGATGATTACTCCCTCGTTCAGTGCGGCATGCTTTACAGCTTAGAACCGGGGCTCCAAAAGCGTTTTGAGCAACACGGAGCATATGAGATGTTCGAGAAGCTGAAAATGGTTTTCCGAGCTCATGCCCGGGTCGAGAGATATGAAGTCTCCGACAAGTTCTATAGTTGTATAATGGAGGAAAATAGTTCTGTCAGTGAGCACATACTCAAAATGTCTGGGTTGCACAACCGCCTGCCCCAGCTGGACATTAACCTCCCGGACGAGGCGGTCATTGACAGAATCCTTCAGTCGCTCCCACCGAGCTACAAGAGCTTTGTGATGAACTACAATATGCAGGGGATGGTGAAGACCATTCCTGAAGTATTCTCAATCTTTGAAGTCGTAGAGATTGAAATCAAGAAAGAACATCAAGTGTTGATGGTTAATAAAACCACTAAGTTCAAGAAGGGCAAGGGTAAGAAGAACTTCAAGAAGGACGGCAAGGATGTTGCCGCTCCCGATAAGCCGATTGCCGGAAGAAGTCAAAGAATGGACCCAAGCACGAGACCGAGTGCTTTTATTGCAAAGGGAAGGGTCACTTTGGAAGCGGAACTGCCCCAAATACTTATCGGAACAAGAAGGCCGGCAACACTAAAGGTATATTTGATATACATGTAATTGATGTGTACCTTACCGATTACTCGTAGTAACTCACAGGTATTTGATACCGTGCCGTTGCTCATATTTGTAACTCACGGCAGAGCTACGGAATAAACGGAGGCTGGCGAAGGGCGAGGTGACGATGCGCATCGGGAATGGTTCCAAGGTCGATGTGATCGCCGTCGCACGCTACCTCTACATTTACCTACGGGATTAGTTTTAAACCTCAATAATTGTTATTTAATGCCAAGTTTGAGCATGAGCGTTGTATCGAGGATCTCGTTTAATGCGAGATGGCTACTCATTTAAATCCGAGAATAATGGTTGTTCTATTTATATGAGAGATATGTTTTGTGGTCATGCTCCGATGGTCAATGGTTTATTCTTAATGAATCTCGAACGTAATATTACACATATTCATAGTGTGAATACCAAAAGATGTAAAGTTGATAACGATAGTCCCACATACTTGTGGCACTGCCGTCTTGGTCACATTGAGTCAAAGCGCATGAAGAAGCTCCATTCGATGGAATTTTAGAGTCTCTCGATTATGAATCATTTGACACATGCGAACCATGCCTTATGGGCAAAATGACCAAGACTCCGTTCTCGGAACAATGGAGCGAGCAACCAACTTGTTGGAAATCATACATACCGATGTATGCGGTCCAATGAGCGTTGAGGCTCATGGAGGATATCGTTATGTTCTCATTCTCACATACTGACTTAAGTAGATATGGGTATGTCTACTTGATGAAACACAAGTCTGAGACCTTTGAAAAGTTCAAGGAATTTCAGAATGAGGTGGAGAATCAACGTGATCGAAAAATAAAGTTCTTATGATCAGATCGCGGAGGAGAATATTTAAGTCACGAATTTGGTACACACTTAAGGAAATGTGGAATCGTTTCACAACTCACGCCGCCTGGAACACCTTAGCGTAACGGTGTGTCCGAACGTCGTAATCGCACTCTATTGGATATGGTGCGATCTATGATGTCTCTTACAGATTTACCGCTATCATTTTGGGGATACGCTCTAGAGACAGCTACATTCACTTTAAATAGGGCACCGTCTAAATCCGTTGAGTGGTTTGGGAAGAAACCTAAGCTGTCGTTTCTAAAAGTTTGGGGATGCGATGCTTATGTCAAGAAACTTCAAACTGAAAAGCTCGAACCCAAGTTGGAAAAATGCGTCTTCATAGGATACCCTAAGGAAACCATTGGGTATACCTTCTACCTTAGATCCGAAGGCAAGATCTTTGTTGCCAAGAACGGATCCTTTCTAGAAAAAGAGTTTGCCTCGAAAGGAGTAAGTGGGAGGAAAGTAGAACTCGATGAAGTACTACCTCTTGAACCAGAAAGTAGTGCAGCTCAAGAAAATGTTCCTGTGGTGCCTACACCTACTGGAGAGGAAATTAATGATGATGATCAAGGTACTTGGATCAAGTTGCTCTTGAACCGTGGGTCCACAAGGACACGTTCCACACCAGAGTGGTATGGCAACCCTGTCACGGAAATCATGTTGTTAGACAACGGTGAACCTTGAACTATGAAGAAGCGATGGCGGGCCCAGATTCCAACAAATGGCTTGAAGCCATGCAATCCGAGATAGGATCCATGTATGAAAACAAAGTATGGACTTTGATGACTTTCCCGATGATCAGCGAGCGATAGAAAACAAATGGATCTTTAAGAAGAAGACAGACGCGGATGGTAATGTTACCATCTATAAAGCTCGACTTGTCGCTAAAGGTTATCGGCAAGTTCAAGGGGTTGACTACGATGAGACTTTCTCTCCCTTAGCGAAGCTGAAGTCCGTCCGAATCATGTTAGCAATTGCCGCATACTATGATTATGAGATATGGCAAATGGACGTCAAAACGGCATTCCTTAACGGCTATCTTAAGGAAGAACTGTATATGATGCGGCCGGAAGGTTTTGTCGATCCTAAGAATGCTAACAAGGTATGCAAGCTCCAGCGATCCATTTATGGGCTGGTGCAAGCATCTCGGAATTGGAACATTCGCTTTGATGAGATGATCAAAGCGTTTGGGTTTATGCAGACTTATGGAGAAGCCTACGTTTACAAGAAAGTGAGTGGGAGCTCTGTAGCATTTCTCATATTATATGTAGATGACATACTTTTGATGGGAAATGATATAGAACTCTTGGACATCATTAAGGCCTACTTGAATAAAAGTTTTTTAATGAAGGACCTTGGAGAAGCTGCTTATATATTAGGCATCAAGATCTATAGAGATAGATCGAGACGCCTCATAGGTCTTTCACAAAGCACATACCTTGATAAGATATTGAAGAAGTTCAAAATGGATCAGTCCAAGAAAGGGTTCTTGCCTGTATTACAAGGTGTGAAATTAAGCTCGGCTCAATGTCCGACCACGACAGAAGATATAGAAGAGATGAGTGTCATCCCCTATGCATCAGCCATAGGGTCTATTATGTATGCCATGTCAGTGTACCAAACTCGATGTAAACCTTGCCGTAAGTTTGGTAGGAAGGTACCAAAGTAATCCCGACAAGGAACACCGGACAGCGGTCAAGAATATCCTGAAGTACCTTAAAAGGACTAAGGACATGTTTCTCGTTTATGGAGGTGACGAAGAGCTCGTCGTAAAGGGTTACGTCGACGCTAGCTTCGACACAGATCTGGACGACTCTAAGTCACAAACCGGATACGTATATATGTTGAATGGTGGAGCAGTAAGCTGGTGTAGCTACAAACAGAGCGTCGTGGCGGGATCTACGTGTGACGCGGAGTACATGGCAGCCTCGGAGGCAGCGCATGAAGCAATTTGGGTGAAGGAGTTCATCACTGCCTAGGAGTCATACCCAATACGTCGGGGCCGATCAGACTCTTCTGTGACAACACTGGAGCTATTACACTTGCCAAGGAGCCCAAGTTTCACAAGAAGACCAGGCACATCAAGCGTCGCTTCAACTCCATCCGTGAAAATGTTCAAGATGGAGACATAGAAATTTGCAAAGTGCATACGGATCTGAATGTCGCAGATCCGTTGACTAAACCTCCTCCACGGGCAAAACATGATCAACACCAGAACTCTATGGGTGTTCGATTCATCACAATGTAACTAGATTATTGACTCTAGTGCAAGTGGGAGACTGTTGGAAATATGCCCTAGAGGCAATAATAAAAGGATTATTATTATATTTCCTTGTTTGTGATAATTGTCTTTTATTCATGCTATAATTGTATTATCCGGAAATCGTAATGCACGTGTGAATACATAGACCACAATATGTCCCTAGTGAGCCTCTAGCTGACTAGCTCGTTGATCAATAGATAGTCATGGTTTCCTGACTATGGACATTGGATGTCATTGATAACGGGATCACATCATTAGGAGAATGATGTGATGGACAAGACCCAATCCTAAGCATAGCACAAGATCGTGTAGTTCGTTTTGCTACAGCTTTTCCAATGTCAAGTATCTCTTCTTAGACCATGAGATCGTGTAACTCCCGGATACCGTAGGAGTGCTTTCGGTGTACCAAACGTCACAACGTAACTGGGTGACTATAAAGGTGCACTAGAGGTATCTCCGAAAGTGTCTGGGTTGACACGGATCGAGGCTGGATTTGTCACTCCGTATTACGGAGAGGTATCACTGGGCCCACTCGGTAGTGCATCATTATAATGAGCTCAAAGTGACCAAGTGTCCGGTCATGGGATCATGCATTACGGTCTGAGTAAAGTGACTTGCCGAACGAGATTGAACGAGGTATTGGGATACGGATGATCGAATCTCGGGCAAGTAACATACCGTCGACAAAGGGAATAGTATACGGGTTGCTTGAATCCTCGACATCGTGGTTCATCCGATGAGATCATCGAGGAGTATGTAGGAATAACATGGGTATCCAGATCCCGCTATTGGTTATTGACCGGAGAGCCGTCTCGGTCATGTGTGCATATCTCCGAACCGTAGGGTCTACACATAAGGTTCGTGGCGCTAGGGTTATTAGGAAGACTTGTATGTGATTACCGAATGTTGTTCGGAGTCCCGGATGAGATCCCGGACGTCACGAGGAGTTCTCGAATGGTCCGGAGGTGAAGATTTATATATGGGAAGCTGTCATACGGTCACCGGAAAGTTTCAGGGGCATATCGGTATTGTACCGGGGCCACCGGAGGGGTTGCGGGGGTCCACCAGGAGGGGCCACCCCTCTCGGAGGGCCTCATGGGCCGTAGGGGGCAGGGAACCAGCCCCTGGAGGGCTGGGAGCCCCTCCCCTTGGGCCCATGCGCCTAGGGTTGGGGGGGAACCCTAGTGGGGGCGCCCCCCTTGCTTGGGGGGCAAGCCCCTCCACAACGCCGCCCCCTCTAGATCTCATCTAGAGGGGCCGCCCCTTCCCCTTCCCCTATAAATAGAGGCGAGGGGGCTGAACACCTGATCCAAGGCGCAGCCCTCCCTCCCAACACCTCTCCTCCTCCGTTAAGTGCTTGGCGAAGCCTGTGAATCTTGCCTCTCCACCATCATCACGCCGTCGTCTTTGCTGCTGGAGCCTTCTTCCTCAACCTCTCCTTCCCCTTGCTGGATCAAGAAGGAGGAGACGTCATCCGCCTCCGTCGTGTGTTGAACGCGGAGGTGCTGTCCGTTCGCACTTGGTCATCGGTGATTTGGATCACGTGAGTGCGACTCCATCATCCCCGTTCCCTTGAACGCTTCCGCACGCGATCTACAAGTGGTATGGAGATGCATATCTCTCCTATCACTCGTTGCTTAGATGAACTCATAGATGGATCTTGGTGAAACCGTAGGAAATTTTTTATTTTCTGCAACGTTCCCCAACATCAATCCAGTAGGAGACTACGCTCGAGTCCCACGCACCTACACAAACAAATAAGAACCTCACAACCAACGCGATAAAGGGGTTGTCAATCCCTTCACGGTCACTTACGAGAGTGAGATCTGATAGAGATGATAAGATAATATTTTTGGTATTTTTATGATAAAGAGTAAAAGTAAAGATTGCAAAGTAAATAAAGATAGAAATAGCTTGTTGACGGAAGATTAATATGATGGAAAATAGACCCGGGGGCCATAAGTTTCACTAGTGGCTTCTCTCAAGATAGCATAAGTATTACGGTGGGTAAACGAATTACTATCGAGCAATTGATAGAATTGAGCATAGTTATGAGAATATCTAGGTATGATCATGTATATAGGCATCATGTCCGTGACAAATAGACCGACTCCTGCCTGCATCTACTACTATTACTCCACACATCGACCGCTATCCAGCATGCATCTAGAGTATTTAGTTCATAAGAACAGAGTAACGCTTTAAGCAAGATGACATGATGTAGAGGATAAACTCATGCAATATGATATAAACCCCATCTTTTTATCCTCGATGGCAACAATACAATACGTGTCGTTTCCCTAACATCGGGATCGAGCACCGCAAGATTGAACCCAAAGCTAAGCACTTCTCCCATTGCAAGAAAGATCAATCTAGTAGGCCAAACCAAACTGATAATTCAAAGAGACTTGCAAAGATAACCAATCATACATAAAAGAATTCAGAGGAGATTCAAATATTGTTCATAGATAATCTTGATCATAAACCCACAATTCATCAGATCTCGACAAACACACCGCAAAAGAAGAGTTACATCAAATAGATCTCCAAGAGAATCAAGGAGAACTTTGTATTGATATCCAAAGAGAGAGAAGAAGCCATCTAGCTAATAACTATGGACCCGAAGGTCTGAGGTAAACTACTCACACATCATCGGAGAGGCTATGGTGTTGATGTAGAAGCCCTCCGTGATCAATGCCCCCTCCGGCGGAGCGCCGGAAAAGGCCCCAAGATGGGATCTCACGGGTACAGAAGGTTGCGGTGGTGGAAATAGGGTTTTGGCTCCGTGTCTGATGGTTTGGGGGTACGTAGGTATATATAGGAGGAAGAAGTAGGTCGGTGGACCTACGAGGGGCCCATGAGGGTGGAGGGCGCGCCTAGGGGGGTAGGCGCGCCCCCTGCCTCGTGGTCTCCTTGTTCGTTTCTTGATGTCCACTCCAAGTCCTCTAGATCACGTTTGTTCCAAAAATCACGTTCCCGAAGGTTTAATTCCGTTTGGGCTCCGTTTGATATTCCTTTTCTATGAAACACTGAAATAGGCAAAAAAACAGCAATTTGGGCTGGGCTTTCGGTTAATAGGTTAGTCCCAAAAATAATATAAAAGTGTATAATAAAGCCCATTAAACATCCAAAACAGAATATATATTAGCATCGAACAATCAAAAATTATAGATACGTTGGAGACG
Source organism: Aegilops bicornis (assembly GCA_021605145.1). Lineage (NCBI taxonomy): Eukaryota > Viridiplantae > Streptophyta > Magnoliopsida > Poales > Poaceae > Aegilops > Aegilops bicornis. Next base: position 129,907,109 of record CM038673.1, on the reverse strand, counting down.
TATCAGGCATACGATAGGCTCGAGTGGTCATATCTAAAGGCAGTTATTCTTAAACTTGGCATCAGTCCACGATTTACTCAGATGGTAATGAGGTGCGTGTCGTCAGCCTCATTTTCAATTCTTTTTAATGGTGGCAGTCTTGATGATTTCAGGCCAAGACGGGGGTTGAGACAAGGGGACCCTATCTCCCCATATCAGTTTTGGTTGGCAGCCGAAGGTCTCTCATGCCTGTTAAAGGCTCAAGGTGTTGGAGTCCATGGATTGGCAGTGGCAAATATAGCACCAACGATCAATCACCTTCTCTTTGCTGATGATAACCTCTTGTTTTTCGAAGCAACCAGTGAAAATGCAGCACATGTCTAGGACCTTTTGAGGATATACTACGATGCTTCAGGTCAGCGCATTAATACTGACAAATCATCGATTTATTTCAGCAAGGGAGTTCCAGAGACAACACAGAATGAGATAAAAAATATTATGGACGTGCAGAATGAGTCCTTAACTGAGAAGTACTTGGGGCTTCCCAGCAATGTGGGCAAGAGCAAGGACGGATGCTTTAGATATTTCAAGGATAGAATTTTGAAGCATGTACAAGGATGGATGGAAAAGTGTTTGTCGGCTGGGGGAAAGAAGGTCTTATAAAAGCAGTTGCACAACCTATCCCAACTTATTCCATGTCATGCTTTAAATTACCACAAGGTCTGAGTGATCATATAAATGGCCTTTTGAGGAAATTTTGGTGGTTAGCAAACAGGGTCAGAAGAAACCTGCTTGGGTGTCATGGAAGATGATACGTCCATTTCGCATCATGTTTTCTTACTGTTATTTATAATGATTTTATCCATAATAATGCTTTTTGGAGTAATTCTAATGCCTTTTCTCTCATAATTTGCAAGGAACACACCAAGAGGGAGAATTCTGGCAGCTGGAAATCTGGACCTGGAAAAGCTACGTCAGGCCACCTATTCTGCACAACTCCAAATAAGTTGAAACTTCACGGAGATTTTTTATGGATTATTTAAGAAATACTGGAGCCAATAAACACCAAAGGAGGGCCACCAGGTGGGCACAACCCACCTGGGCGCCGCAGGCACGCCCTGGTGGGTTGTGGCCTCCTCAGCCCACCTCCGGTGCCCATCTTCTGGTATATAGGTCATTTTGACCTAGAAAAAAAGAGGAGACATTCAGGACGGAGCGCCGCCGTCTCGAGGTGGAACTTGGGCAGGAGCACTTTTGTCCTCCGGCGGAGCGATTCCTCCGGGGGAACTTCCCTCCCGGAGGGGGAAATCATCGTCATCATCATCACCAACAACTCTCCCATCTTGGGGAGGGCAATCTCCATCAACATCTTCAACATCACCATCTCATCTCAAACCCTAGTTCATCTCTTGTATTCAATCTTGTTACCGGAACTATAGATTGGTGCTTGTGGGTGACTAGTAGTGTTGATTACATCTTGTAGTTGATTACTATATGGTTTATTTGGTGGAATATTATATGTTCAGATCCATTATGCTATTTAATACTCCTCCGATCATGAACATGTTTATCATTTGTGAGTAGTTACTTTTGTTCTTGAGGTCACGGGAGAAATCATGTTGCAAGTAATCATGTGAACGTGATATGTGTTCGATATTCTGATAGTATGTATGTTGTGATTCCCTTAGTAGTGTCATGTGAACATCGACTACATGACACTTCACCATATTTGGGCCTAAGGGAATGCATTGTGGATTAGCAATTAGATGGTGGGTTGCGAGAGTGACAGAAGCTTAAACCCCAGTTTATGCGCTATTTCATAAGGGACCGATTGGATACAAAAGTTTAATGTTATGGCTAGAATTTATTCTTAATACTTTTCTCATAGTTGCGGATGCTTGCGGGAGGGTTAATGATAAGTAGGAGGTTTGTTCAAGTAAGAACAACACCTAAGCATCAGTCCACCCACATATTAAATTATCAAAGTAGCGAACACAAATCAAACCAACATGATGAAAGTGACTAGATGAAATTCCCGTGCACCCTCAAGAATGCTTTGCTTATCATAAGAGACCGTTTTGGCCTGTCCTTCGCCTCAAATGGATTGGGATACACTAGTGCGCGTCGGTCCTAAACAAACGGTTTAAAACCCCTTTCCGCGACGGAATTTGGAACCGTCGCCAAGTGAGTGTGGGCGATAGGGGGGTCCTTCCCACGACCGAAAAACCGAGGATAGGGCCCCTACGATTCCTACTGCTTACGCTTGCATTGCCATCACAGTCGGTATTCTGTGGTGCTACGTTTATGATGTGTGGCCCATCACAAACGGTTCACTATTATAGAACGTGTATGATGTGCGGCCCATCACAAATGGTTCACCGTTAAGAAGATTAGCTAATCGTCGTACGAGTGTCGGATAGGATTACGAAACGTCGGACCGTCGTAACATCGTTGTACAGGACAACTATCGCACACGCTATTCTGTGGTGCAACGTTTACGATGCATACTTCATCAGAAACAGTTCATGGTTGCGAATCGTGTACGATAAGGCAACTAACACAAACGTTTAGTTTGTCCGCACCATTTGTGATATTGTCTGACATCGCACACGCTTTGCAAATGGAAACTGTGTGCATGCTTGCACACATTTCCTCTCTGTGAACCGTCTCGGATTATGGTGCATATCACAAACGTTTGTGTTTTACCAACCGTGTGTGCCGTAACAACCTGGAGAGCGTAATTTCATCGTAATTTAATTGCTGCTTTTACAAATTGTACCGGATTTGGATTTGAGTTTGAATGTATGCTACAACTTTATTCATATCAATCAGGTTCAAACAACCAATGCATTATTCGATTCATAGGTACATATGTTCAAGAATTACATAAGAACCAAATAAAGAATGATGAACCATAGTTGCATACTTGTACTATTAAAGACGCTAAAGAAAGAGGCGAAATATATTCTGGTTGCTGAACAAGGTGAAGCGGAATGCCCATATTGTGCCCTCCTCCATGCGAGAAAACGCATACGACTCTAGTCCAACCCCTTGTGATGGCCGACCGCCCATCCTTCACGGTCTTCATGAAAACATCTAGATAATCATCGTGTTCTCGTAGAAATACTTTAACCTTTGCATGCCCACCAATCATGTAGTTTGAGAGGAAATCGTGAGTAAACCGCTTTGGCAACCACTGCAAAGGGAATAAGATTTCAGACATTGTCATCTAACACAACTCATTATGGGCAGTAAAAAGAAGGCCGCAGAGTTCTTACTTACCATCCTGCAGTTCGCTGTTGTCTTGGATAAAGTGTAAACAAATAGTTTAATTGCCATCTTTGGACCCACTTTACTAACAATCTTTATCAGCTTCCTCACTTTATGCTGGTTCATCGATATCTAATTGCCCCATACGCAGAAAGGGTCGAAACGCAGATCTTTAGCAATGAAATATGTACCTAAAAGCACCAAGTTAATATTAGAAGCTAAACACAATGGCACAATGATGTAGTACAACACTCTTTTATAAAATGTCTATATACATCTGTATGTGGTAGTCCATTTGAAATCTCTAAAAAGAAAAATATTTAGGAACGGAGGGAGTATCTTATAACATCCAATATACTCAAGGTTCAAAAAAGACATCCAATATACTCAAATATTAGATGAATTAACATCTTATATTATGGGCCGGAAGGAGTTTAGTTCGTTCTTAAAAATTATCTACTGCTGTATCCACGGGTTACAATTAGTTTGAGCTAGTTCAGGCTCAAATAGCCCTAAAGTATATCTAAACATGAGGTCTAGTTTGAGCTAGTTGCATCTATAACCCACCCAAAAAAACTAGTATCCAACCCAAGAGGTGCTAATTGGATCTAGTTCTCCTAGTGCATTTATTGTGAATCTAACCCTGCCATCCAAACAAATCTTTGGATGGAGTTAGTGTGACGCCCCCGATTCAATCGTACACTAATCATGCACGCAAATGTGTACGATCAAGATCAGGGACTCACGGGAAGATATCACAACACAACTCTAAAACATAAATAAGTCATACAAGCATCATAATACAAGCCAGGGCCTCGAGGGCTCGAATACAAGTGCTCGATCATAGACGAGTCGATGGAAGCAACAATATCTGTGTACACACATAAGTTAAACAAGTTTGCCTTAAGAAGGCTAGCACAAACCGGGATACAGATCGAAGAGGCGCAGGCCTCCCGCTCAGGATCCTCCTAACTACTCACAGGTAAATCGTCGTGAGGCTGTCACGTAGTAGTAGGCACCTCCGGCGTAGTAGTCGCCATCGACGGTGGCGTCTAGCTCCTAGGCTCCATCGTCTGTCGCAGCAACCGGAGTAAAGAAAGGGGAAAAGGGGAACAAGGCAACCGTGAGTACTCATCCAAAGTACTCCCAAGCAAGGAGCTACACTACATATGCATGGATATATGTGTAAAGGGCCATATCGATGGACTGAACTTGTAATGCCGTAATAAGAGGGGATATCTAATCTGTCGAAGACTACGCTCGCAGCCTCCGCCTTGCAACATGTAGAAGAGAGTAGATCAAGTCCTCCAAGTAACATCGCATAGCATAATCCTACCCGGCGATCCCTCCTCGTAACCACGATAGAGAGCGACCACCGGGTTGTATCCGCACTTGCAAGGGTGTGTTTTATTAAGTATCCGGTTCTAGTTGTCATAAGGTCAAGGTACAACTCCAAGTCGTCCTGTTATCAAGATCACGGCTATTCAATAGATTAACTTCACTGCAGGGTGCACCACATAACCCAACACGCTTGATCCCATTTGGCGGACACACTTTCTGGGTCATGCCCGCCGCGGAAGATCAACACGTTGCAGCCCCACCTAGGCACAACTGTGAGAGGTCAAGACGCCGGTCTAAACCTAAGCGCCAGGGTCTGGGCCCATCGCCCTTAGCACACCAAGACGCTATGTGGCGCATCGGAAGCGTAACTAGCCCCTTAATACAAGAGCAGGCCTATGTTCCAATCCGTGGCCGCCGCCGCCGACGTCACGGCAAGTCTTCACTGATACCACGACGTCGAAAGTGCCCATAACTCTTCCGCGTAGTTGGTTAGTGCGTATAGACCAAATGGCTGGACTCAAATCAAATACCAAGATCTCGTTAAGTGTGTTAAGTGTCATGACGCCCGACCAGGGCCAGCCCACCTCTCTCCTAGGTGGTCTCAACTCACCCCTGCCGCCCGCCATAAAGTAATAGTCGGGGGCCGTCGGGAACCCAGGCCCACCTCTACCGGGAGGGAGCCACCTGTCCTTTCAGCCCCCATCTCCGAACAATATCACAGGTAATGTAACAGTGTAAAGTATATAGTATATGCCCGTGATCACCTCCCGAAGTGATCACAACCCAGTAGTATAGCATGGCGGACGGACAAGAGTGTAGGGTCACTGATGGAACACTAGCATCCTATACTAAGCAAGAGGATAGCGGTAAAGGTAACAACAAGAGTAGCAAGGACAAAGCTATGCAACAAGTATAGTATTAACTGAAAGCAGTAACATGCTACACTACTCTAATGCAAGCAGTATAGAGAAGAGTAGGCGATATCTGGTGATCAAAGGGGGGGCTTGCCTGGTTGCTTAGACAAGAAGGAGGGGTCGCCGGGGACGTAGTCGAAAACATGGGCATCAGCATCGTCACGGGGTCTACTGGATAGAAGAGGGGGGATAAACAGTAAATACATAGCAAGCAAGTGCATAACAGGACAACAAGCGGAGCTAGATATGTTCTAACGCGGTATGAGGTGGTACCGGTGAAGGGGGAAAACATCCGGGAATGTATCCCCGGTGTTTCGCGTTTTCGGACAGATGAACCGGAGGTGAAATGTTGCAGGTTCACTATGCTAGGGATGCGTGGCGGACGAACGGGCTGCGTATCCGGATTCGTCTCGTCGTTCTGAGCAACTTTCATGTATAAAGTTTTTCCATCTGAGCTACGGTTTATTTTATACTAATTTTAAAAGATTTAAATCATTTTAGGATTAATTTAAATATTGTAATTCAACATTATCCAGAATAGTGTTTGCTGACGTCAGCAGTCAACAGAGGCGTTGACTGGTCAACTGACGTGTGGGTCCCATTCGTCATTGACTAATTAGTCTCATTTGGGTTTAATTAAACTATCTACTTAATTAGATTAATTAAACAGGATTAATTAACTTAATTAATTCATTAAATATTTTAGTTATTAATTAATTAATCATTAATTAATTAATTATTTATATATTTATTTTTATTTCGTTTTTTTTAGAAAAAAACGTTTTGGAGTGGGGCCCCATTGTCAAAGGGCCACTAGGGTCTATCGGGTCGGGCGTGCGGGCACACGGGCGCGGGCACGAGCCCGCTTGGTGGCTGGGGCTTGCGGGCGCTCGAGCGAAGGCCGAGCCTGACGGCAGTGGGCACGGCAGCCCGAGGCGGGGCCGGCGGCAGGGAGGCGGAGGAGGGTCATCGCTGGCGAGCAGCGGCAGAGCATCACGGAGGGGTCACAACCTCAGCGGAGGCGGGCACGGGATGCGCGGTGACCACAATGTAGAGGGGGGCGCCGGCCAACCAGACGACCGGCGGGTCGGAATGAGCGCAGCGGGCGAAGGCGGACGCAGGGGCGGCGGAAGTGAGCGGAGTCGAGCAGAATACGGGCGCTGGCACGCCCAGTGGTCGTGCACGCTGGGAATGGAGGTCGCGGCGAAGCGCGAAGCGAAAGACGCTGTGGCGCGCCGGGCCTCGATGCCCAACGGGGCAGGGGGAGGAGAAAAGAGAGAGAGCATGGGGAGGCGCTCACAGCAGGGCCGTAGGGGACATGGCAACGGGGCGCGAGGTGGGGGACGGGGACGACGTGAACGGAGGGGAAGCAGTCCGGCGAAGAGGAAGGTCGGCGAGGCGGCGTTCCGGGCGGCGTCGTCCTGGCGCGAGGCGACGGTTGGCGCGGTTCGAATCGGCGACGGTGTAGAGGGAGATGGGAGCGTGACGTGGCGGGGGACGGAGCCGACGAGGCGGCGGCGTCTTGGCGTCGCGGCGACGGGAACGAGCTCTCCCCGATCCAGATCGGGGGAGAGGGGAGCGAACGTGGGGGAGGGGCGAGGGAGAGTGGGGGGTGTCGTCCCCGATCCAGATTGGATCGGGAGGGGGGAACGACGTGGGGAGGGGGAGTGCGGGTGGTTGGGTTAGGATTTGACCAAGGGTGGGGGGTTATGGGGGAGTGGGGTGGCCGGCTGGGCCTTTGCCCAGTTGGGCTGGTTGGCCCAATGGCCTGCTGGGTCGAGCCCCAGTTCGGGGGCGGGGCTCTTTTTTTTTCTTTTACTTTTATTCATTTTCTATTCTGTTTTATTTTTCCTTTTTATTTTAGGTTTTGTAAAATTTACCACTAGCACCTAAATTAGTACTTATAAATATGTCAGTGCCCCATTAGTTCGGGCAATTAATTAATTAGCTTAATATTTTATTAATTGAAAAAAGGCATTTAATTATTTTTTATGGTACTGTTTTACTTATTTCAGAATATTTAAACATTTTGTAAAAGTGTGGTTACTTCACCAAAATAATATATCGATTATTTTCCGCAAACCGAACATTTCAGTTTTAACGTTTGAAAACTTTTGATGTTTGCCATTAACTCAAATTTGAATTTGAATCATTTTGAACTAACGCGAGATTAGCATCAGTAATCGTGGTGACGTGGCATCATTGACACAGGAATACTGCAGTCTAATTATCCGGGCGTCACAGTTAGTTCAGGGTTAGTAATGAGCTAGAAACTAACTCTAACCTCTAGCTAAGTTCAGTATCCAAACAGGGTTGTGTTGTTGCTGTTGCTGCTGCTGCTCTTCTACATATATCTAGACATCATTAGAACATTAATGTAACACTCTTCCTTGTTGCTATGTAGCCTAGGATTGCATATTTAGACATTCAGTACAGTGCATGTTGCTATGTAGCCTCAGATATATTACATATGGCCCTAGTTAACCTAAGGAAAAATGGGTTGTAGATATATTCAGTTAAAAGTCTGATTCACCGATTAGTCCCTTATCAGCCGCCGGCCTATATGGTACCAGCTACGGATATCCTGAACAGTGAGCAGATATAAGCCATGGGATGAAACTAACCTCGATGGAAAACAACAGTCGTTCCCAAAATTGTCCTGTGTAGGTACATCAAGAAGCATGCTAAGCACAACAGGCTAAACATCAACCAAAATTACACATGGCAGACAAAATAATCTCCAAAAGATAGCTTCAGTGTGCAGGTTTAAGCACGCTAGTAAAGCAAAACAAGTGGAAAGGTGTGCTAACTGCAACAGGCCTAACATTTAATAACAAGCAAACATGGTCATTCAAACTGGTATTGTGCCGGTCTAAGTACACTGGTTATGGTTAAATAAAAATGGAAATGCGTGTTAACTACAAGATGCAGCAACCAAATGTAGTCATTCATAGTGGTGTTGTTGAAACTGGTACTGATGAAATTGAACTGCACAGTTCATACTTGCACATATAGAACACCATGTTGTGAATAAATGGAATAAACAAGGCATACTACGAACAACCAAAGATAGCATTTGAAACTGAACATATGCTAACTACAAACAACCGAACAATCAAAAAACTTTAAAAGAGGCATGTGCTAGCTATAACAGGCTTAACAACAAGCAAATATATGCATTCCTATCGGTATGTTTAAATCTGGATTGATGAAATGTACTTGCCGCATAAATAATTGCACATATAGAGCATCACATTGTGAACAACTAAAATAAACAAATCATGGGTTTCCTCACTTGTCATAGATGGGCTCGTTCCCGTGGGAAGAGCACGGACCCTGGATGCCCTCCATGTTGTCGCAGATGGGCTCCTTCCCCTTGGAAGAGCACGGTTGTAGGGTGCCCTCCCTGATGTCGCAGACGGGCGCTTTCCCCTTGGAAGAGCAGGTGGGATCTTTCCCCTTGGAAGAGTCGGAGAGGGTGCCCTCCTCGTGGTCGCCGTCGATGAGGTCTGATTTGGAAGCTATGGATCCCAAGCCAGCGTCGTAGTATGTGTCCTTCAGAAATGACAAAAGGGGCTCGATGGCGATGTAGAATGGCAAATTGTTGACAGCGAGCCAGAGGAGATCAGTGACGGGGCCATGGATGAGACCTACGGCGGTTGAACCCGAGGGGTTGGGGGTGGGCCACTTAACCTGTGACACAGCCCGCCTGAGGGCGTCGCTGTCGATGGCCTCGATGTCGTAGCCGGCGGACGAGACATGCCCGCATACTCTAGCCTGCTGCTTGAGTGCTTGCCGCTAGTAATGGTCGTCAGCTTCCTCGGCGACGTCAGGCGAAGAGACCGCCATACACCTCTTTTGGGCCAGTCGCTCCTCGAGCTCCATGGGAAGCGTAGCCGGGATTAGGTTGCGACGCTCTGGAGTGGGGGTTGGGGATGGGGATGGGGATCTGTGGGAATGGGGGCGTTTGGTAGGCGTCATCTAAGAAACTCAGGGTGGCCTGGGTATGGAGATTGGTGGGTAAGCTGCAGGGGCAAACCGGCAGATGTTGACAGTGGAGGCCTTCTTGGTGGCGGCGGCGGGGACTTTGCTAGGGTTTTGAGCGAGGAGGGCGTGTGTGTGTCTTGTACGCCCGAGGAGGTTTTGGTGTGTGTGTGTGTGTGTGTGTGTGTGTGTGTGTGGAGGGGGGCGCGGGGTGTTTGAGGAAATGACGCGGGTACTGAAAATTTTACTACGCGGGAGTCAAACGCGGGAGTGAAATGCCGGGCTATTGAAAATTTTGATGATAGTGCATCGCACACGGTCCGGAGATAACAACTGTGTGTTATCAAAAAAGTAATACCCTCGAGGCGGGCAGATATTTTCGATGCAGGCGGGATTGGGAACAATAAACATCACACACGGTCCGGAGATAACAACCTTGTGTTCTGAAATAGAAAAACCCTCGAAGTGGGCAGCTATTTTTGAGAGGGGGAGCCTCGTGGAGCCCAATGTCTTGTCTTGGATGTGTGCGTGTGCATCCGGCGTGGCACACAATTAGTTTGAGTGAACCATGTCTGTTGCGTCATCCGACTTTTCTAATGTTCATAAATTTGGCGAAAAATGACGCGGGAGAGGGTCAGAACACGAACACACTCGCATGTGGACCAAATTTATGTAGCAAAAGGGTGGTTTGATTTTCAAATACCAAATGCAACTTCGATGTGGCACCTCTCTCGCAAAGCGCACGGTATTGCTTGCTCCCACCCTCTCGTGTCGGCACGAAGGGAATCCTAAGCTATGAATGCATGCCCCCTCCCCCTCAACCGAGGTTCACCTAGCAAAGTGCGAAATAGCTAGCAGCCCCCCTCCTCCCTCGTGTCGGCATGAAGGGAATCCTAAGCTATATATGAATGCATGCCCCCTCCCCATCAACCGAGGTTCACCTAGCAAAGTGTGAAGTAGCTAGCAGCCCCCCTCCTCCCTCGTGTCGGCACGAAGGGAATCCTAAGCTATATATAAATGCATCCTCCCCCCAACCGAGGTTCACCGTAGTAAAGTGCAAAGTAGCTAGCAGCCCCCCTCCCTCTTGTCGGAACGAAGGGAATCCTGAGCTATGAATGCATGCCCCCCAACCGAGGTTCACCTAGCAAAGTGTGAAGTAGAGCTAGCACCCCCCCTCGTGTCGGCACGAAGGGATTCCTATGCTATGAATGCATGCCCCCCCCCAACCGAGGTTCACCTAGCAAAGTGTGAAGTAGCTAGCAGCCCCCTCCCTCGTGTCGGCACGAAGGTAATCCTAGCTAAGCTATGAATGCATGCCCTCCCCCCAACCGAGGTTCACCCTAGCAAAGTGTGAAGTAGCTAGCAGCCACCCCTCCCTCGTGTCGGCACGAAGGGAATCCTAAGCTATGAATGCACATGCCCCCCAACCGAGGTTCACCTAGCAAAGTGCGGCACCTAGCAGCCCCCCCCCTTGTGTCGGCATGAAGGGAATCCTAAGCTATGAGCATGCCCCTTCCCCAACCGAGGTTCACCTAGCAAAGTGCGAAGTAGCTAGCACCCCCACCCCCCTCGTGTCGCCATGAAGGTAATCCTAATTAAGTTATGAATGCATGCCCCCCCCCCAACCGAGGTTCACCTACCAAAGTGCGATGTAGCAACCCCCCCTCCCCCACACACACACACATTCAGTTGGTGGGCCAGAGAGGCATATATCTCACCAAGATGGATCATAAAACGGACCAAGAATAATCCACCTTGGTCGTACAACCTCTCTCTTATTGTTGGTCAAAGTGATGTCCGTCCATGCGACCCCAGAGATGGGCTAGCTCGCCAATAATCACGCAAGTAGCTAGTCCCCGAAGACAACCACTACATGCATGTGGTCCAAACATATGTATGGAGAGGTGTGTTTTTGGGTAACAATGAACAACTTTGACGTGGCACCGTGATTTTAAACTAGAAATCCCCACACCGAGTGAGGGTTAGGTTGACGATGCATATGTATGTTACACCAAACGTCAAGCCAACGATGGGGATTCATATATGCATGCATGCGTGCATAGTATGCGCTCAAACTTAATTAGGTCTGAATCTCACCATGACCTATACTACGATAACACTAACCAAATGAAGAATCCGCCATGGTAACCTATCTTGTTGTTGGTCAAGGTGATCATGGATGTCCACGCGGGCCCACGAATATATGGGCTAGTCGCTGATAACCACGCGAGGGAGTGTATCGTTCGAAGGCAACCACTACATGCATATGTATGGAGGTGATGCATGCATGCATGTTTGAATACACAACATTGATCTGGCGCGTGTGTCAAAAATCGTACACTAGCTCCCCATACAAAGCGAGATCGGTTCATGATGGTGTCATTGTACTAGCCACTTCAACTCGATGGGAGGGATTCATGCGTACACATGCATATGTGTGTGCTCAAAGTGTATCATGCATGTCAGCCCAGAGCAAAAATAATAATCCACTCCTAAGTCAAATTAACCTCTCTTGCTGTCAGGCAAAAAGAAGTGATGGACCAAGCATGCCCACAGATGGAAAGCATCGATATCGCTGATAACCGCTTAAGTGGATGCGAGAGGACAACCACCACTGCTTTACATGTGGGCCAAACATATATATGTTGAATACCCAAAATGCACAACTTTGATGTGCCACATGGCTCAAAAATCGTAAACCATGCACCCACAGAGAGCGAGGTTCATATAAAACGTACTACATATGATGGTCCCCTTCCCTCTTCTTCACCGCATACTATATGCTCATGCCATAATATATGTACAACCCAAAAGAATCCTCATCGATGGTGAAATTAATTAACCTCTCCCGAGGTAGGTCAAAGTGATGCATGCATGCATGCATCGACGATGGCCTCGTGGGCCCACAGATGGAAGCGTCACACGTGAGTGTCCTAGCTAGGATATATATGCATGTGGCCTAAAAAGGTGTTGCGTGATGTTTGAGTAACCAATTTCACAATTTTAATGTGGCATGTGCCTCGGTAACCAAAAAGTCCCGACACTGAGTGAGGTGTACTTTTTCACGAACGCATATGTATAGTATCCATGCTAGTCCCCTCCCACCTCTTCGACGCATACTATATACCACCATAACACAAACAAAAAAGATTATACCTTGTTGGTCAAATTAACCTCACTGCCGGTTGTTCGTCAAAGTGACGGTGGACGACCTCACGGGCCCACAGAAAGCGTCACACGCGAGTATCGAGTGTCGTGTAGGACAACCATCGACTGCATGTGGCCAAAACATTTATGTATGAAAAGGGTTGTGTAATGTTTTAAATAACAAGTTCACGACTCTGATGTGGCACCAGCCTGCCTAACAAAACGGCCAACCCACACAGTGGCTCACAACTCGTAGTGTCCTGCAAGCCACCCGCCACCCCCAGACGCACACACCCACACACACACCGCGAATCCACCGCAACTACGATGCATATTAAATTAATTATCCCGCGGTGAACATACATGTTACCAAAGGAGGGACGTTTTAATTTCAAAAAAATTACAGAGATCATTAAGATGTTTTAGTAGATTGATTGACTTTCTATGGGTATAATGTGCAAAAATCAAATTTGAGCTACATGCACACGTGACAGTGCACCTGAATGGATTGCAAAAACACATGTGTCTCACTGGGTGCATGTTTACTCCCCGTGCAACAAATTTCAAACATTGAGAATTTTGATTTTTAAATTCTAGTATATCCAAAACTTATTTGAAGTTCATGAAACTTATTGTGTTGTCATATGGACACCAATACAAAGTGGCATTGTATGAGACCAGTTTTGCTGTAATCTTTATCTAATTACAGACGGGAGATTATTAATAATTGGGAACCAATATCCCAGACGGATTATTTATTTGAACCGTGAGCATTAGACCAACAATAGATACATGCCATGCTTCGGTTAAGCAATAAAGCGGCAGCATTAATCATCCAAATAGAAAAACAATATACGTGCCGCCGCGCGACCCGTGTGGCGTGCGAGCAGGCGTGAGTTGACGGGACGCATGCGAGCAGTCCGCCGCGCAGGCAGACGGGGAGGCGTGCGTGCAGGTGTGTGAATTGACGGAGGCGTGCTCGCTGCACAGTATCATCGAGAGGCGTGCGAGTAGCTGTGTGAAAAATTTGGTAGGCATGCCAGCAGTCCGGTGTGCAGGCTCATCGAGAGGCGAGCCATCGGTTTGACCGCCGCCCACCTCTGTCCCATAACTCCCACTACTCCATATTAATGGTGCGCCCGAGCGGCCGCACCCCCATCCTCGCTACACACACACAATCCTCTCTCTCCGCTTGCAACCTCGACGCCGCTCTCAGTCCTCAAAGCCGTCAGTGTATGAGGATGCCGCCGAAGCGCCCCATCGGAGGGAGTGGCAACGCCGGGGCTACTAAAGCACCGGAGCACGGCGTGGAGATGGAGACAGAGGTTGCCATCACCGCTGGCGAGTTATCGCTGCACCCTGACATCGTCGACGGCGTCGAGCTTCCACAGCCGGAGGCGGAGTTCCACACCGACTCCGATAATCACTCTGGCGACCACTCCGGCGACGACGGACAGCTGGTTAGTCATCTATACCTATTTATGTGTCAAATATATCATAGGGTTTCTCTGGTTACTCCAGCCTCCCTCTTTTTGGAATAGAAATCATGTGGCTATGTTCTCCCAATCCATGAAATCTGAGTAAGTTTCATTAGATCCGTGTAGTGTATTGATTGTTTGAATGGTACAGGTGATAAGTGATTAGTTGTTTCATCTGTGCAAATGATTTCTGCTAGTAATCCGACTAGGGTTAGTGTTCGTGCTAATAATTCCTAGCCAGGACTTGGCAATTGATTTTGAATGACCTACATATGTTGTGCCATTACTTTCTTCAAGATTGGTCTGTACATAGACGACTGTGCTTAAAAATCAAACCATAATCTCTGAATATGTATAAATAAATAGCCATAAATTCCTAATCCTACTTCACGGCATGTAATCAGTGATTTGATGCCAAATTTGTTTTACTATATGTATAGGTGCTGTCTGACGATGTGGACAGCGAGGATGAAGATGCCCAGAGGAGGTACAAGAGGCGAATCCTGAGGGAGCTTTATGCGGGAATGCATAACAGGCGTATTAGGACCTGGAACGACGGCTATGGATGCCCATTTTGCAACCACAAGATTCATGACGCGTATCTAAGTGTTCTTGCGCATGCAAGAGGACGGGCCGTTGGCTCCTTCAAGCAGAAGTATTCTCGCAGGGTGGCGCACGGCGCGTACGCCGAGTACCTGGAGAAGCTTCAGGATCGTGTCGGCCGCATGTGAGATGAGATATGGGATGGATTGAACTATGTACGCTTGAGTATACTTGATGACGGTTGAACTATGTACTTATGGTTGACCTATGCTTATGTACGTGTACGCTTATTATCTATGTCTGAATATGTTAAATATTTCACCAAATTTTGGTAAAAATTACAACGCGGAACCAATAAACCAAGACGGAGGTAGTACGTCAATCACACACGATTTCTAAAATTGGAACCGTGTGCAATGACTATCATTTTGCCTGCTGCGTCAATCACACACGGTTCGCTCTAGCAAACCGTCGCCCCCAAAATTCTTTGTGGGACAGAAAACCCTCACCACCCAATTCAAAAAAGAAAAAAGAAAACCCTCATGATCCCCACGTCACAAAAACCCTCACCCCGCCCGCCACCCACCTCGGCCCCTCCGGTATGTTCCCCATTCACACCTGCACAAGCTCCTCCGCGTCTATGCCATGGCACCGCCTATCGCGGCGGTAAACACTTAGCTTGACGCCTGCCGCCGCCACCAGGCTGCCGGAAAAGCCCACCGCCTTTTGCCAGTTCCGCTTGCTGCCGCCTATCGCCATCGACTTTCTCGACGCTGCTCGCGGTCGACCCAGCTCCGCTTGGTTGGGGAATCTGCCGTATTGAGGGTTCTTTCTCATGGATGACAAGTTAACTAATTTAACGAGATATTATCTCACCTCTTATCACAGTTAATCTACCTCCTTTAATCACCCGGCGGAAATCGCCGTGAATTCATTTTTATTCGAGCTGATTTGAGGGTTTTCTTTTATTCATAGAATGTACAGTGCGCCGATACTTCAGGACTTGGCGACCGCCGCCAGAGATTCCATCTCATCACACCAGATAACTTGAGGACGCGTGCGGTATGTGCAATCTCACCCTAAATCGGTTGGCATGGCCTACTTTCCTGAACATATTTTAAATATTGCTACATTTGGATAAAAGATGCCACATGCACCATATACGTCAAAGGGGATTTTCCCCCTCTTCTTTCTATATTAGGCAAATTAATGATGTATTGTTCTTTCGATTACTCTCATATTTCCATGACATCATGTTTACCCTATCTGTTTAATTATAGACTTTTGTCTTTTGATTTCAACTGTTGTACAGTTCTTTCAATTTGGGCCCATATTTGCATGTTATCATATTTTCTTTAACAACCCTACCATTTTTTGCAGGACAACCCTCGCTATGCAACAGATTATGTAGTGCACAATTTTTCCCTTTACATACATCAAGGCTCCACGAATGTCATACTGCGCACAGACCATGGATTTACAATCGTTGCTACTGTAGGACTTGATGAACGTGGTGACTCCTATTTTAGCACTGGCTTTTGGAATGAAATTGCAAAGTTTTATGTACTGAAAGCTTGCACTAAAATTGCACTGCACATAGAAGGGCAAGATCAAAGTGGAGGTGTCTTTTTGGGCGATGGCTGGCACGAAGCACATAAGTATTGTAATGCCGCGAGAGTAGACCCCTTATTGTTTTTTCTTTTAACCGCTTTGAGGTATTTGTTTGAAACTTCCTTCTTAATCAATGAAATGGAACATCTTTTGCCTTGTTTCAAAAAAAAAAAGAAAAAACTGCTCCCGTCGTAACGATTGACACATTTTTGCTTACTTGGGCACACAACCGTGTACAAAATGTACACGAGCAGTTGCCGCCATCGCCTTCTCTCGAGGGCAACCAAGCTCAAGTTTCAAGATATTACATTCCACATGGTTCCACTTCCAACATCTAACATCAGTGTTCCCACGCACGCACGCAAGAAACATCTAAGATCAGTGTCAGTGTGCTACTCGCGTGCATCTCCTCCCAAACTAACGTTATACCTCTTTCTTTGCATTCGTGGTTTGCATGCATAAGCAGCAAAGTCGGCATGACAGGATTTCTTCTAAAAAAGGTTGTGGTAATAACTTTCACTTTTGTGTGTGTATTGTAACAGAACGGAAGGAACAAAGCTAAGTATAAAAGAAGATGAGCAGAGTAAGGGCATGTCCAGTGCGTCGCCTCAACTGGAGCTAGGTTCGGGTGTCAGGAAGGGATGCCTCGCAGTGTACTAGTGCTGCCTGCAGAAGAGGCGGGTGCTTAAGGAAAAAAGCTAGAGAAAAAGGAAAAGGGTCTGGCTTAGCAGCAGGCCATCGTTTGTCTCCTGGCTGAAGCGTTTGTGAATGAGGAAGAAAAGAATGGGGAAGTAAGAGAGAGGGAGCAACCTGGGACCACATGCTGCTGCTGCTTCCATTGGATGATATTATAGAAAGCGATGCCTTCGTACATACAAGCCTACATGGAGGGCAAGAGACCACCGTATACTAATGCTTCCAGTGTTCATGCCCTAACCTCAGTTCGATTGCACTGTTCTGTTTTATTCTAGCCGGCCTTGAGATACTGTCCGGTGCCTCTAGATGCCAATGCTTTTACTTTGCAAGAGACGGCATCGGATCACGTCGGGCTTGCTGAAAGAAGCAGCACCGCTAGCTAGGTCATCTTTGCTAACTTTCAGTTAAGATAGGAGTACTTTCTCCTGAAAAGGATTCAACAGCAATCTTGGCGGATCGTCCATCATCCTCCTATAGCTAGCATGTCAGCGGTGAAGCCTCTCTGGCGGTTGTGCTGCATCGCTTGAATGACCAGAACACTGTCAAGGTAGGATCTCTATATTACTGTCACCAAAGCTGCCTCCAGTCCTCCAAGACACAATTGTTTCACCGCTCGACGGTTGCTTCACCCAACTGATGGTCATTTTTGCCGCCCCCGCTGATTTTTTTTTAGGCAACTTCGCGAAGCTTTATTAATTCGTCACAATGTTTACAGGGACGGATGGTAAATTCCCGGAGTTTCCTAACCAAACATGGCGGCCACCACTGAGAGTTAAAGCATGCTTCGCTATGTTGTGAGCTTTATAATTAGAGCTCCTAAACTCATGACTAAAACTGCAAAACTCGAAATCTACAGAGTGAACTAGTATTTCATGTACTATAGCGCCATAGCTCGCCCGATTATCCTTGTGTAATCTTTGGACAACCGGCTTACAATCCGAAGCAACTTGGATTCTTCTGAGATGTAAATCATCTGTCAAAGCCATAGATTCCCTGATGGCTAGGGCCTCAAGAGTTGGAGGATCCGCAATGTTCGGAAAACAAAGCGAAGAGGCTCTCAAGAACGCTCCATGTTGATCCCTGCAAATGACGCCAACTGAACCATAACCACATCTGGAAACAGCTGCATCCACATTGATCTTTGCATTGCCGGCCGTAGGTGCTTCCCATCTCGAAGATCTTCGCACTGCAGGTGGAGACTGCGTTGATGTTTTGGCATTAATGATACGCAGCTCACCCAAGTAGTTCAAAATGAAGCTGTTAACCCGGTGAGGTGATTGAAAAATATGCTCGTAAATGGCTTTTCTCCGTACTCTTCAGAGTGTCCATAGAGTGACAACCAGGCGATCAAACTGATCCTGGTTCAAAGAATCATACAAAGCAAAGAGCCATTCCTTTGGAGTGTCTTCAAACCGGTCAAGCATGACTTGTACCAAATCATCGGGAGCCAAAGCCCAAATACTCGCTGCCATCGGGCAAGATACTAGTGCATGCTACCATGTATCAACTGAGCCACATAAGAAACATGTATCCACTGTCGACATATGGCGATGTTTCAGGACCGTTCCCGTCGGCATAGACTGCCGTGCTAGCCTCCACACAAACATTTTTAGCTTTGAGGGAACTTTGAGATGCCATATCATAGCCCACTTGCTTGTTTCGATGCTTTCATGCGAAGTTCCCCCCTCCTCATTCAGCCACGCCTCTCTACTGTGCTTCGTCCGAAGAATCATGTGATATGCAGATTTGACAGAGAAAACACACCGGGTTTCCTCATGCCATGCCCAAAAGTCTGGAACTCTTCACGTACACAGCGGGATTTTAAGGATAGCTTCTGCGTCAAAATGTGTAAATACTGCCCGGACACGGCCTTCGTTCCAGCTAGCTGAAGAAACATTGATGAGTTCTGACACCCGTACAGGAGGGTTTTGCACAAGCGTGGTGATTGGGCGTTTAAAACCGTCTCTCGGAATCCAGTTATGGTGCCAAATACTCGTGGATTCTCCATACCCAATTCTGCGTATGAATCCCTGAGCCAAAATGTCCCGTCCGTCCAATACTGCCCGCCAAATTGGGACGGATGAGTTCCCAATTTGGCCTCTAGCAAAGTGCAGTCCGGGAAATAGACGGCTTTCAAAATCCTTGCGCTGAGGGAAGAAGGTCTGTTAAGGTCCTCCAAGCTTGCCTTGCGAGGAGGGCTAGGTTAAATATCTCCAAATCTCTAAACCCTAGTCTTCCCAAGTACTTTGGCATTGTTAGGATATCCCATGCAACCCAACTTGGCTTCCTCGACCTTGCTTTGATCCCCAAAAAAACTGTCGGATGGTGGATGTAATATTTTCACAAAGTCCTCGTGGTAGTCTGAAGCAAGACATTGAGAATACCGGAATCGCTTGAGCTACTGACTTGATCAAGACTTCCTTCCTGGCCGACGAGAGTAATTTTTCCATCCACCCTTGATCTTCTCCCAAACCCTGTCTCGAAGATATCTTAAAGTTCCGTTCTTCGAGTGACCAACGTCAGTCGGCATACCAAGATAGCGTTCGCTCAAAGATTCATTGTGGACATGCAAGTTGTTTTTCACAGTTTCCTTCAAAACAGCTGGGAAACCCTTACTGAAGAATATCGAAGACTTTTCATTGTCGATCCTTTGTCCAGAAGCATTACAATACGTATCAAGTAGGTTTGACACAACGATCGATCCTTCCCCACTAGCCTTGAATAGCAACGGGCTATCATCTGCAAACAAGAGATGGTTCACGGTGGGAGCCGTGGGAGCCACCTTGATTCCTATCAAAGACGACTGAGAACTTGATTTAAGGAGGCACGAGAGGCCCTCTGCTGCAATCAAGAATAAGTAGGGGGAGATCGGGTCTCCCTGCCGAATACCTCGGGTGGGATTAAAATAATCAAGTCTTTCACCATTAAAGCATACTGAAAAAGAGACGGAGGAAACCATAACCATGACAGCGTCTATCCAGTGATGCTCGAATCCTAGCTTTGTCATTATACCTCTGAGATATTCCCACTCCAATCTGTCATACGCCTTCATCATATCCAATTTTAGAGCACAGAAGCTATTTGATTTGGCCCTTGACCGTTTCATAAAATGCAAACACTCGTAAGCACATATAATGTTGTTCGTGATTAACCTTCCCAAAACAAAAGCAGATTGTTCTTCAGATATGATCTCAGGAAATATAATTTTCAGTCTGTTTGATATCACTTTAGACGCTATCTTGTACAAAACATTGCATAGACTTATTGGACGAAATTGTGCAAGAAGCGTAGGATTATTTACCTTAGGAATTAGCACCAACACTGTATCATTAATCGATGCTGGCTCTCTTCCTCCCTAACAATCCTGAGAACTGTACTGGTCACTTCATCACCACAAACGTCCAAATGACGTTGATAGAAGTGAGCCGGGAAACCGTCAGGCCCTGGTGCTTTGGTAGGAAACATCTGGAAAAGAGCAGTTTTAACCTCCTCCTTAGTGTAAGGAGCACACAAAGTGGCATTCATCTCAGCCGTAACCTTTCTTGGCACATGATCTAGCACTGCCTGCATATTTTGCACCCCCTCAGACTGGTATAATGACTGGTAAAATCCATTCGCTAATGCTTTTAGCTCTCCCAGATCCGATATTTCCACTCCGAGTGAGTTCTGTAATGCCTTTATCATATTCTTTTTCCGACGCAAGCTCGCTCGCAAATGAAAAAACTTGGTATTTTTATCTCCAGCAGCCAGCCATTCCAACCTTGCTCTTTGAGGCCACATAATTTCTTCCCGGTGATACATCTCTATCAACCGTTCATTAATCTTAAGCTCTGCATGAGACGGACCAGTCCGCAAAGGATCACTCTTCAACTGCTCGAGCATTAGTTTTAACTGTTTAATCTCTTTTCTAACGTTCCCAAACGTATCTCGGCTCCATCTTCCCAAGTCCTTAGCAAGATTTGAAAGTTTATTGCGAAGCTCATGCACCATTGTGCAAGGGGGACTAGCGCCCCATCCCCCTGATAGCATATCCCAAAAATTGTCATGTGTTTCTCACATCGTTTCATACCTGAAAATTTTCTGAGCCTTAGCTGCAGGGCCATCCCCCCATTCCAGCAGAATTGGTTCGTGGTCGGAGGTGAAACCGGTCAAGTGTTTCACCGAGGCCAGAGGAAACCTTGCCAGCCATGCTGCATTCACCAGGGCTCTGTCAAGGCGGCATCTGGTGTGCGTTCCTCCTGTTACTTTCTTCTCGAACGTCCAAAAATTCCCTTTGTACCCCAAATCTATCAACATGCAAACATCTAGCGTATCCCGAAAGGCTTGAATCTGAGCATTTTTACGCTGCCCGACACCATGATGCACATATGGACGTAAAACTTCATTGAAATCACCTAAACAGAGCCATGAAAGATCACTCAAAGTACTGATGTTTTTCAGTGTTGTCCATGCTTGGTGTCTTAAGTGGGTCTGTGCCTCCCCATAAACGCATGTCATCCTCCACTTCTCTGTGTTATGTTCTTCGATAGAAGCATCAAGATGATAATCAGAATAACCAAGAATTTCAACTTTTATTGAATTATTCCAAAAAAGCCCTATGCCTCCACTCCTTCCTTGACTACTGCCAGCATAAGAATTGTCAAAACCAAGTGAGCCTGCTAAAGATTCTACCCTTGTACTATCTAGCTGAGTTTCGACAATACACAAGAGGGTAGGGGCAAATTGCCTCGCAAAATCGCGAAGCTCCCGAACTGTCGCAGCTTCACCCGCACCACAACAGTTCCAGCAGAAGATATTCATTGGGCCAGGCGGCGCTCCTAGAAGGAGCCCGCCAACGATGATACGATCTTGCCAAGGCCGACCCCTTTTTCCATCTCATCTTCCCCTTCTTCAGTGTTCACCCTGGCTCTCTTCTGTTCTTGAGTACTGCTTGGACTAGGAGGAACTGATTGGGTTGGGGGCAGAGCCAACAAAGTCCCTTGAGCACCAACGTGTGTATTATTAGTGATAGCTTGTTTCCCGGGCTGCACCACACCCGTCGCCCTCTTTCTGTTGGTGTTTGCCTCAGGCATCTCAGCGTCCGCCACAGCGCCAGCATCATCTCTGTCTTGTTCAGTCCGCGAGCCAGATGCACGACCAGCTCGACCGCCCCGACGGCCTCCCCTTCTCCCTCGGCCCCCTCCCGGGCCCTGTCCAGTTCGCATAGTCCAGGTTGCCTTCAGATCTTTGAAAACCAGCGCAGATGGGGGATGTATGCCGCTCCCATGTTCCTTGTACAGATGTCCCATCATATCGCACACAACACACCAATCAGGTAGTTTCTCGTACTTGATCCTGTAAATCTGGCGCTTCCCGTCCCTTATCATCGAGACTGCATTCTTTAGAGCTTTGTTGACATTGATCCGGATCCAGACACGGTGGAAGTTTCCAGCGAAATCTTGCGACTAGGGTTTGGCATACAACACTTCACCCAACTTTGAAGCTAAAGAAGGCACAAGATGTGCATACAAAGGTGGGACATCATGGATTTGCGCCCATATTTCAACGGTGTCTAGCAAAACTGTGGATGGTTTCGCCAGCCATCGTATGGTTTCGTAATTACGGCATCCCCCCTGAAGTGCCACGGCCCATCACGAGTTACTCTTTCCCAATCTCCTAGGCACGAGAACTGCACCGTATACAAGTTTTCTTCTAGTGGTTTAAACTGAACTTCCTGGGCAAGATCCCACGCCGCACGCATGTTCCTGAAGAACCAGAATTAGCTGTAGGTCTTGGCTGTATGAACTCTTGCAAGCGCAATCCATTGTGCCGCCTTCGCTGGAGCCTCGTATGCATCGTACACCACATCATCAAGATCTTCTTCCCGGAGTCCCAGCTCCTCCATCAGCGCTGCCACATCGTCTGGTTCCATCGAGCCTGCCGCGGCTGAACCCGAGGTCCCCTCTGATGCCATGAACTCTTCAAACCCTAGCCCAAACAGAAAAAGTGGCGGGCCTTGTAGGAACCCTAACCCTCCCCTCCCCAAGCCTTACCTTCCGTCAGCGAGCGCCTCAGCGCTCCGATCGAAGGGAAGCACATGTCTCAACGATGGCGATCGCAATCGCCCCGAGAGGAAGAGAAACCCTAACGAGAGGGAAGTGCCGCCCCCTCTGATGTATAATAGTTGGACCGCTCAACAACGACTCCTTACTACCGAGCCGGTTTTCCCTATGGGCTCCGTTAGAATACGGCCCAATCAACGCCTTACGCCTACGTGGTTCCCTTCCCGCAAAAATGAAAATGCCTATACATGGTTCCCAGGTCGATTCGCGTTTAGTACCACACGGCTTGCGTGCACGACGGGGACGATGTCTATAAGGTGCGCTCGGAGACACAAGGGCATCCCGCGGCAGGCGGGATAAGCAATCTACAAATCTTCTTATATAAGATTGATGATTTAAGTAGCCTAGTTAGTACTTTACTTTCCGTACTTGCATGCATTAGCACACCGACACGGTGTGTTCAGCTTTTTGTTTTTTATTTCTTTGTTTATTAGGCTTACGAGTGTACACACGAGCCTACTCCCATGTCGTCTTTGCGCAGCAGTTGCCGCCGACACCGTCTCTCGAGGGCAACGGAGCTCAGAGCATCTGCAGCCCAGGCCCCCCAGGCGACTTTTTCGGTGCCGTCAAAAAAACGGTCCAGTCGTGTCCCCAAAACAACGAAAAGTGTCGATTTGGTCTTTTTTTCCACCCGACAGCCACAGGCCGAACCCAACGCGCTGGGGGCGCTTGGGGCTCCGGCGCAAGGGAAAAGCTCGGCTGGCCCACACCGTCAAGTGAAAAGTCAAGATTTTCTTCCCCGACTCGCCTCCCACCCTCGCGCTCTCGGCCGCAATTAGGCATATCCCGGCGCCGCCCCGCCGCCCTTCACCTGTAGATATCCATTCCCCGCCGGAAAAATAGCAGAGGTTCGCCGCGACAGCCCCTCCGACTACTTTTGGGCGTTTCCGGCCGCCGTTTCTGGCCGCGGAGGTCAGTTTAGCGGCGGGTGCACGCCCACCGCGCGCAAGGTGTTCGGCGATTTGTCTGCCTCGGTGATGAACTCGGATGACGAGGAAGTGCTCGCCAGCGCCTGGAGGAGGAAGCCGAGGCGGCCCGTGAAGAAGAGCATCTCATGGTGCTCGCCGCCCTCGCCAGGCCGGCGAGCAATGAAAAGCCGCGGCGAGGTGGCTCGGCGCCGGGGCGGGTGAAAACAAAGAACCGGCATCGTCTCAAAGGCTACTGCATGCTCTACTCCGACTACTTCGCCGATGCTCCATTTCACGGTGACAGAACATTTCGGCGTCATTATCAGATGAACAGAAAGCTTTTCCTCCGGATTGTGAATTCCATCCGGAAGTTCGACAACTACTTCAAATGCAAGATGGATTGCACCGGCAAACTTGGATTCACCTCCATCCAGAAATCCACGACAGCGATGAGGATGCTTGCATACGGAGCTCCCGGCGACTCACAGGACGACTATGGGCGCATGGCCGAGTCCACCAGCCTAGAGTATTTCTACAAGTTCTGTCGGGCAGTGGTGGCAGTGTTTGGACCGCAATACTTGAGAACACCCAATGCGGAAGACACTGCTCGGATCCTAGCACAGAATGCAGCAAGAGGACTTCCTGGGATGCTTGGAAGCATCGACTGCATGCATTGAAAATGGAAGAATTGCCCATTTGCTTGGCAGGGGATGTACAAAGGCGACAAAGGCGGTTGCAGTGTGGTACTTGAGGCGGTGGCGACACAGGACCTCTGGATTTGGCACTCCTTCTTTGGTAAGCCAGGAACTCACAATGACATCAACATGCTGCAGTGCTCTCCTGTCTTTGCCAAGCTTGTTGAAGGTCATTCTCCTCCGGTGAACTTCGAGATCAATGGGTGGCAGTACAACAAGGGGTACTATCTAGCTGATGGCATCTACCCGAGATGGTCGACATTTGTCAAGACCATCAAAAACCCTATGCCTGGAGGCAAGAACGCCTGGTTTGCGAAAATTCAGGAGGCTTGCAGGAAGGATGTCGAGCGGGCATTTGGTGTGCTCCAATCTCGATTTGCTGTTGTCCGGTACCCCGCTCAGACCTGGTCGAAAGATCAAATGTGGGAGATCATGACCTGTTGTGTAATCTTGCACAACATGATCATTGAGAGCGAGCAGGAAGTGTTGGAAATATGCCCTAGAGGCAATAATAAAAGCATTATTATTATATTTCCTTGTTCATGATAATTGTCTTTTATTCATGCTACAACTGTATTATCCGAAAATCGTAATACACGTGTGAGTACATAGACTACAATACGTCCCTAGTAAGCCTCTAGTTGACTAGCTCGTTGGTCAACAGATAGTCATGGTTTCCTGACTATGGACATCAGATGTCATTGACAACGGGATCACGTCATTAGGAGAATGACGTGATGGACAAGACCCAATCCTAAGCATAGCACAAAGATCGTGTAGTTCGGTTTGCTAGAGTTTTTCCAATGTCAAGTATCTCTTCCTTAGACCGTGAGATCGTGTAACTCCCGGATACCGTAGGGAATGCTTTGGGTGTACCAAAGCGTCACAACGTAATCGGGTGACTATAAAGGTGCATTACAGGTATCTCCGAAAGTGTCTGTTGGGTTGACACGGATCGAGACAGGATTTGTCACTCCGTATGACGGAGAGGTATCACCGGCCCACTCGGTAATGCATCATCATAATGAGCTCAAAGTGATCAAGTGTCCGTCACGGGATCATGCATTACGGATGCAGTAAAGTGACTTGCCGTAACGAGACTAAACGAGGTATTGGGATACCGACGATCGAGTCTCGGGCAAGTAACATACCGTCTGACAAAGGGAATAGAATACGGGGTTACTTGAACCCTTGACATCGTGGTTCATCCGATGACAACATCGAGGAACATGTGGGAGCCAACATGGGTATCCAGATCCCGCTATTGGTTATTGACCGGAGAGCGTCTCGGTCATGTCTACATGTCTCCCGAACCCGTAGGGTCTACACACTTAAGGTTCGGTGACGCTAGGGTTAATAGGAAGACTTGTATGTGATTACCGAATGTTGTTCGAGTCCGGATGAGATCCCGGACGTCACGAGGAGTTCCGGAATGGTCCGGAGGTAAAGATTTATATATGGGAAGTCGCCAAACGGACACCGGAAAAGTTTCGGGTCATATCGGTTTTATGGAGGGTCCACCGAAAGGTTCCGGAGGACCACCGGAGGGGCCACCCCTCTCGGGGCCACTTGGGCTGCGTGGGAGGCAGCCAGCCCTGATGGGCTGGGCGCACCCCTCCCTTGGCCCATGCGCCTAGGGGTTGAGGGGGGAACCCTAAGGGGCGCCTTGCTTGGGGGCAAGCCCCTCCCCTTGGCCGCCCCCTCTAGATGCATCTAGAGGGGCCGCCCTCCTCCCTTCCCCTATAAATAGAGGGGTGGAGGGGAGGGCTGGACACACCATTTAAGGCGCAGCCCCGCCCCTCCCCAACACCACTCCTCCTCCGCGTGAGCTTGGCGAAGCCCAGCCGTAGATCAGTCACTCCAACTGCATCACGCCGTCGTGCTGCCAATGGAGTGGTCTTCCTCAACCTCTCCTTCCTCCTTGCTGGATCAAGACGAAGGAGACGCCTGCCGTCTCCGTCACGTGTGTTGAACGCGGAGGTGCTGTCCGTTCAGCACTTGGTCATCGGTGATCGGAATCACGTTGGGAACGTCTTCATCATCACCACTCCCTCGAGCGCTATGCGTACTCGATCTACAAGTGGTATGTAGATGCAAACTCTCTTCGTAACTCGTTGCTTAGATGAACTCATAGATAGATCTTGGTGAAACCGTAGAAAATTTTAATTTTCGCAACGCGTTCTCCAACAAAGTGTCATCATGAGCTAGGTCTATGCGTAGTTCTCTTTGCACGAGTAGAACACAATTTAGTTGTGGGCGTGGATCTTGTCAATTTACTTGCCGCTACTAGTCTTATCTTGCTTCAAGGTATTGTGGGATGAAGCGGCCCGGACCAACCTTACACGCACACTTACGTGAGACCGGTTCCACCGATTAACATGCACTAGTTGCATAAAGGTGGTGGCGGGTGTCCTCTCTCCTACTTTAGTTGGAGCGGATTCGATGAAAAGGGTCCTTATGAAGGGTAAATAGAAGTTGACAAGATCACGTTGTGGTTATTCGTAGGTAAGAAAACGTTCTTGCTAGAACCCAATTGCAGCCACGTAAAAGATGCAACAACAATTAGAGGACGTCTAACTTGTTTTTGCAGCAATTGTCATGTGATGTGATATGGCCAAGTTGTGATGAATGATGAATGACATATTGTGATGTATGAGATCATGTTCTTGTAATAGGAATCACGACTTGCATGTCGATGAGTATGACAACCGGCAGGAGCCATAGGAGTTGTCTTTATTTTGTATGACCTGCGTGTCATTGAAGAACGCCATGTAACTTACTTTACTTTATTGCTAAACGCGTTAGCCATAGAAGTAGAAGTAGTCGATGGCGTGACAACTTCATGGAGGCACAATGATGGAGATCATGATGATGGAGATCATGGTGTCCTGCCGGTGACAAGATGATCATGGAGCCTCAAGATGGAGATCAATGGAGCTTTATGATATTGGCCATATCATGTCACTACTATATAATTGCATGTGATGTTTATTATGTTAATACATCTTGTTTACTTAGAACGACGGTAGTAAATAAGATGATCCCTTACAACAATTTCAAGAAGTGTTTCCCTAAGCGTGCACCGTTGCTAAAGTTAAATGGCTTCTAAGCACCACGTGATGATCGGGTGTGATGGATTCTTACGTTCACATACAACGGGTGTAAGACAGATTTACACATAAAAACACTTAGGGTTTACTTGACGAGCCTAGCATGTACGGACATGGCCTCGGAACACGGAGACCGAAGGTCGAACACGAGTCGTATAGAAGATACGATCAACATGAGAATGTTCACCGATGATGACTAGTCCGTCTCACGTGATGATCGGACACGGCCTAGTCGACTCGGATCGTGTAACACTTAGATGACTAGAGGGATGTCTAATCTGAGTGGGAGTTCATTTAAATAATTTGATTAGATGAACTTAATTATCATGAACTTAGTCTAAAACTTTTGAATGATATGTCTTGTAGATCAAATGGCCAACGCTCATGTCAACTTGAACTTCAACGTTCCTAGAGAAAACCAAGCTGAAAGATGATGGCAGCAACTATACGGACTGGTCCGGAACTTGAGGATCATCCTCATAGCTGCCAGGAAACAATATGTCCTAGAAGGACCGCTAGGTGACGCTCCGTCCCGAAGAACCAAGACATTATGAATGCTTGGCAGTCTCGTCTTGATGATTACTCCCTCGTTCAGTGCGGCATGCTTTACAACTTAGAACCGGGCTCCAAAAGCGTTTTGAGCATCACGGAGCATATGAGATGTTCGAGGAGCTGAAACTTGTTTTCCAAGCTCACGCTTGGTCGAGAGATATGACATCTCCGACAAGTTCTATAGTTGTAAGATGGAGGAAAACAGTTACATCGGTGAGCACATTCTCAAGATGTCCGGGTTGCACAACCGTATGACCCACCAACATTAACCTCCCCGATGAGGCGGTCATTGACAGAATCCTCCGATCGCTCCCACCAAGCTACAAGAGCTTTGTGATGAACTACAACATGCAGGGGATGGTAAAGACCATTCTGAAGTGTTCTCTATCTTTGAAGTCAGCCGAGGTTGAAATCAAGAAAGAACATCAAGTGTTGATGGTCAATAAGACCACTAAGTTCAAGAAGGGCAAGGGCAAGAAGAACTTCAAGAAGGACGGCAAGGAGGTTGCCGCGCCCGGTAAGCAAGTTGCCGGAAGAAGTCAAAGAATGGACCCAAACCGAGACCCAGTGCTTTTATTGCAAGGAGGGGTCACCGAAGCGGAACTGCCCCAAATACTTAGCGGAAAAGAAGGCCGGCAACACCAAAGGTATATTTGATATACATGTAATTGATGTGTACTTTACCAGTACTCGTAGTAACTCCTGGGTATTTGGTACCGGTGCCGTTGCTCATAATTGTAACTCACATCAGGAGCTGCGGAATAAGCGGAGACTGGCAAAGGACGAGTTGACGATGCGCGTCGGGATTGGGTCCATTGTCGCTGTGATCGCAGTCGGCACGCTACCTCTTCATTTACCTACGGGATTAGTTATGAACCTTAATAATTGTTATTTGGTGCCAAGTTTGAGCATGAACATTGTATCTGGATCTCGTTTAATACGAGATGGCTACTCATTTAAATCCGAGAATAATGGTTGTTCTATTTATATGAGAGATATGTTTTATGGTCATGCTCCGATGGTCAATGGTTTATTCTTAATGAATCTCGGCGTAGTATTACACATGTTTATAGCGTGAATACCAAAAGATGTAAAGTTGATAACGATAGTCCCACATACTTGTGGTACTGCCGCCTTGGTCACATTGGTGTCAAGCGCATGAAGAAGCTCCATGCTGATGGACTTTTGGAGTCTTTAGATTATGAATCATTTGACACATGCGAACCATGCCTCATGGGCAAGATGACCAAGACTCCGTTCTCCGGAACAATGGAGCGAGCAACCAACTTGTTGGAAATCATACATACCGATGTGTGCGGTCCAATGAGCGTTGAGGCTCGCGAAGGATATCGTTATGTTCTCACTCTCACGGATGACTTGAGTAGATATGGTTATGTCTACTTGATGAAACACAAGTCTGAGACCTTTGAAAAGTTCAAGGAATTTCAGAATGAAGTAGAGAATCAACGTGACCGAAGATAAAATTCTTACGATCAGATCGTGGAGGAGAATATTTAAGTCACGAATTTGGTACACACTTAAGAAAATGTGGAATCGTTTCACAACTAACGCCGCTGGTACACCTCAACAGAACGGTGTGTCCGAACGTTATGTCGCACTCTATTGGATATGGTGCGGTCTATGATGTCTCTTACCGATTTGCCGCTATCATTTTGGGGATACGCTCTAGAGACAGCTACATTCACTTTAAATAGGGCACCGTCTAAGTCCGTTGAGACGACACCGTATGAATTATGGTCTGGGAAGAAACCTAAGCTGTCGTTTCTAAAAGTTTGGGGATGCGATGCTTATGTCAAGAAACTTCAACCTGAAAAGCTTGAACCCAAGTCGGAAAAATGCGTCTTCATAGGATACCCTAAAGAAACCATTGGGTATACCTTCTACTTAAGATCCGAGGGCAAGATCTTTGTTGCCAAGAATGGAACCTTTCTGGAAAAAGAGTTTCTCTCGAAAGAAATAAGTGGGACGAAAGTAGAACTCGATGAAGTACTACCTCTTGAACAGGATAGTAGTGCATCTCAGGAAAATGTTCCTGTGATGCCTACACCAACTGAAGAGGAAATTCATGATGATGATCAAGGTACTTCGGATCAAGTTGCTCTTGAACTTCAGAGGGTCCACTAGGACACGCTCCGCACTGAGTGGTACGGCAACCCTGTCTTGGAAATCATGTTGTTAGACAACAATGAACCTTGAACTATGAAGAAGCGATGGCGGGCCCAGATTCCAACAAATGGCTAGAAGCCATGAAGTCCGAGATAGAATCCATGTATGAAAACAAAGTGTGGACTTTGGTGACTTGCCGATGATCGGCGAGCGATAGAAAACAAATGGATCTTTAAGAGGAAGACGGACGCGGATGGTAATGTCACCATCTATAAAGCTCGACTTGTCGCTAAGGGTTATCGGCAAGTTCAAGGGATTGACTATGATGAGACTTTCTCTCCCGTAGCGAAGCTTAAGTCCGTCCGAATCATGTTAGCAATTGCCGCATACTATGATTATGAGATATGGCGGATGGACGTCAAAACAGCGTTCCTTAACGGATATCTTAAGGAAGAGCTGTATATGATGCAGCCGGAGGGTTTTGTCGATCCTAAGAATGCTGACAAAGTATGCAAGCTCCAGCGATCCATTTATGGGCTGGTGCAAGCATCTCGGAGTTGGAACATTCGCTTTGATGAGATGATCAAAGTGTTTGGGTTTACACAGACTTATGGAGAAGCCTGCGTTTACAAGAAAGTGAGTGGGAGCTCTGTAGCATTTCTCATACTATATGTAGATGACATACTTTTGATGGGAAATGATATAGAATTCTTTGACAGCATTAAGGCCTACTTGAATAAGTGTTTTTCAATGAAGGACCTTTGAGAAGCTGCTTATATATTAGGCATCAAGATCTATAGAGATAGATCGAGACGCCTCATAGGTCTTTCACAAAGCACATACCTTGATAAGATTTTGAAGAAGTTCAAAATGGATCAGTCCAAGAAGGGGTTCTTGCCTGTATTGCAAGGTGTGAGATTGAGCTCAGCTCAATGCCCGACCACGGCAAAAGATAAAGAAGAGATGAGTGTCATCCCCTATGCCTCAGCCATAGGATCTATTATGTATGCCATGCTGTGTACCAGACCTGATGTAAACCTTGCCGTAAGTTTGGTAGGAAGGTACCAAAGTAATCCCGGCAAGGAACACTGGACAGCGGTTAAGAATATCCTGAAGTACCTGAAAAGGACAAAGGACATGTTTCACATTTATGGAGGTGACGAAGAGCTCGTCAGAATAGCAGTTACGTCGGCGCTAGCTTCGACACAGATCCGATGACTCAAAGTCACAAACCGGATACGTGTATATGTTGAATGGTGAGCGATGGCTAGTGCAGCCGCACGCAGAGCGTCGTGGCGGGATCTACATGTGAAGCGGAGTACATGGCAGCCTCGGAGGCAGCACATGAAGCAATTTGGGTGAAGGAGTTCATCACCCACCTAGGAGTCATACCCAATGCGTCGGGGCCGATCAAACTCTTCCGTGACAACACTTTGGAGCTATTTCCCTTGCCCGAGGAGCCCAGGTTTCACAAGAAGACCAGGCACATCAAGCGTCGCTTCAACTCCATCCGTGAAAATGTTCAAGATGGAGACATAGAAATTTTAAAGTGCATACGGATCCGAATGTCGCAGATCCGTGGACTAAACTTCTCTTCCATGGGCAAAACATGATCAACACCCGAGAACTCTATGGGTGTTCGATTCATCACAATGTAACTAGATTATTGACTCTAGTGCAAGTGGGAGACTGTTGGAAATATGCCCTAGAGGCAATAATAAAAGCATTATTATTATATTTCCTTGTTCATGATAATTTTCTTTTATTCATGCTACAACTGTATTATCCGGAAATCGTAATACACGCGTGTGAATACATAGACTACAATACGTCCCTAGTAAGCCTCTAGTTGACTAGCTCGTTGGTCAACAGATAGTCATGGTTTCCTCGACTATGGACATCAAGATGTCATTGACAACGGGATCACGTCATTAGGAGAATGACGTGATGGACAAGACCCAATCCTAAGCATAGCACAAAGATCGTGTAGTTCGTTTTGCTAGAGCTTTTCCAATGTCAAGTATCTCTTCCTTAGACCGTGAGATCGTGTAACTCCCGGATACCGTAGGAATGCTTTGGGTGTACCAAACGTCACAACGTAACTGGGTGACTATAAAGGTGCATTACAGGTATCTCCGAAAGTGTCTGTTGGGTTTACACGGATCGAGACAGGTATTTGTCACTCCGTATGACTGAGAGGTATCTCTGGGCCCACTCGGTAATGCATCATCATAATGAGCTCAAAGTGACCAATTGTCTGGTCACGGGATCATGCATTACGGTACGAGTAAAGTGACTTGCCAGTAACGAGACTAAACGAGGTATTGGGATACCGACGATCGAGTCTCGGGCAAGTAACATACCGTCTGACAAAGGGAATAGAATACGGGGTTACTTGAACCCTTGACATCTTGGTTCATCCGATGAAAATATCGAGGAACATGTGGGAGCCAACATGGGTATCCAGATCCCTCTATTGGTTATTGACCGGAGAGCATCTCGGTCATGTCTACATGTCTCCCGAACCCGTGGGGTCTACATTCTTAAGGTTCGGTGACGCTAGGGTTAATAGGAAGACTTGTATGTGATTACCGAATGTTGTTCGGAGTCCCGGATGAGATCCCGGACGTCACGAGGAGTTCCGGAATGGTCCGGAGGTAAAGATTTATATGGGAAGTCGTCAAACGGACACCGGAAAAGTTTCGGGTCATATCGGTTTTATGGAGGGTCCACCGGAAAGGTTCCGGAGGACCACCGGGAGGGGCCACCCCTTTTTGGGGGCCACTTGGGCTGCGTGGGAGGCAGCCAGCCCTGGTGGGCTGGGCGCACCCTCCCTTGGCCCATGCGCCTAGGGTTTAGCGGAACCCTAAGGGGGGCACCCCCCTTGCTTGGCGGGCAAGCCCCCCTCCCCTTGGCCGCCCCCCCCCCTCTAGATGCATCTAGAGGGGGTCGGCCCCCTCCTCCCTTCCCCTATAAATAGAGGGGTGGAGGGGAGGGCTGGACACACCATTGAAGGCGCAGCCCCTCCCCTCCCCAACACCTCTCCTCCTCCGCGTGAGCTTGGCGAAGCCTGCCAGTAGATCAGTCACTCCATCTGCATCACGCCGTCGTGCTGCCATTGGAGTGGTCTTCCTCAACCTCTCCTTCCTCCTTGCTGGATCAAGACGGCGAAGGACGCCCGTCCCCGTCACGTGTGTTGAACGCGGAGGTGCTGTCCGTTCAGCACTTGGTCATCGGTGATCGGAATCACGTTAGAACGTCTTCATCATCACCACTCCCTCGAACGCTTCCGTACTCGATCTACAAGTGGTATCTAGATGCAAACTCTCTTTCGTAACTCGTTGCTTAGATGAACTCATAGATAGATCTTGGTGAAACCGTAGAAAATTTTTAATTTTCTGCAACGTTCTCCAACAGGAAGAGCCAGTGTTTGACACTGAACCATACCACAGGCAGGGTCCTCTTTCCCAAGTTGATCACCAGCTACCGGCAACCTGGACTGCCTACCTCAGTATGCGTCAGGAGATCCGAGACCCACATGTGCATCATCAACTGCAGCAAGATCTGATAGAGCACCTATGGAGGCTCAAGGGCGATACCGGGCGCGACGTGTGATGAAATATGAGTTTTATTTGTTGAACTATATAATTTGTATGGAACTATTTGTTGTTGTACTATTTTGTTGAAGTATTTGAAATTTCTGTGATGAAATATGTGATAAAAAAAATTATGTTCATAATTGAACGCCGAGCCACGGCGAAAGACGCCGAATATGAGCCTATTCTCGCCCATATGGGCCTTTTTCGCCGAAATGAGGCTTCAAAAATGGGCCAAAATCGACGACTGGGGGCGAAGACTGGGCACAAAACCATCCCCAGTGCTGAAAGAATCGCCGGCTCGTCCCGAGGGGCCGATTTTTATACGCCCTGGGGGGCCGAACGGCTGGAGATGTTCTCAAGTCCCAACGTGATGTATGTATTTGTATTTGCGTGACAGGATGGGAGGAAGAAGCTAAGTACTGTAC
This sequence comes from Aegilops bicornis, assembly GCA_021605145.1. NCBI lineage: Eukaryota > Viridiplantae > Streptophyta > Magnoliopsida > Poales > Poaceae > Aegilops > Aegilops bicornis. Next base: position 129,872,629 of record CM038673.1, on the reverse strand, counting down.
TAATAACTAAAAAATGAGCAGTACTAACATGAGTTCACTTCCACTGTACTACGGTTCCGATGGCCTAGCTCGTAAAGATGCTACTGGGTAGTTGTAGATGTTAGAGTTACTATTGATGATAGCTTTTGGTCTTCTACATTCTAGCCTTTTGGCTTCCCCTTGTACTTGTATATATGATGGCTTTGGCCTCTCCATGATATCAAGTTGCATATTCATGATATGGTATTAGAGCTTTAGGTTTTGGGTTTCCTTCGCATGCAGCAACTCGTGCTCGTTCCAATCGAGCCGCCGTGTTCCTCTTTTCCGGCTGCGCTGCTCCACCCGGTCCGCTGCTGTGCTTGGCTGCCGCATTCCCTTGCGTGTTGTTTCTCTGTTGCCGCTGCTCTACGTCTCTACCTGATCTGCGAGAGATCGATCTCGATCTGACTCCATCGTCGTCTGCGAGAGATCGGGTTCGATCTGGACAAGGACTAGTGGGAGCAACATCTATGTTCCCGCCCGGTTTCCGCCCAAGCCGTCGCTCCCCGCTGGTCGTCTACAGCTGTCGCCGCCGGCCGCCAGTCCTGTCCGCTTGCCCACTCCGCGCCTCTGCTCTCACACTCGGCCGCCGCAGCGCATCCGCCCCACCCGTCGCCGCGGCCCGGTTTCACTTCTGCCGCCCACGGGCGCGATCCGGCCGCTCCTTCTCGCCTGGACGTCTCCAGCTGCTCCTCCAACCCGCCGCCGGCCTTCTCCAGGTTTACTGGCGCACCCTCCACCCCGGCCGGTGTCATCCATGGCCGCCCGTTCCGCACCTGTCGTCGAATACGACGGGCCGTGCGAAGGCCTCCCCAGGTCGTGTTGACCTTCCATCTGGTCAGCTTACTTGAGTAAAAAAAGTGAGAAAAAAAGAGACCGAGAAAAAAAAAAGAGAGTGAGACAAAACAAATATGATGTTTCGGCGGGCCTGCAACTTCGTCCGTCCCCGCAGACTAACAACGGTGTTCCATATATTGATCCCGTCTCACACATACGTCGTCCCTCGGTGCTTGGTGCTTGTCCGTCTGTGATGTTGTCCAATACGACATCTTCTACATGCTATGCTGGTCGTTCTACGTCGACTCCTTTCGCGGCTTCCATGCGCGGCAGTGAACGCTCTACGTCGGCTCCTCTCGCGGTTTCCGCTCGCGATGGTGACCGCTCTACGACCACGAGTGGTGGCGACTGCTCATCGTCAGCTTCCACTGGTGTTTCTACGTCGACCTCTTCGATCGTGTCCCTGTTTGCGTATGAGATTGCGCAGCTGCGATGCCTACTTGTTGCTTGGGATTCTTCACCGACAGGTTCTGCAGGTTCTGTGACTGACTCTTTTAGCACTTAGAAACCACCTTCTACTCATTCAGGTAAATCCCCATGGATTCTTGATACCGGGGCGTCTTTTCATATGACTTATGATTCTTCCACTTTGACCTCCGTTCGACCGTCGACTCTCCTGCTCGTGTTCTCACGGTGATGGCACTCCTCCTCAGCAGCTAGTCGAGGCACTCTTAGCACTTCTTCATTTCATGTTCCTTCTGTCGCTTATATTCCTCGACTTACCATGCAGCTCATATCTGGTGGTCAGATTGTTGACTCTAGTTGTAGAGTCATTCTCGACTTTGATTCATGTTCCATTCAGGATCATCACACAGGCACTCTGCTTGGTGCTGGCCCTCGACGCTCTGATGGTCTCTGGGAACTTGACTGGCTTCATTTTCCCTCCGCTGCCACCGCCGCCAGTCTCGTAGCCCCTGTTGTTGCTTCTACCAGCTCTTTTCAGCAGTGGCATCATCATCTTGGCCACCTATGTGGTTCTCGTCTCTCTTTTTTGGTTCATCGAGGTGTTTTAGGGTCTGTCTCCGGTAACGCTTCGTTGGATTGTCTAGGTTGTAGGCTTGGTAAGCAGATTCATCTACCATATCCTCACAGTGAGTCAGTGTCCGAGCGCCCTTTTGACCTCATTCACTCTGATGTTTGGGGTCCGGCTCCTTTCGCCTCGAAAGGGGGTCATCATTACTATATTATCTTTATAGACGATTTTTCTCGGTACACTTGGATCTATTTCATCTCTTCTCGTAGTGAGGTCTTATCTATATACAAAAAATTTGCTGCCATAGTTCATACCCAGTATTCCACTCCTATTTGTGTTTTTCGCGCAGATTCAGCTAGTGAGTATATCCCTCATGCGTTGCGAGGATTCCTTGCTGAGCAGGGTACTCTTCCTCAGTTCTCTTGCCCTTGTGCTCATGCTCAGAATGGTGTGGCTGAGCGCAAGCATCGTCACCTTCTTGAGACGGCACGTGCGATGATGATCGCCGCCTCTCTTCCGCCTCACTTCTGGGCTGAGGCTGTTACCACTTCCACCTACCTCATTAACATTCAACCATCTACTGCTCTACAGGGTGATATTCCTCTCGAGCGTCTTTCTGGTCGTTCTCCTGATTATTCGGGCTTCGTTTGTTTGGTTGCGTTTGCTATGTTTTGCTTGCCCCTCGTGAACGCATCAAGCTGACCGCTCAATCTGTTGAGTGTGTCTTTCTCGGATACAGTGATGAGCATAAGGGCTACCGGTGTTGGGACCCTGTCGGTCGTCGGATGCGTATTTCTCAGGATGTGACCTTTGATGAGTCTCGTCCCTTCTACCCGCGTCCATCCTCCTCGGCCTTTTCCACGGAGGACATCTCTTTTCTTACGTTTCCGGATACACTTCCCTCTATGCCCAATATTCCTACTCCTCGTCACGCTATTGTCGACCCGACGCCATCCTCTCCTACAGTTTCTTATCCTCCCTCATCGCATGACTCTCCACCTTCATCACCGATACCTTCTCCTTCTCCACCATCATCATCGATAACTTCTCCTTCTTCATCTTCATCACCAATACATTCCCCATCTCCACCTCCAGTGATTCCACCTCTCCCCTCCTTTCCTTTCTATTATACACGTCGTCCATGCATTGTGGATGAGTCTTCTAATGTGCCCTCTACTTCTGGTGTGTCGTCTTCCTCCTCTCAACCGACTTATGGTCTTCGTTCTCGGCCTTGTCCGCCTCCTGACCGATATTCTCCTTCTCACTATGGTCTTTCGACTGTTCTTGAGCCGACTTCTTATCATGATGCTGTTGTTCATCCTGAATGGCAGTATGCGATGGCAGAGGAGCTTGCTGCCCTTGAGTGCACCGGCACATGGGATCTGGTCTCTCTTCCTCCCCGTGTTCGTCCGATAACTTGTAAGTTGGTCTATAAGATTCAGACTCGCTTTGATGGTTCTCTTGAGCGTTATAAAGCTCGTCTTGGGGCTCGTGGCTTTCAGCAGGAGCATGGTCGTGATTACAATGAAACTTTTGCTCCTGTGGCTCATATGACCACTGTTCACACACTTCTCGCTGTGGCCTTTGTTCGCCACTGGTCCGTGTCTCAGCTTGATGTTAAGAATGCCTTTCTTAACAGTGAGTTGCATGAGGAGGTTTATATGCATCCACCACCTGGGTATTCAGTTCCTGATGGCATGGTTTGCCGTCTTCGTCGCTCTCTCTATGGCCTTAAGCAAGCCCCCCGTGCTTGGTTTGAGCGTTTTGCCTCTATGGTCACTGCAGATGGTTTTTCGCCCAGTGTTCATGATCCAGCGTTGTTTGTTCACCTTTCTACTCGTGGTCGCACTCTTCTTCTTCTATATGTTGATGACATGATCATCACTGGCGACGATTCTGAGTACATTGCTTTTGTCAAGACCCGTCTCAGTGAGCAGTTTCTTATGTCTGATCTTGGTCCTCTTCGTTACTTTCTTGGGATTGACGTTTCCTCCACCTCTGATCGCTTTTTTATTTCCCAAGAAAAGTATATCCAGGATCTTCTTGCTCGTGCGGCTCTTAGTGATGAGCGCACTGTTGAGACTCCTATGGAGCTCAATCTTAACCTTCGCGCTTCTGATGGTGAGCTCTTGTCTGATCTGATGCGTTATAGTCATCTTGTTGGGAGTCTTGTCTATCTTGCTGTCACTCGTCCGGATATCTCCTATCCTGTTCATATTCTGAGTCAGTTTGTTTCCGCTCCCACTTCAGTTCACTATGGTCACCTTCTTCGTGTTCTATGATATCTTCGTGGCATGATCTCTCATCGTCTTTTTTCCCCCTGTTACAGCTCCAGGCATATGCAGATGCTACGTGGGCTAGTGTCCTTTGGATCGCCGTTCACTTTCTGCTTATTGTGTTTTTTGGTGGTTCTCTCATTGCCTGGAAGACAAAGAAACAGACCGCAGTTTCCCATTCGAGTGCAGAGGCCGAGTTGAGAGCTATGGCTCTTCTGACGGCAGAGGTGACTTGGTTATGATGGTTACTAGAGGACTTTGGTGTTTCTTTTACTACACCTACCACCTTCTTGTCAGACAATACAGGTGTTATTAGTATTGCGCGGGATCCTGTGAGGCATGAGCTTACCAAGCATATTGGTGTTGATTCTTTCTTTGTGCACGCTGCTGTGCAGGATCATGTTATCTCTCTTCAGTATGTGCCTTCCGAGTTACAGCTCACAGACTTCTTCACGAAGGCCCAGACTAGCGCGCAACATGGATTTTACCTCTCCAAACTCAGTGTTGTGAATCCACCATGAGTTTGCGGGGGGGTTAGAGTTACTATTGATGATAGCTTTTGGTCTTCTACATTCTAGCCTTTTGGCTTCCCCTTGTACTTGTATATATGATGGCTTTGGCCTCTCCATAATATCAAGTTCCATATTCATGACAGTAGATGCCAATGCATTTTTTTGCTTTGCAGGAAAAACTGCCAATTTCTAGCGTGATCGCTGGTTGTGAGGATCCTGCCCAAAAACGATTGCTCCGTCACTATTCTTGATCTCAACCCGGAAAAATCGTTTGGTATGGGAAGCGACGTAGGATGATACGTGGCCGCAGGATCTTGCCCTGGGGCTCTCTGTACACATGGTGACTGAGCTCACCGACCTCGCTGCTAGAATTGACAATGTTGTACTTCATGAGGACCGACCGGACACCATCGCCTGGAGGTTTGCGCAGGATCACGAATAGAACGCCCGCTCAGCCTATCGTCTGTAGTTTGAAGGATCGATCACCATGTTTGGGTACAAACTGATCTGGTCTGGATGGGCCCCTGGCAAGTGCCGTTTCTTCATCTGGACTGTCATGCTTGGTAGGATTCTGACGGCAGACGCGCTTCTGTGACGCGGATGGGCAAATGATTATTTTTGCCCTCTTTGTGAGCGGAATCTAGAAACGCCACTGCACCTATTCATTGAATGCCCCTGGTCCAGGGCCGTCTAGGACTCGATTGCTTCGCTCGCTGAGATGCCTGCTCTTAGAGCAACTCCAGCAGCGCCCCGAGACGCTCCTTCATCGTCATTTTAGGGGAAAAGAGCAAAAAAACGCTTCCAGCAGTTCCCTGATCGCCTCCCCGTTTTTCTGGCCTCCCCCAAATCGCCCTCTCTCTCCCCTCTATCTAGGGGAACGGCGACCTTCCCGATCCCCTCCCTGATTCGCTGGCCGGCGCAACCGTTGCCTTTGGAAAGCTCCGTCCTGCCACAACGCCTTCGCCTCGTCGTCTCTGGTTTGTCCCCTTTCCTTGATTTTTTTTCTCAGATCGAGCATTGGAGAGGCGCATGTGTGGTGGGGATGGTGGCTGCCGCACCAGATGTGATCGGATCTGAGAGGGTGGAAGAGAGATAGCAGAGAGGGAGGGGCAGCAGGCCGACGCCGGTGTGGGGATGGTACCTGAGTGCATGCTTGATGTGTGTGTTTCGTCTCCCGCGGGTGCTGTGTGCTTGACGGCGGAGAGACTGCCATGAGTTCCTCATCTTCAGAGGAGGAATCTTCGCAAAACTGCCGGGCCAAACTTTGACGGTGACTCATTTCGTTGTGGAGAGATGGCGAAAGAGAAGTAGGCACGATCAGGATTGTGAGAGATATGAGGGGTGATCATGTATTTATAGAGCTGAAACTAGCCGTTGGTAGTTATGAAATATTCTTAAAATATAGAATAAGAGAGATGTATAGGGGAACTATTGGGGTTGAGCGATTTGTAGGGAAAAATCTTTTTAGGGGAGTCCCCTATTTTGAGATATATGGAAGAAATTTTAAGGGAACTGCTAGACTTCAACATGGCAATGGGTACCCGCTACCCGCGAACCCGGCGGGTAAAAACCCTATTAGGGTAAGGGTATGGGAAATTAAAATACCCATGGGTTTCTAAATGAGAAAAAATTATACCCAACGGGTAAGAAGGGTACGGGTATGGGAACGCAATACCCATACCCGCGAACCCTCAAACCCGTATAATAATAACCCTGTCAAGTAGGTCCCATGTGTCATTGACTTAGATGAAAAAACCCTAAGCTACCAACTTCTGTGTCGAACTTAAGTGGCTGAAATGACTTATGTGTGTGTGCTGAAATGCTGAAATGTGATATGTCTATGTGCTAAAATGTTGAAATACATGTGCTGAAATGTTGTGTACATATACTGAAATGTTATATAAATGTGCTGAAATTTTGTATAAATGTGCTGAAATGTTATATATGTGCTGAAATCTAGTATATTTGTGCTAAAATGTTGTATATATGTGTCAAAATACTGAAATATAAATGCTCAAGTATAAGCACCTAGCTGGGTATTTTTACTCACGGGTATTACCCGTACCCAGCCGGGTACGGGTATGGGACGGTTTGAAACCCGGGGTGTGGGTACGGGTACGGGTATGGGCGAATTTTTTTAAGACGGGTGCGGGTATGGGCACCTAATACCCATACCCAAACCATGCGGGTGCCATGTTGAGCTAGACTTGCCCTTAGGGCATCTCCAGCCGTTGGCCCCCCCAGGGGGCATCTAAAAGCGCCGCCTGGGGGTGAGCCGGCGCAAAAAATGGCCCGGGGTGAGTCGGTCCCCAGCCGTCGGCCCCCAGGGCCGCCCCCAGGCGCGTATTTAAAAAAAACCGTTCGGCGAAGTTATGATAAAAACTAGTTATATTTCGGCCAACCATGGCAAGTTTCGGCGAAATTCGTCCAAACATTACATTAACCTAATCTAAAGTAAAATAAAGTGGCTGAAGTCGTCGCCGCCATCGTCGTCGCCGCCATCGTCGTCGTCGGCCTTCTCCTCCTTGACGCGGGTGCCCTGCTGGACCCCTGCCGGCGTCGCCTTGGCGGTCAGGCGGCGGCCGTCGTCGTCGTCGTCGTTGTCGCACAAACGACGACCCGCTTCCTCGGCGCGTCGCGTCGGCGCTCCTCGGCGGCGAGGGCGGCGCCGCTGGCGCTCCTTCTCCTTCTCCCGGCGCGCCTTCTCCAACGCAATGAAGTCCTGGCGCGCCCATTCGAGGGCCGCGTCGTCGTCGTCGAACGCCGCGTTCAACGGCGCCGCGTTCACCGGCGCTAGCCCCGGCTCCGTCTTTGGCTTGACGAAGCGCGGAGGAGCCGACGAGGACGAGGCGCGCCGGCCGCCCTCGTTGATGATGATGCCGGCGCTGCGAAAGTCGCCCGGCGGGCGTCTCGCTTCGGCTCGGCCTTGACGCTGAAAGCAGCGCCGAGAGCCGGATGAATGGGAAGAAGAAGCGCGATGAGGAGGAAGAAGAGGAAGCGCCGAACCTCCTTGGCGCCCATGGCCCGGCAGCGTCGGTGCTGCGCCGGGCGGCCACCCTCGCCGAAGTACGCATGCGGCGGTCGTTACCGCCCTCGAGGTACGTGAGCACGCCCTCGAGTGTGCGGCCGGGACGCCCACGGTGGCACCTCGCTGTTCGCGGCCGCCGACCACCGGGCGCCATTGGTGGACGCCAGCGCTGCTGGCCGGGCGGCGCTAAATACGCCGCCAGCCGCAGCGTGGTTGTCGGCGGCGCATCGGGGAGGGAGCGTTAGGCGTCGGTGAGGGCAGCGCGACGATGTCGACCTCCTCGGCGAAATACCTCGGCCGCCACGGCGTCGGGCAATGGGGAATGGGCACTCCCGGCTGAGCCTCCACCCGTTGGCGGCGTGCATGTCCGGCGGCGCCGGATGTTCGCCGAACAGAGTTGTGACTCCTGACTCGCGGAGCGAACGGCGGCCGGTTAGCCGTCGCCTCGCCTCCGGGAAGCGTTACGCCATGGCGACGGCGGGGCTCGGCGGGCTCGGGAGAGGTAGAGGAGGGCTGGGCGGCGCCGGAGAGGCAGGAGAGGGAGGGGCCTGGACGGGCGGCGAGGGGCGGGCTAGTGTGGGCACAGCGAGTGGAGGCCGCCGGCTTTATAGCCGGGCGCCGTGTGTACGCTGCGGCGAGAGGGGGCGTCGGGCGCCGTCCCGTGAAGCGCCGCTGTGAGGAATCAATGGCAGGCTGACCGCGGCAGCCTTGCCATTGATTCCCGCGAACCGAGGCCGTTGGGGAAGACGAGGCGCCGAAGTCGCCGACGCTGGCTGGCCAGCGTCTTTTTTCAGCGCTTAAAACAGTTCGCCCCGGCGCCCGTCGTCCCCCCAAGGCTGGTTCGGGTTGATCCGCTGGCGCTGTTTTCGCCCAAGCCGTAAAATCGGGCTCCTTAGGCGCGATCGGGCGTTTTTCGCGCCGAAAAAATCGTCTAGGGAAGCCTTTCTGGGGGCGACTGGAGATGCCCTTAGCCCGGTGGTCTAGACGGGAGAGCCCACTTTCGCGACTTGGATGCAGAGGTGCTACGACACCTCGGCAAAGGAAAAGAAAAAAGGGCTCATGTCGTTAGTGCACCTGATCACATGGGAAATCTGGCGGGAATGAAATAGACGAGTCATTCAAAAGGAAATCCTGACTCGGGAGGCTTTTGTCTCCAAGATCAGGGATGAGATCAGGTTGTGGAACTTGGCTGGTGCCAGGATCCCTTTTGACCCGGGCTGAGTTTTCGCATTTTTCTCTGTTTTCTTCTTGCGCCCCGCTTCTTGGCTGGCGTTTTCTAGCCCTTTTAGGCTGCCTTTGTACTCTGTTTACCCCTTCTGATCAATGAATTTGGCAAGTTTTGCCAACATTTAAAAAAAAAGGATTCGGCATCCGCGACCAAGTCGAGTTTGCCGAAAGAAGCAGCAACCAACTGTATCTTCTTCTTTTTTTGTTTGACGAAAAGACTGATGATGTAGCATCTCAAAAACACTTCTATATTATGAGACGGAGGAAGTAGTATGTACTACCTCCGTCATAGTTTATTAGTCGCTTGTGTAATTTATGCTTAATTTTAATTAAAGATTTAACTAACAAAATATTAGTGCATGTCAACAAAAATTATATCGTTGGATTCGTATTTGAACATGCTTTTCAATGATATAATTTTTTGTGACATGCATAAATATTTTATTAGTTAAATTTATGATCAAAATTTATTACAGATTATATTGGAGACCAATAAACCAGGACGGAGGTAGTAGTATCCAGCGACAGAAAGATGAAAGCATCAGGACTAGCCAATCGACGGTGAAGAGTATTAACCGTATCTACTCTATTCATCTCACACTAATCATCTTAACTACGGAATTCTCGTCTCGGTTATGAATCTCTTGACATGGATGTGTTCTAAATTCAGTTTTTGTCCTGAATTACAATTATGTCTATTTCATGCGTGAAGGCGTCTATGTTTCTCTCTTTCTTTTGGTGTTCCGGCGGAGACGTTTTGGCCTCCGGGTGCATTTGCTCCTGCGTGAACAGTAACCAGAAAATAGTTAATATTTTTGAAAAAATCTAATTTCTTCTATAGATGTTCGTCTTAGTGTCGCAAGTGCCCTTTACTATTTTTATGTGAAATGGAGTAGCAATGTTTCGGCGGTGAAAATAATAATTTAGGATGGCATTTGGGATAATAACAAATAGATTTTTTGTTGGAAATTTTTTGACATTTCAAAAATTATTTTCATGTGTAGGAGCCCGGGCGCCCGGGAGTCAAATTGGATTTTCGCTTTCTTCTTTCTTTAGTCTAAATATAAGAGATAATTGTCGCTTTCTTATTTCTTTAGTCTAAATATAAGAGATGATTGTGAGGGCCTGAGGATTACAGCGGATTCGACGTTTATTGGGATCTTTGGTCGGCCACGCACCACGCAAGAAGCAACACCTTCATTACCCAAACACGAGAGCAGCTAGTGCCAAAACTTTTGTAGTTCACACGAGCTGACCAACACGCCCGTATAAAGAACAACGCTACAAGAGTCACGGCCTCCATAATGCATACTCCATGATGTTTTGAAGGCTGCCGAAGCAAAGCGCAAACTTTGAATCATCATAATAGTACTTAAAATAACCATAACGAGGCTTCAATTTTGATCTCAACATCGATTTCTAGTATGAGCTCAAATGCAATATCAGGTACGATTTCAACAACATAACAGTAACCTCTAGAACGATTTGAAACATCGGAAACATATATTTCTTCACCATCTAGTTCACACTTTTCCTCCGTTTAGAGGTGGCCTCGCAGGTGGAGGCTGCTTGGCTGGCTTCCACTTCCGCTGTCATGCGGTCTACATACCTCTAGGTTGTAATCTTTGATCTCACTCTATGGTCTCACCGTCTGCTCAAGACGGATCAAAAAATCCACGCCGGATTATGGCGGGATTTTTTTCTCCTCTCGTCTCTTCTAAACAAACTATGTTGTTGACTACTTATATTGTTGAAATATATTCAAGTGGGAGTCCCCCCCCCCCCTCCCTCCCCCGATGACAGTTTTTTTTTAAATACTTCTAGGCGTCCTCGATGTGGCTCGAGGATGTAGAGAATGATTTGGTGCATCGATAATTGATTGATCGTGCACTAGGCACATATATATATAGGTACAAGGGGTGCGACCGGTATCTTGTCTCCTAAGATACACGTACATACAGAGGAAGACAGATACTACAGTCTTGCATACAGACCTGCACCTACATACATGTACACATGTTCAACACCCCCCCACAGTCGAAGCGTCGCCGGAGACGCAAAGACTGGACCGAAAGCCCTCGAAAGTCGAGGTAGGTAGTCCCTTCATCATCACATCGGCGAACTGTTGATCGGTGGGTACATGTAGAACACGGACACGACCAAGTGCGACCTGCTCCCGGACGAAGTGGATGTCGAGCTCGATGTGCTTCGTCCGTCGGTGATGGACAGGGTTGGCAGCAAGATACACCGCGGAGACGTTGTCAAAGAAGACGAGCGTTGCCTTGGTGACCTCACAGAGCAACTCCTGAAGTAGTTGTCGTAGCCATGAACACTCCGCGACGGCGTTGGCCACAGCCCGATACTCGGCCTCGGCGCTCGATCGTGATACTGTGGGTTGTCGTTTAGACGACCACGAGATCAGAGAGGGCCCGAGGTAGACACAGTAGCCGGAAGTGGAGCGTCGAGTGTCGGGACACCCAGCCCAGTCGGAGTAGGCGACAAGGCTGGAGTCCGGCGAGGCCGTTAGGGTGAGACCCATGGCTGTGGTGCCACGTATGTACCGAAATATACGTTTCACAAGAGCCCAATGAGTGTCACGCGGAGCGTGCATGTGAAGGCACACCTGCTGGGCAACATACTGAATGTCCGGACGCGTCAGTGTGAGATACTGAAGTGCACCGACGATGGAGCGGTAGAAGGCAGCGTCGGATGCCGGAGAGCCCTCGACGGCGGACACCTTAGCCTTCGTATCGACAGGCGTGGAAGCAGGCTTGCAGTTAAGCATGCCCGCTCGCTCCAGAAGCTCATAGGCGTACTTCTGCTGGTGCAGAAAGAAGCCAGTAGCCCGGCGCACGACCTCGATGCCGAGGAAGTAGTGGAGAGCCTCCAAGTACTTGAGGGCGAACTCAGTGCCGAGGCGAGCTGTGATCTGCTGAAGAAGCGCTGGCGAGGACGCAGTCAGGATGATGTCGTCGACGTACAGTAGGAGGTACGCGGTGGCGGGGCCCTGGTGATAGACAAACAGGGAGGCACCGGACCGTGTGGACCGGAACCCTTGCTGCTGGAGGAAGGCCGCGATCCGCTGGTACCAGGCCCGAGGCGCCTGCTTCAACCCGTATAGGGAACGGGAGAGCAAGCACACGTGGTCCGGATAGGCGGCGTCGACGAAACCAGTCGGCTGCTGACAGAACACCTGCTCGTCGAGATGGCCATGCAAGAAAGCATTAGACACATCGAGCTGGTGGGCGAATAGCCAAGCGAGAAATGCAAGCCGGAGAACAAGCGCCGAATCGTGCCGGTTTGACAACCGGGGCGAAGGTGTCGGTGAAGTCCATGCCGGCGCGCTGGCGAAAGCCGCGCACCACCCAACGCGCCTTGTAGCGCTCGAGAGAACCGTCGGGGCGAGTCTTGTGGCGGAAAACCCACTTGCCAGTGATGACATTGGCACGTGGTGGCCGCGGGACAAGCTGCCACGTACGGTTGCGCTGCAGGGCGTCAAACTCCTCGCGCATCGCAGCTAGCCAGTTCGGATCCCGAAGGGCTGCGCGAGCGGAGGTGGGGAGTGGGGATGGTGTCGATGTAGAAGTCGCGCACGCATACTCGTCCGACGGGTAGCGTCTTTGGGACACAGCTGGCCCGCCGAGCCCGAGTGACCACACCGGTGAGGGTGCAGCCGATAAGCGGGGGCCACGGGGCCGAGGCGGGAGCTGGGCTGGCGGCGGAGCCGTGAAGCGGGCCGGGCCGAGGGGCCGCGGCAGCCCGACGGGGCAGCGGCGACAGGGCATGCGGGCGGGCGGGAGGCCGCTGCGTCGGGGTCAAGGCATGGGTCATAGCCAGGCCGAGCAGCCAGCTGGCCGGCGCCGCTGGGAGCGCAGAGCCGACCGGCGCTGGCTGGCGGTCCGCCAGAGGTGGTGGCAGGGACGAACCGCGCCGCAGAAGACTCCGAAGGTGACGGTACCTGCTGAAACGGGAGCACGAGCTCATCAAAGTACACATGTCGCGAAGTGAAAACGCGGTGGGAGACTGGATCATAGCACCGGTAATCTTTGATGTTGGGAGGATAGCCAAGAAAGATGCAAGTGTAACACCCCGGATGTAACTTTCCATATTTGTAACTCCAACTCTTGCCATTTTCGGCATTGTGATATGATATTCCCCCCGTGGTTGGGTTTTCTTCATTTTGCATTTTGTCCATGTCATGCATTTCATATCATGTCATCATGTGCATCGCATTTGCATACGTGTTCGCCTCATGATTCCGAGCATTTTCCCGTTGTCCGTTTTGCAATCCGGCACTCCTATCTCCCCCGGCGGTCCCTTTTACGTTTTTCCGTGTGCAGGTATTGAACCTTCTCGAAATGGACCGAGGTTTGTCTAGTGGCCTTGGTATACCACCCGTAGACCACCGGTCAAGTTTCGGGTCATTTGGAGCTCGTTTGGTACTCCAACGGTTAACCGCACTCTCGCAAAGGCCTCTTTTAAGTTGCAGCCCAACACCCCTCCAAAACAGCCCAATAACCCATCTAAGTCGCTTTCATGCTCTCCGTCGTTCGATCACGATCGTGTGGGCGAAAACTACACCTCATTTGGACTCTCCTAGCTCCATCTATGCCTATTTAAACACCTCCCCATTCCAATCCCGGATCTTCCTCCCCGAAACCCTAGAAATCTCCTCTCCGCCGGACGTGTCCGTCTGCCGGACGAACCAGCGCCGCCAATCGCGAGCTGCTGCGTCGCCGCCCGCCGCCCCACATCGCCGCCCGCGCCATGAGCCAAACCCTCGGGCAGACGCCCGCCAGCGCCCAGCGCCCGCCGCCGCTTCGGCCCGCCCGCCTCCAGTCGCCGCCGCCTCTCCCCTCTCCGGCCAGCCCGCCCGCCCGACCTCGGGTCGCCAGCCGCCATGGCGCCCGAGCCGACGCCCCGCCGGCGCCGCCATCGCCGCCCGCCGCCCGGTGCCACCCCTCGCCGGCCGCCTCCTCCGTGACTCCGCCGCCGCCGTCGCCAGTCCGATCGGGTCGGGCCCCGATCCGGCCTCGATCCACGCGCGGCCGTTGACTTCTCCTCCTCCCCCTCTTTTCCTCTTAAGTTTTTAAATCCTGTTAATATTTTATGGCAATTTCATCATAGCATATCTTTGCACCTGTAGCTCCATTTTGCGCGTATAATATGTCAAAATGTTCGCCTCGAAGAGTAGATCATTTCATCTCATTGCATCATTTTCATTTGAGCTCATCTTGATGCCCGAAATGCTGTTGGAAGAGTGCTATGTGTTGTTAGTTTCTGTTTCTTAACAGAACTTGCACTTTTGTTATTTTTGCCATGATTAATGTGTGCACCCTATGAATTTGAGTCCTACATGTCTTTTGTTATATGTCATGCCATCTTTCCAGCGGTGTATTCCATGTATTTTTTTGTGATCTATGTGGTGACTAGCACAAGCATGCAAAGTAGGTGTCCTGATGTTGCTGTTTTCAGCCCTGTTTAGCTGATATTTTGATGCCATGTTAACTTGATGCTACCGAGAGATCCATGCATATTTTGAGATACTTCAGTAAGGATGTTTTGTTAAACATGTCTTTCTCTATCCATCCATGCCTTTGTTTGCAATTATGGAGTAACATAGCTTGAGTCAATCGAGCTCTACTTTTGCTATAAAATGTTTCCTGGCAGATTGTTTACATATTATTCAATTTTGCCAAGGTTGTTGTAGTTGATCCATGTATGCTATGTTATTGTTCTTGCCATGTATGTCTTGTATGCCATGTCTTCTTGATGTATGTATGCTTAGTTTATCATTTAAGGCTCTGTAGTGAGTGCTTTGAGCTTGTAAACATGCCTACTTGTTATCAGTTTTTGACATGCCATGTTGCTGAATCTGTTAACGAAACTTTCAATATTGACATGGGTGTTACTATATTTTCGGATCCTTTTTGGCTTATGGTCAGTAAGGGACTTTTGTTCTATGCTTTGAGTAGATTCATGGCACGCCTTGTTTTGCTATTTTAAGGCCCTGTAGCATGTAGTTTTGCTGCTCTGAACATTGCGACCTGATGCTGTTTTTGCCATGTCCAGCCTGATATTTTGTGCACTTTTGCCATGCTTGTTTGAACCTGTTATGATGTGATTTAGCCGAAGCTCAGTGCTCATTTTTTGTCAAGCATCTTGTGTAGATCACTTCCATATACTTTGTTGATACGTTTGGGTGCAGTAGCTTAATTTCTTGTTGCTTGCTAAGTGGCATCATGCTGTTAATGGCAGATTTGTGCCATTCTTGTTTTGCTTGTCATTTCCAAACCGTGCATCCGATTCCGGTGATCTTTATATCGATTTCAACCGAAATCATCTCATCTTTCCAGTGGCATACTTGGTTTGCCAAGTTGATGCCTGGTTCATCATTTTCCTTTCGGAGCGCACATCCGCATTGCATATCACATCCCGCATAGCATGCCATGTTTTGCATCATGTTGATTGTGCATTGCACCGTGATTTATTGTGGTTCCTTTGTTTGTGTTGTTGCTTTGGGTAGAGCCGGGAGACGAGTACGTGAACGAGGAACCTGTTGAGAACGCTTACGAGGATCAAGCTTTCGACAACTCGAGAACATTGCGTGCAAGATGACCATACCCTCGAAATCACTTCTATCTTTGCTATGCTAGTTGCTCGCTCTTTTGCTATGCCTATGCTGCGATGCCTACCACTTGCTATGCCATGCCACCCATATTGCCATGTCAGCCCCTAACCATCCTTTTCCTAGCAAACCGTTGATTGGCTATGTTACCGCTTTGCTCAAATTTCTCTTATAGCGTTGCTAGTTGCAGGTGAAGTTGAAGTTTGTTCCTTGTTGGAACATGGAGATGTTGTTCCTTGTTGGAACATGTTTACTTGTTGGGGATATCACAATATATATCTGCTATAAATTAATACATCTATATACTTGGTAAAGGGTGGAAGGCTCGGCCTTATGCCTGGTGTTTTGTTCCACTCTTGCCACCCTAGTTTCTGTTATACCGGTGTTATGTTCCTTGATTTCGCGTTCCTTACACGGTTGGGTGATTTATGGGACCCCCTTGACAGTTCGCTTTGAATAAGACTCGTCCAGCAAGGCCCAACATTGGTTTTACCATTTGCCACCTAAGCCTTTTTCCCCCGGGTTTTCGCGAGCCCGAGGGTCATCTTTATTTTAACCCCCGGGCCAGTTCTCCTCCGAGTGCTGGTCCAACTTGAGCGATGTCCGGTGCCCCTTGGGCAATCAGGGTTTATGCCAACCCGACGTCTGGCTCATCCGGTGTGCCCTGAGAACGAGATATGTGCAGCTCCTATCGGGATTTGTCGGCACAATCGGGCGGCTTTGCTGGTCTTGTTTTATTGCCGTCGAAATGTCTTGTAGTCCGGGATTCCGAGATTGATCGGGTCTTCCCGGTAGAAGGAATATCCTTCGTTGACCGTGAGAGCTTATAATGGGCTAAGTTGGGACACCTCGCAGGTAATATCTTTCAAAGCCGTGCCCGCGGTTATGAGGCAGATGGGAATTTGTTAATGTCCGGTTGTAGAAAACCCGAAGTTGACCTCAAATAAAATACACATCAACCGCGTGTGTAACCGTGATGGTCTCTTCTCGGCGGAGTCCGGGAAGTGAACACGGGGTTGGAGTTATGTCTGACGTAAGTAGTTCCGGATCACTTCTTGATCGCTACTAGCTTCACGACCGTGCTTTGCTCCTCTTCTCGCTCTCTTTTGCGAAGTAGCCACCATATATGCTAGTCGCTTGCTGCAGCTCCACCTTACTACTCTGTCCTTCCTATAAGCTTAAATAGTCTTGATCTCGCTGGTGTGAGATTGCGAGTCCCCGTGACTCACGGATACTTCCAAACAGTTGCAGGTGCCGACGATGCGGTGCAGGTGACTCAACCGAGCTCAAGTGGGAGTTCAACGAGGAACGTGGTCGTTACTATGTGTATTTTCCTGATGATCAGTAGTGGTGCCCAGTTGGGACGATCGGGGATCTGTGTAGCATTTGGGGTATCTTCTTTTATTTTGGTTCCGTAGTCGGACCTTGAGTGTACTCTGAATGATGGATGTTTATTTATGTATTGTGTGAAGTGGCGACTGTAAGCCAACTATGTATCTCTTTCCTTATTTATTACATGGGTTGTGTGAAGATTACCTCACTTGCGACATTGCTTTCAATGCGGTTATGCCTCTAAGTCGTGCCTCGACACGTGGGAGATATAGCCGCATCGGGGGCGTTACAGCAAGGTAGGGACCGGAGCGCGAGTTTATGAGGAGCAGTGGACGCGGTGCTAGGGTAACAGAGACACCCGAAAATGCGAAGACCATCATAAGATGGAACCGCACCGAAGAGGAGCTGGTGAGGGGTGTAGTTCCAGCGGGAACGACAGGGGCGAATGTTAATGAGTAGGCTAGCGGTCGCGAAAAGGCCCGCCGTAACCGAGGAGGCATGTAGGAGTGGAAGAAGCGGCGTATTACCACGATCATTCAGCGTCACGAAGGGCGGCGCTTCGGCGTGACCATTCTGCTGAGACGTGTAGGGGCAGGTGAGGCGAAAGATGGTGCCCTGGGACGCAAGTAAATTGCGGACGGCGATGTTGTCAAACTCCTTGCCATTGTCAGTTTGCAAGGCAAGAATAGGACGACCGAAATGTGTGGTGACATATGAATAAAAGGCGGTGAGTGTGGCAAGAGCGTCGGACTTGCGACAGAGAGGGAAGGTCCACACGTAATGAGTAAAGTCATCCAGTATCACCAGATAGTATAAATAGCCCGTGTTGCTAGCAAGCGGGGACGTCCAAACGTCACTATGCAATAACTGAAACGGAAAGGTGGAAATGTTGGTAGACTCGCTAAAGGGAAGACGAACGTGCTTGCCAAGACGGCAAGCCTCACAAGTGTGGTCGCCGACCTTATTACATGAGAAGGAAAAACTCGAAGAATCGGCGCATAACGGTGGAGTTGGGATGACCAAGACGGGCATGCCAAAGATCGACAACAAGCGGCGAAGGCGGCGGGCGACGGGTGGTGGTGGCGCCGAGGGATGCACCGGGTAAAGCTCGTCCGGCTATCACATCGGTGGAGCACTATCCGGTGTCTGGGCGTCCTTCACGTGTAAAAACCGATATCACAAATTCAACAGTTATAGGATTCTCACGAGCAAGGCGAACGGAAACGAGATTAGTGACTAAGTTAGGAGACACAAGAACATTAGACATATGCACAGGAGTGGAAGTAGAAGGAAAAGACATATGACCAACGTGAGTAATGGGTAGAGAGGAACCGTTACTAACGGTGATACGGGTGGGAGTATGAACGGGAGTGGCAGACGTGAGGTTACCGGGATGAGCAGTCATGTGAGCAGTGGCGCCCGAGTCCATGTACCAGTCACCACCGCCACCATAGGAGCTCGGTGACGGGGCGGAGTGCAGTGCGGCGAGCAAGGCCGGGTCCCACGGCGGTGGCACCTGAGGCGAGTAGGACCCTCCGTAGGCCGGCGCGGGAGCAGCCCCGAAGGCCGGAGCGGCGGTGGCACCGTAGGTGGGCGCGGCCCCATAAGCCGGCACGGCGGCGGCGCCATAGGCCGGCGCGGTCCCGTAGGGCGGCGCCGGGCGGGAGAGCGGCACCATAGCCGCTGTAAGGAGCGGCGTTCTGCGCGGCGAAGAGGGCCTGGTGACCTGCCGGTCGGGGCCCTAGGATGCCCGGAGCCGGAGCCCGAGGGACCGGCATGGAGTACGCGTGGACGACGCCTGTCCACGGGTTGGTGCCGTACGTCCATGGAGGAGTCACCTGCTGCTGCTGATGATGAGGAGCCCCCCCTGGCGCCTGTTGCTTCTTGCGGCCGCCCTCGCGGCGGTTGCCGCGACGCCCGCCACCCTGCTGCGGGGGGGGGGGAGCAGGAGGGGCGGGAGGCACAGGCAGGAGGGGAAAGTACCCCGAGGCGCGGGCGGCGGCTGGCCGGGCGCGGTGGGCGGCGGCAGTGGAGGGGCGCCCGCGTGAGGCGCCGGCGGCGAGGGCGTGGTCTTTGCATGCGCTTCTTGACTCCCTTCATCCGGCGCTCCTCCAACCTCAATACGCCACAAACTTGGGGAAGGAGGGCTCCAAGATCAAGGTGAGGTTGAGGCGGCGTTGCCAAGTCCTCGTTGAGGCCGGTGGTGAGCGTCTTGAGGAGGAGGTCGTCGTCCACCTTGGCTCCAATGTCGCGAGCCGTCGCCAACGTCTTCAGCGGCGGCGAGTCATCAATGGATCGTTTCATCCCGGTGACGAAAAAAAATTCCTGCTGCAAAAAAACGCGGCTGAAGCTTGTTGTCGGTGAAGAGGCCGTTGAGCTTGACCCACACGGCGGCGCGTCGTCAGCCGGCGCCACGACCGTGTGGAACAAGTCCTTGAGATGGTGGTGAAGAACCACCGGATGATCGTGGCGTCGATCGCGGTCCACTCGGCGTCATCCACCATGGCGCTGGAGTCCACGGTGCCATCCACGTGGTCCACGAGATTGTTCTCGCGGAAGAAGCGGCGTGAAGTACGCCTTCCACGCCAAGCACGTGGAGTTGGAGGCGTCGAGGAGGACGGGGACGCGTGCGTGGACGTTGATGTCGCGGATTTCGGCAGGGTCGACGGCGAAGGGGTTGGAGTAGGTGGAGGCGTTGGACGAGATGGCGGCGGGGTGGTGGAGAGGCGGCGGCGACGGGCAGAGAAGCGGCAAGCGGCGGAGGCGCGGCGCCGGTGAGGCGGCGCGGCGTAGAGGTGCGCGGAGGAGGGAGGGCGCGCGGGAGGAGAGGCGGAGGTGGCGGCTTGGGGCGGCGGCGGCGGTGGCGGCGGGAGATCGCGGCGGCTAGGGTTAGCGGAAGCGGGAAGATCGACTTGCGATAGATACCATGTAGAGAATGATTTGGTGCATCGATAATTGATTGATTGTGCACTAGGCACATATATATAGGTACAAGGGATGCGATCGGTATCTTGTCTCTTGAGATACACGTACATACAGAAGGAGACAGATACTACTGATACTGCATACATGACCCAGGCTAAGTACATGTACACATGTTCAACAAAGGAGACGGCTTTGAAGCCTGTGTCATCGCAACTTTCATTTCTGCCAAGGCCATGACCGACTACTGATTCAGTTTGACGAAGCGTGTGCTTCTTGACCCACCCCCAGAAGTCTCAAGCCGTCTTCCAGAACTTCCTCTCAGTGTGGTCCTCTTTGGTCTCGCCAGGGAAAGGTCCACATGGAGGGGTCGGCCGCCGCAACATGGTCGATGGGGGTGAGTCTGGTGGCGAAGGGGAAGATGAGTGCTTGCCGGCGAACATGAAAGATGGATGAGGCGTGCTGCTCGTAAGCGAGGTGGCCCAGTTTATATACCCATGAACAGGCGCGCTCCAGCGGGAAACAGCGATAGAATTGGCAGGCGTGGGTGAAAAACAACACGTCATTGAAAGAAGTGGAGGCGGCAGGCATACGAACGGCTGCGCGTTGGCATGACTGGAGATGGGAGAAAGAAACCAGACAGCAACATTTCTCTTGGGCGCAGGCGGTTGTGTTTGGAGCACGCTCCAGACCAGCGCCCCAGCCTCTAAATATGGATGCACACGTGTTTGAATTGGAGCACGCTACAAAAATGTGCAGGCCGAGGCTGGTATGGCGACTCTGATAGGCTAAATTTTTTTTAGCCCCAACCATGAAGTGTGTTTATTTCCAGGGACTTTTTTGTGTAGGGACTAAAAAAAGTCCCTCTTAGAGACTTTTTTACCAAACGGGAGGGACTTTTAGGGACTAAACTAGGCATTTGGGACTAAATAAAGAAGACTCTTAAGGAGAGTCTTTTTAGGACTTTTTGGGACTTTTCCAACAATGCCCTTCCATGCATCCATTGGCCCGTCATCCAATGATGTTGTTTGATTGTTATTTTTTTATATACTAGGGGCAACATGGTCATTTAATAACCTCTAGGAAGAGACTAGGGATTTTTTAGTCTCTGAAAAACAAACAAGGAGGGACTTTTTAGGGACTAGTGATTTTTTAGTTGGGACTAGAAAAAGTCCTAGAACTTATGAACCAAACAGGGCCTAGGTCAATACCACGGCTCTGATAGAATTGACATAAGTTTAACAAACGGCGACGATGGCCAATCTTAGCTCGCCTACTATTCCGGCGCCTTTTAAAGTCCCTTTGTACCATATTACATTGTCATTCCAGCGTTATGGTTTCTGTAACCACAAGTGTAATCATAACGGCAAAAATCCATTCACCAACCAGGACAGCAACCTGCATACTGCTAATGCTAATGCTTATGATTCAAACAAAATGGAGTGGTCCTGCCCAACAACAGCCTCATTCAGAGCAATACCTGGTCCTGCAATCCCTGCATGATCCACAAAACAGTTGTGGGTGACAACGGAACGATCCTCCAGCTCCATACCATCATTCATAGGTTTAGATAGATGCAGAGTTCTTATTGCAAACCAGCGGGCTCCAATCATCTGCATCCAGAAAAGAGAACGGCCCCAGCAATTCAATTCAAAGAGGCAGCAGACAAGTTGGTCTATGTCCTGGCTGGCTGACACCTCTAGTTAGCATGTTGATCTTCAGCATCCAGGAGCTAGATCTTGTTAAGGTACCCATGGCTTGGCAACACAGCCTTTCTTGCTTTCACTTTTGCTTTTGCTTTCACCTTGCAGACAGTAGTTTCTGCTTTGCCTACAAAGACAGAGACTGAGTAAACCTTTGTAGTACAGTGACACACTGAGCCATGCTGAGATGTTCTTCCTGTTCCCAAGGTTACTTAAGTAGATCAAACATAAATGAGGCTACCACGGTTCAATTAGAAACTACGGGTGCTTGGATTTTTGTACTGCCTGCCATTGCCCATTTGCCACACTCACTCAAGTCTAGACGAGAGAGGAGAAGAAACTAAAACTTACAGGAGATCGGAACAAAGAAAACAATAGCAAGAACTACAAGAACACATTGCTAACAAGGTCAATCGGATCACCACGGGTTGCGCAGCTCTGGATGACGACGGCGGCGATCATGCGAAGCGCTTGCGGCCTTCGACAATGGCGAGGAGGCGCGCCACGCCCTTGGTCCACATGTCGTGCTCCCTCTGGCTCGCGCACTCGAACTCGATCACCCGGTGCTCCGCCGTGCGCAGGCCGAAGTAGCGGCGGTGCTCGCCGCCCTCCAGCAGGTGCCTCCCCGGCCACGCCGCCAGGTCCCTGCACACGTCCACCACCACGCCTGTGGGCGCAGCACAACTCCGGCGTCAGTGGATGTCACCGCTGACCATGACAGGGAGACAAACCCACACGGCTAGGCATGGTTGTATATGTACTGTGGGAGATAGCTTGTGCACTTACTCTTCTTCTTCTTGGTTATGGTCCCGGCGACATGCCTGCTCTTCATCTTCAGCATCACCTGCAAAATTTAATGGCCGAATGCACACATCAGTTAACAGAATTATTATGCAATACAAGATCAAGAACAATGTAAGGAGATGTACCACGCCTGTCCGGTTGATGTACACTGATACAACCTTCCAATGCAACGATCCTGCACATGATCAGCAACATCAGTGAAGGTTCAGATGCCGCGGTCATTCGACGGCCGGGGGAATGCAGTACCTTTGCGGGTGCGCTTGAGGAGCTCGGTGCCGCGGGCGAGCAGATCTTGGCAGCAGATGCCGAGGAAGTTGTTCTCGTCCTGATCGATCGCCGGCAGGTCGTCGCTGAAGCTGCTGCTGTTGCTGCTGCCCATCTCCTGCACCTTGTGATTCTGCTGCTGCTGCAGCTGCCTCTGGGCACCGTGCTTCTGGCCGTGGTTGTGACCACCTCCCATTCCCATGGAGCCCTTCTCCACCGGGATCACCGCGGCGACGTTCCACGCCTCCTTCTGCACCCTCGCCCTCAGCGTCGCCGCGCCTCGTAGCGCTGCCGATCAAGAAACGAAAAATCAGTCATGCCCATGTCTTCGCCGGTGGCCATTGCGATCAAGGATTGGGGCGGGATGATGGATTCACCAGTGGCGGCGGCGGCCGTGATGGTGACGATGTCGCCGGGGGTCCTGGCGTTGACAGCCGAGCCGACGGCGGCGGCGAGGTGCTCGCGCTCGGCTCCCATGGACTCTGCCGCCTCCACGCACTGCGCGGCGACCAGCGTGGCCGCGGACGCCATCGCCATGTCAGTCCGCGCGGCGCGGTCGTCTTTACCGCCGGACCCCGCGGTGGCGGCGGCCGCGGCGGCGACGGCAGCGGCCACGGCCGCCACCGTGACGGCGGCGTGGACCTGCGCGTTGTGCGCCCTGGTCTCCTCCTTCCTCTTCTCCTTCTTGTCCTTGAGCCACCGGCCCACCGTCTTGCTGCCGCCCCGCGGTGGCTGCGCCTTCGGCGTGCTCACTGCCCTGCAAAACTGCATCTTTTTTTTTGCCAGAAAATACTATTAGCACCATTACCAATCAAATTTTATCTAATATTATAACTGAATATATAAATAAATCAAGTAAAACATACCAAGATGATTAAAATGACTCGTATAGTATCAATCAATATTCAAAGTTGTGTTGTGAACACTTTTTGTCAGTACCCAAAGGAAGTTGTTTAATTGGAGAACAGTGTGCGGTAGTTCCTAATTAAAAGCACACGCTGTAGCAATGATTCTTGCACTGCCAAGGATACAAATCATTGTGCCTATCTAGGGCATAGATCTAGTTGATGAATTGCCGAGGCGTGCCATAGGTTAATGCACACACCACTTGCACAGGACATAATCATGGAGGCACTCTGTGGGGAACAAACAAGACTGTGTATGACAGAAGCTAATACTCAAATTACAACAAGGGAGTAGTAAAAAAGAACGCATCATTAGATTAGAAGAGAAAGCTGGGGACATGAGAGCACTTGATTAGGGATGAGAAAGGCAGCTTGCTAAAGGTCAAAGCGAAGATGGGGCAAGACAAGGGCTGCCTCCATAGGCCTGCAAGCTACTACAGTGTGTGCTGCTTTTTATCCAGAGAGAGAGTGAAGTTCAAAGCTCAGTGGGGCACTGGACAGGCTGCAGTGTTTGCTTGTGGAAGGAGGAGACCAGAGTGGCAGAGAAAGGGCAGAAATGGCAGCCAGAATCAAAGCTTCTTTTGCACAGCAAGCAAGCGCCGAAGACCATCAAATCAAGAGGAGCACCCCCCTCATCCTCCTTCCCCTCTTTCCTGGTCAGAGCTACAAGAGCACTGCACCCAGGACAGAAGGTCACACTCACACCAGCAAGCTCATTTCTTCCTTTCTTCAGTTTGAAATAGTAGTGGCCATGGTGATGGACACAGAGTGCCAAATTGCCAACCAGATTTGCCTTAAAGATATTGCTGAATCATTGTGTGGCATATGCTTCTCAATTCCCATCTGCTTTTCCTCAGAAAAGAAAATCTAATCTGCTGGACCATGACCAAAGCTTGACTTGACTAGATGGTACTTACACTACAGTGCACACTGAATTCATTCAGTTCACTCACACTTGCTTTGTGTACTCATCAGTAAAGTGAAGAAAGAATCTTTGCTAAGGAAAGACAAGGGCATGGAAGTATTATTATCAATAAATGGATGCTTTTATCAGAATTTAAAGCATCCATGCACTGGGGTCAGGTGATGTGGCCCAATCACCAGGCTTTATTTGCCTGTGCAACAAAGTCCCTGATTCTTTCATTAACCATACTCACTAATGTCTGTTAAATGCCTACCAAATTACTAGGGCAGATGGCATGATCCAGTTGTTAGAGTAGACATAGTGTGTGACTAAAGTTTTGATTCTTGTTTAGCATCTATTGGGTGGAGATAAAGGCACATCGTATTAAATTCATCTACCATATTCGTTTTGTGCAAGAAATGTCTGCCAAGCCTGCAACTGCAAGCAGTGTTTTTGTCCCAACCAGTCTGACAGGTTGTACTACTAGAAAACAAGAAGAAATTTACAGCTACCCTAAAAACTTGCAAACTTGTTGCTATCCAAGATTAAAATTATACAACTCATAGTGTGTTCCACACCCAAAAAAGAAGAGACAAAAAACATATGCATTTCCAAGGGAGCCTAGAACTAGAACATAGCAGCAGCCAAGCAACCAGCTCATTCAAAATTTAGAATGATTAAAAGGATTATCTGCCCTTGTTGTTTCAATGAGTTGCAGTCAACACAGGAGTACAAGTAAAATCACCTAAAAAAAAGTACTCCTGTGTTAAAAAGGAGTAGATTATTACTAGCCTGGCCTTTAATTTATCCAGTTCACAAGGAAATTGGCAGTTCATCACTTCATCTAAAAGAAGAAAAATGCAGAGGGGGAGGATGAGATGGTACTATATACCCTGCTGTCGTCGACATCCGGCGAGACGGGCGGGCTGTCGGAGAAGGAGCCGCCGCCGTTGAGGGGGCCGCTGCTGTGGGAGAGGCGGCCGGAGGTCAGCGGCGACACCTCTTGCTGCAGAGGAAAAGAAATGTTAATCAGCAGTACATGATCTCTACTCAAAACGCTGCCTAGTCAATTGCAGTATCTGATCGAGATCGATGATCACGAATGAAAGAAAAAGGTTGTTGTTTTCCTGCCGGAGAAACAGAACAAAAAGACTCTCATATTTGGATGTTTCTTCTTGTCCTGACGTTATTCCAGGAGTACAGGGGAGCCATGGATCAGGCGGCATTCAATAAAGCAGCTACTAATTGGTCAAATAAAAACAGGATGCCACGAACAGATGAAATCAATCTGAAAAAAGGATGATAAGAAATGATCCATTTTTTGGGGAGAATGAGAAGGGCTGAATCCCAGCCCAATTTAAAAAAGACCGATTTCTTTTTCCCCTAAAAAAATACTAAAAAAAGAGAGGAAGTGACAAGAAACGCACCGAGTGGGACATGATCCGGTCCATGATGAGCTGCGAGGTGGCCGCGGAGGCGAAGGAGAAGGAGCTGCCGGTGCCGGTGCCGGCGCTCGCGGCGTCGTCGAGCTCCCCGGCGATGTCCTCCGCGATGGCGCCGGCGGCCGGCGCGGCGGCGAACGCGCGGGAGACGTCGGCGGCGGACGCGCTCCAGGAGCGGGACAGGAACTCGAGCGGATCGCGCTGCGGCTCCGGCGGCAGCCGATCCCCGCCGCCCCTCGCGCTCGCCCTGCCGGGACCGTTCATCGCGGCGGCGGTTGCCGAGTGCGTGCGCGTGTGTGGGGCGCGCGGAAAGGTGGTGCGGGGAGCGAAGAGGAGGTAATTCTGCGGCCTGAGGAGAGTGCCTGGCTTTTTGGGGAAGTGGGCGGTTTTATACATGTGTGTGTGTGTCTAGTGTCGAGTGTCGAGAGGAAGAAGAGAGGCGTGTCTGGGCATAAAGTTGGTGTCTCATTATTCGCAAGCCTATCTTTTCCAGTAGTTTTGGATGATCAGAGTGGAAATTCATTAATACTCCATCCATGTTTCATTTTCTAAAAAGGTAAATATGATTGCCTTTTATTGGAATTAAGAAGATCTACAGCCGGACCTCTTATACGGTCATACCCGTCTCAAACGTCCGTGTAGGCCGTCCGGTCACTGACAGGTAAAAAAAAACCCGACCCAACCGGACCCCAACGAGGACACACGACTACTCGCATGGGTCTATCGCCGGAGTCACACGGCGGCGGAGACGGTCGCCGCCTCCGATGAAAGAACGCCAAGGCGCCCCGGCTTGCTATTGAGCAGTTCGAGCGCGAGGTGAACGAGGCAGCGGCGGTGAAGGCTTGGGTTGTCAAGTTGAAGCGAGAGCGGGACAGGGCGGTCCGTCCAATGAAGGGGCTCATCTTCCTCTCCGACTCCGACTCCGGTGACGGCAATCACGATCACGGCAGCTGCACCTCCTCCTCGGACGAATAAGATCCTCAACCAGCCGCGGACGCCTACAACTGCGCCGGCAACCGAAAGGGCAAAGGCCCGGCAAGGAAGTGGTGAAGCTCTGACGGCAATCTAGTTTAAACTTGTCCGTTGTTTATGTGAATTATGTGATCTTTTGGTGATCTTCTGGCGATCAAAATGTGCATTTCTATGTCTGATTCTATGTCTGTTCGATGATCTACATAGTTTAGTTCCACGTTGCATGCTTAATATGGATATAGGATACCGGATATGAGATACACGGATGTGAACGGCAGGAATTGAGAATTGCTTGGTCAATGCCCGCGGACACGCCCGGGCGCGTCCGCGGGCGTTTGAGGACCCGGATTTGCCCATCGCGGTTGTAGATGCTCTAAGTCACTTCATTAGTCTTGTACTCCCAGATGATTGTTACAGAAATTGGTTCAACATGGCATGCGGTAGAAATTTTCTTACCCCAGTTTCATGTTCAGTTGTCGATGATGCCCAGCGACAAACCTTTTTTTTAGGGAAACGGAGCCACAAACCTTCAAGGCAATGAGGTGGACAAAAAGTTAAGGACTCCCTTTAGGGCTCCGATGATTTAAAGGATTTTCATTGAAATTTTGGAGGATCATAATCCTTAGAAATTTTTCTATGTTAGTTGTTTGATTCATAAGATTGAATCCAATAGGAAATTTTCGTAAGGATTTTTTTTTACTATTTCACATATGATTTCTACCTTCCACTCAAACCGCTTTGAAAAAATCCTTATTTTTTTCTATGATGCAACCAAACAACCCAAAATCATGTAGGATTGAGATGAGCATAACATTCCAATTCTATATTTTTTCCTATTCATGCGTTTTTAGAATCCTGCGAATCAAAGAGGTGCTTAACTTTTGTTGAAAAATGGATTTGAGGGCAGACGACGTTTCATTTTTGAAGTTGTGAGTATCTAGCATGTTCAACTCGCGCGCACCTTATTTATCTCCTTATTCGTAAAGGTGAACATTCTCTCGGAAACCTTGCAGAAACTTGTCAAAGGGATATCGAGACAATCAATATGCAAACTCCACGTTGCCAACTCAATGTTGTACCACGATGCTTCATTGCCCTTTTTGCGACTGATTGCACTTCCAACGCAATGTCAACAATACTACCATATCGTTCGTCGATGCGTGCCGTCGAGGTTGTCTAATTTCACACTATCCTCCTCTGTACCAACCGATGACTTAACAAATGTTAGGATAAATGGGCCGTGTGGACAGTATTTGACACCACTTGCCAAATGTGCATTGTAGCGTTAGTCTTGTTGACACACCAAGTATCAGAAAAATGATGGTATTGAATGATCCATTGAGTTACCCACAAAGCCGAAATGCTACGGTCTAAGGAGAGTGCTTGGGGTTTATAGATTTGTGTGTGCACTCGAGTGCCAAGAGGGGGAAGGGAGGAGCTAACATTTTGGGCATAAAGATTATCTTTTCAAGCAGCTTTGGATCACGAGGTTGGAAATTCACAAACACATCTATGTTTTCATGTGGTTCTTCTTACAACGGTGTTTTAACATAGTTTAATATAAGGGCGTGTTTGGTTACATTGCCAATCCAGCCTGGCCCGGCGAGCCTGGCTCTAGTGAGCCGGTTTGAGAGGTTGCAGGCAAAAAGACCCTAGATGCACATAGTTTGGTTGCCTGCATGTACCTAGTTGCATGAGACAACCATTTTTGACCCGGCGTTTGGTTGCCCGCATTGCATTAGGCGCACATATGACATGGTGTTTGGTTGCAACCTGCATAAGATGTTGTCGTCATTTCTAACTAGTGGTGAGCTTACCACACACAATCTAAACATGTAGTGCCAGGTAGTTAAACAAATGACAGTTCATCCTAACTACTATCAAATGACAGTTCACATTATTAAGAGCCATTGGCTAAATAGGGGATAGTTCATCGGTGTTGCTGCTACCAGATCTTCCTCTTCCTCTTCTTCTGCTTCTGCTTCTTCTTCTTCTTCTTCTTCTTCTTCTTCCATCTTCTTAAAATCCTGCACTGACCTCTGTTAAGCCACATTGCCTCTGCCCACTCCAACCTTTCGTTCTTCCAAGCATCATTGTCAAATGCCTCCACACCATGGCCGGAGCTAACAACATCGTTAGGCTCGACCTCTTCCTCCTCAGGCACGTGTTCATCAAAGCCCCACTAGAGGATCCAGTTATGCAGAATGAAACAAGCAAGAACAAGATTAACCTGAGTAGAGTATGGGTGGAATGGCTTCTGATCCAGGATCTTAAACCTATTCTTCATAGCTCCAAATGCCCTCTTAACAGTTACTCTAATGCTAGAGTGTCTGAGATTAAACAGCTCCTGTGCAGTCCTAGGATAGTTCCTATCAGAGAACTCGTTGAGATGGTACCTGGTTTTCCTGAAGGGTGGAAGAATACCCGGCCGACATGCATAGCCAGCATCTCCAAGGTAGAACTTGCCGTCGAGGATGTTGATCCCATCAGGTCGACTCATGTTGTCACTGAGAATGTTAGCATCATGCGCTAACCCCTCCCAGCCAGCCATCACATATGTGAACTTCAGATCAAAGTCAACAACAGCAAGCATATTCTGGCTTGTGTAGTGCTTCCTCCCCATGTATGCTGCAGATTATGACCTAGGAACTCTAGCAGTGACATGAGTACCATCTATTGCCCCAATGCAATCCTGAAAATGGCATCAGAAACCCGTGTTAGTGCTCCACTTGAATAATACAAGCATATCAAGCCATGAAAAGTGTATATTGTCAATGCTCACCTTGAAGTATGGATACCATCTTGGGCTTCCACGAATCTTGGGTGGAGTTTGGCCAGATGGTCTCTTGGTCGTCTCTCCTCTAAGCTCCCCAATAGCAAAAGGCACCGGCTTGAAGTACCTAGAGATTGTCTCCATTGATCTCCTGAACGTGTTGTGAATGACCCTGAACCTCTGGTTATGGCCAACAACATGGAGGAACATGGCCACTTGCTCTTCGACACTGGTGTTGATGTTATCTTGTAGCACCCCATGCTCCTGAAGGTCTCGACAAGCCTGGAAAATGGTGCTCTTTTCATTCGAAGCATCCATAGAGCCTCAAGGTCATTGCAGTTGTAGATGTAGTTCATATTTTGAATCCTCTCCTGTTCCCGGATAAACAATGGATCATAGCGGATCAAAGGTCTCCCAGCACGACGAACAACTCTCTGGTGCATGAACATGACCCATGTCTGAATCACACTAATCAGTGCTGCTGTCTGAATTATCATCCTCATCCGTGCGTCCATAACCTAGTTGACATCGACGGTTCGTTCAGTGGGAAATCGATCCTACACCTAGCCTAACGGCCTAACCACCGAGCTAACAAAGGGGGGAGGGGTGCTGCTTACCGACATCGGAGACGAGGACGGCGTAGGGGGAGCCATGGCACAGACAAGGTCGACCAGACGGTGGCCAACAACAAGGGGAGCACCAGATCCGCCGCAAACACCACCACCGCAGCCGCCGCCGCCTCTAGCGCAGATCTAAAATCACAGCCGCCGCCGGTGGTGAGGCAGTAGGGAAGAAAGGGGGTAGTGGCTATGAGTGAGCGAGTGGAAGGGGGGTGAGGCTAGATTTGGCGTCGGGACGGCGCGCCAGATTTCCATCTCCCGCCATCCCCCCTCGCCCTCGCGCCGCACTCAGCCTGGCTCGCGAGAAACTGCCGATCCGAGCGTTTCCAACGAGCCAAGCTCTGGGCTTCTTTGAGAAGCGTGCGATGTAGGCCCTACAGTGAATCCATGCAACCAAACATGCCTCTTCCTTCCCGTGCTGGCCTGGTTGGGCTCGATGCGTGCAACCAAACACGCCCTAAGATGATGCGAGGGAGGGACGATTGTGTTCTAATCTTACCGACTAGGTTATTTTCACGACAACTCTTATTGGTGACATGTTTTTCACTCCAAATTTTGTTTCTTCCATCGGCCAAGTTTCTTCTTCACTCCTCGCTTCTCGTATCTAATGATTTTATATCTTCGGGGCTTCACTGAGCTTGTCTCTAAACCGCCACGACACCCATTACCAATTGCCATCATTGTCAAGGTTAACTCCCAACCTCTCTTCCCTTTACTCATTCTCCTTGATATTCCTGCATCATTGACAACTCTAGTCATATGATGCTCTAGTACCATGTTTTGAAGGTTTAGATTGTAGTTTTATGGCTTAATGATGGTCATGGTTTACATTTTTTGGTAAGTGGGGTCACCATTTGTTTTAAGAATGCATTCACTTTGTTTATTTATACACAGTTATTTCAAAACATGTTTTGACATCATACGGAATAGAATTTTTCTAACCATGTTTCTTGTTCTAGTTGTTGGTAACGCCGAACGAGAAATTTCCATTGCATAAATGGAAGTTAATGACCCGCTTTAACATCTTTTAAATAAGAAAGGTCAGAGATGGATCATATTTTGTGGTTGATCCTATATGATTCAACATTCAGCCTTTTTATTTCTTTATTATTTAAAAGGAGAGTTTGTGGTCATCTGTTCTCCGCCACAAAAAAATACTATGTAATAAATGCATGATGACAAGCGAGATATTAACAAGTTTAATTAAAGATATTGATTAAGGAAGGAAATAATTCTCAATTGATGCACGATGATAAGTAAAGAAGTAATGAGGTTATTAATGATATTGAATTGATAAACTTCACATCCATGCAAAGAAATAAATAATAATTAATTAAGGCATGTTGATAACCATGAAGATAATAAGGGCAACTAAATATATTGGTTAGCTGATGGAGTGGCTGCTCTAGGGATGACAACCTCCCGGCGTGGCTCCTAGCGGCGGTGTCCTTCGGCTCGGCCATGGCTATAATTCTCCCTCAAGAAAATTGGTAAATGCATGAACAAGAGCGCATGTAGACTCTAAATTTATCATTTTGGCTGCTTTGTATTTTAGTCATCCAACTAGATCATATTTATGTAGTAGGTCATGCATCTCACACACGAGCCATTGGACATGCCAAACTTGAAATCTATTATTTGGATTCCATGTTATTCACAAATAATTTTTTATTTTGACACAAACAATCAAATAAGACCCTGTTGTGTGAAATATGCAACTATGCTTTGTTGAACCATTTTCTTCAGGTGATCACGTAGTCAACTACCTAAAGTAAGTAGCGATGCAGTGTATAGAGTTATTTTATTTTGTAGAGCTTTCTCTAACTCTTCAGTTTCACCTTTTTTTTTTCAGTAAACCTCGGAATTTAATATGGTTTACGTCGTGGATCCTAGTCGGCAGAGACGAGAACTTTGATACTTGCCGCAAGGTTTCACAAATTTTGGCGTAACGCTCATGCTCATAAAAGAAGTGGATCCACTCGAAATCTCAAGTTTTTTCTTTTATTATTCGGTAGCAACACACAGTATTTAGCTGGTTACTGTTGAAGCTTGTCCACACCTACGTCTTAGTTGTCCAATCATCATTCACAACACTATGCATGTTCTCACTAAACTTTGACTATGGAATCTTGCCGGAATGATGACGAGAAGGTGGATAAGAAAACAACATGCCTCAATGTTGAAATATTATACTGTATTTATCAAGTTGCTGTCACAAGTAAAGGCCTAGGCTCCACAACGCGTGGAATTTTATTCCTAAAGAGAAGTCTACTATTTTATCGCTGGCAGATGTACCAATAATGTCACAATGCACGACCTGACGTGCATTCTTCTTGTCTTTTCTGGATCAACGGTCCTCGTCTGCTTTTGTTAGTTTTTGCCTTCTCTTTTCAAGTATGTCCAGAAATACTTCCTCCATCCGGAATTACTTGCCGTAGAAATAAATAACATAAATGTAAAAATTCTACATACATTTATTTCTATCTATTTCGGTGACAAGTAATTCAGGATGGAAGAGTATATGAAAAGGTTGTCTGTTCTGCCTTTTTTGTGTGCCAAAATGATGATCTGTGACATACGTTTGAAGTTTTCCTTTTAAACCTTCTACGGTAATTTATATTAATCATAAAATATGTACAATGCAAAAAAGAAAGACACAGTGCAAAAAAGTAAAAAATTAAAGGTTACATCCGGAATTGGATGATTGTGCAACAATAACGTTGCTTTGGTCGGATTGACAATCCATAGCGGTTGTTGAGAACTTGACATACAATGGCCTCATATGTGTGTGTTTCTCTAATCGTCATGGTGTGTTGATACATCCTTTCAACTTGATTAGGCTTTAAGGAATCTTCAACGCGGACACCCAAATCGTCCACAAATGTCCGAACCAAGTTGTTTGAATGCTGCAAGTCATTCAATGTCGTCCCGCATTTGTGTGCAGACATGCCTGGATGTTTGTTTTCCCGCAAACTGGAAGTAAATCAATGGACTTCGCAGGAGTCCGGACATCCGGCACATAGGACTCTAATACCCCAGGCCCACCCGAAACCGAGGACTCCAACACCCAAGCCTGCATCATTTCCACAGAGAAACCCCCTTTCTCCACGTGTGCATTACTTTGGATAATATGAAATTCTTGGATTGACGTCATTTTTAACAAACAGAATATTACAATTTTTTTGCAGGTCATCTGGACAGCAACTTCCTACATCCGTACGTGGTTGTTACTTAGTCGTGCGAAAGACAAGGAACATATGGCTTATGAGTGCAACCGTTGAAAGACGGTAGCACGGAATACCTACAACAATAGGATAAGTGTATAGGCATCTAGTCTTATTTTTGCCGGTTGTGGCTTTGTTCATCTTTTTCAACTCATCATGTGCTATTCCATTTGCTTCGCGATACTTTATGAAATCCGAGGTGAGATATATCAGTATCCTCTTGAGTCATACACATGCTCATTATACCCGTCTCCTTGTTATTAGCTTTGTTCCCTTTTTCTCGTTGACATGTTCCGGCGTCCCCGTGACCTAGTCACTTGTTTCTGGCTAGACGATGATGGATGCCATCACACCGAGAGGGCCCTAAGAAATCTTTCCATCGTCGGAGGAGCAAATCTCATTCTTGAGCTATCTAGTCCTTGTCAAACTTTATAATGAACTTGTAAGTTGTCGTTATGATCGCCTTGTTACAAATGACATTTGAGCAACCCCAAAGTTTACCGTACAGCAAGATGTGACTATGATACTCTCATGGTCTAAGGAACTGAGTCACACGTTAACTCTCTGTGTTATATCAATTGACTTCTGACGATTGTATCTCAAAGTATAACAAATAAGTTCGGGTCGATTCAATATGATCGTTCTTCTAATGTCATATTCTCCAAGTTGTTTTAGGTCTATCGTTACACTTAACAATATTCTAAGATCCAAAAAACATGATCACCAACAATATTTGATCTAGTTTTAGAGGCGAGACAAGGAATCTTATTTTATGGTTTATCATTCCACACGTGCATATGAGTTTTCCACTGAATCGCACAATCCAGGATCATAGCAATTATAGCATAGAATATAAACACTAAGTTATGAATATTGAAATATAATAATTCAATATTATTGCCTCTAAGGCATATTTCCAACAAATTTGGACTCTCCCTGAGAACGCTTTAGTCCCATTGATTCCCTGTGGGATCGATACTCTTACTTCAAAAAAGGCTACAACTAAATCATGTACACTTACAAGCTATTAACCGGTCGAGTCGGTATATGACAATGTGGATAGCGGTTGTTTGAGATGCCACGGCGGAGGTGGAGGCTGCTTCGTGAACGAAGAAGTTGATGACTTGGAGCCGGAGGTGTACGCCTAGAAGCCAGGCACGTACACTCAGCCTGGCACAGGCACGTAAACCCGGGCGGGCACGCACACCCAGCACCCAGAATCATATACCGAGCAACCGAAGCAAGGCACTTACATTGATGAGGGCCTTGATCCGGAGGATTAGCCGACCGATCCAAAGAAGAGGGGTAGAAGAAAGCTTCAACATGCGAGAGGATGAGCTGTTGTGCAATGCATGGTTGGCAACTAATCTCGACCCGATCCATGGCACGAAGTAAAAGGGCACACCATTTTGGTCCAGTATTGATTATTGGTTCCATGAGCACAAGAATTTCAAGCCCTATTGCAACTATCTCATCCGCAATCGTGGGAGAAAGTCGCTCAACCATCGATGGTCGAAGTGGTCGTGAGCAAGTATTGCGACCATTTAGAACAAATAATCAGTCGGTGGCCAAGTGGTGTGCTAATCTTCGTGCGAGAGTAAGTTGTTGTATGTGTTGACCGGATATGGAACTTGTTGGCCGGATATGCTCTATGTGTTGGTCATTTGGCCGGATATGCAACTTATTGACAATGTTTTTCTTTCTAGCCCTCCCATGCGTGCAACTTGTTCTTGAAGGTGGAGAAGAGGAACTTCGACCTCATGCATTGTTGGTTGAAGTTGAACGGGCAACCCAGGTGGCAATTATCTATTGCTAACTCCATCACGACCTTCGCATCGACACCGAAGAAACGGGTGACCCAACCGACCCAAGAAAAGAGCCGCCCAAGAAGGTTAAAGAGGGTTTTGGGGAAAGAAGTGGGAGGAGGAGAAGGAAAAGCGTGAAGGGACGGCAACCAAGATGACAGAAAGGTTCAAGGACATATTGACGAAGAAGGCGAAGGCATGTGTCAAGCGCCCTGACATGAAGGAGGAAAAGAACGCCGAAAGGTCTAACATCTTGACGGCGGTGATCCTACACCACGTCCATGGATGAATTCCTTGGGACTCTATTGGCACAAGAAAGTGAAAACGGGAAAGAGAATGCCCCTCTATTCAGGGGGCTTTAACAAGCTCGAGCCCCC
This sequence comes from Aegilops bicornis, assembly GCA_021605145.1. Classification (NCBI taxonomy): domain Eukaryota; kingdom Viridiplantae; phylum Streptophyta; class Magnoliopsida; order Poales; family Poaceae; genus Aegilops; species Aegilops bicornis. Next base: position 129,837,083 of record CM038673.1, on the reverse strand, counting down.
TCCAGCGTTGCATTTTTTACCACTAGTCTCAAGGCCCAACCCAACCAATTGGCAGCCTAGCCCTAACACATGTTTGCACGACACAAGCTTGCGTAAACTTTGAGCCTACCCTTCATTTCTATTAGATTCATCACTAACCTCAATCGCGTGCTCGTAGGAGCTGAACATGTGCACTCTCCTATAAAAAACATCAAGTTAGTTGCTCGAGTACTTTGAGCTAGCTTGAAGAATCTGACATCAGAGCACCTATTTGCTCCGATGCTCGAAAAATTTTCAGGAACATTTCAATGCGTGCTAAAATAGGTCTAGCATGTCACGTGTACACGTACTTTGTATTTATGTAATTGTATGTGCTGATTATTATATATAGGGAGACGTGGAGAGGCATTGCCCCACGGAAAACCCTAAACCCTATTCTCAAACTTGGTATTAGAGCCTACCCTACCCTAGCCCCCGCCGCCTCTCCTCCCTCCGCCACCGCAGTACTTTTTCGCGGCTGCCGCGATGTCCATCTCCCCGGCCACGACATCCACCACCACCTCCGCGCTCACCATCTCCGTCTCCACCCCAGTCATCGCTCCACCCACGGCGTCGACTCCCATCCCCGTCCTTCCGCCCATCGCGGTCTCTCTGGAACGCAGCAATTTCATTCTCTGGAGGGCTCTCGCCCTCCCCAACTTTGCCGGAGTTCGCCTCCATTGTTTCCTTGATGGCTCGGTCAGGGCGCCGGCACCGACCGTGACGACAGGCACCGGTGACGCTGCTCGCACCGTGTCCAATCCCGAGTACGAGCAGTGGTGGAATCTTGATCAGAAGGTCCTCGGGCATCTCCTCGGTTCAATGAACGTCGAGATCTCCGCGCAGCTGGTTGGCTGCAGGTCGGCTGCCGCACCTTGGGCGGCCGTGCACACCATGTCCTCCGCCGAGAACAATGCCGGCGTGCGTAATCTCTGGCGCCAAATCCAAGCGCTGAGGAAAGGAGACAGACCCGCCGACGAGTACATGCAGAAGGTGAAGGCCCTCGCTGACTCGATGGCCTCCGTCGGCTCTCCTCTTTGCGATGATGAGATCATCGACTACATGCTAACCGGGATCGGCTCGGCATTTAACCCTATCGCTGCTTTGATGAACTTCGCGGGCGTGCCTATCACGTTTCCTGCGTTTTACTCGAGTGTCCTTCACTACGAGGTCCTGCAGCAGCAGCAATCGGAGCTTGAGGATTGGCAGTCCTCCGCCAAGGCCGCGTGTGACGCCCTCGATTCAATCGTACACTAATCATACATGCAAATGTGTACGATCAAGATCAAGGACTCACGGGAAGATATCACAACACAACTCTAGACACAAAATAAAATAATACAAGCTTTATGTTACAAGCCGGGCCTCAAGGGCTCGAATACATAAGCTCGAAAACACAAGAGTCGGGCTGAAGCAACAATATCCGAGTACGTACATGAGTTAGACAAGTTTGCCTTAAGAAGGCTAGCACAAAAGCAACAACGATCGAAAAGGCAAGGCCTCCTGCAGGAGCCTCCTAACTACTCCCGGTCATCGGCGGCCTCCACGTAGTAGTAAGCATCGGCGGTGACATCTGCTCTGGGTTCGCTATCCGTTGCATCAACCGGAAAGAAGAAGAAAGGGGGAAAAGGGGAGCAAAGCAACCGTGAGTACTCATCCAAAGTACTGCAAGCAAGGATCTACACTACATATGCAACATTATCAAAGGAAGGTCAGATATGTGGACTGGGCTGCAGAAATGCCGTAATAGAGAGAAGGCCTAGTCCTATCGAAGACTAGCATCTTCTCGAAACCACCATCTTGCAGCAAATAGGAGGGAGTAGAGTGGCATAAAGTAAAGTAGTAGTAGTGTTATCAACCTCGGTCGGAGATCCTTTCTCGACTCCCTGCGAGAAAGATATCCCAGAGCCATACTATCCAGTTACCATCACCATCCAGTTCTCATCACCATCAAATTCTCATCACAAGTATCCAGTTCTAGTTGTATCGATCGGGATACAACTCCAAGTGTCCATATCAGAGGACGTGCTACCGATAGATGTTTTCTTCCTGCAGGGTGCACCAACTTACCCACCACGCCGCTTAACTCCCGCCGACACACTTTCGTGGTCATGCCCGCCTCGGCCAAACAATACGCCGCAACCCGACCTAGGCTTAATAGAGAGGCCAAGACGCCGGACTAAACCTATCCCCCTGTGGGTCATGGGCCATCTCCCCGGGAACTCCCCGACGCTATGCGGCCGGTGAGCAGACCTAGCTACCTCCTTCAACAAGGCGGCGCCACGCAGTCCAACCCGGCGTCGCCGCTTAGTCGCCGACGCCTATTAAGCTTCGGCCGATGTATACGACGCAGTAACGCCCATACTATGCCCACGTGATGGTTAGTGCTATCGGGCCGGAGGCCCTCGGATCAAATATCCAAATCGTAGTGGATTAGGAACGCGGTAACAAGCAAAGACTCATGAAAGATGTGACCCCGTAGTCTCCGTCTCGAGGACTTGCGGCAAGGGCTAGGAATGCCCGCCACGCCGTAATTATCTCGCGGGCACCCTCCAGGTCAACCCGACTCCACATCACTCGCAATTAAGGTCGCGCGGGTACCCCTCAGGTCGACCCGACTTTCCAAGTCACATTCGTAAAGTCCAAGTATCCGTCTGTACAAACATCAAGGGGAAAACCCGAGGAATCACCCCCGATGAATTCCACTAGATGTAATCATCAAGGTGAACGTAAGAGGAATCACCCCCGAGGTTCACACTTGAGGGGTTGCACGACAGTCGTCGACGGAAGTGGTTAAGGAGGAAATCACCCTTGATGACCACGACCGAATGACTACACTACGTGGTTAACATCGTAAGTGTTGAAGAGGTTCACCCCAGTACTCGATAGTACCCGTGAGTGTCGAGCAACTAAGGGAAGTGATGTGCGGTGCCGGGCTCGACTTCGATCCCGTTGATCGGGTCTTCGATGATCAAGCGGGCAACAAGGACAAGGTGGGGGTCATGATGGGTCTCTAACCAACCTATACTAAGCGCTTTAGGATAAGGTGTAGGTAACAATAGCAGGTTACAATAACAAAGCTATGCAGAATAGGAGCAAACAATAACAAGAGCAAAATCTAGTGCAAGCATGAGAGAATGGAATGGGCGATATCGGGATGCTCAAAGGGGGCTTGCCTGGTTGCTCACGGCAAGAAGGTCGTCGTCGGCGTAGTCGATCACGAAGCGACATCGGTCTCGGGTCTCTAGGAGAGAAGACGGGAAGAAACAGTAAATATAAAGCAAACATAGCATCACAAAGCGTAACATGGCAATATGTTGTCTTTGGGTGTGACCTAACGCATGGCTACACGATATAGGTGAAGGGGGGATTCAACCGGGAATGTATTCCCGGTTCCGGACCCGTGTCACACAGATGACCAGAGGGGAAATGTTCCATGTTCAGCATGCTAGAGGCATCTGACAGCTGAACGGACCACGTATTCTGATTCGTTGGATTTTTCTAAGCAACTTTCATATAGAAAACATTTTCATCTGAGCTACGGTTTAATTTCTATGAATTTTTAAAGTTTAAACAATATTCTGGAATTAACTAAATTAACAAAAATAGAATTATGACATCAGCATGACGTGCTGATGATGTCAGCAGTCAACAGACTTGCTGACAAGGTCAAACTGACCTGTGGGTCCACTGGGACCCACATGTCATAGAGAGAGAGCTAAATGAGTTCATTTTAATTAAGCAGAGCTAAACTAAGGGGGTGGGCCCCGGGTGTCAGTGGCTGCTTAGGTTAATTTACCATTTTAACTTACACTAAAATTTATTTAGCGAGTGGGGCCCGCCTGTCATTGACAAGGGACGCCTTGATCAAGAAAGTTGATCGAGTCAACTTAGTCAGCAGACCGCGGCCCAGGGGCCGGCAAGGACCTGTGGTGGCCCCGACCGCCACGTCGGAAGGGCGCCGGAGAAGGCTCGGCGACCTCTCCCATGCGGCACGACGCCGGAGACGGCCGATTCGCTAGGGCCAACACGGGCGCTGCGCGTTCGAACGGGGAGAGCCTGCCGCGTCGCGTGGTGAGGTCGGTTGGACGCGGGGGTGACCGGAACTGCGTCGGCGACGAGTGGAGGCGGCGGTGGGGTTCGGGACCTCGTCGGGATCGGCGTTGCAGTGCGTGATTTGGCGAACAAAGGAGCTGGGCAAGGTCTACGGCTCTCCAGGAGCTCGTCGGAGCTACTAGCTCGAGCGGAGGAGCTCGGTGGCGAACCCTACGACGGCAATGGCGGACGGCGGAGCTCGGCTTGCGGGCGAGCTAGCTACGGTGGAGGCGGAGACGCGCGAGGAGAGGGAAAAGGGGGCCGGAGCTCACCTTGGGGGCACACGGTGGCCCGTTGGGTGACTAGGAGCAGCAGTGGCGTGGATTCGGGGCGGCGGCGTTCGTCGGAGCCGAGGGCGAAGGCGAGGTCGTGGCGGTGCGGCGGGGCCGTCCCGGTCCGTGCGGCTCGGCGGGGCGGATGTGGAGGTCGAGGCAGCGCCTGGGGGCAAGTCGGCGAGGCGAAGGCCGGTCGGTGGCCGCGAGGACGACGGAGAACGTCGGCGAGCGCGCTCGAGATCGAGCGAGAGGAGAGGGGAGAGGTGGATCTGGGGAAGGGGAGGCGCAAAGGCGAGCTAGAGAGGGGGGGCAAGTGGGAGGCGAGGGGGCCGAGGCGTCAGGGAGGCGCAAGCCTTATCCCCTCGCCCGGGCGTCGCCGGCGAGGCGGGTCCGGCGGGACGGGCGCCTCAGAGCGGGCGCCGCACTGTGGGAACAGAAGGCGCAGTGGAGAGCCGGGCCGGTTGGTTGAGGTGGGCCGAGGCCCATGGGGGCACGGTGGCGGTGGGCCCGTCGGCCCAGCTTGAGGGGGGCTTTTCCTTTTTCTTTGTTTTTATTTTTAAAATTTCCAGAGCAATTTGCCTTTTCTTTTTAGCCAATAAAGATTTTGCAAAAATTATGCCATCGCCAAAATAATTTCAAAGAAGTATATTGCACCGCCACAAAAAGGGTGGGAGGCTTTTGGAATAGTTGCCAATTTTATAAATTAAAAAGGGCATTTAATTTATTGCTTAGGTCAATGCTTTAAGTAGCTTAGGCCACTTAAACCTTTTGCAAAAATGTTGGTTCACCACCAATATTAGTTGTGGATTATTTGGCACATGATGAACATTTTTGTGTTCATGTCTCCGAGCATTTTGAATTTCACACGTAATTTGAATTTGAATTCAACCGGAATGTGAAAGAGCATGAGACAATAATGATCGTGCACATGTTTAGCAAAACAATTAACTTAACCCCTGTGGGTTATCAGAGCATCATTACACCGGGGTGTTACAACTCTCCTCCTCTAAAAGAAATTCTCGTCCGAGAATTAAGAGGTAGAAGGGAACAGGTCGGGTATTCAAAGACGGAGGTTATCCTCGCGTTCCCAAGTGGCTTCATCCTTAGAATGATTTGACCATTGCACCTTGAGGAACTTGGTAACCTTCGGCGTGTTCGACGCTCACCTTCTTCAAGAATGCAGATCGGATGCTCCTTGTATGTGAGATCATCTTGAATTTCAATCAATTCCGGATCCACTTCACGCTCCGGATCCTTGAAGCATCGACGAAGTTGCGACACGTGGAAGACGCCATGAACATGAGAGAACCGAGGTGGCAACTCAAGTTGATAAGCCACCAGCCCACGACGGGCCGTAATGCGGAAAGGACCAATGTAGCGCGGAGCTAGCTTGCCCTTGACTCGAACCGATGAGTGCCTCTCAAAGGAGTGACACGCAGATAAGCTTGTTCACCAAAGTTGATAAGTTGAACCCAAAGTTTCCGGTCATAGTTGCTCTTCTCCGGGATCGGGCCGCTTTGAGATTATCCGGACAATGCGAACTCGCTCTTCATTTTGTTGAATAATGTTCGACCAATGAGTGCCTGCTCCCCGCTTCGACCAATTCGTAGGGGTTCGGCACTTACGTCCATAAAGCACTTCAAAGGGTGCCATCTTCAAGCCGGGCTTGATAGCTGTTGTTATAAGAGAACTCCGCATAAGGGAGAGATTCTTCCCACTTCTTGCCAAAGAAATAACACAAGCTCGAAGCATGTCTTCAAGAATTTGATTGACTCGCTCGACTTGGCCTTGGGATTGGGGATGATAAGCGGTGCTCTGTAATATGAGTTCCCATTGCCTCTTGAAACTATCCCGTAACTTTGAAGTGAATAAACCGCCACGGTCTGAATCGATCTCCTTGAATGCCATGGAGTGACACAATTCTGGAGATATACAAGTTTGCTAATTGACTAGCAGTGATTGTCTCCTTGACTGGCAGAAAGTGAGCAACTTTCGAGAATTGGTCGATGACAACAAAGATAGCATTGTTACCTTTCTGAGACTTGGGAAGGCCCGTGATTTAAATCCATTTGGATCTTATCCCACTTCCATTCGTGAATCGGAAGCGGTTGTAGAAGTCCAGCCGGTTTCTCGATGTTCTCGCTTTGACGCGACGGCAAACGCCACATTCTTCGATATATCGAGCAATGTCTTGCTTCATTTTAGACCACCAAGATTTCGACGGATGTCTAGATACATCTTGGTACTTCCCGGATGAATAGAGAGAGGGGTGTCATGCGCTTCTTTCATCACCTTCTCTGTCATAAGCTCGAACCGGGGTACTACAATGCGATCTCTGAAGTATAAGCATCTTCACCAAGTGAGAAATCTCTAGATTTCTCTAAGGCAAGATCCTTTTTCATCAAATCAATGTGAGCATCTTTGGCTTGAGCAGACTTAATTGCTTTTAGAAGAGTTGGTTCCAAAGACAAGGTTATTCAGAGAACCCTGTGGAACTAGTTGAAGGTTTAGCTTGCATAGCTCTTCATAAAGGCGGGGTTGAGCTTTGTAGACCATGTGATTATTGCAATAAGACTTATGCTCAGGGCATCAGCCATTACATTAGCCTTACCAGGGTATAAGATATACCGCAGCTTGTAGTCCGCAATAGCTTCCATCCACCGCTGGCGACGGAGGTTCAGATTTGGTTGAGTAAACAGTACTTCGGACTCGATGATCGGTGAAGATCTCGCAACGACATCGAGAAGGTACTGCCGCCATAGCTTCAAAGCAGTAAAGATAACCGCTGCAAGCTCAAGGTCATGAACCGGTAGTTTTCCTCGTGAGGACGCACTTGACGGGAAGCATAAGCAATCACCCTGCGCTCTTGCATTAGAACACAGCCTAATCCTTGTCGTGGATGCGTCGCAATAGATGACGAAGTCCTTGCGAGAATCGGGGAGCAAGCACCGGGGCGTAAGTCAGCTTGTCCTTGAGTGTCTGGAAACTTTCCTGACATTTGTCTGTCCAGTCGAAATTAACGCCTTTGTGAAGCAGATTAGTCAGTGGCTTGGCGATCTTGGAGAAATTCTCAACAAAGCGGCGACAATAGCTGGCTAGTCCGAGAAAGCTTCTGAGTTGCTTGACAGTCTTAGGAGGGGTCCAGTCAAGAATAGCCTGAACGCGCTCTGGGTTGACGGCAATACCATCCTTGGAGATAACATGACCAAGGTAGGTGACTTCGGGTAACCAGAATTCACACTTGGAATACTTGGCATAAAGTTGATGCTCTCGAAGCTTTTCCAGAACAAGACGAAGATGTTCAACATGTTCTTCTTTATTCTTCGAATATACCAGGATATCATCCAGATAGACTACGACGAACTTGTCGAGGTAATCCATGAATATGTAGTTCATCAGACGAGAGCATGTAGCTGGAGCGTTGGTTAAACCGAATGACATGACGTGTACTCGTAAGAACCATAACGAGTGACGAATGCGGTCTTTGGAATATCCTCTTCACGAACACGGATCTGGTGGTAACCCAACCTCAAGTCGAGTTTAGAGAATATCGATGATCCAGCCAGTTGATCATACAAACCATTGATCCGAGGAAGGGGATATTTGTTCTGAATTGTAGCTTGGTTGATAGGACGATAGTCTTGGACCAAACGGTTCGTACCGTCCTTCTTCTTGACGAAGAGAGAGGGTGCTCCCCAAGAAGAGGAACTTGGACGAATGAAACCACTGCGAAGAGATTTGTCGATTTCCTCCTTCAGTTCAAGGAGCTCATGAGGCGGCATCTTGTAGGGCCGTTTGGCGATAGGAACGGTGCACAGTTTCAAATCGATGACGAACTCAACAGCCCGCAGGGGTATTCTCGGAAGTTCTTCCGAAATACGCCTTGGAAATCGCGAACAACCGGAATCTTTTCAATTCCCTCAAGAGGTGCTGCGTTCAACGCATTCAAAGCATAAAGTCGTGCTTCAGTCTGAACAAGCTGAGCATGGTAGCTACTATTTCATTGGAAGGATGTAGGAGGTGAACAACCTTGGTGGCGCAAACGATAGAGGCGTGATGCGCTTTCAACCATTCCATTCCAGAATGAGGTCAATGTTGGAAGACTCGAGAATAATGGGAGAAACATGAAATTCCAGCCCTTCAATTTCAACGGGACGCCGCGACCAATCATGGTAGTTCGACATCGACCAGGGTGCGTACCACTATCGGAGTGTTCATGGGCTCGCATCGAATGTCGTGTGCGTATGCAAAATTTTCTCGACATGAATGAATGCGAGGCTCTGAATCGAATAAAATGCGAAGCGGTACCAATTAACGAGAAGAGTACCCATCACAGTGGCAGGTTGATCTTGAGCTTCATTCAGATCAACATGATTAGCCTGACCACGACCATAAGGTATGGCATTGTTGTTATGGGGCTGATTGTTACAACCAGTTGAAGGCAGAGCCAGCTGATCCTGATTCTGAGGGCATTTCCTGGAGCGGTGACCTGGAAGGCCACACTTGAAGCATAGACCATCATTGGGATTGGGAGCAGAAGCTTGGGGTGGTACAGCCCGTAGGGGCTGCCTCTGCGGTGGAGGAGGCAGACGAGGTGCAACATAGGACTGTCTTGGTGCAGTGCAGTTGGACGATACATGCCGTGGGGAATCCATATCCGACGCTTCGCTACCGACGGGCCCGAGGATGAGCCAACGTCGCGACTACGCCTTAAGGGATCCTGGTGTTCTCAAGACCGCCTCAACCTGAATAGCCTTGTTCACCAAGGTGGCAAAGTCGGCAAAGTCATGAACGAGCAATGCTAGCTTGATATCGTGGTGAAGTCCATCACGAAACTTCTCTTGCTTACGCAGCATCGCTTGCAATGTCTTCTTCAAGATAACGTGACAAGTCCGTAAATTCCGTTGATAAGCATCTACGTAATTGTTGCCTTGGGTGAGGTTATGGAACTCGCTTCTTCCCCGTCCATGGTCCCTCGAGGAATGAAATGGGCACGGAAGGCAGCTTGAAATCCGCCAAGTAATGACCGTTCCAAAGCAGGTAGGGTACGCTGTGGCTGTCCCACCATTGAGCAGCAGGACCCTTGAGGAAGAAGGATGCGAAGGTGACATAGTCGGGGGCAACACTAGCAGACTCCATTTCATATGTGATGTCATGGAGCCGCCATCAAGATCAAGGGGTTGAGTTGAGCTGCGGTAGATAGTTGGGTTGAGGCGCATGAAGTCCTGCGCAGAGTTACTGGGGCTGGCTGTCGATTCATGTTCGGACGAGGAAACCGAGCCATCATTCCTTCCATGAATCGCGATTTAACTCAAACTGTTGCATCATTCCAAAGAAAGAATTCAAAGTGGTGGATCATTGGCACCACGGCCACGACCAATGGTCTAACCATCCCGCTAACATGTAACGGGGTAGTTCAGCATTGAGCATTTGCAAAGACAAGGATCATTCATGATGAAACATGCATAAGGAAAGATGTACGATGGATACCACTTCGTAGTCAACACGACAGTGTGTGCACTACTCAAAATGCTATTCTACGGGATAACTATGGCTTTATCCAACTTCGGGGTGAATGTGGTCACGGGATCCTAATGTTAGTAAATTCGTTTAACCCGAGTAGAAGAGAGTTCAGAGTCCCAGAGTATAGACGAGGAGTAAAAGATGCTAATACCACCCAATGGCGGCGTGGGACCGTAAGCCACACAACCAATGTTAGTAAAAGTTTTTCGTGACTAGACTCAACTTCGCCAAGGACTTGGAAAGGGGCTATTTACAGGCAAATGGCTCGATACCAACTTGTGACGCCCTCGATTCAATCGTACACTAATCATACATGCAAATGTGTACGATCAAGATCAAGGACTCACGGGAAGATATCACAACACAACTGTAGACACAAAATAAAATAATACAAGCTTTATGTTACAAGCCAGGGGCCTCAAGGGCTCGAATACATAAGCTCGAAAACACAAGAGTCAGCGGAAGCAACAATATCTGAGTACGCATATGAGTTAGACAAGTTTGCCTTAAGAAGGCTAGCACAAAAGCAACAACGATCGAAAAGGCAAGGCCTCCTGCAGGAGCCTCCTAACTACTCCTGGTCATCGGCGGCCTCCACGTAGTAGTAAGCATCGGCGGTGGCATCTGCTCCCGGGCTCCGTCATCCGTTGCATCAACCGGAAAGAAGAAGAAAGGGGAAAAGGGGAGCAAAGCAACCGTGAGTACTCATCCAAAGTACTCGCAAGCAAGGATCTACACTACATATGCAACATTATCAAAGGAAGGTCAGATATGTGGACTGGGCTGCGTAAATGCCGTAATAGAGAGAAGGCCTAGTCCTATCGAAGACTAGCATCTTCTGGAAACCACCATCTTGCAGCAAATAGGAGGGAGTAGAGTGGCATAAAGTAAAGTAGTAGTAGTGTTATCAACCTCGGCCGGAGATCCTTTCTCGACTCCCTGCGAGAAAGATATCCCAGAGCCATACTATCCAGTTACCATCACCATCCAGTTCTCATCACCATCAAATTCTCATCACAAGTATCCATTTCTAGTTGTATCGATCGGGATACAACTCCAAGTGTCTGTTATCAGAGGACAGGCTATCGATAGATGTTCTCTTCACTGCAGGGTGCACCAACTTACCCACCACGCCGCTTAACTCCCACGGACACACTTTCTGTGGTCATGCCCGGCCTCGCCAAACAATACGCCGCAACCCGACCTAGGCTTAATAGAGAGGCCAGACGCCGACTAAACCTATCCCCCCGGTCATGGGCCATCTCCCGGGAACTCCTCAAGACGCTATGCGTGGCGGCCGGTAAGCGTACCTAGCTACCTCCTTCAAGAAGGCAGCGCCACGCAGTCCAACCCGGCCGCGCCGCTTAGTCGCCGACGCCTATTAAGCTTCTACCGATGTATACGATGCGTAACGCCCATACTATGCCCACGTGATGGTTAGTGCTATCGGGCCGAGGCCCTCGGATCAAATATCCAAATCGTGAGTGGATTAGGAACGCCGGTAACAAGCGAGAGACTCACGAAAGATGTGACCCGTTCTGCCTCGAGGACTTGCGGCAAGGGCTAGGAATGCCCGGCCACACCTCGTAATTATCTCGCGGGCACCCTCCAGGTCAACCCGACTCCACATCACTCGCAATTAAGGTCGCGCGGGTACCCCTCAGGGTCGACCCGACTTTCCAAGTCACATTGGTAAAGTCCAAGTATCCGTGTGTACAAACATCAAGGGGAAAACCCGAGGAATCACCCCCGATGAATTCCACTAGATGTAATCATCAAGGTGAACGTAAGAGGAATCACCCCCGAGGTTCACACTTGAGGGGTTGCATGACAGAGTCGTATCGGAAGTGGTTAAGGAGGAAATCACCCTTGATGACCACGACCGAATGACTACACTACAGGGTTAACATCAGAAGTGCTGAAGAGGTTCACCCTCGGTACTCGATAGTACCCAGTAGTGTCGAGCAACTAAGGGGAAGTGATGCGGTGCCGGGCCTGGTCTTCGATCACGCTTGATCGGGTCTTCGATGATGAAGCGGGGCAACAAGGACAAGGTGGTGGGGTCACCGATGGGTCTCTAACCAACCTATACTAAGCAGTTTAGGATAAGGTAGGTAACAATAGCGAGTTACAATAAGCAAAGGCTATGGAGCGTAATAGGAGCAAACAATAACAAGAGCAAAATCTAGTGCAAGCATGAGAGAATGGAATGGGCGATATCGGGATGCTCAAAGGGGGGGGGCTTGCACGGTTGCTCAGCAAGAAGGGGTCGTCGTCGTCGTTGTCGATCACAGGGGCGGAATCGGTCTCGGGGTCTAACGATGAGAAGAGGGGGAAGAAACAGTAAATATAAAGCAAACATAGCATCACAAAGCGTTACATTGCAATATGTTGTCTTTGGGTGTGACCTAACGCATGGCTACACGATATAGGTGAAGGGGGAATTCAACCGAGAATGTATTCCCGGTTCAGGACCCGTGTTACACAGATGACCGGAGGGGAAATGTTCCATGTTCAGCATGCTAGACGCATCTGACAGCTGAACGGACCACGTATTCGGATTCGTTGGATTTTTCTGAGCAACTTTCATATAGAAAACATTTTCATCTGAGCTACGGTTTAATTTCTATGAATTTTTAAAGTTTAAACAATATTCTGGAATTAACTAAATTAACAAAAATAGAAATATGACATCAGCATGACGTGCTGATGACGTCAGCAGTCAACAGACTCGCTGACCAGGTCAAACTGACCTGTGGGTCCAGTGGGACCCACATGTCATAGAGAGAGAGCTAATTGAGTTCATTTTAATTAAGCAAAGCTAAATTAAGGGGGGTGGGCCCCGGGTGTCAGTGGCTGCTTAGGTTAATTTACCATTTTAACTTACACTAAAATTTAATTAGCGAGTGGGGCCCGCCTGTCATTGACAAAGGACGCCTAGTCAGCAAAGTTGACTGAGTCAACTTAGTCAACAGGGGAGGCCCGGCTGGCGATGACCTGTGGGTGGCCTGACCGCCACGTCGGCCGGAGAAGGCTCCGGCGACCTCTCCCCATGCAAAGACGACGCCGGAGACGGACGGGATTCGCTTACAGGGGGCCAACACGGGCGCGGGCGGGCGCGTTCGAACGGGGAGAGCCTGCCGCGTCGCGTGGTGAGGTCGGTTGGACGCGGGGGTGACCGGAACTGCGTCGGCGACGAGTGGAGGCGGCGGTGGGGTTCGGGACCTCGTCGGGATCGGCTTTGCAGTGCGTGATTTGGCGAACGAAGGAGTTGGGCGAGGTCTACGGCGCTCCAGGAGCTCGTCGGAGCTACTAGCTCGAGCGGAGGAGCTCGGTGGCGAACCCTACGACGGCAATGGCGGACGGCGGAGCTCGGCTTATGCTGGCGAAGCTAGCTACGGTGGAGGCGGAGACGCGAGGAGATGGAAAAGGGGCCGGAGCTCACCTTGGGGCACACGGTGGCCCGTTGGGTGACTAGGAGCAAAGTAGCGGGCGTGGATTCGGGCGGCGGCGTTTCGCCGGAGCCGAGGGCTAAGGCGAGGTCGTGGCGGCGGGCGGGGCTGCCCCGGTCCGTCTTGTTTCGGCGGGCGGATGTGGGAGGTCGAGGCAGCGCCTGGGGCACGCCGGCGAGGCGAAGGCGGTCGGTGGCCGCGAGGACGACGGAGAACAAGAGCGGGCAGAGATCGAGCGAGAGGAGAGGGGAGAGGTGGATCTGGGGAAGGGGAGGCGCAAAGGCGAGCGAGAGGGGGGGGCAAGTGGGAGGCGAGGGGGCCGAGGCGTCGGGGAGGCGCAAGCCTTATCCCCTCGCCCGGGCGTCGCCGGCGAGGTGGGTCCCAAGGGACGGCGCCTCAGAAGCGGCGCCGCACCAGGGGAACAGGAAGGCGCGGGAGGAGCCGGACTGGCCGGGTTGAGGTGGGCCGAGGCCCATGGGGGCACGGTGGCACCGGGCCCGTCGGCCCAGCTTGAGGGGGGGCTTTTCCTTTTCTTTGTTTTTATTTTTAAAATTTCCAAAGCAGCAATTTGCCTTTTCTTTTTAGCCAATAAAGATTTTGCAAAATTATGCCATCGCCAAAATAATTTCAAAGAAGTATATTGCACCTTGCCACAAAAAGGGTGGGAGGCTTTTGGAATAGTTGCCAATTTTATAAATTAAAAAGGGCATTTAATTTATTGTTTAGGTCATCGCTTTAAGTAGCTTAGGCCACTTAAACCTTTTGCAAAAATGTTGGTTCACCACCAATATTAGTTGTGGATTATTTGGCACATGATGAACATTATTGTGTACATGACTGAGCATTTTGAATTTCACACATAATTTGAATTTGAATTCAACTGGAATGTGAAAGAGCATGAGACAATAATGATCAGGCACATGTTTAGCAAAACAATTAACTTAACCCCAGGGGTTACTGTAGCATCATTACACCGGGGGTGTTACACCGCGTCTCGACCGGTCTACACCACTAATCCCGGCCGTGCGCCTGACTCGGGCCGCCCGAGTGGCGGCCGTCCTTCTGACGCCTCCCTCCCGCCCGGCTCGGGTGGCCCCGACCCCGGCTAGGGAGGTGCCCCTGGCCGCAACAGCGGCGGCAATGGCGACAACGGTCGCAATCGGCGCTGGCGCCCCCGGTGCCAGATTTGCAAGAACTGGGGCACGAGGCGGGCGATTGTCGCAGCCGCTATGCTACTGACAACCGCGCCGCCAACTCCGCGTCCACCTCCTCCGCCAAACTGGGTCCTGGACACCGGTGCGATGGACCACCTAACGAGTGATCTCGACTGTCTACACTTCCATGAGCGCTGTGGCGGGAAGGTTCAAGTGCAAGTGGCAAATGGTGCAGGTTTGTCTATTTCGCATATTGGTCATTCCATTATACCCGGTTCATCTCTTCGTTTACGCAATATTCTTTGTCTTCCACATATTTATCAACATCTCCTTTCTGTTTACCGACTTGTCCTTGACAATGATGTTTTTGTGGAATTTCATCATTTCTTTTTCCTTGTTAAGGACGTGGCCACGAAGAAAATTCTTCTTCACGGTAAAAGTCTTGGTGGACTCTACCCCATCCTGTTTAGCCGTGCGTCGTCCTCCTCCACCCGCCAAGCGTCTCCCAGCATCAAGACCACTCCGTCCGAGTGGCATCAGCGTCTCGGTCATCCCTCCAATAATATTGTTCAAAATGCTGTTAAGAATAACGATTTAGTGTGTTCTTCTGAACGTCAGACTTCAGTGTGTGATGCTTGTCAGCGTGCTAATTAAGAGTCGACAACTGCCATATACTTTATCTCATCATGTTTCCACTATGCTTTTTGAGTTAATTCATTCTGATGTATGGGGGCCTGCTCTTGCCTCTTCCGGAGGTTATAAGTATTATGTGAGCTTTGTCGATGATTATTCTCGCTTCTGTTGGATATATCTCCTTAAGCACAAGTCTGTCATTGAGCAAGTGTTTTATGCTTTTCAGGGGCTCATGTTGAGCGTCTTCTCCACACTAAAATCATAGCCGTTCAGTCGGATTGGGGTGGCGAGTACCACAAATTGCATCACTACTTTCAACGCACTGGGATCTCCCATCTGTGTCTTGCCCGCACACCTCGCAGCAAAACGGAGTTGCTGAACGCAAACACCGTCATCTTGTAGAAAAGGTCTTGCATTGTTGTCTCATTCCTCTCTCCCGTTACGTTTTTAGGACGAAGCGTTCCTCGCTGCATGCTACCTCATCAACCGCATGCCTACACCTGTCCTTCAACACGATACACACATGTTTCGTCTCCTTAAGGTGCAACCCGATTACACCTTCCTGCGCACTTTGGGTGTGCTTGCTGGCCTAGTTTGTGCAAATATAACGCACACAAACTTGCTTTTCGTTCCACCATGTGTGTGTTCCTCAGCTATAGTCCGATGCATAAGGGATACAAGTGTCTCGATCGTTCCACGGGATGCATATACATCTCTCGTGATGTTGTTTTGGACGAGTCTGTTTTTCCCTATGCCACCCCTGGGGTCATCGTAGATGTCTCCTCCTTAGCTGATGTTCTCTCTTTTCCTTCCAATGAACCGACTACGGGTGACCATATGCACAAATATGACATGTCCTATTTGTCTATTGACTCGCCTGTTCCAGGCCATGCTACTTCTGTGCAGGACACCGTGGTTGTCGTGCCTCCATCCCCGGCATCCGACGTGCATGGCGCATGCACGCCCCCCGCCCGACGCGTGTCCGGCCCGTCCGTTGCTTCGCGCCCACACGCGGCCACCGCGCCGCCCTCCCCGGTGATCGACGTGCATGGCCCATGCACGTCCCCCGCCCGGCCGGCTGCCCCTTCTCCCGGCCCGTCGGCGAACCCGACGGTGGCCTCGCCCGGCCCATTGGTGGCCCCAGCGGCCACCTCGCCTGGCCCATCGGCGGCTCCTTCACCGCACACTACTGTCTCACCACGTGCCGACGCCGCATCCGACTCGCCCTCTGCCTCAGTGCAGGCTGCAGCTACTCCGTCGTTGCCGACCGCTCAGCTCGCGTCGCCTTCTATCGAGGGCAGCCCTATCCCCTCGATCGCGACGCCTCCAGCTGCTCCTGGTCGTCCAACCCACCTCGTAAGACATCTTTCCTCGGATAGCCACACCATGGTCACATGCACCCGCGATCACACCCGGCGTGCGCTTGTACCGACTGATGGGACTGTCCGGTATGATCCTCGCCGGCGCGCGTTTCATGCGGTGCCTGTCTCCCATCGCGATGCTCTCCGTGGGACCGCCTAACGTACATCAATGATTGACGAGTTAGCTGCCCTTCATCACAACAAGACTTGGGTTCTTGTGCCTCGTCCGCGCGGAGTTAACATTGTTGGGAGCAAATGGATTTTCAAGACCAAGCATCGTCCAGATGGCTCTGATGATAAGTACAAGGCCCGACTGGTCCCCCGTGGTTTCACCCAGCAGCTTGGCATTGACTATGGCGACACATTCAGTCCGGTTGTCAAGCCGGCTACTGTTCGATTGGTTCTTGCTCTTGCTGTCTCTCGTGGCTGGAGTCTTCGGCAAATTGATGTTAGTAACACCTTCCTTCATGGTTTTTTATCTGTTGATGTTTATATGCAGCAGCCGCCTGGTTTTGAGGATGCTCGGTACCCCTCGCATGTGTGCAAGTTGCAGCGGGCTCTCTATGGACTCAAACAGTCTCCTCGTGCGTGGTATGCTCGGCTCAGTGCACGTCTTCTTCAGCTTGGTTTTGTCTCCTCCAAAGCAGACACATCCTTGTTCTTCTTCCTCTATTATAATGTTCAGATTCATATGCTTGTCTATGTGGATGATTTTGTTATCGCCGGATCTTCTCCACGAGCTGTTGATGGTCTTGTTCACTCCCTTGCGGCCAGTTTTCCTATCAAGGACCTGGGCTGTTGGAGTACTTCCTTGGTTTGGAAGCGTCGTACAGTTTAGGGGGGATGACATTGACTCAACGGAAGTATGCCTTGGATCTTTTGCACCGTGTGAGCATGGAGAATTGTAAGCCCATTTCCACACCGTTGTCTACCTCAGATCAGCTTTCCCGAGTGTCTGGACAACCTCTCAATACCGATGATTCTTTCCGGTATCGCAGTATCGTTGGTGGACTGCAGTATTTGACACTCACCCGTCCGGATATTTCGTTTGCAGTGAACAAGGTATGCCAGTTTCTCTCGCAGCCCACGGATGTTCATTGGGAAGCTGTTAAGCGCATTCTGCTCTATGTGAAAGGGACATTGCACACATGACTGAAGTTTTGGAAGGCTGCCTCCACTAGCATGAGTACTTTTACTGATGCAGATTGGGCGGGATGCCCTGATGATCGCCGATCCATCGGAGGCTTTGTTATCTTTGTTGGACCGAATCTCATTTCCTGGAGCTCTAAGTAACAGCCGACATTGTCGAGGTCCGGTACTGAGGCCGAGTACAAAGCTTTGGCAAACGGAGCTGCTGAAGCCATCTGGGTAGATTCACTACTCAAAGAGCTTGGTGTTTCACAGCAGCGTGTTCCCGTTCTCTGGTGTGATAATTTAGGAGCCACATATCTGACTGCCAACCTAGTTTTTCATGCGCGTACCAAGCACATTGAGATCGATTTCCATTTTGTGCGTGAGCGTGTAGCTTCTGGAGCTCTTGAGGTCAGGTTTATTCCTCTAATGATCAGCTAGCTGATGCGTTCACCAAACGAGCCACTCGACAGACGCTAGACCGTTTTAGTTCCAATCTAAACCTTGTACAGAGTAGAAGTTCAGATTGAGGGGGAGTGTTAAAATAGGTCTAGCGTGTCACGTACACATACTTTGCATTTATATGCTGATCATTATATATAAGGAGGCGTGGAGAGGCATCGCCCCACGAAAAACCCTAAACCCTATTCTTAAAATGTGCGAACGTTCAAATTTTTGCCTTAAGGCGCAGCTTTGCTCTCCCGATCGAGCATGGGTGGGATGATGTGGCCTAACGTGGGTTGATAGGCATTTCACGCATTAAGCTGCCACAATTGCAGTACTTCCTCTGCAAAGTGTAAGAAGTTTTAGGTCACTAAATAGTAAATTCCAAAAAGAATTTGCGGCTCCGGCTGTGCAACATAGGGCATCGGTGCCGACTGCCTCGACAGTGAATTTGGCACCGATGGAAACATACGCTGTGGAAGGCCCAAGGAAAGTCTTGAACTCTTGATTTGCTTGGATTGAACACTGAAATGACCAGGACTCTAGATGCTAACTCGGCAACTGCCGTCTCACACTATGGAGGATAACTAAATCTGCCTGCTAATTAATCAAGCTGTAGACGGGTCACTGTTGGTGGGGCCCACCGGGAGCACAGTGGCTTAGCTTGCTTGATCACCTCCGGTGGCTGCGGCAGCAAGCCAAGCCAATGATGGACACGCAACCAGAGACAAATTTCGCTGTGTTGCCTTCAATGGGGGTTGGCTTCACGGTCTCCATCAGCTCAGCTCCAAATCCAAACAGAAACAGTGTGAGATTCTCGCTGGGCGGCCTCAGTCCCGCCGTGCGCTCGCCGTGGGGCCCACCCGTGACAGGCCAGCAGTTTCTCTACATCTTCTAATTCTCATACTGTACTAATCATTGGCTGTTTAGTGGTAAGCGCAGAGAGAGAGAGAGAGAGAGAGAGAGAGAGAGAGAGAGCAGCTGATGTTGCCACCACCTCAACCTCAGGCGTGAGCTGGGAGGGACTAGGCATGACATGATGCTACGGGTTTTCAGTTGTTGACCAGCAGTAGTTACGTACATAGGGTACACACACATGGGAAGCACAGCAATGGCATCTAGTAGTACATGTAGTTGACACTTGACCTGCACTAAAGACTGAACTGACACGCACATGCGTTGCACACGCAGTCCAGCAGCAAAAGGCGGGGGAAAACAAGCGAGCTCAGCTCAGCTGAAGAAGAAGAGCAGTCGCATTCAAGTCCTGCGTAAAGAAAGATACTGGCTAGGCTTGGAGGCAGGCCAAGCTCCTGCATCCCACGCATACCACCGTTCAAGAAGATACCTTTTATCTTCTTCACTTGGGATGTTGCTGGCCGAGAGGAAGACCTGAAATGAACTAAGCTAATCGTGCTTCAGTTCAGAGCAAGCTAACTAAGTAACTATGCATGTCCAGCTTAAAGCCCAGGACCAGAAGTCTCGATGGGCTTCTGAATTTGGCGTAGCACGAAATGTATAACTTGTCCCTCTACAAATTTAGCTCGATTCTCTGACTGTTCGCTGGTGCATGCCAAGGTTGTACTACCCACCAAGCAAAAAAGACCAAATATCTTTCAAATTTTAAACATTTCAAGCCGTAGTTAAATAGTTTTGTTCGAAATTATCTGTTCGGTAAACAAAACCTTGAATAGATACAGGACTCTTCAATGCGGTGAATCTTTTTCGGAATCATGTCCGGAGAGCCGTTGATACATTATCTGTTCCGGCAGCTCAAGGCTTGGAGCCTGAGGCGAAAAGACATGGTGTGGAGGACGAGGACGTACGTACGCGCGGCATCCGCGACGAGGCTGGACGACACCATGATTGATCCCACAACCAAATTCCGTAAAGCTATGATCGATCATCTTGGCATCAATTTCCATCTTTCCATCGTTCTTTAACCTCTCAGTCCACATCTCACATTAACCCCTTTCTGTCTCTCACGCCCATCTTCGTCATCATGCATGGATCTCGGTTGAAAGAAAGATGCTAAGCACTTAAGCAGAGGCAGAGCCCAGTTAGTTAGTTAGTTATTACTGGAATCTTAACCATCATTCCATCCATCAGCAGCAGGCAAAGAATGCAGGCCTCACCTGCAACCCGGCTAACCGCAGGCTGCGTTAGAGGGAGGGAGGGAGACATGATCATGCCGTCGTAGCAGAGGAAGCAGCGCATGCGGCACGCACGCGTTCCTCGTCAGCAACTGTCTCCGCTGAGTAATGATCCTGGCTTAGTATCCTAGTGCTTAATGCCGCTCATTAGCCGTCGTTCAGTGAGCAATTACCACGTGTCATTTGATGTGCCTTCCTTATTAGTAGTCACTAGTCAGGCGCGTGCTCTGCAGCTGCAATGATCAGTCCCTCTGTCCGAGCTAGCTACTGAGTTTAGTATAGCAGCACATGCTTGCATGCCCAATCGGACCACCGACCGCGTATGGATCACTTAGTGATAAAAAAGTTTAACATGATCGGAACGAATATTCGATCAGTCTACTGATGAGGCGGGCAAGCAGAGTTGCATCAACTTTTCAAGTACTCCGTAACGGCATTTCTAACCGCCAATTCGTCGAACACTTGTAGTGCGGTGGCGGTGCACTGGCCGGCCGGTGTTGTTCTGACCAAACAGGTCGGCGGCGATGAGAGGGAACTATTTACTCTCAGACACTCGAGCCATAGAGTTACTATTGAGAGGGCATTTAAAGCTCTAAAGTATAGGTTTAAGATCCTAGATCGGAACCATTCTACACTTTTCACACCCAGGTTCAGCTTGTTCTAACTTGTTGCATTCTGCATAACTGGATCCTACAATGGGGGTGTGATGAACTGGTATTGATGGAGGAAGATGTGACACCTGACGATGTTGTCAGCTCCGGCCATGGTGTGAGGGCATTTGACAACGAAGCTTGGAAGAACAAAAGGATGGAGTGGGCACAGAAAATGTGAGATAACAGAAGTCAGACAAGGATCTAAAGAAGAGAAGAGCAAGAGCAGCAACAGAAGAGAAGAAGCAGCAGAAGAGCAAGAGCAGAGTAGAAAAGAAGAAGAAACAGATGGGGAGAAGAAGAAGAAGAAGAAGAAGAAGAAGAAGAAAAAGCCCAATGAGAAGAAACCGTAGCAGCAGAATAAGAAGAGGGCGAGGATGACTTGTCACTGGTTCGGATTGATGAACTTTCCCCTATTGAGCCATTTGATTGTTATATTTGTACTGAAATTTCTTAGTAGGTAGAATGAATTGCGATTTGTTTCCTAGTTAGGACTGAAACTATGTTCGGATCGTGTGTGGTAAGGCCATCACTAGTGAGAAGTAGTGACAACACCTTACGCTGTTTGCAGCCAAACAACGTGTGATTTGTGCGCCTACTGCAATGCAGCCAACCAAATGATGGATCAATCAATATTAGTTTCCTCATGAAGTCAGCCTAGATATAGGCAACCAAACTATGTGCAGATGCTAGCTTTTTGGTTGTTCTATCTTAGCCGGGCCCATCAAAGAAACACATACAATGCAGTCAAAATCGGTGTAGACAACCAAACACGCCACTAGTCTGTGAGAGTTGAGACTATTGTGCATAAACAACACATTGGACACATTTGGTAGGCTGCATACAGCCCAACCAGGCCTGAGCAGGATGAAATTGGGCCGTTTGGTTGCCTGCAGGCCGGCTTGGCTCGCATCTGCACGGACCTTGAAGCCCCCCTCAGCTTGGCTCGCTGGGAACGCTCAAGTCCGCCGTTTCCAGCGAGCCAGGCTGAGTGGGGCGGAAAACGAAGACGCGGCGTAGGGCGCGGTGTGGGCGGAGATAGCGGGAGGGGAAAATCGGCTGAAGCCGAGTGGCGCCAAATATACCCTCACCATCCCATTTCCTCGCTCACCTCTAGCTGCAGGACAAACCCTCCTCTATTCTTGGCACCGGCGGCGGCGACGAGTCAGATCTGCGGCTAGGACGATGATACGTCTCCAACGGATCTATAATTTATGAAGTATTCATGCCATGTTTATAATCAATTTTATATGGTTTTTTTATGATTTGATTAGAACTAACCCGGACTGATGCTGTTTTTAGCACAACTACCGTGGTGTCGTTTTTTGTGCAGAAATAGAAGTTCTCGGAACGGGCTGAAAATTTACGGTGATTTTTTATGGACTAAAAGAAACCCCCGAAGCATCGAGGAAGGCCCAGAAGCTTCACAAGGAAGCCACATGCCAGGGGACACGCCCTACCCCCCGGGAGGGTGCTCTCGGTTTGTCGTTGTCTTATGGACCCCCTTGACGTGAGACCGACGCGAAAAATTCCTATAAATACGAAAACTCCCAGAAAGAAACCTAGATCGGAAGTTTCACCGCCGCAAGCCTCTGTAGCTACGAAAAATCAATCTAGGCCCTCTCCGGCACCCTGCCGGAGGGGCCATCATCACCAGAGTCTATGAAGGAGGGTCCTGGAGGGGCCATCATCACCATGGAGGCCAAGGACAAGAGGGAGAACCTCTCCCCATCTAGGGGGAGGCCATGGAGGAGGAAGCACAAGGGGAGACTCTCTCCCCCCCTCTCTCTCGGTGGCGTCGGAGTGCCGCCGGGGGAACCATCACCGCGGTGATCGTCTTCATCAACATCACCATCTTCATCACCATCCTCATCTCTTTTAAGCGGTCCACTCTCCCGCGCCCCGCTGCAATCCCCTACTTGAACATGGTGCTTTATGCCAAATATTATGATCCAATGATGTGTTGCCATCCTATGATGTTTTGAGTAGATTCTTTTGTCTTTTGGGTTGATTGATTATTTATATTGGTTTGAGTTGTATGTTTTATTTTGGTGGTGTCCTATGGTGCCTTCCGTGCCACGCACATGTGAAGGATTCCCGTTGTAGGGTGTTGCAACACGTTCGTGGATTCACTTATAGTGGGTTGCTAGAGTGACAGAAGCTTAAACCCGAGTAAGGGGGTTGTTGCGTATGGGATAAAGGGGACTTGATACTTTAATGCTATGGTTGGGTTTTACCTTAATGATCTTTAGTAGTTGCGAATGCTTGCTAGAGTTCCAATCATAAGTGCATATGATCCAAGTAGAGAAAGTATGTTAGCTTAGGCCTCTCCCTCATATAAAATTGCAATAATGATTACCGATCTTGTTAACAATTGCCTAGGACAATTCCGCACACCGTTCCATCATTATTTCACACTCTCTATTTGTAATATATTGCGATATATTATAACTTTTATGATAACAACACCTATTTTTATATTTTAGTTCTCCGATATCATGCAAAGCTATCCTCTTCATACCCACAACATAGTTTTATTTCTCGTTTCTAGATGAAAGCAAGCGTTAAATTATGCGTGAAATCGTGTCGATGGCAGATAAGGCTTGAGAGAATATTGATCTTACCTTTAGCTCCTTGTGGGTTCGACACTCCATACTTATCACTTCCTCCTTTGGAAATTGCTATGATGATTCCTTGCACTTGGGGATTATCAAGCTCTTTTCTGGCGCCGTTGCCGAGGAGCAATAGCGTGGGGTTAATATTTTCGTCTATGCTTGTTTGCTTTCTTCACTAAGTAGATTTTATTTTCCCTTTTGTTTTTGTTTTCTTTAGTTGTGGGTGAAACAAACATTTTTTAAAGAATGCAAAATACAAAAAAAATTACTTGCCTCTTATGCCTAAATTTTTTTTCGAAAAGAGAAGTGATTGGATGGTTGTGCATTGGGGAAGTGAGGGTTGACCTTGAACACTTGTGTTCATGCTCATGGAAACAATGTAGAATTTTTCATGGAAGTTTCTCAAAAATAATTATCCCCTTGTATATATCCATTGAATTATAAAAATAATGTGCCACGGTTTGGCTTTAGAATGTTTAAATTGCTTGTTTGGTGTGTGCAGCAGAAAAAACAAAAACTTTTTCTGTAGTAATTGAATTGATATTTCTTACTGGAGCGTGATAAAATCTTGAAATTTTTACATAATACTGCTCTGCAAATTGTTTATTTTTTCCTAATTTTTATAGAATTTTTCGAGTTATAGAAGTATATGAAGTTTCCAGATTGCTACAGAATGTCCTGTTTTTTACAGATTCTGTTTTCTATGTGTTGTTCACTTATTTTGATGAATCTATGGGTAGTATCGGGGGGTATGAACCATGTTGAAGTTGGAATACAGTAGATATAATGCTAATATGAAACTGGAATGAGTTTACAACAATACCTAAAATTAGTGATTTGCTTTATTATACTAACGGATCTCACAAGGTTTTTTGTTAAGTTTTGTGTGGATGAAGCGTTCGAAGATCGAGGAGTTATCGATATGAGAAGAATGAGGAAAGTCAAGAGTTCATGCTTGGGGATGCCCAAGGCACCCCAAGTAAATATTTCAAGGATACTCAAGGATTTAAGTTTGGGGATGCCCTGGTTGGCATCCCATTTTTCTTCTTCAACAATTATCGATATACCTCAGTTTTTATTTTGTTCACATGATATGCGTTTTTGTGTTTATTTTTATTTTATTTCCTTTATGCACCATGCTAGTATGAGATAGTCCTTCACTGATTTATAGAATGCTTCATGTGCTTCACTTAAATCTTTTGAGTATGGCTTTATAGAATGCTCTTTGTGCTTCACTTAAATATTTTGAGTATGGCTTTATAGAATGCTTCGTGTGCTTCACTTATATATTTTGAGCTTGGATATTGGTCAGTCTGTATTAATGGTAGAATGCTTTATGAACTTGACTTATATCTTTTAGAGTACGAATAAAATTATCATCAAAATTAGGCTTGGAAGAGTATCATTAAAATGTCATGCCTAGCCAAAAAGGCATTAAAGAAAAGCGCTTGTTGAGAGACAACCCAATATATCTACCTATAGTTTTTTGTGTGTTGACATGAATAAGCTACTGTATTAATAATGTTTTATAGCTTTTGTTTCAATAAAGTGCCAAGTAAAGCCTTTGGGATAGTGTGGATGATAATTGACTTGATTTTTGTGCAAAAATAGAAACTTTTGCGTCCTGTAGCAGAATTTCTAAATTTCATTGGATCGTGATAAAATTCTGATTTTTTTACACATGATTGATGTACAAATTTTCTACGTTTTCCTGATTTTTCAGAATTTTTAGAGTTAGAGAAGTATGGTGGTTGTCCAGATCATTAGAGACTATTCTGTTTTTGACAGATTCTATTTTCAAAGCATAGTTTGCTTGTTTTCTAATTTCTATGACTTATATTGCTTAATATAAATTGTGGAAATGATAAGGTACAGTAGGCATTATGTGGAAACAATCATGAATCTTGTCTTTAACATTACCCAAGTGAATGATTTGTCTTTATCATACTAACCCATCTCACGAAGTTCCGTTAAGTTTTATGTGATTGAAGTTTTTAAATTTTGGGTGAGATATCGACATGAGGAGAATAAGGAGTGACAAGACCCCAAGCTTGGGGATGCCCAAGGCACCCCAAGGTAATATTCAAGGAATACCCAAGCAACTAAGCTTGGGGATGCCCCGGAAGGCATCCCCTCTTTCGTCACCAACATTATCGGTAACCTTACTTGGAGTTATATTTTTATTCGTCACATGATATGAGTTTTGCTTGGAGCATCATTTTATTTTATTTGTATTTGCTTGCTGTTATTTAGAGTAATGTTTTCATCATCTAGTTCAATAAAAAGGTCAAGTATAGCCTTTACCATGCTTATTTTTCAAGTCTATATGTTGCTGTTTGAAAACATAAAGTTTGTTTTATGTTTTGAATATTGGTGAATAGTCAGAACATGAGAAAATCTTGAAATTTTTACACATTAAGGTACAAAAAAATTTCTATAGTGTGGTAATTTTTCAGAATTTTTGGAGTTAAATAAGTATTGATTTTCTTGCATTTTATACAGACTATTCTGTTTAGACAGATTGCTGTTATGTTTGCATATGTTTGCTTGTTTAATGATTCTATTTGAGGATAGGAGTGTTAAATATGGAGAGGCATTTAGTATGCAATGTCAAATTTTAGTAATTTTCTACAGTACAGAATGATAAGGTTTTACATTGATTTGTACTAACTTATTTCACAAGTTCTTGTTGAGTTTTGTGTGGATGAAGTATTCAAGATTTAGAAAAACCGTGATATAAAAGGAACTAAGGAGACACAAAAACTCAAGCTTGGGGATGCCCCAGGCATCCCTAGTTAATATTTCAAGAAGTCTGAAGCATCTAAGCTTGGGGATGCCCCGGTAGCCTCGATTGATCCTAATTTTTTGCTTCTTCACATGATATGCGCTATCCTTGGAATGTCATTTTATTTTTCTTTGCTTGCTGTTTCAATAAAATCATTGGATCTTAAATCTTGAATAAGAGAGAGTCCTCACATGGCTATTTAACTACTCATTAATTTTCACTTACATCTTTTTGGCGTAGTTGTGTCATTTACTCTCGTGATTCACTTATATCCTATGAGTAAATGATTGAATAAATTGAATATCATAAATCTGAAATTATATATGTCTTATCCCATGGGGAGTAATGACTTCACATATAAGAAGTATAGGTGGTAAAATTTATTGAAAGTTAGCAAACATAGTATTGGTCACTTGAATAATTCATGAAAGAATATTGAAGGAAGAGAGGTTTCACATATAAATATACTAACTTGGACATCTTATATGATTGTGAGCCCCATTAATTATTTTCAAACTTGAGAAAATTAGTTGAAGTTGGACAAGGAAGACAACGTAATGAGTTATGTTTGGGTATATTTGCATAGAAGTTATATTGTTATGGATCGTATAACATGTGGTGCTTGCTTAGGATCTTTTGGTAGCCAAAATTTTGTACTCAGTACATATATTACTTGTGCGTCCAAAACCCTTAAACCCCGTTTCATGCCATGAGTGTCCACCATATCTACCTATGGATTGAATAAGATCCTTTAAGTAAGTTGTCATCGGTGCAAAAAGCAATAAAAATTACTCCTAAATACAAAGGGCAATACAACGTGACGTTCCTTTGCATTAAGGGTTTGCACATCCAAAATTAAAAAGCGCATGACAACCTCTGCTTCCCTCTGCGAAGGGCCTATCTTTTACTTTCATGTATTTACCTTTATGCAAGAGTCAATAGTATTCCTTTTATTTCAACCTCAATCATTCTTTAGTTGTCAAGCATCATGTGGTGGGGAAAGATCCAAGCATATATGGCCATTCAAATATATTTGATCATGAATTATTATTGTTGACAATTATCTATATGATAAATAAGTTGGGAGGTGAAACATTAAGCCCCTATCTTTCTTTGTGTTCAACGGATGCTATTTGTTCTAAAAGTATGCTTTGGTGTTAGCAATCATGGAAGACTATATGATAGTTGATTATGTGGAATTTTCTAAACCAAGGCTCTTACATAGACCCTTCCTGAAGATAAGATGAATTGCAATTGTTTGGTGACTGAAAACGTCGTTTGTTAGTTTTCAAGAAACTTTATGGTCTATAATTTAACATGTGAATAGTTTGTTACTTGATCATGAGATGTCTTACGAGATGAGCTACTGTTTATGATATATAATGATGCTAGAAAAAGTGTTTGGGACTATCATTTATCAAACTTATGCACTATGCTAGCATTCACACTTCATAAATTATTTCTTTTATCATTTACCTACTCGAGGACGAGAAGAATTAAGCTTGGGGATGTTAATATGTCTCCAACGTATCTATAATTTATGAAGTATTCATGCCATGTTTACAACAATTTTATATGATTTTGGTATGATTTCATTAGAACTAACCCGGACTGACGTTGTTTTCAGCAGAACTACCGTGGTGTCGTTTTTTGTGCAGAAATGAAAGTTCTCGGAATAGGTTGGAAATTTACGATGATTTTTTGTGGACCAAAAGAGACCCCCGAAGCATCAAGGAAGGTCCAGAAGCTTCACGAGGAAGCCACAAGCTAGGGGGGCATGCCCTACCCCCCCCCCCCCCCGGAGGGTGCTCCCGGCTTGTTGCTGCCTCGTGGACCCCCTTGACGTGAGACCGACACCAAAATTCCTATAAATACCAAAAACCCCAGAAAGAAACCTAGATCGGAAGTTTCACCGCCGCAAGCCTTTGTAGCCACGAAAAATCAATCTAGGCCCTCTCCGGCACCCTGTCGGAGGGGCCATCATCACCGGAGGCCATGGAGGAGGATCCCAGAGAGGGCCATCATCACCATGGAGGCCAAGGACCAGAGGGAGAACCTCTGTCCATATAGGGGGGAGGCCATGGAGGAGGAAGCACAAGGGGGAGACTCTCTCCCTCCCTCTCTCTCGGTGGTGCCGGAGTGTTGTCGGGGGAAACATCGCCGCGGTGATCGTCTTCATCAACATCACCATCTTCATCACCATCCTCATCTCTTTTAGGCGGTCCACTCTCCCGCACCCCGCTGTAATCCCTTACTTGAACATGGTGCTTTATGCCACATATTATGATCCAATGATGTGTTGCCATCCTATGATGTTTTGAGTAGATTTCTTTCGTCTTTTGGGTTGATTGATGATTTAGATTGGTTTGAGTTGTACGGTTTTTTTGGTCCTGTCCTATGGTGCCTTCTGTGCCGCGCATACGTGAAGGATTCCCGCTATAGGTTGTTGCAATACGTTCATGATTCTCTTATGGTGGGTTGCTAGAGTGACAGAAGCTTAAACCCGAGTAAGGGGGTTGTTGCGTATGGGATAAAGGGGACTTGATACTTTAATGCTACGGTTGAGTTTTACCTTAATGATCTTTAGTAGTTGCGGATGCTTGCTAGAGTTTCAATCATAAGTGCATATGATCCAAGTAGAGAAAGTATGTTAGCTTATGCCTCTCCCTCATATAAAATTACAATAATGATTACCGATCTTATTAACAATTGCCTAGGACAATTCCGCACACCGTTCCATCATTATTCCACACTTGCTATTGGTAATATATTGTGATATATTCTAACTTTATGATAACAACACCTATTTTTATATTTTAGTTCTCCGATATCATGCAAAGCTATCCTCTTCATACCCACAATGTAGTTTTATTTCTTATTTCTAAATGAAAACAAACGTTCGGTGTACGTAGAGTCGTATCAGTGGCAGATAGGACTTGAGAGAATATTGATCTTACCTTTAGCTCCTTGTGGGTTCGACACTCCATACTTATCACTTCCACCTTTGAAAATTTCTACGATGATTCCTTGCACTTGGGGATTATCAGACGGCGGCGGTGGCTGAGATCTGCGGCAGCGACACTCCCCTCCAGCGGCAAGAGGCGGTAGGCGCACTCCCCGGCGGCGGCGGCTGCTTCTCCCTTTCTTCTTCGTCTCCGTCCAGCCCTCCTCGTCACCACCATGTCTCCCCCGACATCGAAGCTGGTAACCTACCCCCTCCACCTCCACCTCCTCTGTTATGTGTTAGGTCGTTCGATAGGAGCGTTTAGGCTCGATAGCGCCATTGCTGACCGCATCATGGATGTCGCTTAGGTTGTGGATGAACGGATGAAGCTTCTAGTTCAAGCAGCATCGCTGATAGCTGTGGTTCAGGCATGGATCCTGTTGGTCCATAAGAGAGCTGATCGTCGGAATGTGAGACCTCGCATCCAGTATGGTCCGATGTTAATCCGGGATCAATAGAGGATAGCGAATCAGAACTACATCTACAACTGCAACGACACAGAGGCTTTGTGGATGCTTCGAATGAAAAGAGCACATTTTGCCAGGCTTGTGCAGACGTTTAGGAGCAGGAGGCTGCTAGAAGATAGCATCCACACCACTGTGGAAGAGCAAGTGGCCATGTTCCTTCATGTTGTTGGTCATAACCAGAGGTTCAGGATTGTACACAACACTTTCAGGACATCAATGGAGACCATCTCTAGGTACTTCAAGCAAGTGTTGTATGTTGTTGGGGAGTTCGGAGGAGAGATGATCAGGTCACCAACTATCCGGACTCCTACAAAGATTCGCACTGGCCCAAGATGATATCCATACTTCAAGGTGAGTACTTGATATGTTCTTGTAGTTCATGCCCTGATATGTTGTTTTTGTTCTGTAGTAGACTAACATCATATTATAATGCCATTTCAGGATTGCATTGGAGCAATAGATGGTACTCATGTCACTGCAAGAGTGCCGAGGTCACAAGCTGCAACATATAGAGGGAGGAAGCACTACACAAGTCAGAATGTGCTAGCTGTTGTTGACTTCGATCTCAATTTCACATCTGTACTGGCTGGCTAGGAAGGATCAGCACATGATGCTAACATTCTGTCGCGACCGGTTTTTCCGGATATTAAATTCCAGAAAATGGCCGTCGTGCTCATCAGCCCCAGGACTACTGTTAGCTGATGAGGCATCAACTTCGATGTAAAATCCAAGCAAAAATTACATGATAAGCGGTACAAGACCATTTTGGCCTGCGAGTACAACAAATGGTTTCTAGTGGTTGATGGCGGAAGCAGTTTGTGGATCATCAGTGGAACTCCATTTCCCACGGGAACAACTGACCAGGTTAACTCCTATCTTCGCGAGGCTGCTATCACTGTTGCTTAGGTTCTGGGGCGGTCGTCGTAACGATCCTCTCCACGCAAGAAAATCTGGCCAAGACAATAGCCAGGGACAAGCCAGTGAGTACTTTGAATGTACTCGCAAACATTATGAACACAGGTATAATATAACAATCAAAATTTATGCCTTGAATAATATTTTAAGATCACAACGTCAGTCGTGAAAATGAAATCCTTGGGGCATGCATGTAGATTATTAATAAGTACCCACAAATATGTAATGACGGGGCAGCAATAAACGCCACAGTCGGGCGTCTTAGCGACACCGCATAAAGGGCTTATAAATGAACAGAAGCAATGCCACAGTCGAGCGTCTGAGCGACACCACATAAAGGGCTTATAAATAAACAGAAGCAATGCCACAGTCGGGCGTCTGAGAGACACCACATAAAGTGCTTATAAATAAACAGAAGCAATGCCACGGTCGGGCGTCTGAGCGACACCACATAAAGGGCTTATAAATAAACAGAAGCAAGGCCACAGTCGGGCGCCTGAGCGACACCACATAAAGGGCTTATAAATAAACAAACAATGCCACAGTCGGGCGTCTGAGCGATACCACATAAAGGGCTTATAAATAAACAAACAATGCCACAGTCGGGCGTCGGCGACACCACATAAAGGGCTTATAAATAAGCGAAGCAATTGCCACAGTCGGGCGTCTGAGCGACACCACATAAAGGGCTTACAAATAAACAGAAGCAAATGCCACAGTCGGGCGTCTGAGCGACACCACATAAAGGGCTTATAAATAAACAAACAATGCCACAGTCGGGCGTCTGAGCGACACCACATAAAGAGCTTATAAATAAACAAACAATGCCACAGTCGGGCGTCTGAGCGACACCACATAAAAGGCTTATAAATAAACAAACAATGCCACAGTCGGGCGTCTGAGCGACACCACATAAAGGGCTTATAAATAAACAGAAGCAATTGCCACAGTCGGGCGTCTGAGCGACACCACATAAAGGGCTTACAAATAAACAAAAGCAAATGCCACAGTCGGGCGTCTGAGCGACACCACATAAAGGGCTTATAAATATGAATACAGTGAATATCCAGGAGGTAGAACCGTCCCAGGGATACTCAATAATTCAAATAATAAAAAGGGGTTAGTCCATAATAATAATAATCATCATCATCACAAGTCACGAATCATAAACCAAGTTCTGGTTTAGTAGCTTTCCTCCGAAGACTGACACTAAGACCGCTACTTGACCCATCCTAGACTGGAATCCTTAACTGAGGACATGGCTATTTGAATAGGTTCAATATCTGCAGAGGGTGTACTCCTTATCCACGAGTAACGGATTTCTTTAGTCCTTCGGGACTAATTCCGTCTACGGTCTTTTAATTGAAAACACACCTGACTTGCACACACCAGCTTAACTTACCCGTGTCTGGAATCACCCATGACACCTGTCAAGCAAAACTCTAAGTGGGGAGGCTGCAACCTCGCGTAGCATGGGATCAAATTTATAACGCACGCTCTAAGGGGTGGCCTCCCCTCTCGGTCTCAACCGGAAACACCCATGCCCCCGGACCAGGTGGCATGCCTACCGACTTCAACCGATATCTTCCACCATGGCCTCTCTGTACGGTGTGTGCTTGAAAGGGGTTGACGACTGACTGAACCGTACCCTACTTGTTGTAGGGACAACTGGTAGTACGAAGCAAGTATGGGGGTTCACTGGAACAAGACTCGATATACGGTCGACTCAGGAGGTTTATACATTTCCTCGCATGACATATATAACAAAGATATATTACAACCAACAAAGTTACCACTCACTATACCTTGCCATGCCATACCGGGCTTAACCATCCCGACGGGGCCGGCGACAAGCTCACGCCTACCCAAGGCAGAGGCTTTCCCGGATTCCTTCCCGGCATGCATGCAAGGCACATGAGAATGGCTACCATCACAAGTATAATCATTTACAACAACAAGGAGATCACAAAAAAATGCATCCATGCAAATGATCATATCACATGAAATAACGAGTATTCCGAAATGAGGTAGTGTTATAAACGTGTCAACGAACACAACAAAAATATTATGCCGGGTTCAGAATGCTTGCCTTTAAGTTGTGGAGGGGTGAGGTGCTCTCCAAAACTTTTGAAAGTTTTCTTCTCTCTCTCCAAAGTCCTATTTTAAACAAATTTGAATTAACACACAAATCCAAAACAGCACAAAAAGTTGTTTTAAAAAATTATCAAATAAATCTTAAAATAAACTAGATCAAATTTGAGAGAGGTAGGAAAAAGAATCATTTCATTTGGAATTGTATTTAAAAAGTTAAGCTCGGTCAAAGTTTTGGTCAAAAACTGTTTTTAAAGATAAACAGAAAAATAAAAACGTTTTGAATATAAGCACACGTCGAAGACGTACTTTGAGAATGCGCCTTCACTTACTACACGTGGAGGCGGGGCTGGGTCACTGACAGTGGGCCTGCACAGCCATCGTCAGGTTTGACCAGTCGCCCCCCCTCCCCTTCCTTTGCCCGAGCAGGGGTGCGGGACTCCGGCGATCACCGCCGGCGAACGGCGGGTCCTTGCGGGGAGCTAAGAGCGGGGATGGATCCGCAGATCAAGGGTGGTCCTTCCGGTGGTTGTAGGGTCGTCGGGGGTGGAGGGAATCGCCACGACGAAGCCATGGCGGCGACGGCGTCGGGAGTAAAGTGGATTTGTGGCTTCGGTGGCTCTCCGTCGCATTTGGGTCTGGGCGGCTCCGCAAGATGGAGTGGATTCTGTTGGTGGTGTCGGGAGGGCTGGGGAGGCTCTGGTTATGCCGAATGGAGCCGGGAGGCGGCGGTGGCCGAACTGGCCGGAGTCGGTGAAGACGGCCTCTTCCCCCTCAATTGGACGGCGTGGGGCACTAGGAGGATAGTGAGAGGCTGCCTGCGTGCGGGGATGAGCTCGGGGCTCCTTAAATAGACTCGCCAGGGCGGTTCCGTGGCGGCCGGGGATAAGATCGCCGGCGACCGACGTTCTGTAGCGCCAGGGGGACGTGGCGGGGCTGAGGATGGCGGCAGGAGCTAGCGGACGAAGCGAGCATCGCCTGTGGCGAAGCCGGGCGAAAGCGGGGTGGTTTTCGGGCGGCGCCGACGATCGGGCTCGCAAGCGTTGCCGCCAGCCGCCACGGTCGTCCGACGGTGGCGCTGTGGAGTGCCGGGGTGGTCGGGTGGCGTGGCGGCAGGGATACGTGGTGTGCTAGCACTGGGCCAAGGGCCGGAACGGGTGCGGGCGAGACGCTGGGCTCGGGCAAGCGCACGCAGCGTTAAACGCACGCTCTGGGCGCGCCCAGAGCACGCCCGAGACGTGTTCGGCGAAATGCCACTGCCTGCTAGAGGTCGCGATTGAGGATGGCAAGAGACAAGGCTAGGGTAGGGTTAGACGGGAGGTAAATGGGCATGGTGGTTAGGTCAGGAGATCAAGTCCACAGTGCAAATAAAAACTCATGTCAAATCTGATCATGCCCAACAGGTGTTTGATAAAATGCCAGGGGCACTTAGGCATTACTTGGGGTGGCCAAATCTCCCAAATCAGGGTCTCCTTGGACAAAACAGAGGGCGGTGAGGTTAGTTTGTCCAAAGTTCAAACTTGCTGGTGCAAGTTTTGCAAAACTTCAGATCTGGACAGAAAGTAAATGGCATTACCTCATGAACCAAAAATGATCCAATGGGTGCATGCTCCTGGACTTAGAGGTTTGGCAAGGAGGACTATAAGTAGGAAAAGGAATCATAGATCAAGGAGCAACTAAAAAGGTGGTTGCAGTACAAAACCTCAAGTTGAACCAGAATAGAAAAGAGGTTGATTTACTCAATTTTTCCAAAGAATAACCTTAGGTTATTGCATAAAGTTGAATAATATGCTCCTACTGATATCCCATAATTTTGGTAGAAGTTTTAAAGAAATATATGAATAGGTTGTAGTGTAAAAATTCTCTCTGGACCAGATTTGAAAATATAGTATAGAGCTCAAAATATTCAAAGGGCAGAAGATATTTTTGCACAAAAGGTGGTTCAAAAACTCCATATGACAACTCCAAATTATGGTGGGATTTTTGAATGAATTTATAAAAGGGTTGTAGTACAAATGGGACCAATAAACTATGGGGAAACCATTTTTTAAGAAAATAAAGATCAAGAAGAATATTATAAAAAAATCAATTCTTCTGATAACAGAAAAGATTTTCTTGAGGGAGTAACAAGTCCAATATTATAAGTGAAAGATTTTTTATCTTAGGGAACAACTCCAAGATAACCAAGAAAAGAATGGTTTTGAAATCAAGAAAAACCAATAAAAGGAAAAGTTAAATTTCCTGGCAAGATTTTTGTTAACAAAACAAAGTTAAACTTTTTGGGGTGTCACACATTCTCAGTGACAGCATGAATCGTCATGATGGCATCAACATCCCTGATGGCAAGTTCTATCTTGGAGATGCTGGCTATGCATGTCGGCCAGGTGTTCTTCCACCCTTCAGGAAAACCAGGTACCATCTGAACGAGTTTGCTGGTAGGAACTATCCTAGGACTCCTCGAGAACTGCTCAATCTCGCACACGCTTGACCTTGTCGTCCTTTGTTGAGAAGGGCCTTTGGAGCTCTGAAGAATAGGTTTAAGATCCTGGATCAAAAGCCATTCCACCCTTACCGTACCCAGGTGAACCTTGTTCTTGCATGTTGCATCATTCACAACTGGATCCTGCAATGGGGAGTTGATGAATTTGTGCCGGAGGAGGAAGATGTGACTCCTGATGAGGTGATCAGCTCCGGCCATAGTGTGAAGGCGTTCGACAATGAAGCGTGGAAGAACAAAAGGTTGGAGTGGGCTCAGACAATGTGGGATAACAAAGGTCAGACAAGGATGTGAAGCAGAAGAACAAGAGGAAGGAGAAAGAGGGAGCAACAAAAGCGAGGAAGAGAAAGCAGAGGAAGAGGAAGCACCTAGTTAGCATCATTGAACTATCCTTATTCAGCCATGTTCGCTCTTAATAAATTGTACTGTCATTTGCTAGTAGCTAGGATAAACTGTCATTTGTTTCCTAGCTAGGACAAAACAATGTTCAGTATGTGTGGTAAGATCACCACTAGTGAGAAATGATGATCACATCTTTAGGCGTTTGCAACCAAACAACGTGTTGCTTGTTTACCAACGGCGACACAGGCAATCAAACAACATGCTGACTAATTGAGTCCCTCATGCAGAAAGCCTAATGCAGGCAATCGAACTACATGCAGATGTAGATTTTTAGCCGGTATTTGCCCAGTGGCGGAGCTAGCTGAAAAACTCTGAGGGGCAAAACACAAATCATCAATGTCTGAGGGGGCCAAATGCTAAAAATATTCTAATCTAAGTATTCCTAAAAAACATTCTTCAGAAATTGGTCAAAGCTGGGAGGCAGCGGCCCCCCTCCCCCAACATAGCCCCGCCATTGTATTTGCCCGACCAAGCCCAACTGAGACAAGAAAGGCAAAATGCCCTAAAATAGAGATGTGAACCAAACACGTCATTATGGTTGAGGTTTTAGCCGTCATACCAACCATGCATCGGATCATTCGATCGGCACGCGGTATCTACTAACGATTTTCAGCGTATCTACGGAGGGGTGCTGTATGCGAGCCACGGGGCCGCTGTGACGGCAGGGAGTCCGTATGGCCGCAGGCAGGATACCTGCCGGACGGCTCGCCGTCGCGTCCACGGCCCGGCGACCGAGAAAGCTATACCAAATCATCTCGGCTTTGGCTCTTCTCCGGTTCTCCCCTCCCCGTGATCCCCTCTGCAACGTTGCCTGCACTGCATGCATGGCTGCGTGATGCATGGTGATGGTGATTGGCACGTACAGATGCATAGCATGGAACTGTGTGGCCCATGCAGCAGATTCGCGGCATGCAGCTGGAGGCGAGGGATCCCAATGAAGCATCCATTGAGATGCTCTAGCTGTGCTGCTACATGTCTTGGCTCGTTCGGCTGATGGAGACGACGACCCGCCGCCGCTGGCCGGGCCCTGGCCCCGGCGCCGGACGTGACTGATTGCAACCGCGGCGGTCGTTTCGTTCATGGCTGCTGATGATCGGCTCGCTGCTCAAGGTGGCAAAATTTCATGTTTTGATCCTTTACTAAAACTTAATTGAGATCTGATCCGAGTTTGAAAAAATCTCAAGATGTGATCATTTTACTACCGTCAGAGGACATGACGGTAGGGTGTAACAGCCTAGCGTCAGGGACTTTGACGGTAGGAAACATCCCTACAGCCAAACAGACTGGAGGTAGCCTGTACAACCCTACCATCAAGGTGCTTGGAGGTAGGCACGAGTACGCATTGTGTCTAATACTTAGGAGGAATTTGCGGAAGGACGTGTAACCCTACCGTCAGGGACCTTAGCGATAGGTTATTATACCCTACTATCATGAATCCTGAAAGTAGCCAAAAGGTCAGATCTTAAAAAAAATTAGACTAATTAAGTTTTAAAAAAGTCAAACATATTTAGCCGCTCAGGGTCCCGGCGCCGGCCGTGCATGTACTACGTAGGTCCACCGTCCACGCACGCACCATTGCTGCAGCTCCGACGGGAGCTCCCGATTCGAGCCGCTCGCGCCCGCACGGACGCGAACTGGGCCGGCCCAGGAAGCTGCTAAGAAGCAAAAAAGAGAAGAAAAAACCCCATGTTTAATCGGGAGAAGCTGGCCGTCAAACTCGTCACACCGAAGTAGATGCCCACAAGGGTTAACCACCAGACCAAGTCCAGTCTGCTCATTTCTTTCGGAAAGCATATCTCTTTAATCTTTCATACAGTACAAACATTAAACATATACTAATATTATATACCCCCTATACATTGTTTGAATAAAGAAAACATATATTTGGAAAGGCATTCATATAAACCATGAATTGAAAGGAAAAATTCGCAAAAATGAAAAAGGCTCATGAATTAGAAAAAAAGTTCATTGAATTTAAAAAAAACTCATACAATTTGACAAAAATGTTCATCGAATTTCAAAAAAGTTCACCGAATTTGAAAAAAGTTCATCAAGTTTCAAAAAAACTTCATCAAATTTGAAAAAAAGTTCAACGATTCAGGAAAAAGTTCATCGTTTTAAAAAAAAAAGTTCATCGAATTTGAAAACAAGTTCAGCAATTCAGGAAAAAGTTCATCATTTTTCAAAAAAGTTCACCAAGTTTGAAAAAAAGTTCAACAATTCCTGGAATTTAAAACAATCATGGATTTAAAGAAAAAGTTCACAAATTTTAAAAAACACGCAATAAAGAAAATAAAAAAGGTGAGAAAAAAGAAAAGGAATAAACCGAACTGTAGAACGAAATAAAAGGGAAGAAAACGAACTAGTAATATACCCACAGGTGGATGCCCTGGTGACTAGAGCCTAGCGCTTCCAAAGAACGGGTTGCGAGTTCTACCCCTCCCCCACCCCCCCACTTCCAGCACTATTTTTGACGTTTTGAAAAAATATAGAATGGGCCGGCCCATCTTGGACTGCAGCAGGGAAATTGCACTGTAACAGGCGCCTGCAGCGCCAAATAGGAATTGCCAGCTCCGACCGGTGCCTCGACTCGGACTGCTCTGAAGAGCAACTAATTAACGAGCGCTCCTTCAAAAGCCTCACAACGATCAGCGCCACATGTCTTGGAAATAGGAAAGAAAAATATAAAATGGGCCGGCCCATCTTGGACTGTAGCAGGCGCCCGTTTGTAAATTGCACCGCAACAGGCGCCTGCAGCGCCAAATAGGAATTGCCAGCTTCGACCGGTGCCTCGACTCGGACTGCTCCGAAGAGCAACTAATTAACGAGCGCTCCTTCAGGAGCCTCACAATGATCAGCGCCACGTGTTGCGCTCTCAGCCGCCTGCCACGTGTCGCGCTCTGGGAGCTCCCTTCGGATATTTTTTTTTCGCACGCGTTTTCGCCTTTTTGAACGGTATTTGTCTGGGTTTTTTCGACGTTTCAGTTTTCCCACGGTCTTCCGTGTTTTTTTCTTTCACGAGAGTCACGGTTTTTCTTCCGCGAAAGGCAAGGTTTTGCTTTCGTGAGAGTCACGACCGTGTCCCTTGGAAACGAAAAAAACGCGTTTTCTGTTATTTTTTCCTTCCGCAAGAGGCACAGTTTTGTTTCCGAGAGAGGCACGGTTGTGCTTTCACGAGAAGCACGGCCGTGCCTCTCGGAAATGAAAAAAATACATTTTCTATTTTTTTTCTTTCGCGAGAGGCACCGTTTTTCTTTCGCGAGAGGCATGGTTGTGCTTTCGCGAGAACCATGGCCGTGCCTACTCGGAAACGAAAAAATGTGTTTTCTCTTCTTTTTTTCCCCTCCCGCGAGAGGCACGATTTTGCTTCCGTGAGGGGCACGGTTGCGATTTCGCGGGAGGCACGGGCGTGCCTATTTCAGAAAGGGAAAAAAATCCGTGCTTCCGGTTCAGTTTTTTCGTCCGATTTTTTCGTGGGAAAAAGTTTGTCAAAATCTATCAATATTGGATCTAGTTTTGAAGATCTCGACACGAGGAATTCAACAGCGAAAACAGTTCGAGATTTGGACGCATGGTTTAAGAGATAAACTGTTTTGAATAAACGAATCTACGAAAAAAGGGAAAACTCCCAGGTTGTAACAAGTGACGCCCATGCAGCGCGCCACTTGTCCCAACCTGGAAAGGTGGGAGCGATCTTTGCAATGAATACTCCTTAACTAGTGATTTTGACTGCTCCGAGGGTAGAGAGCGTGTTGTGTGTCTCAAGGCCCAAACTGAGACCTTATAGGGTTTAAAGCTATCATTAACGGGTGTGGTTCGGTCTCAGTCGGCTGAGACGTAACCAAGTCTCAATCAAATGATATAGTATGTAAGAGGAAAAGAAAAACTAAAAATAAATTTTTTGTACAAATCTCCGTGTAAAATCAAAAGAAGATAGCATAGACTGAGACATAACAATGTCTCAGTCGACTCAGACTTAGTAAAACTGATCGGCAAACATCTCTGGATCTCAACGGTTCAAGACCGCGTCGGGACCCCAAGCAAGGAGTAAGAAAACTCGATGGTGTTCATGCAATATCGGTAGCTTCGGGTACCGACAAAACCAGCTACTACATTTTGAAATGAAATAATATATTATGAAAAGAAAATTTATGATTTTTTAAGATTGTTTATAAACATTAGAAAATGTTCATGAATTTACAAAAAACGAATTTTAGGAAGTTCTTCAATTCAAAAATACTCTTGAATTTTAAAAAATGTTCACGAAATTTAATAAGTGCTTGTGAATATTCAAAATCAACAACTTTAAAATATGATTAGAATTCCAAAATTTGTTGTGAAGCTAAACAAATATTTGCATTGGATAAAAATGTTCAAGAATTTGAAAAATATTTGTAATTTTCTTAATGTATTCAGGAATTAATAAAATGATCATGAATCTAGAAAAGTGAAAAAATGAAAAGAAAACCATAAAAGAAAAATGAAAATAGAAAACCAAAAGAAAAAAATGGATGAAACTAGAGGACAAAACACAAAAAAGGAAAGAAAACCGTAAAAAGGGCAAAGAATCTCCAATCCATTTCCAAAACCGAACGAAACAAGCTTTATTTTTCGACAACCACAACCTTCACATAGCGTATTATGGCAAGCCAACCTGTGGTTGGATGGTTAGGAGAACAGTGGTATTCCTAGCTCACTAGAGTTCAAGTCTTAGAGTTGATACTAGAGCTTGCATTTTCCTGGATTTATTCCAGGTCTCTCGGCTATGTGCGTTCAGTGAGAGGAGACGTTCCCGGCAACTATGAAGGCGTCTAGGGCGACTTTATCAATCTCAATATGATGTGCCGGCTTAATCTCTCAGAAATGCTCATAGGGATTGGGTGTATGTGCGTGCGTGTATTCATGGAGGTGAGTGTATACATGTATACATGAGCGTCTGCGTCTGTTTTGCGTTAAAAAAATAGCGTATTGTCTCTCTAAGGGAGAGAGAGCGGATTTTGTCTCAAGGCCCAATCTAGATTGATAACTTATGGGCTTTATATATGGGCTTTATATAGCCAACAACGACGAATCATTGATCGGCCTAATTTAGCATGTGACGCATTGTTCTAAAACAACAGGCTAAATTTTTTCTTGTTGAGGATCAATAAAAAGCTAGACGAGTCTCCCGGGCATATCCTAAACGGCGCTCGCTGCGCCCGTTACAGTACTATGCGCAATCGGGTGCACACCCCCCTGCTGCGCTGGGCCGGCCCGTTGTTTTTTTTTCTTCTGTTTCAAACTAAATCAACGCAAAAAATGGTGTGTTTGAGGCGGGGTTCGAGCCCAGGATCTACACATTCAAAGAGCAGCGCCAAATCCACAAGACACTTCCTTTGTTTTAGTTATTTTTTGTAAAGGTCGCAAAATCCTGGTTTCTTTTTTTGGAACGGTTTTTTACTTTTCTTTTCTCGTTTTGTGTTTCTTTTTTCCTTTACTAAATGCGTGAACTTTTTACAATTCGTGATTTAAAATTAGTCATTTTGTTTGGAACGGTTTTGTTCGGCGTCTTTTCTTTTGTTCACTTGAATGTACATATTTTTCAAAATCATTGATCTTTTTTCTAAATTCAGTGAATTTTTTTGAATTGGATGACTTTTTTTCGAAATCGATGAACTTTTTTACAAAATTGTTGAACTTTTCTCAAATTTGATGAACTTTTTTCTAATTTGATGAACTTTTTCTAAATCAATTAACTTTTTTCCAATATTGATGATTTTTTTTCAAATTCGATGAACTTTTTTATAATTCGATGAACTTCATGTCCAATATTGATGAACTTTTTTCAAATTCGGTGAACTCTTTACCAATATTGATGAACTTTTTTCCAAAATTGATGAACTTCTTTCAAATTTGTGAACTTTTTTTAAATCGATGAACTTTTTGAAATCGATAAACTATTTTTGTGAATCGCTGAACTTTTTGTTCAAAATTTATGAACCTTTTTCAGATTTTCTGGACTTTTCCAAAAATCGACGAACTTCTTCAGATTTTTGTGAAGTTTTTTAAATGTATGGATTTTTTTCTAATTCGTGGTTCTTTCTAAAATATGTGGACTTTCGAAAAAAATTTGATGAAATTGTTTCAAATTTGATGAACTTTTTTTAAAGTTGATGAACTAGTTTCAATATCGATGAACTTTTTTCAAATTGATGAACAGTTTTAGAGAATCGATGAACTTTTTTAGGGAATTGGTGAACTTTTTTGAAAATTGATGACCATTTGTTCAAAATTGATGAACTTTTTTAAAATTTGTAAACTTCTTTGAAAATCGATGAACTTTTTTAGAATACATGACTTCTTTTTTCTAATTCGTGATGTCTTTTAGATCTGTGGACATTCAAAATTTGTTCACATTTCTTCCAAAGAAGTCACGTTTTTCTAATTAGTGCGGCTATAGGTTTGGTTTAAAACTTTGACAGTGGGCTTAATAGCTTTATTGGTTAGCCAACCATGCATTTAAGAAAATTGGCCCAAGTTCGATACCTCACGAGATCGAATTTTTGCTGGTGGTTTTCGCGCTGTAAATACTTTTTACACTGTGAGCGTGTTCATGGGCCGGCCCGCTAGCGCGCTGCTGTAGGCGCCCGTTGCCTCAGTGGGCGCCTGCCTGTTAGGTGCCGAGAGCTCCTATATGGGCCGGCCTTCGCGCCCTTCTGGGCCGGCCCATGTGCGGCCGGCACGCCGCCTGTTCTTTTTTTGTCTTTTCCTTTGCGTTTTTTCTAATTTGTTTTCAATAATTCAGGATATCAAACAGCTTCTAAATTTCAGTAATATTTTCTAATTTTGAAAAAAAAATCATGATTTCGAAAAAAATCATTATTTCAAAAATGTGCTCGGGAATTCACAAAATGCTAATGAATTTGTAAAAAAATGTTCACAAATTTAAAAATATTCACGAATTTAAGAAAAATGTTTTTTTGCGGGGTAAGAAAAATGTTTATGAATTCAAAAAATGTTCATGCATACGGGAAATATTCATGAATTCGTAAAAAAGTTCATGATTACAAAAAATGTTCAGGAATCTAAAAAAATGTTGATGATTTAAAAAAAAGTTCATGCATTCGCGAAATGTTTTCGAATTTCCAAAAAATGTTCATGAATTCGAAAAAATGTTCATGTATTTGTACAAAATATTCATGATTCCAACGGAATGAACTTATTTTTGAATTTGACGAACATATCTGAACATCGATGAGCAAATTTGGTATTTGATGAACTTTTTTATAATTTGAAGAAAGAAACTGTGTTAGAGAAAAAATTTGGAAAGAATTATGAACAAAATTTGCATTCAATGAACATTATTTTGATAAAATGATGAACAAATTTTTAATTCAGTGAACAAATATTTAATGTGATGAACA
Source organism: Aegilops bicornis (assembly GCA_021605145.1). Lineage (NCBI taxonomy): Eukaryota > Viridiplantae > Streptophyta > Magnoliopsida > Poales > Poaceae > Aegilops > Aegilops bicornis. Next base: position 129,794,018 of record CM038673.1, on the reverse strand, counting down.
TTTTTGAATCTGATGAACAACAAATTCAATGAAAAAAAGGATGAATATTTTTTTAGTTTGATGTACAACTTTTGAATTTTATGGACATTTTCTAAATTTGACAAACAAAAAATTGAATTGGATGAACATTTTTTGGATTGTTGAACAATTTTTTGCATGGTTGAACAATTTTTGAATTCGATGAACAAAAAAAGTTGTGAAGAATTCAAGATAAAAAAATCCCAAAAATAGTCAAAAGTGAAGAAGAAGAAAATAGAAATAAAGGGAAAGAAAACACGAAAAAGAAAAAGAAAAACGAAAGAAAAAAAATGAAAAGAACAGAAAAACGAAAAAAACCAGTATAGAAAATATGAAAAACAAAAAGAACCGGTTCTAGGAAGGAAGGTTCTAGAACCTACCCAAAACCGGCAGAACTAGAGAAAGGCAAGCGAACTAGGCCGGCGTTACGCGACGACCTACAAGCCAGGTAAAAAAATGTTGATGAAATTCAAAAAGTATGTGATTTTTTTATAGATTTGAAAAAGTTCTTGAATTTTAGAAAAGGTCACAATAAAAAAGTTCATGAAGTTTAGGAAATTCACGAAACCTTAAAAGCTCATGAATTGGCAAAAGAGCCACGAATTGGAGAAAGAGCTCTCGTATTCTGAAATAGTTCATGAATTAAAAAATGATCATTAATTTTAAAAAGTTCATGAACTTGAAAATTTTTGCAAGTTTGAAAAAGAAAAAATAGGAAGGAAAAACAGAAAAAAAATAAAAAAGGAAAATATAAAATATAAACAAAAAAGCTTAAAAAACAATTTGGAAGCTTCCTAGAAGCTTCACAAACCGGACGGTGCAAATGCTTCCGTAAAAGGAAAATGTGAATCTACATGAGCCTGCTTATCTGCTACGTACGCGTTGCGAGGGGTGTGCACCAGTTAGTAAATAAGCCTATAAATGGCCCCTTAAGCGACAAATAGGACTTGGGGGGACCCCCTCTCCAGCGCCTTAAGCGTCAAGGAGGGTAGCCAGCACTCACGCGCACCCCCTCGCGGGTCGGCCCACGCAAAGGAGGCGAGCCCTTGCTCGTGACGCATTGTTTTCCCGATTCACTGGTTGCGGTTGAACAGTCCACGGATTGACCATTGATCGTTGACTTTTCAAAAAATATGTTTTTTTAGGAAAAAAAATCACAAATTAAAAAAAAATCATGGTTTCAAAAAATAGTTCACAAGTTAGAAAAAGTGAAATCAGAAAAAGTTCGCAAACTCGAAAAAGTTGAAGGGTTCGAAAATTTTTCACAGGTTTTAAAAATGTTCATGAATTGAAAAAAAGTTCATCGATTTTGGAAAAAATATTCATGAACTTCAACAAATATCATGAACTTTGGAAAAATAATGACGGATTTGGAAAAGTTCATGTATTGTAAGAAGTTCGTGGATTTGGAAAAGGTATGGATTTGAATATATTCATGCATTTGAAAAAAGTTAACAGATTCAAAAAAGTTCTCAATTTAAATAAAATCAATTGTTTTGAAAGTAAGGTTCATGAATTTAAGAAAAAGTTTGCACATTTGAAAAAGAAACTAAAATAAAAAACCTGAATAAAAATCGTCCAGAAAACCAAAAAAATGAAAAACAAAAACTGGCCGGAAGCTTTCCAAAGGCAGCAACCAAAACCACGCTGGATTACCTATTAGGGGACCGGTCCACATAATATCGATTGAAGCGGGGTGTGTGTGTCGCGTACTCGCGTACGAAAAGCGCAATAACTAGCGCTACTAGCGCCGAATAACAGTTGGCAATCTAGCCTGTTGTCGAGAGAAAAAAAAAACTAGCATGCGACCACGAATCATTGCTTGCACACACAGGCTTACACACAACCACACTTGGAATTCACTTGTCAAAACAATGTGTAGCTCTTAAGTGTTCTAACCCAAATGGACTAATATTGCATGGAATTTTCTAGTAGTTTCATTTTGAGATAAGTATACTTTTCGTCCCTCAACTTTTGACGGAGTCTAGATTTGGTCCCTCATCTTCAAAACCGGACAACTTGCACCCCCAACTACTGAAACCGGACAAGATTCGTCCCTGCTCTCGGTTTTGAGCGGTTTTGGTGCTGGCTCACCCCGGTTTTGAACGGTGCTACTTAAATAAGTGTATATCTTTCAAATCTGTGGATCTTTTGAAATTCATGTACTTTTTCCAAATATCTGTACTTTTCCATGTTCGCGTAAATTTTTTAAATTCACATACCTTTCCAAAATCCGCACTATTTTCAAATCCACGTACTTTTTCAAGTTCACATAATTTTCCAAATTCGCATACTTTTTTCTAGTTCGTGTATTTTTCTCAAATCCGCGTACTTTTTTCATGTTCGTGTACTGCTTTCAAATCCGTGTACTTTTTCAAATTCATGTACTTTTATAGAAAGTACGCGGATTTAAAAAAAAGCACTTGAACTTGAAAATGGTATGCAGACCTAAATAAAATAAACGGATTTGAAGAAAGTACGCGAATTTGAGTCAAAACACGATCAAAACCGGCAAAAGTCAGCACCAAAACCGGTCAAAATGGTGTCCAGGGACGAACCTTGTCCGGTTTTTGTAGTTCCGGATGCAAGTTGTCCGGTTTCGGAGTTGAGAGACCAAATCTAGACTCTAACAAGAGTTGAGGGACGAAAAGTATACTTTTCTCTTTCATTTTTGGCACGCTTCTAATAGTGTTGCCTATTGTTGGAAGGAGCACATCCACAGTGCAACCAAGATATTGAAGTTTTTTCTGCGGGGTACCAATATATCAAAGTTGACAACTAAAACGAACAAAACAAATATTCTAAAGTTATTTATAAACACTCTTTTTCTTTTTAGTTTTGCATTTGACCCTTTTTTTTTGAGAAACGTGAACAATCAGCTGGTTGATTACAACATGGGCGTTGACTGCCTCTACGGAACGACGTGTGTCCCCATGGTCCCATCAACCGCCTGTTCCTCCTACCTTATCTCCTGGTGAAGCAAACTGTCCACATGTTTCTCCTCTCCTGATCCTTCTTCTTCCTTTATAACAGCATCCGTTGATTTCTCACCGCTCCACCCACCACCAGGCAAGGCTCTAGCCCACCGCCACCGCTGTTTCTACAATCCACGAACAACACCTTTGTTGCAAGCGGGACAACCATGTACGCAGTCCAACGTCATCGAGGGCACACCCCTCCCCCGGTGCTCCAGGCGCATCGCTAGCCATCGCAGGGCCAGATCAACCGTGGGACTATAGGGCAGACCTAGTGCTGCAAGTGTGTGCTACACGCGCACGTAATTCCACGGCTTGTTGCTGCAAGATTTTGCAATGGTATGTTTGCAAAAGGGGTCTTGTTACGGCCGCAACATAGATAGTGTTACAATATAATGATGTGTGCAAATGTAGGTTTGCAACATAGGTCCTGTTGCGGTCGCAATGTAGGTTGTGTTGCAATGGTAGAAGGTTCAAAGAAAAGAGCAACAAGGGTCGTGTTGCAAAGGGCCGAGCGCAACATGGCCATTGTTGCAAAGGATTGAGGCTGACGGGCGAAGACCGAACGACCACCACGCGCTCCATCTAATAGTTGCGAAGACGGTCAATCTTATACCAACATCAGCCGGCCGACGTGTAGGGCGTAGCACACCCCCTCTTTTTGTGAATACATTTGTCCTCTCTTTTCCGACGTTCTAATTATCAGAGACGATGCAATTCTAGTGCGCCTGGGCTCCTAGCCTAGTGGATACAACATTATGGTTGATCTAAGTAGACATGGGTTCGAACCCTATAGGCGGATGCCTCACTCTCAAATACTTTTCGCCATTTTGATTCAGTGTCCCACACCTTGTAACATAATAAAATGCCACAGGGCTCCTTCGCGCGTTTGTCTCAGTTTATTTTTAATGTAGGTGCAACAACTAGTTGGATTGATGACGCACCTTCCTTGATACGAGAGTGTGTGAACAACTCTGGGAACACATGGTTCGCACAAGAAATTAAAGTCAACAATAAGAACAAAGACACTAATATGAACCAGGGCACTAATCTCACATCAGAGTCTTACCGTGAAGGGTCAATGCCGCATGCTGAGGCAGCGGAGGAGCGAGGAGAAGTGGTGGTGGACACTAATTTCTTCCTCACTGTAGCGACCTGACCTCAGATGGTCAAATCTCTGTGCTTCACTGTCATCCTTGGATCAGTAATGCTGACACATACAGTACTCGAAGGATTTATAACAGAGTAGCAATCACACACTTATTACATCGATAGTCTTCCAAAGAGAACTTATTACAATAAATATGGCTTAAGGCTATCTAAATAAGATAACTGCGGAAGGCTTGGAAGATAAAGTGGGTCCATCAACTCCAACGACATAGCTGAGTGCACGACAACTCACCCCGGGCATAAAAACCGAAGACCGAAAACCAAACCCGAAAAGACCGAGACCGAACCCGAAAAGCCAGAATTCAAAAAGACCGAACAAAATACGGTCTGCACATTTATAAGATCGAACTAATTACGGTCTGATCGGTCCTGCTGTCTTCAGGACCGAATAGCCCGTATAGACCGAAATTACAAAGGCCCATAGACAAGCGTGCAAGACAATGCCCAAGGCACATCTGGCCAGCCCATGGTCTCGAGCCAGATACACACACACACGGACACACCTCACGTTCTCACCTCACGATTCACAGTTAACCTAGCCGCCGCATGCCGCTTCACTCAACTCCTCTTTTCTCTCCCATGACGAACCCTAGACGCCACCCGCCGTTGTGGCCCGATGCCCCGTGAGGCCATGACGATCTCCGCACCGAGGCGCACCACACCACGCCCTTGACCGGTAAAGACCGGCGCCCCAAGCCACGGCATGGAGCGGTGACGACCAGTCGACCACCATCCAAGCCGGGAACCGCCATGCCCCGTGCGTCACGCCGCGAACCCAGATCCTCCTGCGTCTCACTGCCCGCGACTCATCCATCCGCCGGCGTTGCTCCACCTCCTGAGTCTCCGCCCATCTCCGGTCGTGATCCTCTGGCCCCACCTCACACGGGCATTCATCACCTCCGGCGGCACTCAATGTGTGTTTTCTTCCCCCTTTTTCTTCTTTATATCTCTCTGTTGATCTCAAATGTGAATGGTTTTGGTTTGTAAGTTGCTAGATCTGAATGATTATAGTGTTTGCAATGTGCATGAATGATTGTAGTGATTTTATTTTAGATGGATGAATCTTTGTATATCCAGCGTCAAATCATAGCCATTCGAGTGTGAACAATTGTTGTTGATATGATGTTGATTTTTTTGGCTGCACCTCGCAGGAATCACAGTCACCGTCCTCTTCTAATGCTCCACCTTGCAGCTGATGGTGAGCAGGCTAATTCATCTCACTGTGCATCTGTGATGTCGAGATTGTTGTTCATTTATGTACATCAGTTATATTATTCATGTTCTGTGATGTCCAGATTTTGTATGTTCAAACTCATGAACATGTAGTGGCTTGCTTGTAAGTGTCGATGTTGGAATAATCAATAGCTCTTAGCTGGAATGAACTAGCACAAGATGTTAGCAACACTAACACAATTTGATTGAATACTTGACTTGTTTCAGAGTTGTTTGAATTATTTGGTGACAAGGTGAAGGCAAAGCGCAAGGTCAATGGTGGTGGTGTTGTTTCTTCCATGGCCAAGTCAAACAAGTGTCCAATTCGACCAACAAAGTGACATTCATATCCACTCATGGCGGAACTGAAATCATGTGCAATGTGGGCTATTTTTGTTATATTATGCTTGTGATTTGTGACTTCAAACTTGAAAACCGAGAGTGAGAGTAATATGCTGATGTCAAGTACTATGTTGTTTGCTGCTTATGTCAAGTACTAAATTTACGTGGAACCTTATGTTTGTTGTTTGCAGGAAGTAACATGAATCTGAGTTCTAGCAATTAATTTGGTCTATTTGGTCGGGACTGAAGACCGAATAGTGAAAAACCAAAGTTATTTCGGTCTTCAATTTTGGAAGACCGAACTTTTGAAAGACCGAAAAGACCGAACCGAACAAACCGAAAAGACCGAACGCCCAGGCTGAACGACAACGGCCTAGCCAACCTTACTCCTCGTCTGAAAAGTCTGCAACATGATACGTTGCAGCCCGAAAACGGGCCAGCACATGGAATATGCTGGCAATGTAACACAGTAGAGTAATGAACAGATAAAGGCTATCACTATATGCATGTATGGCTGGTGGAGGCTCTATGGTTAATATGTTTTTGCGTAAAGCCAATTTTTTCCCTACAACAAAGAAATATATTTTATTTAACTATCATGGTAGTTGAAACATCATTGAGAAGGTTCCTCCAACTCAATCCCAATTAAAAGTAATTATCAACCCAACAAGTTAAATTAGAGTGATGAGATCCATATGATAATCCAAGATCCAGATACTCAAGATGTCCATAACCGGGGACACAGATAACCATGATTAGTTTGTACACTCTGCAGAGGTTTAATTGCGCACTTTTCCCCACAAGACTTGATCTCCTCCGTTGGATTTCTCGCACTACATGGTGTTTGAGAAACGGATGACCGAGACACAGTCTTTCCGAAGCATTAACTCTAACCCCGGGTGGACAATTACACCTACTTTCCCTCTACATCTGCTAGCCCACCACTGGAAGAGGTCATGCAACATACTTAACTATGCTAGAGCCCATAATAGCTTGTGGCTGCACACGGAAGTTTCTAGCATGAATAATCTTATGATCCCTTTGAGCCTCGGTGGCGGACCGTAGGATGATCACACGGGTACTCCGGGATACCTAGGACAACACTGGATTCTCCAGGTGCCCACAAGCAATCCACCCAAATGTGTATTAAAGTTGCCACCTTAAGTTGAACCATTAATTAACAACTCACATCTGTCATGGATCTCTCAAACCAAAACAATTCTACGAGCATAGCATAGCAATATAAGCATACGTAGAAGTAACTCCCAAGGGTTTGATAATAAACAGGGCAATAGGTTCTACCTCATCATCTACTTTCCAATACCCACAAGTTAAACACATCCTAATCATGCAATGTTTGAGGATTGGAACTAATGCATAAAAACTGGGTATGAAAAGAGTATGATCAATGTGTTACTTGCCTTGCTGACGATCCGCAAAACCTAATGACTCCTAGTAGCACGCTTCGCACTCCGGGAATTCTATCGCAAACAAACAATAGCATACATAAGCAATCAAGCAATGATGTACGGATAACTCCCAAATAAGATCTAACCATAAAGTTCAACTGAAGAACTCTGGTTTGCAAAAAGAATCAAATCAAACGGAGCAACGAAACTCAAACCACGAAAGAAACAAGATATGATTACTAATCTGTACTAATGTCAAATTTTACTGGATCAAAATCTTGTTCAAGTTGGTTAAACAAAAAGAGAACTTCGAGACAAAGATCTAGGCGCTTGTATCGCCTGATTCCGATAAACGAGCGAAAAGATAAACCAAAACGAAAAACAGGGCAGAAATCACGATCGTAAATAATCGCGTAAAAACCCTGGAAAAAGAAAAACTGACGAACAAGCTAATGAACGAACATTCGCTCTCTGTGGCTAACGGATGAACAACGTTCGTTAAAACGAACGTATGGACGAATGTCCGCTATTTAACCGAACCGAGAAAACCGAAAAAAACCGATTCTGAAAAAACGAGATCTAGGTTTACGAAATAAAAACCGATCGGTTTAAAAAAAAAGGTGGCTACCTCGTGGAACGGGACGGCAGCGGCGGCGTACTCCGGTGAGCGGCGGCGTCCGGCGGGGGGCGGCGACGTACTCCGGTGGAGGTGGCGCGACAAGGCGGCGGCGGCGGCTGGCGCGGGCGGCGGCGGCTTAGGGTTAGGGTTTGGGCACGGGCGGCGACTGGGCTCGGGTGGGCTGCGGGGTAGCGGGGGCGCGACTTATAAAGGGGCCGGCCTGGGGAGTCCTGGCCGGTTTCGGCCCGGAGTCGGTTAGAACTTTTTTTTTAAATATTTCGACACGCAGAAAAACGGTTAAAAGAAATACTAAACTGACTCCAAACATCCTGAAATAAATTTTCCCCGTCCTCTGAAAATATAGCGGACAAAGTGAACATTTATTTGGGCCTCTAATGCAATTTTGGAAAACGCATATTTTTCCTAATTCAAATAAAATTACAATAAAATCCAAAAAAAATATACTAATTGATTTTAATTTTTTTCCTCCAATATTTTATTTATTTTGGAGAAGTCATATTATCTCCTCTCATATATTTTTGATATGAAATATTTTCAGAGAGAAAAAATATTAAAACCAAAATGATCCCTGTTTCGATATTTGATAAAGTTCAAATATGAAAACGATGAAATCCCCAACTCTCTCTCCGAGGGTCCTTGAGTTGCTTAGAATTTCGAGGATCGCAAAACGAAATGCAATAAAATATGATATGCATGAATGACCTATGTATAACATTCCAAATTGAAAATTTGGGATATTACAAACCTACCCCCCTTAAGATGAATCTCGCCCTTGAGATTCGAGTAGACTAGAAAATAGGTGTGGGTGGTCTTTCCGTAGATCATCCTCTCGTTCCCAGGTGGCTTCATCCTCGGTATGGTGGCTCCACTGAACTTTGCAAAACTTAATAACCTTGTTGCGAGTAACTCGGCTGGCAAACTCGAGAATCTTGACAGGTTTCTCCTCATATGTCAAATCACTGTCCAACTGAATTGCTTCCAGGGGCACTGTATCTCTCAGGGGAATATCGGCCATCTCTGCATGACACTTCTTCAACTGGGAAACATGAAATACATCATGAACTCCTGACAGTCCTTCGGGTAACTCCAACTTGTAGGCAACCTCTCCCATGCGTTCCAAAACTCGGTATGGTCCTACAAATCTTGGGGCTAACTTTCCCTTAACTCCAAAACGCTTAACTCGTCGCAGAGGCGACACTCACAGATATGCTCTGTCTCCGATTTCATAGACTACCTCCTTGCGTTTTGAATCTGCATAACTCTTCTATCGGGACTGAGCTACCTTCAGTCTATCTCGAATCAACTTAACCTTCTCTTCTGACTCTTTGATCAAATCCGGTCAAAACAACTGACGGTCTCCAACTTCATCCCACATCAACGGTGTTCTGCACCTCCTTCGATACAGGGCTTCGAACGGTGCCATCTTCAAACTGGCCTGATAGCTGTTGTTGTATGAGAACTCCGCGTAGGGCAGGTTGTCATCCCAACTAGATCCATAATCTAGCGCACAAGCTCTCAACATGTCCTCCAAAATATTAAAACCAAAATGATCCCTGTTTCGATATTTGATAAAGTTCAAATATGAAAACGGTGAAATCCCCAACTCTCTCCCCGAGGGTCCTTGAGTTGCTTAGAATTTCGAGGATCGCAAAACGAAATGCAATAGAATATGATATGCATGAATGACCTATGTATAACATTCCAAATTGAAAATTTGGGATATTACAAACCTACCCTCCTTAATATGAACTGGGCTCGGGTGGGCTGCGGGGTTGTGGGGGCGCGACTTATAAAGGCGCCGGCCTGGGGAGTCCTGGCCGGTTACGGCCCGGAGTCGGTTAGATTTTTTTTAAATATTCTGATGCATGGAAAAACGATTAAAAGAAATGCTAAATGGACTTCAAAAATCCTGAAATAAATTTTCCCCGTCTTCTAAAAATATAGTGGACAAAGTGAACATTTATTTGGGCCTCTAATGCAATTTTCAAAAACACATATTTTTCCTAATTCGAATAAAATTGCAATAAAATCCAAATAAAAAATATACTAATTGATTTTAATATTTTTCCTCCAATATTCGATTTATTTTGGAGAAGTCATATTATCTCCTCTCATATATTTTTGATATGAAATATTTTCGGAGAGAAAAATTATTAAAACCAAAATGATCCCTGTTTCGATATTTGATAAAGTTCAAATATGAAAATGGTGAAATCCCCAACTCTCTCTTCGAGGGTCCTTGCGTTGCTTAGAATTTCGAGGATCGCAAAACGAAATGCAATAGAATATGATATGCATGAATGACCTATGTATAACATTCCAAATTGAAAATTTGGGATATTAGACTCACGCATGATCGGGTAACTTGCGGGATAGGCCGCGGTGCTACCCTCACGTGCGCCCATGGGAACCATCGACGAACATTCCTCATGTGCGCTAGCCGGAAGCGACTGCGGTGTCAAATCCCTCTTCTCGTGTGTCAACAATAGAGAATGACTCTCTTCGATGTTTGGTTGCCTCCCTACCTTGTCCTAGCCTAATAGTGTCGTTTCCCAAAAGGGTGGCTCGATGTGATTTTAGTAATCAGTAATAAGAGGGGTTACTATATATACCCGTCCATCCAGGTGCATAGAGTATGCACATAGTTCCAGGTCATTAATTTGACTAACTAAAATTGTGTTATATGCAATCGAGTCCATATCATTGGATTCCTATCCGAATGTAGCATCTAAAGCATACCATTGAATGCATGTACATTAAAGCCATTAAGCTATGTGGGAAGGGCGGCCAACCAGCTATGCCATGTGGCGTAAGCTGGTTGGCCACGGTGAGAACTCTTTTGGATTTTTGTTAGATAAAGGCGGGGGTTATTTTTTACATGTATTTTTTATTTTTAGATGGAGGTGAGGACCTCTGGTATTTTCTAAATGGAGGGTTATGCAAAATGGCACTCGCTGGTAGACTGCGGTGATAATTTGTTTCTTTTTTCTTAGATGAAGGTGAGGATTTTTTTCTGATATGCTTTTTTAGACGGAGGCGAGGACTTTAAGTATTTTTTTTAAATGAAAACGTGCTCACAGCTTCCTTTTAAGCGGCGCCATATGGTAGCGCCCCAACCACTGGTTTACATAATATATTCCTCCATGATTAATGGTAAGTAGTTACCTCATATCTACGCTAATTCCTCCGTCTGGGTTTATTTGTCTACCATATATTTTGGATCAAATTTTAAACTTAAATTTAACTAGCAAAATAAATTATATAGCACAAAATTAGTATCATTGAAAGAACAATTCGTATCACTGAAAAGTTCTTTAGAATACGAATCCAACAATACTATATTTTTTATGGCTTACAACATACATTTTTGGGAATACCTAGAACTCATCTAGATGAAATATAATTTGGTCTCATTCACTTTGAAAACGAGAACAAATACAACCCACGTCAGCACATACGTATCTTATAGCATTACATCCAGTGGCTATAAAAGGTGAATGAGACCAAATTATATCTCATCTAGATGAGTTCTAGCAAAACTGTAAATTTTTCTAGTCAAACTATGATCAAAATTTGAGATAAAATTTGACGGGAGCAACAAACCCAGACGAAAAAAGTATAAATTATCAACAATGAGATAGAAACTTGTGTGGCCAAGAAGCTTTCTAGCCGGTGAATACTGTCGCTCATGGGACATAGAGTTTCACTTTCACCCGAGCACACGTCCCTCCATTGTTGTTCATGTGATAGCCACCGAATTGGATGCATTTGGCATCTACAGTTCTCCGTCGATACAATCAAAACTCTTGGACAAAGAAACAAACGAGTACATATACAACAGCCCACCGAGATTTACACAGGGTATTCAATCATGCAAGGCCGCCACACGAATCTATTGGCCACGGGTACCAATCAGCTACTACCTCCGATCCGAGGGAGTACATATTTTATCTAACCAACAAATCAATTCTCACATGGAACGTGGGGTTTTGCGTGCACCCAGAGCTTGGACTTCCTTCTCACCGTGATGCCGAAGGTCTCCGTCATGTCCATGTCTTCGGCCCCGACGCCACAGGGCAGCTCCCAGTCGAAGTGGAAAAGGAGGCTAGCGAGCGCCAGCTCCATGTTGGCCATCCCGAGCGACATGCCGGGGCACATCCTCCGGCCAGCCCCGAAGGGGAGGAACTCGAAGTCGGCGCCCTTGAAGTCGACGGTGCTGTTCTCGAACCTCTCCGGCCTGAATGCCTCGGCGTCACCCCAGTACTTGTCGTCCCTTCCCATCGCCCACACGTTGACGAACACCTTGGTGCCCTTGGGCACGTCGTAGCCCATCACCCGGCACGTCTCGCGGCACTCCCGCGGGAGCAGGAGCGCCGCCGGCGGGTGCAACCTCAGGGCCTCCTTGATCACCTGGTGGAGGTAGCCCAGCCTCACCTTGACGATGTCGTCCTCGGTGAGTTTGTCTTGACCCTTGAAGGCCTCTCTCACCTCTGACTGCACCTTGTGGAGAACTCGTGGGTTTCTCATAAGCTCCGACATGGCCCATTCTAGCGTCGTCGACGACGTCTCGCTCCCGGCAGAAAAAATGTCCTGCAGTTAGTAATTACCATTAGAGAATTTTTCAAAGCCGTGTAAAAATAAGATGGTTGAGAGGAATGATGATCATAGATAATATCTTACAAAGATGACGGTGCTGATGATCTCGGTGGTGAGTTCAAACTGCATGCCGCCATCCTTCTGCAGTCTGAGGAGGACGCCGAGCAGGTCCTCGTCTCTCTCGGCCGCGGCCGCGCCAGCGCGTTCTTTTATGATGCTCTGCACGATGCGGTAGATGTTCCTCTGGCACCTGACCATGTCTCGCGCGGCGACGCTGAGCCGGCGCACAAGCCGCGACGACGGGTAGAGGTCGGCGAGGTTGATGCCGCCGGTGAGCCGCACGGCCTCGTCGAGCTCGTGCAAGAACTCGTCGCGGTGGCGGCACCTCCCGCCGATGGCCGCGCGCACCACGGAGTCGTTGGTCATCCGGCACATCTTCTCGCTGAGGTTGACGGCTTCACCGCCGCGGCACCCGTCGGACACTGCGCGCAGGAGGCGCGCGACCTCGTCCTCCCGCGCGGGGCGGAAGGAGAGCACGCGGCGCTGGCTGAAGAGCTCGTGCACGCAGATCCTGCGGAGCTCACGCCAGCGGTTGTTGTAGTGGGAGAAGAGGATGCCCTTGCCGCCGCAGCTGATGATGTCGAGCGTGGCGCTGAGGTGGCGGCTGGCGAAGGCGGCGTCGTGGGTCTTCATGACCTCCCTGGCCGCCTCGGCGGAGGAGACGACGAGCGTGGGCACAGCGCCGAGCCGGAGGAGCATGAGCGGGCCGTGGGAGCGGGAGAGGTCGCGCATGGCCCGGTGGGGCAGGTCCCCGGAGCGCGACAGCAGGAGGTGGTGCAGGCTGCCGATGAGCGGCAGCTGCCATGGGCCGGGTGGCAGTCGCTGCCCGCGGGTGGGTGATGCGTAGTGGTCGATGACCAGTTTGAGGATGAGGAGAACGAAGAAGAGGAGGAGTAGCGGTGAGAGCGCCGCGAAGTCCATCATTTTGCTCGAGGAGCCTGAGTGAGCTGCAGCTGATGAAGGCAAGGCCCCAACTTGCATATAGATCTCGAAGCCGTCCTACGGGTAGCTGCTTATCCACCCGCCGAAGAAATGTGCCTATAGCGGCGTATTCACATTATTAAGCAACAAACATATATGCATGTCGACGACCCGTGTGCATCCAACAACAGAACGGAACAAGAAAAATCTGATACCCCCTCTATATCATAATATAAAATGTTTTTGACACTATATATTTAAGAAGTTTATCCTCGTTATATTATTTATCTCAAAATACCAGTGACCATTACCACGCCCCCCGCGTCGCCCTGCTCGGGCTACTTGGGCGGGGATGAAACCCTAGCCGCCGAGGGCTGTCCTTCCTTCCCTCCCTTCCTCCGCCGCTGACGAAGGACGCTGCCGTCCTATAGCCCGGGGGCCGACGGTGGTGGCCGTGGCCTCCCTCTCTCCTGCGCCAGGGGGATGGTGCGGAGCCCCGCGGAGTGAGGAGGCACGACCGATCTGGCGTCGGCGGCGTGGCGGGCGTCCCTGCCTTGACCGGCGGTGACGCATCGGCCGGCTCTGCCTCGGGTGGCGATGGCTGCGAGCGCGGTGGCCGACCTTGTGGCGTTGGCTGCGTTCGGCGGCGGCGACTGGATCTGCGGCGACGGGCCATCTGACCTAGGATCGGCGGCGGCATGGAGGGCCTGGCGGACGGTTCGGCGCCATGAGTACTCTGGCCTCCGGACGGATCGGATTCGGCCGGTGCGGCCTGCTCGCTGCGTGGCGGCTCAGATCGGCGACGACCTATGCACACGATGCTTGATGGGGGTTCGTTGAGCAGATCCGGGTGAAACCTCGTTCTCGGCTTGTTGCCAAGACCGGCGATGGCGGCACTCTTTTGTGTTGTTACCTTCTTGAAGGCGTCGCCGTGGAGAAGCTTCAGACCTCTATCCGCTACCTCTAGGGAAAACCCTAGATCAATAGATCGGATGACGGCGACGCTCTGGTGTTGTTTCGCCATTGGGGGCATCATTTTTGGAGGTGTACACGGGATCAAGGGACCAGTGGACGGCTTCTTTGGTGGAGCGGTGCTTCATCTTACACATTAATGACAACGGATCTTGGCGTGGCGTAGTGGAGACTCGGTGTCCGATGTGTGGAGATGGACTCGTGCAGGAGGAGGACACTGTCTGGCGTCGATGGCAGAGAGGCCTGGCAAGGTCAGTGCGTTAGTTTCTGCTCTGAAGATGGATTGGTGGAAGATGCTACTTGTGAGCTGCGTTGGGATTTCCTCTAAAAGGAGAGGATAATGCAGTACGGTGGAGAACTAGAGATAAGTATTTCCCTCAGTTAAGAACAAAGGTTATCAATCAAGTAGGAAAACCTAACAGAACCTTGTTAGCAGCACCTACACACACAAAAGCAAATACTTGCACGCAACGCGATCAAGAGGGTTGTCTATCCCCTTGGCGGTTAATTGCAAGGATCAATTCTGATAGTGATAGATATATAAAATAAATTACAAAATAAAACATTGATAATAAAATTTCAGCAAAGTATTTTTGCATTTTATACTGTTGGGCAATTGATAGAAAAGCGCAGAGTATGACGACATTCAAGGCAATGATCATGTATATAGGCATCACGTCCGAGACAAGACCGACTCCTGCCTGCATCTACTACTATTACTCCATCCATCGACCACTATCGAGCATGCATCTAGGGTATTAAGTTAATAAAAACGAAGTAATGCCTTAATCAAGATAACATGATGTAGACAAAATAAATCCAACCAATATGAATACACCCCGTCGTTTGCCCCTTAATGACAACAATACAAATATGTGTCTTGTCCCCTACTATGTCACTGGATTATAGAAAACCGCAAGATTGAACCCATTACAGAGCACCTCTCCCATTGCAAGATAAATCAATCTAGTTGGTCAAACCAAACAGATAGATCAGAGAGAAATATAAAGCTATAATAATCATGCATAAAAGAATTCGAAGGAGATTCAAATATTTATCATGAATAATCTGATCATAAACCCACAATTCATCAGATCCCAAGAAGCACACTGCAAAAAGATACATCGGATAGAACTCCAAGAAGATCGAGAAGAACATGGTATTGAAGATCAAAGAAAGAGAAGAAGCCATCTAGCTACTAGCTATGGACCCGTAGGTCTGTGGTAAACTACCCACTCATTATCGGAAGGGCAACAAGGTTGATGTACAAGCCC
Organism: Aegilops bicornis; assembly: GCA_021605145.1. Taxonomy (NCBI): domain Eukaryota; kingdom Viridiplantae; phylum Streptophyta; class Magnoliopsida; order Poales; family Poaceae; genus Aegilops; species Aegilops bicornis. The sequence continues at coordinate 129,778,429 of CM038673.1, read as the reverse complement.
TCTGTGATCGATCTCCCCTCCGGCAGAGTACCGGAGAGGCGTCCAGATGGGATCGCAAAATAACAGAGACTTGCGGCGATGGAAGTGTTTCGGGTGGCTCCTGGGTGGTTTCCCAATATTTGAGAATTTATAGAAGTGGAATTAGGTCAGACGGAGCCACGAAGGGCCCACAAGGCATCAGGGTGCGCCCTATTGCTTTGCTGTCTCCTCATTTGCCTTATGGTTTCCTCCCGAAGCTTCCAGGGCCTCTCTTGTCCAGAAAAAAATCATCTAAAAGTTTCGTAGCATTTGGACTCCGTTTGGTACTGTATTTCTGGAAAACCAAAAACAGGCAAATAACAACAACTGACACTTGACACTGGGTTAATAGGTTAGTCCTAAAAAATGATATATAATTGCATATAAAACATTCAAAATTGATACTATAATAGCATGGAACAATAAAAAATTATAGATACGTTGGAGACGTATCAAAAGACGGTGGCGACAACTCATGAGAGTGCGTCGGACTGGTTTTTACCCCAAACCCAGTAAGTGGCTTGGTTGGGGTCTCCGGCTTTAGATGTTAGGTTTTTGGTGCGATGTTTGTTTGGTATTAGGCTCGGACTATCGGCACCCCTTCATCAAGTGGATAGGAGTAGCGACAGTTGTTGCTAAGATGGTGGCTTCAGACTACCTGATTTACTACTTTATAAGGTCTTTGTAAATAATTAATAAAATAACTGTATGCATCGCCCAAATGCAGAGGCCGGAGGTAATCCCCCTTTTCTGAAGAAAAAAATATCTCAAAATGCAACTTATCCAAGTCTTCGAATACACCCAACGTGTCAACGCGTTTTATAGGGTGAATTTGAATTGGCAAAGTGTGATTGGCCTCACCCCCTTGAAATTCAGAGGGGGCAAAGTTTAGTTGAAAGGAAGGGTTCGTGAAAGCCTCATATTAAGCCGTCGTTGTAGCATTTTTCCCACGTGTAAAAACCTTCTATAATTCACTCGGGGCCTCTTGCTGCAATTATTAGATTCAGTTTAGTTAAGAAGCCGAACGAGCTGGTTGGTCTTCCTTCGCTCCCACTTAAAGTGTAACATTTTTCATGTATTTTCCTGGTCTCACCCTTAATTCATTCTCCAGGCTCACACCTCTGTCCCATCGTTGGCTTCTTTTCTTTTTTACTTTCCGCCCAAAGGCTTTTCCCATTGGACCGTTTGCTTCTTCCTCTATGTGAGCAATTTTTTGTATATAAAAAGTTCCCTCAAACGTCAAATGCCACACGTGTGGCATGAAACAACATGGCCCAATCACCCTCATTACTATCCATTTTGCCAAATCAAACATATGACATCAGCGGAATCTTTTTACTTTTTGGACTTAAAAATGTTTTATCTCTTAAATAAAGTCTGATTAAAAATCTGTTTTCATCATTAAATCCATCTCGACGAGATTTTCAAAACTAGATCCATATTGATACGTTCGGCGACTTTTCTTTGGGGCCAAAAGTTGCCATGATGTTACATTGAAGTTGCCATAGTGTGTTGCCATCATATGGTTCATCTATCTTTTTCTTCTACATTTAAAGCTACCATTGTATTTCAACTATTTTTCACGGCAAATTTTATTAATTAACCATGGCAATTTTTAGTAATTAACCATGGCAAATTTAATTCATGAATCATGGCAATTTTTAGTAATTCATCATGGCAATTTTTGTTTATAGATCATGGCAATATTAGTATTTTGACCATGGCAATTCTATTATTTTGATTATGGAAATTATTTTTTATATGAACCATGGCAAATTTTAGTGCATGTATCATGGCATATTTAAGTAATTCACCATGGCAATTTTAGTTCCCGGTTCATGGCAAATTTGAGTCATTGACAATGCATTTTTAAAGTAATTTATGAGGAATTTCTTTTTAATTATGAACCATGTCGAAATTATTTCATGGATCATGGCAAATTTTAGTAATTCTCCATGGCAAGTTTAGTTTCTTAATTCCCCTTATTATAACATGTCAAAATTTACTTCAAACGTGGAACAAAAAGTTGTTGAAATATATCATGGCAACCTCGGTGTAAACACCATGACAATTTATGTGCAATAAATATGGCAACTTTTGACCACCAAAAAATATCGTCGAAACATATCGATATGGGATCTAGTTTTGAAGTCCTCGTCGACGGATTTAATGGTGAAAATGGATTTTCAATCGGATTTTTCATTTAAGAGATAAAATATTTTAAAGTTTGAAAAACCCAAAAAAATTTCGCTGACATCATATGTTTTTTCCCTGTTTCCATGCATGTGTGAAAAAAGGCTGACGTGTCGGCTAGAAAGACGTGTGGGTGGAATTGCTTTGTGCCACACGTGTGGCACTTATCAGGGTCTAAAATTCCACATCGCAATGCCGCTATGTCATATCTTCACTGCAGCAATCGGCAACCTTCTTCCTCCACCAAAGGATTCCCTATGTTAGGGTTGATGCCGCTGCCTCCAGTCTTCTCCACGACAAACCCTCTCCCTCTTCACGTTCCCTGGTATCCATTAGATCCCACTACTCTTCTGAAACTGAAATTTGTTGGTTTACTCCTCCATCAAGCACGAGTAACCATGCAGTTCATCTCCCCTTTAAGTAGTGGAGAAGGTTTGTTCCCATCGACTTAACAAATCCTTGCTTGCGCACTCGCTCGCGAGTCGCCAGATTTCTCCTTGGATAATCAACGACACTCGTTGCTGGTTGGTGTCATTCTTGTTGGCTGGGACACATCTGCAGCGCTCAGCGTCACGTCTCCTCTCCATACGAGGTTCCACCTGCAACATCCTTTTAGGTTCTTAAATCATAGAACTTGTCGGAGTAATTAGCCACGGGTAGCCTCATCAGCTCCCCATGGCGTTTCAAGACATCGGGGCCGGCTGCGCCCCTCAGGAATCCAAGGCCGAAGCAGACTTGTTTGGAGTGGTGCGGAGGCTCCACAGGACGGCCGTCAGCTCGTCGATCTAGCAGCCGGCCGACCGCTCAAGTGGCTCGACCAGTCGGGGCTTGATGCCGGAGAGGATGAGGCCGTTTGCTCGCTCAACTTGGTCGTTTGACTGCGGATGGGCGACGGACGCTAAGTCTAGTCGGATGCCCTGCGTCGCGCAGAAACGGGCCAAAGCTCCTTTGGCAAAATTTGTGCCATTGTTGGTGATGATGCTGTGTGGTACGCCGTACCGAGTGGTGATGTCCGCAATGAAGGTCAGAACAGTCAGTCCATTCAACTTCTTGATTGGCTTTGCTTCAATACATTTGGTGAACTTGTCCACGGCGACGAGCAGATGGGTCATGCCGCAGCGTGCTGTCTCGAATGGTCCCACCATATCCAAGCCCCAGACGGCAAAAGGCCACGCCAGGGGAATGGTCTTGAGTGCAGAAGCCGGTAGATATTGCTGAAGTGCATCCGCCAATGAGTGGAGTCCGGAGCTGGCGACAAGTACTGGGTCTCGGCCCAGTCGACGAGGAAGTCGGCCAGTGCTTGGGACTTGATGGCTGTGCGCGGCTGGTAGAAGATGGTGTAGGGGGCCAACTCGATGGTCCATTTGGCCACTCGGCCAGATGCATCTCTGTTGCCAATGATCTCAGCAAGTGGGGCAGTGCAGACAACCGTGATTGGGTGCTCTTGAAAATATGGCTTCAGCTTCTTGGCGGCAAAGTGCACGCCGTAGCACATCTTCTGGTAGTGAGGGTAGTTCTTCTTTGAGGTTGACAGCACCTCGCTCAAATAGTACACGTGCCTCTGGACCGGCTGTGCCTTGCCGTCCTCCCGCACTCCACTACTATGATCAGGTCGACCACCCGGCCGGTGGCGGCGATGTAGAGGTACATGGGCTCTTTAGCGGTCGGAGCCGCCAGACAGCAAAGATGGTCAACATCTTCTTTAGCTGGAGAAAAGCTTCATCCGCCTTGTCATTCCACTCGAAATGAGTGGTCTTCTTCATGAGCTGGTACAGGGGAAGAGCCTTCTCGCCCAGCCGACTGATGGATGCCAAGGAACTGGTGAACTTCTGGACGTCTCGTAGTCGGGTGGACCTCTCCATCCTCTTGATGGCCTTGATGTTCACTGGGTTGCACTCAATGCCGCGTTCTGAGACCAGGAAGCCAAGGAGCTGGTTGGCTGGTACTCTGAACACGCATTTCTCTGGGTTGAGCTTGATCTGTAACTGGCGCAGATTTTCAAAAGTTTCCTTGAGGTCCTCCAGGAGTGTGGTGCGCTTCTCTGTCTTCACCACAATATCGTCTACGTAGACGTGGGAATTTCTACCGAGTTGCTTGAGGAGGCACTTCTGCATGCAACGCTGAAATGTGGCACCGGCATTTCTCAGGCCGAATGTCATGGTCAGGTAGCAGAAGGCTTCGAATGGTGTGATGAAGGCGGTCTTCAGGCGGTCTGCCGGGTTCAACTTAATCTGGTGGTATCCTGAGTAGGCATCCAAAAAACTCAACAGCTCGCATCCGGCTGTGGATTCTATCACTTGGTCAATCTGTGGCAAGGCAAATGGATCCTTGGGGCAGGCGTTGTTGAGACTGGTGTAATCAATGCACATGCGCCACTTGTTATTCTTGTTCAGTATGAGGACTGGGTTGGCAAGCCATTCTCGGAAGAAAACTTCCATGATGAAGCCGGCTGCCAATAGGCGGGCGATCTCTTCTCCAATGATTCTTCTCCTCTCCTGCGACAGTCGGCGGAGAGGTTGCTTGACTGTCTTGGCATCTGCTCGGACGTGTAGCTTGTGCTCGGTGAAATCCGTCGGAACACTCGGCATGTCTTTGGGGGACCATGCGAAGATGTCCCGATTCTCATGGAGGAAATCGATGAGCTCACCTTCCTATTTGCTGTCAAGGTTGGTACCTATGAGGGCGTGCCTCTCCGGGTGCTTAGGTTCCAAGGGGATCTTCTTTGTTTCTTTGGCCGGCTGGAAGGAGGCCTGGGTCTCTGACTCTTTGGGATCTGGTGATAGGTCCGGCTGCTTGCTGGCCATGGCCACCACCCGGTCCAGGGGCTTCTTCTCAGCGGCAATCACCAGGGACTCGGCCAACCGGCTGCTGTCTGCTGCACAATCGTCCGACTTCTTGTAATCTCTTGCTATAGTGATAATGCCCTTGGTTCCTGGCATCTTCATCTTGAGGTAAGCGTAGTGTGGTACTGCCATGAACTTGGCCAAGGCAGGCCGGCCAAGCAGTGCATGATAAGGGCTCTTAAGTCCACTACCTCAAACCAGTTTGCTTCACGGCGGAAATGACTCTTGTCTCCAAAGAGAACATCTATCTTGATCTTGCCGATTGGTGAGTAGGACAAGCCGGGCACAATTCCGTGGAACACAGTCCGACTGGGCTGGAGCTGCTTCACTTTGATACACAACTTCTCCATGGTGCTGCGGTAAAGGATGTTGATGCTATCGCCGCCATCTATCATGACTCGAGAAAAGCGAGCAACTCGTCCTCTGTTGCAAAGGTGGCATCCAACACGGGGCATATGAACCCGGAGAAGGCATCAATTCCGGTGGTCGGCTCGCTCGGATGATGGGCTTCTCGGACCAAAGGCATGAACTCGGGACTTGGGAGGCAACGGCATTGACTTCTTGGCGTTCTTTGGTGCCGACCGCGCTTGTCGTCGGCTGGTAGTGAAGACAACATAGGCTCCATGCTCTTCGTGGAATTCATCTTGAATGGCGCCGATCACCGGGCCGCCCGGCCGAGGAGGCGGTGGCGGCTGGCCCGGCGTGCAGCAGATCCTTCGCCTTTGGAGATTTGAGTGAGCTAGTGGCACTTCCGAGTGGTGTGGTTGGACGGTTTCGCACCGCTATGGAACTTGCAGGGAGCATCGAGGGTTTGCTCATAGGAGAAGGCGGGCAACCAATTCAGCTTGCCGCTTGTTTGACGCTTGGGCTGGGGCTGCCCCTTCGGCTGCTGGTCTTCGACTGTCGCCACTTGCCGGTTGGTGGAAGCCGGCATCGGGCCTTGGCGCTTGTTGTCGCTTCGCTGGCGCCGACTGGAGTCACCAGCCGGTGTTCTGGGAGCCGGAGGGAGCACCTTCCCAGAGGCGTCCACCCAGAGCTCTGACTTCATGGAGGAGTCGGCAGTGGCGTATTTGTCTGCTATGATCAGCAACTCGTCGAGTGTGGCCGGCTCGTTGCAGAGGAGTCGGTGCTTGATTAAGGTGCCCTCTCGGCACCCGGCAGTGAAGTACTCGATTGCTTGGACCTCATGCACCCCTTCACAGGAGTTGCACAGCTCGGCCCACCGCGCCAGATAGTCGCGAGTGGATTCGGTAGGGTCTTGGACGCACAGAGAGAGTTGGCGAGGCATGGGCGGCCGCTTGTAGGTGCTGGTGAAGTTGCGGATGAAGACTTTGGTGAAATCTACCCAACTGTTGATGCTGTGGGGCTTCAGGCTGTTTAGCCATGTCCGGGCCGTGCCCTGGAGAATGAGAGGAACGTACTTCACGGCAACACGCTTGTTGCCGTTCGCTATGTTGACTGCGGTGGAGTAGTCGACCAACCAGTCTTTTGGCTTCACGGAGCCGTTGTACTTGGGCGTATCTCGTGGAAGTGTGAACCCTTTGGGAAAGGGCTCGTCGCGGATGCGGGGGCTGAAACAGGGAGGGCCCAATGCGTCTTCTTCTTCTAGCGCCTGGGACCGAGCGAGGCGGTCGATTCAGTGGCGCGCGTCGTTCTCTCCGACTCCTTCTCGGCGGCCAAGGCGGTCGCCGAGTGTCGGGTGGTCAACAGGCGGCGGGGAAATGCGCCTCTCCCTGTGAAGAGGGAGAGGAGGTGGATAGTCGTCCTGCCGTTCCACTGCTCTTGGGCGGCTGTCTTGGACGCGCTCGATGGTGAGGCGTGTCCGGCTGCGGCTGGCAGCCGGCTCATTGTCTCTTCTGTCGCGGACGCCACCAGTCGGTGTCCGGGAGGTCGCGCCTTGATCTCGGCGAGGGGGAGGATCTGCGGCGTGTGCGCCGGGCCCCGCCACGCAGCGGGTGGCGGTTTCTTGCTGCTCAGCAGCCGCGTCGATGAGTTGCTGGATGCGCTCCATCATGTGGCGATGCTCGTCGCTCTCAAGTTTGTCTAGCTCGTCAGCTGCCGCCTGGGCAGCTCGTATGTTCTTCGCAGCGTGGCGTAGACAGGGCGGTCTACCCCAACATGCCGGGCGATGGCGCGCCGCTTCTTGCCGGACGTCTTGATCTTGTTGAGCCCGCCAGGGGCCGGTGTGCCGCCAACAGCGCAGTCCATCTCGCGCTGGTAGGCCTCTGAGAGGCGCCTTATGCTCGCCAATTTCTTGGCGCTCTCGACGAGCTGGACGCGGCATGCCTCCAGCGTCTCGGCGTCGGCATCTTCTGCGATGGGCGCAAACAGGTCTCGTAGTGTCGCCTCGAGCGGGTCTCTGGCGCCGCCACCAGAAGCTCCATCATGGCTGATGACGAGGACCTCCGTGACGATGTTGCTGCAGCTGTCGGCGCGAGGGAGAGGGTCGTCAAAGACCACCACATTGGTGGGCAAGGCGTCAAGAGATTCCGTGTCGGAGTCGACGTGCATCGGGTTGATGGAGCCGATCGACTCGAAGTCGGAAGCGGGCTCGTTGGTGATGTCGAGCTTGCCAAGGAGGTCGACGAGGCAGCTCTTGGTGCTGGTTGCACCCGCGCCTGGTGCAGGCTCATCGGAGAGGCGGGTCTCGCCAACTAGGTCAGTGAGGCCAGCCGCCGCACTGGCGAGCTCTGCGCCAAGCAACGCGTCGGCGCAAGCGCCATCAGGCGTGCCGGGCTGGTTGTTCTCTCTAGGAAGGAACAAGGTTCCCATCCAAAACAGATCTCCGGACGACGGTGCACCTAGCCCCACGGTGGACGCCAACTGTCGTGGTATTCTCACGGGGTGGTTGCGAGACGACAGATGCCACAGGGTGGCTTAGTGTGAGGGCAAGACTGCCGCCGGAATATCCAGGGACGGGTATGCGAGTAGCGCGCGCTAGTTTACCTAGGTTCGGGGCTCTCCAGAGAGATAATACCCCTACTCCTGCATGTCTGAGTATATATGTAGGGTGTACATTTGACAGTACAAAATGCTCCCGAAGCTGTATCTGAGATCAGTGTCATGAGCACCTGATCTCGTATATAAGCTAGTGTGTGGCGTGGCTAGCCGCAGCTTGTGACTGAATGTGTGTGGTGCATTCCCGTGAGCATGTATGCATGTGTGAGTGAGTGGAGTACTGGATGGATGGATGTGTGCCTTATATAGGCATGGGGTAGCTTACTACCTTAGCTAGGTAGTGGCGTGGGGGGCAAGGGGGCATGGGGCATCATGCCCATGAGAGGTGTGTATGTGACGTGCATGCCTCCTTGTCCCGGGCGCACTTTATAAAACAGTGCCCAGGGACAGATACACTGTAGATGATGTCGTCGCTACTATTTGTCAACAGTGCTGGGTACGGCCGTCTCGTCGGTGTCGGCGGTTGACTTTGGGTAGCCGGCTGGTTGGCGTAGTTGGCAGCCGGCTGGCTGGGGCAGCCGGATGGGGAGCAGGCCGGGTGGCGAGTCGGCCCGGGCAGTCGGACAGGGGGCCGCCTGGGCAGCCTGAGCAGTCGGACTAAGGGGCTTTGCCAGCTCCGATGTCTTGAATATTGTCTTGCCGTCTTTGGGGTACCTGTGGTCAGTTACCCCGACAGAACTTAAGATTGTGGCCCCTAGAACTAGATCAGATCATGATCTTGCTTGGTCGTTATGCTATCTATATCTTGGAAAAGTCATGTCTTGGTCGATGCAAAGATCATATTATACACCTATGTTTGTGTGACGCCCCGATTCAATCATACACTAATCATGCACGCATAAGCGTGTACGATCAAGATCAGGGACTCACGGGAAGATATCACAACATAACTCTAAAACATAAATAAGTCATACAAGCATCATAATACAAGCCAGGGGCCTCGAGGGCTCGAATATAAGTGCTCGATCATAGACGAGTCAGCGGGAGCAACAATATCTGAGTACAGACATAAGTTAAACAAGTTGCCTTAAGAAGGCTACCACAAACTGGGATACAGATCGAAAGAGGCGCAGGCCTCCTGCCTGAGATCCTCCTAACTACTCCTGGTCGTCGTCAGCGGGCTGCACGTAGTAGTAGGCACCTCCAGCGTAGTAGGAGTCGTCGTCGACGGTGGCGTCTGGCTCCTGGGCTCCGACATCTGGTCGCAGCAATCGGGTAAAGAAAGGGGGAAAAGGGGGAACAAGGCAACCGTGAGTACTCATCCAAAGTACTCGCAAGCAAGGAGCTACACTACATATGCATGGGTATATGTGTAAAGGGCCATATCAAGGACCGAATCGCAGAATGCCGTAATAAGAGGGGATAACTAATCCTCGTCAAGACTACGCTCGCAGCCTCCGCCTTGCAAAGCATGTAGAAGAGAGTAGACTGAAGTCCTCCAAGTAGCATCGCATAGCATAACCCTACCCGGCGATCCCTCCTCGTCAGCCTGTTAGAGAGCGATCACCGGGTTGTATCCGCACTTGGAAGGGTGTGTTTTATTAAGTATCCGGTTCTAGTTGTCATAAGGTCAAGGTACAACTCCAAGTCGTCCTATTACCGAAGATCACGGCTATTCGAATAGATTAACTTCCTGCAGGGTGCACCACATTACCCGACACGCCGATCCCATTTGGCGGACACACTTTCCTAGGTCATGCCCGCGGAAGATCAACACGTTGCAGCCCCACCTAGGCATAACAGAGAGGTCAGCACGCCGGTCTAAACCTAAGCGCACAGGGGTCTGGGCCCATCGCCCTTAGCACACCTGCACGTTGCGAACGCGGCCGAAAGCAGAACTAGCCCCCTTAATACAAGAGTAGGCTTACGTTCCAATCCTGCGCGCGTCGCTCAGTCGCTGACATTACGAAATGCTTCGTCTGATACCACGACGCCGGTTGCCCATATCTTGTCCCACGTGGCGGTTAGTGCGTATAAGGTCAACGACCCAACTCAGATCAAATACCAAGATCTCGTTAAGCGTGTTAAGTATCCGCGAACGCCGAACAGAGCCAGCCCACCTTTCTCTAAGGCGGTCTCAACCTGCCCTGTTGCTCCGCCACAAAGATCCACACAGAGGGCCGTTGGGACAAAGGTCCTTTCAGCCCCCAATCCGTGAATCACTCGCGGGTGCTCCACAAGCCGACCCGACTTTAGTCACCACATGTATCATGTATAAAGTATATAGTATATACCGTGATCACCTCCCAAGTGATCACGGCCCGATAGTATAGCACAGCAGACGGACAAGAATGTAGGGCCACCGATGGAAAACTAGCATCCTATACTAGGCATGTAGGATTGCGGTAAAGGTAACAACAAGAGTAGCAAGGATAGGCTATGCATCGTGATAGGATAACCGGAAAGCAAGAACATGTTACACTACTCTAATGCAAGCAGTAGAGAGTAGAGTAGGCGATATCTGGTGATCAGGGGGGGGGGGAGGCTTGCCTGGTTGCTCTGGCAAGAAGGAGGGGCCGTCAACTCCGTAGTCGAACTGGGGGGGGGGGGGTCGTCGGCAGCCTCGGGGTCTACCGGAAAGAAGTAACAGAGAGGGAACACAATAAATAACTGAGCAATCAAAGTATCACAAAGCGTAGCATGGTAGTACGCGGTGCTAGGGGTGACCTAACGCAGTAGGAAGTGATACCGGTGAAGGGGGGAAACATCCGGGAAAGTATTCCCGGTGTTTCATGTTTTCGGATAGATGAACCGGAGGGGGAAAGTTGCGTGTTCGATATGCTAGGGGTGTGTGGCGGACGAACGAGCTGCGTATTCAGATTCGTCTCGTCGTTCTGAGCAACTTTCATGTATAAAGTTTTTCGATCCGAGCTACGGTTTATTTAATATGATTTTCTAAACTTTTTATTAATTTCTGGAATTTAATTATTTATTTCAACATTATCCAGAATAGTAAATGTTGACGTCGAGATGACATCATGCTCACATCAGCGATCAATAATGCGATTGACTGGGTCAACTACGTGTGGGCCCCGGATGTCATACACTGTTTAGTTTAATTAGGGTTTAGCTAATTAATTACGGTTTAATTAAATTAACTAATTAATTAGATTAATTTAAATATGATTAATTAACTTAATTAATTTACTAATTAATTAATTAACTAATTAATAATTTTATTAATTACGTTTCTTTTTAAATTTTCATTTTAGGGGTGTGGGGCCCCTACGTCAGTGGCCCAGGGCGGCTTATTGGGCACGGGTTAACGGGGCGGGCGTGGGCGCCCGTGCCCGTGACCACCAGGGGCGACGGCCACGGCTGCGGGCCGGAGCCGCACGGCGAGGTGGCTGGCCAGGGCGGTCGCCGTCGAGGCAGTGGAGGAGCGAGGCGGGCGTGGCGCAGGGGCAGCCGCTGATTCGCGGGCGTGTACAGGCACGGCCGTGAGGGCGCAGAAGGGCCGCGTTCATGAGCACTCGCGTCAGGCGTGGCCGGTGCTACACGGGCGCGACCGGCGCGTGGCCACGGCGGGGTGAGGCGCGGGTGTGGTGGACGCATCGGGGCAGAGGGGAAGAGCAGGACGGACGGCGGCTCACCCCCGTTGCAAGGGAACGCCGGCGAGGCTCGGAGGAGCCGCGGTTGAGGAGGAGGTCGAGGACGGCGCAGTGATGAGGACGAGGCGTGTTGGGGAACGTAGCAGAAATTCAAAATTTTCTACGCATCACCAAGATCAATCTATGGAGATTCTAGCAACAAGAGGAAGGAGAGTGCATCTACATACCCTTGTAGATCTCTAAGCGGAAGCGTTCAAGAGAACGGGGTTGAAGGAGTCGTACTCGTCGTGATCCAAATCACCGGAGATCCTAGTGCCGAACGGACGGCACCTCCGCGTTCAACACACGTGCAGCCCGATGACGTCTCCCACGCCTTGATCCAGCAAGGAGAGAGGGAGAGGTTGAGGAAGACTCCATCCAGCAGCAGCACAACGGCGGGGTGGTGGTGGAGGCGTGGCAATCCTGCAGGCTTCGCCAAGCACCGCGGGAGAGGAGAAGGGAGAGAGGTAGGGCTGCGCCAAGGAGAGGTCAAACTCTTGTGTTGGGAGCCCCAAAACCCTCAAGTATATATAGGGGAGAGGGAGGGGGGTGCGCCCCCTCTAGGGTTTCCACCCCAAGGGGTGCGGCTGCCCCCAATCCCATCTAAGGGTGGCGGCCCAGGGGAGAGGGGAAACTTGCCCCCAAGTTAGGTGGAAGCACCCTCCCTAAACCCTAGGCGCCTTGGGCCCTTGTGGGGGCGCACCAGCCCACCGGGCTGGTCCCTCCCACACTTGGCCCATGCAGCCCTCCGGGGCCGGTGGCCCCACTTGGTGGACCCCCGAGACCCTCCCGGCGGTCCCGGTACGTTACCGAGAAAACCCGAAACTTTGCCGGTGACCAAAACAGGACTTCCCATATATAAATCTTTACCTCCGGACCATTCCGGAACTCCTCGTGACGTCCGGGATCTCATCCGGGACTCCGAACAACATTTGGTAACCACATACAAACTTCCTTTATAACCCTAGCGGCATCGAACCTTAGGTGTGTAGACCCTACGGGTTCGGGAACCATGCGTACATGACCGAGACGTTCTCCGGTCAATAACCAACAGCGGGATCTGGATACCCATGTTGGCTCCACATGTTCCACGATGATCTCATCGGATGAACCATGATGTCAAGGACTCAATCAATCCCGTATTCAATTCCCTTTGTCTAGCGGTATTGTACTTGCCCGAGATTCGATCGTCGGTATCCCGATACCTTGTTCAATCTCGTTTCCGCAAGTCTCTTTACTCGTTCCGTAACACATCATCCCGTGATCAACCCCTTGATCACATTGTGCAAATTATGATGATGTCCTACCGAGTGGGCCCAGAGATACCTCTACTTTTACACGGATTGACATATCACAGTCTCGATTCGTGCCAACCCAACATACACTTTCGGAGATACCTGTAGTGCACCTTTATAGTCACCCGATTCGTTGTGACGTTTGATACACCCAAAGCATTCCTACGGTATCCGGAGTTGCACAATCTCATGGTCTAAGGAAATGATACTTGACATTAGAAAAGCTTTAGCATACGAACTACGATCTTTGTGCTATGCTTAGGATTGGGTCTTGTCCATCACATCATTCTCCTAATGATGTGATCCCGTTATCAATGACATCCAATGTCCATGGTCGTGAAACCGTAACCATCTATTGATCAACGAGCTAGTCAACTAGAGGCTTACTAGGGACATGGTGTTGTCTATGTACCCACACATGTATCTCGAAGTTTCCTATCAATACAATTATAGCATGGATAATAAACGATTATCGTGAACAAGGAAATATAATAATAACTAATTTATTATTGCCTCTAGTGCATATTTCCAACAGTCTCCCACTTGCACTAGAGTCAATAATCTAGTTCACATCGCCATGTGATCAACACTGATAGGTCACATCGCCATGTGACCAACATCCAAAAAGTCTACTAGTGTCTTAAACTAGTTCACATCACCATGTGATTAAGTCTCAATGAGTTCTAGGGTTTGATCATGTTTTGCTTGTAAGAGAAGTTTTAGTCAACGGGTCTGCAGATTCAGATCCGTATGTACTTTGCAATTCTCTATGTCATATTGTAAATGCTGCTTCCACGTTCCACTTGAAGCTATTCCAAATGGTTGCTCCACTATATGTATCCGGTTTGCTACTCAGAGTCATTCGGATAGGTGTTAAAGCTTGCATCGACGTAACCCTTTACGCCGAACTCTTTATCACCTCCATAATCGAGAAATATTTCCTTATTCTTCTAAGGATAATTTTTTGACCGCTGTCCAATGATCCGTTCCTGGATCATTCTTGTACCCTTATCGACTCATGGCAAGGCACACTTCTGGTGCGGTACACAGCATAGCATACTATAGAGCCTATGTCTGAAGCATAGGGGACGACCTTCGTCCTTTGTCTCTCTTCTGCCGTGGTCGAGCTTTTAACTCTTAACTTCATACCTTACAATTCAGCCAAGAACTCCTTCTTTGACTGATCCATCTTGAACACCTTCAAGATCATGTCAAGGTATGTGCTCATTTGAAAGTATTATTAAGCATTTTGATCTATCTTATAGATCTTGATGCTTATTGTTCAAGTAGCCTAATCCAGGTTTTCTATTGAAAAACATCTTTCAAATAACCCTATTTGCTTTCCAGAAATTCTACATCATTTCTGATCATCAACATGTCAACAACATACACTCATCAGAAATTCTATAGTGCTCCCACTCACTTCTTTGGAAATACAAGTTTCTCATAAACTTTGTATAAACCTAAAATCTTTGATCATCTTATCAAAGTGCACATTCCAACTCCGAGATGCTTACTCCATCCATGGAAGGATCGCTAGAGCTAGCATACCTTTTAGCATCCTTAGGATCGACAAAACTTTTTTCTCGATTGTATCACATACAACCTTTCCTTCTGAAACCTGGTAAGGAAACTCGTTTTGACATCCATCTGCCAGATTTCATAAATGCAGCTAATGCTAACATGATTCCGACGGACTTTAAGCATCGCTACGGATGAGAAAATCTCATCGTAGTCAACTCCTTGAACTTGTGAAAAATTCTTCGCCACAAGTGGAGCTTCATAGATGGTGACATTACCATCCACGTCCGTCTTCTTCTTAAAGATCCATTTATCTCAATGGCTTGCCGATCATCGGGCAAGTCCACCAAAGTCCATGCTTTGTTATGATACATGGATCCTATCTCGGATTTTATGGCTTCTAACCATTTGTCTGAATTTGGGCCCACCATCGCTTCTCCATAGCTCGTAGGTTCATTGTTGTCTAGCAACATGACCTTCAAGACAGGATCATTGTACCACTCTGAAGCAGTACGCATCCTTGTCACCCTACGAGGTTCGGTAGTGGCTTGATCCGAAACTTCATGATCACTATCATAAGCTTCTACTTCAATTGGTGTAGGTGCCATAGGAACAACTTCCTGTGCCCTGTTACACACTAGTTGAAGTGATGGTTCAATAACCTCATCAAGTCTCCACCATCCTCCCACTCAACTTTCCGAGACAAACTTTTCCTCGAGAAAGGACCCGATTCAAGAAACAATCCCTATTGCTTTCGGATCTGAATTAGGAGGTATACCCAACTGTTTTGGGTGTCCTATGAAGATGCATTTTATCCGCTTTGGGTTCGAGCTTATCAACCTGAAACTTTTTCACATAAGCGCCGCAGCCCCAAACTTTCAAGAAAGCGACAACTTAGGTTTCTCCAAAGCGGTGTCGTCTCAACGGAATTACGTGGTGCCCCATTAAAGTGAGTGCGGTTGTCTCTAATGCCTAACCATGAACGATAGTGGTAATTCGATAAGAGATATCATGGTACGCACCATATCCAATAGAGTGCAACTATGATGTTCGGACACACCATCACACTATGGTGTTCCAGGCGGTATTAATTGTGAAATAATTTCCACAATGTCTTAATAGCGTGCCAAAGCTCGTAACTCAGATATTCATCTCTATGATCATATCATAGACATTCTATCCTCTTGTCACGAAGATCTTAAACTTCACTCTGAAATTACTTGAACCATTCAATAATTCAGACTTGTGTTTCATCAAGTAAATATACTCAACATCTACTCGAATCATCTCGTGAAGTAAGAACATAACGATATTCATCAGATGCCTCGGCACTCATTGGACTGCACACATCAAAATGTGTTACTTCCAACAAGTTGCTATCTAGTTCCATCTTCGAAACCGAGGCTTTTCAGTCATCTTGTCCATGTGGTATGATTTGCATATCTCAAGTGATTCAAAATCAAGTGAGTTTAAACGATCCATCTGCATGGAGTTTCTTCATGCGTATGCACCAATAGACATGGTTCACATGTCTCAAACTTTTCAAAAAGCAGTGAGTCCAAAGATCCATCAACATGGAGCTTCTTCATGCGTTTATACCAATATGACTTACATGGCGATTGCCACAAGTAAGTGGTACTATCATTACTATCTTATATCTTTTGGCATGAAAATGTGTATCACTACGATCGAGATTCAATAAACCATTCCTTTAGGTGCAAGACCATTGAAGGTGTTATTCAAATAAATAGAGTAACCATTATTCTCCATAAATGAATAATCGTATTGCGATAGACATAATCCAATCATGTCTATGCTCAACGCAAACACCAAATGACAATTATTCAGGTTTAATACTAATCTTGATGGTAGAGGGAGCGTGCGATGTTTGATCACATCAAACTTGGAAATACTTCCAACACATATCGTCAGCTCACCTTTAGCTAGTCTCCGTTTATTCCGTAGCTCTTTTACTTCGAGTTACTAACACTTAGCAACCGAAACGGTATCTTAATACCCTGGTGCTACTAGGAGTACTAGTAAAGTACACATTAACATAATGTATATCCAATATACTTCTATCGACCTTGCCAGCCTTCTCATCTACCAAATATCTAGGGTGGTTCCGCTTCTGTGTCCGTTCCTCTCATTACAGAAGCACTTAGTCTCGGGTTTGGGTTCAACCTTGGGTTTCTTCACTAGAGCAGCAATCGCTTTTGCCGTTTCATGAAGTATCCCTTGTTGCCCTTGCCCTTATTGAAACTAGTGGTTTTACCAACCATCAACAATTGATGCTCCTACTTGACTTCTACTTTCGCGGTGTCAAACATCGCGAACACTTCAAGGATCATCATATCTATCCCTGATATGTTATAGTTCATCACGAAGCTCTAGTAGCTTGGTGGCAATGTCTTTGGAGAAACATCACTATCTCATCCGGAAGATTAACTCCCACTCGATTCAAGTGATTGTTGTACCTGCATAATCTGAGTACAAGCTCAACGATTGAGATCTTCTCCCTTAGTTTGTAGGCTAGAAAACTCGTCGGAGGTCTCATACCTCTTGACGTGAGCACGAGCCTGAAATCCCAATTTCAGCCCTCAGAACATCTCACATGTTCCGTGATGTTTCAAAACGTCTTTGGTGCCTTAATTCTAAGCCGTTTAACATTACCGAACTATCACGTAGTCATCAAAATGTGTGTGTCGATGTTACAACATCCACGTACCACGTTCGAGGTCCGACACCGGCGGTGTATTAAGGACATAAGCTTTCTCTTGATCGCATAATTGCTACTCATCAACTTTCAACTATATTTTCTCTAGGAACATATCTAAACAAGTAGAACTAAAGCGTGAGCTATGACATAATTTGCAAAGGGTTTTGACTATGTTCAGGATAATTAAGTTCATCTTATGAACTCCCACTCGAATAGACATCCCTCTAGTCATCTAAGTGATTACACGATCCGAGTCAATTAGGCCGTGTCCGATCATCACGTGAGACGGACTAGTCATCATCGGTGAACATCTTCATGTTGATCGTATCTACTATATGACTCATGCTCGACCTTTCGGTCTTTGTGTTCCGAGGCCATGTCCTGCATGCTAGGCTCGTCAAGTTAACCCTAAGTGTTTAGCGTGTGTATATCTGTATTACAACCGTTGTTTGTGTACGTTTGAATTCATCACACCCGATCATCACGTTTTTCTTAGAAGCGACGAACTTTAGCAACGGTGCGCAGTTAGGGAGAACACTTCTTGAAATTGTTGTAAGGGATCATCTTATTTACTACCGTTGTTCTAAGTAAACAAGATGCATAAACATAATAAACATCACATGCAATTATATATAGTAGTGACATGATATGGCCAATATCATATAGCTCCATTGATCTCCATCTTCGGGGCTCCATGATCATAATTGTCACCGGCATGACACCATGATCTCCATCATCATGATCTCCATCATCGTGTCTTCATGAAGTTGTCTCGCCAACTATTACTTCTACTACTATGGCTACCGGTTAGCAATAAAGTAAAGTAATTACATGGCGTTGTATAATGACACGCAGGTCATACAATAAAGACAACTCCTATGGCTCCTGCCGGTTGTCATACTCATCGACATGCAAGTCGTGAATCCTATTACAAGAACATGATCAATCTCATACATCACATATCATTCATCACATTATTCTTGGCCATATCACATCACAAAGCATACCCTGCAAAAACAAGTTAGACGTCCTCTAATTGTTGTTTGCATGTTTTACGTGGCTGCTATGGGTTTCTAGCAAGAACGTTTCTTACCTATGCAAAAACCACAACGTGATATGCCAATTGCTATTTACCCTTCATAAGGACCCTTTTCATCGAATCCGTTCCGACTAAAGTGGGAGAGGCGGCACCCGCTAGCCACCTTATGCACCAAGTGCATGTCGATCGGTGGAACCTGTCTCACGTAAGAGCAATGCGTGTAAGGTCGGTCCGAGCCGCTTCATCCCACAATACCGTCGAAACAAGATTGGACTAGTAACGGTAAGCATATTGAACAAAATCAACGCCCACAACTACTTTGTGTTCTACTCGTGCAAAGAATCTACGCAATAGACCTAGCTCATGATGCCACTTTGTTGGGGAACGTGGCAGAAATTCAAAATTTTCTCGCATCACCAAGATCAATCTATGGAGATTCTAGCAACAAGAGGAAGGAGAGTGCATCTACATACCCTTGTAGATCGCTAAGCGGAAGCGTTCAAGAGAACGGGGTTGAAGGAGTCGTGCTCGTCGTGATCCAAATCACCGGAGATCCTAGTGCCGAGCAGACGGCACCTCCGCGTTCAACACACGTGCAGCCGGTGGCGTCTCACGCCTTGATCCAGCAAGGAGAGAGGGAGAGGTTGAGGAAGACTCCATCCAGCAGCAGCACAACGGCGTGGTGGTGGTGGAGGAGCGTGGCAATCCTGCAGGCCTTCGCCAAGCACCGCGGGAGAGGAGAAGGGAGAGAGGTAGGGCTGCGCCAAGGAGAGGTCAAACTCTTGTGTTGGGAGCCCCAAAACCCTCAAGTATATATAGGGGAGAGGGAGTGCGCCCTCTGGGGTTTCCACCCCAGGTGCGGCGGCCCCAATCCCATCTATGGGTGGCGGCCAAGGGGGGAGTGGGGGGAAACTTGCCCCCCAAGTTAGGTGGAAGCACCCCCTCCCCAAACCCTAGGCGCCTTGGGCCCTTGTGGGGGGGGGGGGGGCACACCAGCCCACCTGGGGCTGGTCCCCTCCCACACTTGGCCCATGCAGCCCTCCGGGGCCGGTGGCCCCACGGGACCCTCCCGGTGGTCCCGGTACGTTACCGATAAAACCCGAAACTTTTCCGGTGAACAAAACAGGACTTCCCATATATAAATCTTTACCTCCGGACCATTCCGGAACTCCTCGTGACATCCGGGATCTCATACGGGACTCGAACAACATTCGTAACCACATACAAACTTCCTTTATAACCCTAAGCGTCATCGAACCATAAGTGTGTAGACCCTACGGGTTCGGGAACCATCTTGAGACATGACCGAGACGTTCTCCGGTCAATAACCAACAGCGGGATCTGGATACTCATGTTGGCTCCCACATGTTCCACGATGATCTCATCGGATGAACAATGATGTCAAGGACTCAATCAATCCCGTATTCAATTCCCTTTGTCTAGCGGTATTGTACTTGCCCGAGATTCGATCGTCGGTATCCCGATACCTTGTTCAATCTCTTTTCCGGCAAGTCTCTTTACTCGTTCCGTAACACATCATCCCGTGATCAACCCCTTGGTCACATTGTGCACATTATGATGATGTCCTACCGAGTGGGCGGAGATACCTCTCCGTTTACACGGAGTGACAAATCCGATCTCGATTCGTGCCAACCCTCTGAGACACTTTCGGAGATACCATAGTGCACCTTTATAGTCACCCGATTCGTTGTGACGTTTGATACACCCAAAGCATTCCTACGGTATCCGGGAGTTGCACAATCTCATGGTCTAAGGAAATGATACTTGACATTAGAAAAGCTTTAGCATACGAACTACGATCTTTGTGCTATGCTTAGGATTGGGTCTTGTCCATCACATCATTCTCCTAATGATGTGATCCCGTTATCAATGACATCCAATGTCCATGGTCAGGAAACCGTAACCATCTATTGATCAACGAGCTAGTCAACTAGAGGCTTACTAGGGACATGGTGTTGTCTATGTACCCACACATGTATCTGAGTTTCCTATCAATACAATTATAGCATGGATAATAAACGATTATCGTGAACAAGGAAATATAATAATAACTAATTTATTATTGCCTCTAGGGCATATTTCCAACAAGGCGGCGGGGCGGCGTTGGGACGAGGTGGCGCCGTCGGGGACGAAGAGGTCGAGGGCGATGTCGATGGGGCGAGGCAGTCCAGTGAGGGAGGGTCCGAGCGACGGCGGAGTCGGGCTACCAGGCGGCAAAGTAGATGGAGCAGGCTACATGGCGTCGAGGATGGGCGCCGGTGTTAGAAGCGCGAGGCGGCGGGATGGGGTCCTCCCGATCCAGATCGAGCGAGTGGGGGAGACGAGGAGAGAGTGGGGTTCGTGGGGGAGTGGGGATAGTGGTTAGGGTTTACGTCGGGTGGGGGATAAGGGGGCGACGGGTGGGCGGCTGATGGCTAGCTGGGTCGAGGCCCAGCGAGGGGGGGGTTCTCTTTTGTTTTAGATTAGTTACTGTTTTCTATTTCCTATTTTCTTTTATTTCTTCTTTTACATTTTATTAAATTTTTGTTCTTATGAAATACCCAAGGTGTACCTGAAATATTATTAATACTTATGCCACTACCACAATTAACTTGGCACCTAATACAAAATAGTTTGTAATTGTTTATTATTTTATAATCATTTAACTAATTGTTTTTGCTACTGTTTTATTCATTTTTTGAGTATTTACACATTTTATACAAGTGTGGTTTCTCCACCTTTATTACTTAGGATTTATTTGTCCCAGCTTGAACATATTAGTTTTAATGTTTGAAAACTTTTGATGTTTGTCTTTATTTCAATTTTGAATTTGAATCGGTTTTGAACCATCACAAGATAAACAACAATATCCGCGGTGACGTGGCATCATTAGCATGGAGTTACTGTAGCTTAATTATCCGGGCGTCACAATTCTCCTCCACTACAAGAAATCTCGTCCCGAGATTTAGGAGGGGAGCAAGGGGGGAGGGATTGGGTTACGAAAAATCTAACGGATCTTCTCGGTCTTGGTTGCTCTTCTCGAAGAGGTCGATCCATTACGTTGAAGTCTTTACTTCTCTGCTCCAGGTCATCATGATCAATTCATCATCCTTTCTTTGGGATCTCCATCGTCCTACGAACGCGACCAAGGGGAAAAACTCCGGAAGAACGCATCTCCACAAAGCTGGGCATCTGACGGTGAACTCAATGGGAAATACACAAGGTACCCCACGAGTTGTATTACAGTGAATTCGTTGAGTGCAATATACTATGGTACCAAAGTTTCAAAAGGGTAGGCAATCATTCGATGACTAGACAGAAGCTGGAATTGGGGCTTGAACAACGAGAATAACATGGTGTTTGATTCCAGGATGAATAATGGTATAGCATTCAGCTCGTGAATCACATACGAAGCCAGGTGCAAAGGATACATTAGAATCCGGGTTATAAAGAAGAGTCAGGTTTCGATCCTGTGGAACTATGGGTTATGGGGCCACCATGTGGGTTAAAAGTAGGAAGGGTGATGACGTCTTGCACGATCATGTAAGTAAGGCCTGTCAAAGGGTAGCCTGTCAGTTATGTCGGCAACAACATCGGTACCAAGAGGCGAGGGACGATGAGAACCATTCTCACCTTTCGTTGAAACGAGGTGGACCAATAGGCAAAGTTCTCGTCCATCGGTGGTTACCGTAATGTCATCAATAAAAGTAACAGGGTCTTACTAACAACGTGGTACCACAAGGTTCTTACCTAAGCAGGGGATTATCACTGCTTAGTTAAGTCGGATTACCAGAAAGGTTAAACAAAACAATAGAAAGGAAAATACGATTATCAGAATAATCAGAACAATGGAAAGAAAAATGTGTTTAAACACATGTTTCAAGGGTATATCCTCCCCAAGGACAAGTAGAGCAAGATATCCACGACGGGATAGAAAGTAGGTAAGGGGAGAGGAATTTTAAGACATTACCCATACAACGGTGTTTGGATAATTGAGCAAGAAACATTTAGCATTGGGCTTCAAATGCTCTTATTGAAAACCGGAGTACCACAGACATGCTTCGAGATACCCTTGACATGGTCTTCAAGCAAAGATCGGACTTTGGATACACAAAGGATCCATCAGGATAAACTTATTAAACAAGGCATTCAATTTCCTCATGGAAAAATGATTAACCTTGTTAAAAAGGAAACTATGACCATAGGTCCTCCGCGCATGTGTGCTAGGCATGACATCACCTTACCAGGTCATATAAAGACCAACGTTATAACTCTTGGAAATATGTTCCAACCATCATATCTGACCGAGATTCAGATCTGATTGGTGTCAAGATATCTTAGACTCAGGATGCCTGAGAAGAAAAGGTGCAACACAATTGACGAGTTGACATTGTAAGATTTTCAGGAAATGAACTATGGAAGCGAGTTCCGAAACAAGAGTTCATCAGTAAACCAAGGAGAGGATGAAGAGGTGGCTGATGGACACAACAACAATTCATCGAGAATTTCAAAGGATGGATTTCCACAATTATGTGAACAAGGAGATAACATTTGTCAGATCAAATGATATAATGAGATATGCTCGAGGAAAACATACCCAATTAAACATCAGTTGAAAGGCACACCATAAATATGGGCTTATGTAGCATGACCGATGTTAGAATGGTGATTCGATAACCAATGGTCTAAGAATGAAATGTCGGCCATTAACTTCAACGCAATAGGGTTACTAGAAGTTTTGGATTCACACCTCATAGTTCAATGGTTGGTAATCCGGTTAGAAACAACACGGGACCAAGATAAGAACGGAGATGGCGAGAAGTATTACTGCATCAAAAACTTCCTAAGAGGTGGTGAAACTCTCACAACATTCTTGATATAGAAGATAGTAATACTACAAGGTAGATCATAACCTAAGCTAGATAGCCAGGAAATCAAGGTTCAACACAAAACATGAACAAGTTTGTGTTCGGGTAAGGCAAGAATGTTGCCGATGATAACACAAATCATCGAGGGCAAGGATGGTATTTCTCATCATGAATTCGATAGATATCTTGGAAGACCTTAGAATGTTGATGATGATCCCGACACATTTGTCGAGAGGTTTCGAGAAGATGTAACTGATCGGTGATGACATCAAGTCAACGGAATGATGAAGCAAAAAGGTTATTGGAATCACTGGTATGACACAAACTCGAAATCAAGCTTGTTGTTCAAGGACAAACGATATAACAAGGAAGATCGATTGTAAGATTAGCTCATGTCGAAATTTGTGCTCCGGGAAGAAGGACCAGGTAGCACAGTTAAAATTAGCACGATAATGATATAGTCGAGCAGGCTAGGACTTACGTGATCGAGTTCAAATTCGTAAGTAATGAAGGTTACCAAGAGTTGTTTAATTGCGGTGCGAGATCGATTCAGTTATCGGTGTCTTTGAGTATTTAATAACTCAGAGCCCGTGAAAAATTGGAATCAGCGAGAATGTAGTACTTGATGAAGAACTCATAAGAGGTTATGCAGTTCCATGATAATCTCGAGATACCAGGGGGTAATACTCGACTGACGGATCAAAGTAGAGGTTGGGTAGGGTATTGCTCTGCGGAAGACAAGTGCTTAAACTTGCACGAGAAATGGTATTTAAAGGAGAACATGGTCGGAACCACGATTGCAAAGACCGGATCCCGGATATAAGATGAACTTATACCAAGGGAATAGTTATTATTACAAGAAGCTTCCATGATAGGATCTACATCGTGTCCATGGGCATGAACACAAAGGTTCAAGGTCGACTCCCACTTCCTCAATGCATAACCTTCCATTCACTTCTCATTTTTCGGAGAAGTTGTAATGTTTAAATTTTATCTAGCAAAACACTAGAAGAGTATGACTCGTGAAAATTTTCGAGTTCACACATATTAAGGAAGGCATAGGTTCAACCCATCAAGGCATCTTAGGAACATATACCATCAACTTCGTGGGTAAATAACTCAAGCTCGGAAGTAGAGCATGGTACGACAAGGCAGAGGATACAATTTACCAAAGACATTATGTATCAGGGGAAGGACTCACAAAGTTATTGAATATGAAGGACGCTGTCGGATAAAATCCAACAAAGGACCTGATGGTCCACAAGGGATCTGAGGTGAGTATCGGTACTCAACCAGAAGAAGAGAGAATGCAAGGAGATCGGATCGTAGAAACAACTGACTAATTCAGAGCTCAAATGTAAAGGAATTAAGATTTTCCAAAACAAGGGATCAAAAGCAAACTCTCTGATTAAGGATGAATAAGATGAATAGACTTAGGGGTACAACCGACGGCAATTGATTGGTCGAGAACCAGCTCATGTTCAAAAATGTCGTCTGAGCCGGAAGGAGGAATTCTAATTGCGACTGATGATTGCGAGCATCCACATCATATTGAATCAACGTTCTCAAAATGATAGTGACAAAGGATGTCAATGAATAATGCCAGGCATTTGGAATTAACCATAATGCAAAGTGCATAAGAATTTCAAGAGCCATAGGCTGCAGAGGAGTCTCGAAGATCGGATAAGATTTGAAGAATTTTGTGAAACACGAACAACTGGGAGAAACAAATCCTCGGTAAGTGTGAGAATTAATTTGTAGTGGTATTCAGGCGACAAGGAACTGCAAGGCAGTAGGCACAAAGGATTCTCGGAACAATAGACAGAATTTCGGGGTATCTTGTAATAACAAGATCAATAGGGAATGATTGTATGAATGGCAAGTGTATGCAGTTTTCATAGGGGTTGACGGTGGAAGGAAATCGCAAATGCGATGGCACAAAGACTCGAGAGAACATCGTAGAGTAACTTTGGAATCTTCTAGAGCAGCAGGCGATCATCTGAAGTGAGGGGCTCTCCGGGAGAAAGTATTTTTGAGAACCTAAAGTTAGTTTTGTTTTTAGCAAAATTATTTAACCCGAATAGAAGAGAGCTCAGAGTCCCAGAGTATAGACGAGGAATAAAAGATCCTAATCCCACCCAATGGCGGCGTGGGCCCATGGGCCGCACAGCCATGTTAGTAAAAGTTTTTTAAGTCTAGACTCGACTTGGCCAAGGAGTGTGGAAGGGGATTCTCTGAGCAGCCGGCTCGATACCAACTTGGCGCCCCGATTCAATCGTACACTAATCATGCACGCATAGCGTGTACGATCAAGATCGAGGACTCACGGGAAGATATCACAACACAACTCTAAAACATAAATAAGTCATACACGCATCATAATACAAGCCGAGGGCCTCGAGGGCTCGAATACAAGTGCTCGATCATAGACGAGTTAGCGGAAGCAACAATATCTGAAATCTGGACATAAGTTAAACAAGTTGCCTTTAGAAGGCTAGCACAAACTGGGATACAGATCGAAGAGGCGCATGCCTCCGCCTAGGATCCTCCTAACTACTCCCGGTCGTAAATCACGGGCTGCACGTAGTAGTAGGCACCTCCAGCGTAGTAGGAGTCGTCATCGACGGTGGCGTCTGGCTCTTGGGCTCTGACATCTGGTCGCAGCAATCGGGTAAAGAAAGGGGGATAAGGGGGAACAAGGCAACCGTGAGTACTCATCCAAAGTACTCGCAAGCAAGGAGCTACACTACATATGCATGGGTATATGTGTAAAGGGCCATATCAGTGGACTGAATCAGAGGAATGCCGAGAATAAGAGGGGATAACTAATCCTGTCGAAGACTACGCTTCGCAGCCTCCGTCTTGCAAAGATGTAGAAGAGAGTAGATCAAGTCCTCCAAGTAGCATCGCATAGCATAATCCTACCGCGATCCTCCTCGTCACCCTGTTAGAGAGCGATCACCGGGTTGTATCCGCACTTGGAAGGGTGTGTTTTATTAAGTATCCGGTTCTAGTTTTCATAAGGTCAAGGTACAACTCCAAGTCGTCACATTATCAAGATCACGGCTATTCGAATAGATTAACTTCCCTGCAGGGTGCACCACATTACCCGACACGCCGATCCCATTTGGCCGGACACACTTTCTGGGTCATGCCCGCCGCGGAAGATCAACACGTCGCAGCCCCAGCTAGGCATAACAGAGAGGTCAAGACGCGGTCTAAACCTAAGCGCAGTGCAGGTCCGGGCCCATCGCCTTAGCACACCTGCACGCTATAACGCTGCCGAAAGCGTAACTAGCCCCTTAATACAAGAGCAGGCTTACGTTCCAATCCGGTGGCCGCTCGATCGTGACATCACGAAATGCTTCGGTGATACCACGACGCGGTTGCCCATATCTTGTCCCACGTGGCGGTTAGTGCGTATAAGGTCAACGACCCAACTCGAGATCAAATACCAAGATCTCGTTAAGCGTGTTAAGTATCCATGGCGCAGAATAGGGCCAGCCCACCTTTCTCCTAAGCGGTCTCAACCTGCCCTGTCGCTCGCCACAAAGATCCACACAGAGGGCCGTTGGGACAAAGGTCCTTTCAGCTAATCATGAATCACTCGCGGGTGCTCCACAAGCCGACCCGACTTTAGTCACCACATGTATCATGTATAAAGTATATAGTATATACCGTGATCACCTCCCAAGTGATCACGGCCCGATAGTATAGCACAGACGGACAAGAATGTAGGGCCACTGATGGAAAACTAGCATCCTATACTAGGCATGTAGGATTGCGGTAAAGGTAACAACAATAGTAGCAAGGACAAAGCTATGCATCAGGATAGGATAACCGGAAAGCAGTAACATGTTACACTACTCTAATGCAAGCAGTAGAGAGTAGAGTAGGTGATATCTAGTGACCAAGGGGGGGGGGCTTGCCTGGTTGCTCTGGCAAGAAGGAGGGGTCGTCAACTCTGTAGTCGAACAGGGGGGGGGGTCGTCGGCAGCCTTGGGGTCTACCTGAAAGAAGTAACAGAGAGGGAACACAATAAATAACTAAGCAATCAAAGTATCACAAAGCGTAGCATGGTAATATGCGGTGCTAGGGGTGACCTAACGCAGTAGGAGGTGATACCGGTGAAGGGGGGAAACATCCGGGAAAGTATTCCCGGTGTTTCATGTTTTCGGATAGATGAACTGGAGGGGGAAAGTTGCGTGTTCGATATGCTAGGGGTGTGTGGCGGACGAACGAGTTGCGTATTCGGATTCGTCTCGTCGTTCTGAGCAACTTTCATGTATAAAGTTTTTCGATCCGAGCTACGGTTTATTTAATATGATTTTCTAAAGTTTTTATTAATTTTTGGAATTTAATTATTTATTTCAACATTATCCAGAATAGTAAATGATGACGTCAGCATGACATCATGCTGACATCAGCAGTCAATTGTGCAGTTGACTGGGTCAACTACGTGTGGGCCCCGCATGTCATACACTGTTTAGTTTAATTAGGGTTTATCTAATTAATTACGGTTTAATTAAATTAACTAATTAATTAGATTAATTTAAATAGGATTAATTAACTTAATTAACTTACTAATTAATTAATTAACTAATTAATAATTTTA
This sequence comes from Aegilops bicornis, assembly GCA_021605145.1. Classification (NCBI taxonomy): domain Eukaryota; kingdom Viridiplantae; phylum Streptophyta; class Magnoliopsida; order Poales; family Poaceae; genus Aegilops; species Aegilops bicornis. The sequence continues at coordinate 129,750,770 of CM038673.1, read as the reverse complement.
TTAATTACATTTCTTTTAAAATTTTCGTTTTAGGGTGTGGGGCCCCACGCCGCCCTGTATGACTTATTGGGCACGGTTAATGGGGTGGCGTGGCGCCCGTGCGTTGACCACCAAGCGGCAGCCACGCGGGCCGAGGCGCACGGCGAGGTGGTGGCTGGCAGGCGGTCGCCGTCGGGGGCGGCGAGTGGAGGTGGGGGAGTGCGGGCGTGGCGAGGGCAGCCATTCATGGGCGCCGTGAGGGCGTCGAGAAGGGGCATGATTCGTGGGTACTGCGTCGGGCGTGGCCGGCGCTACACGGGCGCGACCGTGGCGTGGCGTGGTGGCGCGGGTGTGGTGGACGCATTGGGGCAGAGGGGAAGAGGAGGACGGACGGCGGCTCACCCCCGTTGCAGGGGAACGCCGGCGAGGCTCGGAGGAGCCGCGGTTGAGGAGGAGGTCGAGGATGGCGCAGTGATGAGGACGAGGCAGCGGGGCGACATCGGAACGAGGTGGCGCCGTCGGGGACGAAGAGGTCGAGGGCGATGTCGATGGGGCGAGGCAGTCCAGCGAGGGAGGGTCCGAGCGGCGGCGGAGTCGGGCGTGCGCCTGTGCGGCAGGCGAGATGGAGCAGGCTACGGGGCGGCGTCGGGGATGGGCGCCGGTGTCAGGGGCGCGAGGCGGCGCGGGATGGGGTCCTCCCCGATCCAGATCCAGGCGAGTGGGGGGGAGACGAGGGAGAGAGTGGGGTTCGTGGGGGGAGTGGGGATAGTGGTTAGGGTTTCTGTCGGGTGGGGGGATAAGGGGCGACGGGTGGGCCGGCCTGATGGCTAGCTGGGTCGAGGCCCAGCGAGGGAGGGGGGTTTTCTCTTTTGTTTTAGATTAGTTACTGTTTTCTATTTCCTATTTTCTTTTATTTCTTCTTTTCTGTTTTATTAAATTTTTGTTTTTATGAAATACCCAAGGTGTACCTAAAATATTATTAATACTTATGCCACTACCACAATTAACTTGGCACCTAATGCAAAATAGTTTGTAATTGTTTATTATTTTATAATCATTTAACTAATTGTTTTTGCTACTATTTTATTCATTTTTTGAGTATTTACACATTTTATACAAGTGTGGTTTCTCCACCTTTATTACTTAGGATTTATTTGTCCCAGCTTGAACATATTAGTTTTAATGTTTGAAAACTTTTGATGTTTGTCTTTATTTTAATTTTGAATTTGAATCGGTTTTGAACCATCGCAAGATAAACAACAATATCCGCGGTGACGTGGCATCATTAGCATGGAGTTACTGTAGCTTAATTATCCGGGCGTCACAGTTTGAGAGGCTGAAACTTGATATGGTGTGAATGTTGTACTGAAACATGTTGCTCTTAAAGTTCCATTGTCCTGATATACCTCCAACCGTGTCAGTTAGTTGATTGTTCTCACATGTTTATACTAGAGATAATCATTATTTCTCTGTTGTGTCTATGTATTTTTAGTTTAGATAATATGGCTTTATTTACTTAGTTATGCTGATATGGATGTAAAGATTTGCCAGCAAACAAAACATAGACCAATAAACTATAATTTTCATAGAGAACAGATCAGTGTCGCACCATTTCTTCAATTTGTAATAGTGAACACCAAAGTAAAGGTGCATTTTATTTAGCTTCAACTGGTGACCAGACAAATAACAATGCCACCATATTGGTAACATCAATCATCAGTTCCACCAATTCTAACTACATGGAGGTGCTTTTTTAGGGGACACGAAGGTGCTTTTTTTGTTTGTTTAATTAACGGAAGCACATTCAGAACCATGCCAAGAAAGAGCGTATTTAGTAACAAAGGATTCCTCCTCTAATTAGTGTACTTCTTCAAAAAAATATTTGGTTATATATCTTTTCCCTATTAGGATCAGATGTGTTGAGAAGGAATTTTTGTCTTTGGAGGAATTTGCAGATATGTTGATCCGCCCGAAAACATTGCAAACTAACTTCCCTAGCTATTTATATATTTTATTTGTGTGCCATTGTGTTACAACTAAGAGGGCGGGAAACTTAAATGGTAATAGTTTTAGTTATTTTGCATGGATTTTTTATCAATACTTAATTAGTACAATTTTTGATCCAACAAGCACACACTAATATACCGTCCTTGAGTTAAAATAACCTAAATGGCACTTGAGATAAAGACACTACCATTTCACTTTCATGTTTTTAAAAGGAAATAATACATTCACCTATTATTTTTCTGGGTAATACTACTTTCAACTATTAGAACTATCAGACATGTATCACAATTTTCTGTGCCACTTTCTCTTTTTGTCTTTATGGTGAACTATAAACAAGCAAACTAAGGCAACTAGGAAAATAAATATCAAGGTACTATGCATCACATAAATCTAACACAGTGAACCGACTCTTCAGAATTAACAAACTCAACATACTATCTAGTTAATACTTTCCTAACAATGTAAATATTATGTCATGCAGGGCAATATCAGGTTATGCTACAATTCAGATACATGCTTAAGTGTGTTCCATGCCAGATACCTATATGGAAACCTTGTTGACACAATCCACACATTTTTGGGATGCCAAAGCCTCCTCTATGATGCATGGGTGTTGTCTTCTTAACATTTAGTGTGGATCTCCAGCTCTTTAGTCATATATATAATCTAGCATATTATTGATTCAAATTGTCTTCTTTGATATGTGGATGTTGCCTAAAAAGTTCACAAAAGATTCCCGCAACAATGTGCATGGCATCATCTAGTTCTTTTTAGACTATCCGCAACAAAAATAACAGACTGGTCTACATACTTTCTTGGCCTAAGAGAAGCCTATGCACCGGCTCACCGCAATCCTAACGCCCAAATAGTTATGTAGTGCAACAGCCAAAGAAATAAGCAAGGATAGTCACACAATGTTAGATCAATGCAATCAGACGGGTAGGGATGACAGTGCGCGGTTGAGGCTTGTAGATCACTCAGTCTTACTATTTCTCAATTTTTAGGTTGTCCAAATTATTACATTCTTACTGCTAGGGACGGTGTGAACTGGGGTCCCGATCTTTCGATGAGAGAGGATAACTACGATTTTTTTAGGGTCTTAACACTCGGGATCCGGCTACCAACCATACAGGAAGAACCGTACATGACTGATATCCATGGCAATCGCTGAACCAACTCCACGGTGTTATCGACTGCGCCAACGACGCGATCGACCTATCCACGAAGTATTTTTCCTATAGGCAAATCGAAGAACGTGCAAGAAAATAATAGCCAAGCAATCTGAAATTGCGGATATGTTAGTTGAAATAAAACCTCACGAGACAAAATAATTGGGGTTTTGATAGGATGCCTTGATGGTCGCACTAGCTGCTACGAGCGAAGATAAATAATAATAGCAATTGCTAAACTTCTCTAAACAAAACTCGAGTTTAAACCCTAACTTACCTAACTTCGGCTAGCTATTTATTCAAGAGCGGCCGCCACCTTCTGTGCTAGTTCGCGGATGCAGGACTTGTATAGAGGTCGGATACTCCATGTCTCTGAAAGACCTGACGTTTGATTTGGTTCCTGACAAGATATGGCCAAACCAGATGTACGAATGCACTAATTGGTCCTTATATCACTAGCTCCTTGCACCATATCATGGGCTCGTCTATCCGCTTGTGTGATTGACGCAACAAAGGATGCCTCCTCCTTCCTGATGCATGTATGTAGCTCCTTGGTTGATTGTACGTGTACCACCTTGCATAGTACGATGGCCAGCAACCAATGAAGGGACGTGCGCACTTGCATGGCTCATGTAATTTTCAACACAATCTCTCATCTTCATATTGATTCTGCAAAATGTGTCGTGTAATATTTATAGACGTATCTATAATGTCTATGTCCACATCATCCTCCCTTTTTGAAAACAAAGCCATCCTCGGCTTTCATCTACCTGAAACGCATTATCGAGAAAAACAACAATAGATGCAACCTCGGCTTTCATCTACCTGTTCCGGCACCCTGCCGGAGGGGGGAATCATCACCGGTGGCCATCTTCATCATCCCGGCGCTCTCCAGGACGAGGAGGGAGTAGTTCACCCTCGGGGCTGAGGGTATGTACCAGTAGCTATGTGTTTGATCTCTCTCTCTCTCTCTCTCTCTCTCTCTCTCTCTCTCTCTCCCTCTCGTGTTCTTGATTTGGAATGATCTTGATGTACCGCGAGCTTTGTTATTATAGTTGGATCATATGGTGTTTCTCCCCCTCTACCTTCTTCTGATGAATTGAGTTTTACCTTTGAGGTTTCACCATTATCTGATTGAATACTATTATGGATTTGAGAACACTTGATGTATGTCTTGCGTGGGATACCGGTGGTGACAATGGAGTGTTCTATTGATTCACTTGATGTATGTTTTGGCACTCAACTCGCGGATTCCCGAGGTGACATTGCGGTAATCTATGCATAGGGGTTGATGCACATTTTCGTCCTTGTTTCTCTGGTAGAAATCTTGGGGCACTCTTTGAGGTCTTTGTGTTGGATTGAATATTATGAATCTGAAGTTGTTTGATGCATATCGTATAATTGACCCACGTATACTTGTGGTGACATTGGAGTATCTAGGTGACATTAGGGTTGATTGATGTGTGTTATATGGTGTTATTTTACTACGAACTCTAGGGCTGTTTGTGATACTTATAGGAATAGCTCAATGGATTGACCGGAAATAATAACTTTGAGGTGGTTTCGTACCCTACAAGCAATTTCATCTTATGTTCTCTGTAACAGGGACTTTGGAGTGACTTTTGTCGCACGTTGAGGGATTGCCATATGATCTAATTATGTTATCATTGTTGAGAGACCTTGCACTAGTGAAAGTATGAACCCTAGGCCTTGTTTCCAAGCATTGCAATATCGTTTTTGCTCACTTTTGTTACTTGCTACCTTGCTGTTTTTATATTTTCAGATTACAAAAACCTATATCTACCATCCATATTGCACTTGTGTCACCATCTCTTCGCCGAACTAGTGTACCTATACAATTTACCATTGTATTGGGTGTGTTGGGGACACAAGAGACTCTTTATTACTTGGTTGGAGGGTTGTTTGAGAGAGACCATCTTCATCCTACGCCTCCCACGGATTGATAAACCTTAGGTCATCCACTTGAGGGAAATTTTCTACTGTCCTACAAAACTCTGCGCTTGGAGGCCCAACACGAGTCTACAAGAAGAAGGTTGTGTAGTAGACATCAAGCTCTTTTCTGGCGCCGTTGCCGGGGAGGTTAGTGCTTGAAGGTATATCTTTAGATCTTGCAATTGAATCTTTTAGTTTGTTGTTTTATCACTAGTTTAGTCTATAAAATAAAACTACAAAAAAATGGAATTGAGGTTGCCACATATGCTTCATCTTTTTATTGTCTTCCGTGAAAATGATGGAAAGGAAAATTGTGCTCAAGTGTTAGAAGAAGAATGCAATAGAATGTTTGGCACTAAATCTTTGAATGATGAGCATGATTTCAATGTTGTTAGTATGAATTCTTTGAATATCCATGATGCTAATGATATTCAAAGCTACAAGCTTGGGGATGCTATGTTTGATGAAGATGATATTTTTAGTCCCTCAAGTTTTGATGAGAAAATATATTATGATGAAAGCATGCCTCCTATTTATGATGATTGTATTGATGAAAGTGGATTTGGAGAGGTCATGACTTTATTTAGTGATGAATCCACTATTTCGGAAGAGGTCCCAATTGATTATGAAAACAAAGTTGCTATCTATGATGATTATTGTAATGACATGTATGCTATAAAGAATAATGATAACGATGAAACTTGTCATCATGATTTTAATTTTCAATTGGATTATGCCTCACATGATACTTATTTTGTTGAGTTTGCTCCCACTACTATTCAAGCGAAGAGTCTTGCTTATGTGGAGAGTAGTAAAATTTCAATGCTTATGGATCATGAAAGTAATGCTTTATGTGATGGTTATATTGTTGAGTTCATTGATGATGCTACTGAAAATTATTACGAGAGAGGAACATATGCTTTTACATATCTCAATAATATCAAGTTTCCTCTCTATGTGTTGAAAGTTTTGAAGTCATGCTTGTTTTGCCTTCCTACAATAGTTGATTCTTGTTCCCATAAGTTTTTTGCTCACAAAATCCCTATGCATAGGAAGTGGGTTAGACTTAAATGTGCTTGCCACATATGTTTCATGATGCTCTCTTTGCGTTTCAATTCTTTACTTTTATGCGAGCATCATTGAAATTATCATGCCTAGCTAGAAAGACATTAAAGAAAATTGCTTGTTGGGAGACAACCCAACACCGTTACTGAAGGAAATATGCCCTAGAGGCAATAATAAAGTTATTATTTATTTCCTCATATCATGATAAATGTTTATTATTCATGCTAGAATTGTATTAACCAGAAACATGATACATGTGTGAATACATAGACAAACTTAATGTCACTAGTATGCCTCTACTTGACTAGCTCATTAATCAAAGATGGTTATGTTTCCTAACCATAGACATGTGTTGTCATTTGATTAATGGGATCACATCATTAGGAGAACGATGTGATTGACTTGACCCATTCCGTTAGCTTAGCACTTGATCGTTTAGTATGTTACTATTGCTTTCTTCATGACTTATACAAGTTCCTATAACTATGAGATTATGCAACTCCCGTTTACCGGAGGAACACTTTGTGTGCTACCAAATGTCACAACGTAACTGGGTGATTATAAAGGAGCTCTCTGGTGTCTCCAAAGGTACATGTTGAGTTGGCGTATTTCGAGATTAGGTTTTGTCACTCCGATTGTCGGAGAGGTATCTCTGGGCCCTCTTGGCAATGCACATCACTATAAGCGTTGCAAGCAATGTAACTAATGAGTTAGTTACGGAATGATGCATTACGTAACGAGTAAAGAGACTTGCCGGTAACGAGATTGAACTAGGTATTGAGATACCGACGATCGAATCTCGGGCAAGTAACATACCGATGACAAAGGGAACAATGTATGTTGTTATGCGGTTTGACCGATAAAGATCTTCGTAGAATATTTAGGAGCCAATATGAGCATCCAGGTTCCGCTATTGGTTATTGACCCGAAATGGTTCTCGGTCATGTCTACATAGTTCTCGAACCCGTAAGGTCCGCACGCTTAAGGTTTCGTTGACAGTTATATTATGAGTTTACGAGTTTTGATGTACCAAAGTTTGTTCGGAGTCCCAGATGTGATTACGGACATGACGAGGAGTCTCGAAATGGTCGAGACATGAAGATTGATATATTGGACGCCTATATTTGGATGTCGGAAGTGTTCCGGGTGAAATCGAGATTTTACCAGAGTACAGGGAGGTTACCGGAACCCCCGGGTGCTTATTGGGCCTACATGGGCCTTAGTGGAGAAGAGGAGAGGAGTGTAACGCCCCGGATTCGATGCGCCAGGTGTCCGTCAGTTATTCGCCGTCTTTGCCATGTCATGTGCTTGCGTGTTGCACTTTGCCATGTCATCATATGCATTTCTTACCGTGTCATCTTGTGCATCGCATTGGCATACGTGTTCGTCTCTTGTATCCGAGTATTTTCCCCGTTGTCCGTTTTGCAATCCGGCACTCCTATGTCCCCGACGCCTTTTGCCTCTTTTCATGTGCGGGTGTTGAACATTCTCGGAATGGACCGAGGTTTGCCATAGCGGCCTTGGTATAGCACCGATGAACCGCTGTCAAGCTTCGTGCCATTTGGAGGTCGTTTGATACTCCAACGGTTAACCGGGTAACCGTAAAAGCCTCTTTTGTGTGCAGCCCAGCACCCCCTCCAAAGTGGCCCAAAACCCATCAAACTCCCCTCCATGCTCTCGGTCGTTCGATCACGATCGCGTGGCCGGAAACCGTGCCTCATTTGGACTCTCTTAGCTCCCTCTACCTATATATAGGCCACCTCCCCCGAAATTCGCGATTCAAATCCACCCTAACCCCGCCACCGGACATGTCCGCCGCCGTCCGGACGCTTCCCCGCCGCCGCCTCGCGCCAGTGGCCGCCCGCCACGTGGCCCGTGCCGCCCGGCCACTTGTGAAGGGACCCAGCGGCCCGATCCGCCGCCGCCGCCGACCGCTGGAGTCCAGCGCCCAGGCCCGCAGCTCTCTCTGCGCCCACGCCGAGCCAGCGCCGCCTGTTGCTCCAGCGCCGCCCGGCCGGTCCTCGTCGCCGACAGCCGACCCGCCAGCCGGCCTCCTCGCCGGCCTTCCCCGCGCCCGGATCTGGCGAGCCACCGCCCGGATCCGCCCGGCCCCGGCTCCCTCCGGCCTTCCCCGACCACGCCGGCGTCTTCCCCCACGCTCCGGCTAGCCCCAGCCGCCGTCAACCTCGTCTCCGGCGAGATCCCGATCCGGCCGTTGACTTTCTTCGCGAGGGTATAAATTCCACCAAGTCCCAGGATTTCAGCATTATGTGCCCCTGTTCATTGCATCATAACTCTGTGCATACTGCTCTGTTTTGCGTGCATAACTTACCGGAATGTTCACCTGGCTGTACTCTTCACTTTGTTCCACTATGCTATGTCCATTAGAGTTCATCTAGATGCCCTAATCATTATTGCAAGAGTGCTATATGATGTTAACCTGCTGAAACTGTTATAACTTGATGATTTGTCATTTTTGTTACATTTGATGTGTGCATCTTATGAGCATGAGCTCTACATGCGTTTTGAACTATGAAATGCCATCTTTACAGGGTGCTTGCCATGTATTTTTGTGATCTATATGGTGACTAGCACAAGCATGCAAAGTAGCCTCGGTGAGGTTGCTGATTTCTATGACTTAAGTGATTTCTGCTAAGTCTGAGTCTGTTATATTTTGTTGCCATGTAAACTTGCTGCTACCATGAGTTCTATGCATAATCTGAAGATGTTCACTAAGGATGTTTTGTTTCACATGTCATGCTCTATCCATCCATGCCCCTGGATGCAATTATGTCTTAAGGTAACTTGTTATCTTCCTCCAAACCTGCTAAATAATGTTGCGGTCAGTCTGTTAACATTATGTTCAGTTTTGCCATGTGTTTTTCTAGTGATCCATGCACCCTATGACTATGATATTGCCATTCTTAGCTTCATATTTATGCCATCTTGCTGTTGGTTACCTTCTCATTCCATGTATTGCTCTGTGGTTAGTGATTCAAGCTCACCAACATGCCTACTTGTTATCTGTTTTGCCATGCTCCAGTTTTTCACTAAGTCTGAATCTGTTTATGGTTTTGCTATGTTCATATGCTTGCAACTGTATTTTCTGTACCCTTTTGGCTCATGGTCAGTAAGGGACTTTTCTTATATGCTTTGTGTAGATGTATGCCATGCTCTAGTTTGACATGATAGCTAGATGTAACAGGTTGTTTGATAGCTCTAAACACTATAACCTGATGTTATTTCTGCCATGTCCTGCGAATTCTGCTAAGTCTGTGAACCTGATATTATTTGCAATCTTGCCATGTCTTTTTGAGCATGTTCTAGTTGTTTCTGGAGATAGCTCAGTGTTCATGTTTTGTAATGCTTTACCTGTACATCATGTCCATGCCTTTTGTTATCATGTTTAGGTCCTATAGCATGTTGTTTTGATGCTTGCTAGATGCCTACTTGCTGTTTTGGTCAGATTGGTGCTATTTATTGTTTGGAGTGTATGTGTTTCACCGTTGCTCCGTTTTGACCGTGCTCTGTATGGAACTTGCTTAGTTTTGCATGTAGTTTCATATTACCTTGTTGGATCCATGTCTTGAATGTGTTTGGTTGATGTTTGTATGCTTTTTGCATCGATGCCATGTTTAACTTGTTTTGCTCATATCTTCTAGGCCGTAGCTCCGAATCTAATGAACTTTATATGTAACTTGACTAGAATTACGTGTAGATCATCTTGGTGCATCTTAATTTGCTGTTTAACAACTTGAACATAAATTTATTCAGATCTGGACCAATTTCGAAATTTGCATATGAGGACTTACCGGAATTGTTCTCTGTTGTTTAGGCCTCATTTAAACTTGCTTTGATGTGTTGGTCTTGTAGGCATCATCTTTTGCCATGAGTAGCTTCATGTAGCCTTGTCATGCATCATACTTGGTTGAGCATCATGCCTTCTTCATGCGTGGTGTGTTTACCGTGTTGTGTGCTTCTTCTCGATAGTTCCCGTTTCGTTGCGATCGTGAGGATTCGTTCGTCTACGCTTGGTTCGACTTCGTGGCTTCATCTTCTTCATGGACTCGTTCTTCTTCCTGGCGGGATTTCAGGCAAGATGACCGTCACCTTGGATCTCATTACTATCATTGCTATGCTAGTTGCTTCGTTCTATCGCTTTGCTGCGCTACCTATCTTCTGATCTTCAAGCCCCCAAATTGCCATGAACCTCTAACCTTTGTCACCCTTCCTAGCAAACCGTTGTTTGGCCATGTTTCCGCTTTTGCTCAGCCCCTCTTATCGCGTTGCTAGTTGCAGGTGAAGATGAAGATTGCTCCATGTTGGATTATGTTTATGTTTATGTTGGGATATCACAATATCTCTTATATTATTAATGCATCTATATACTTGGTAAAGGGTGGAAGGCTCGGCCTTATGCCTGGTGTTTTGTTCCACTCTTGCCGCCCTAGTTTACGTCATATCGGTATTATGTTCCCGGATTTTGCGTCCCTAACGCGGTCGGGTGATTTATGGGACCCCATTGACAGTTCGCGTTTGAATAAGACTCCTCCAGCAAGGCCCAACCTTGGTTTTACCATTTGCCTCACCACCACCTATTTTCCCTTGGGAGTAATTAACCCAAGGGTCATCTTTATTTTAGCCCCCCCGGGCCAATACTTGTCTAAGTGTTGGTCCGAACTGAGCTGCCTGCGGGGCCACCTCAGGGCAACTTGAGGGTTGGTTTTACTCGTAGCTAGTCTCATCCGGTGTTGCCCTGAGAACGAGATATGTGCAGCTCCTATCGGGATTGTCGGTGCATCGGGCGGCTTTGCTGGTCTTGTTTTATTCTTGTCGAAATGTCTTGTAGCCGGGATTCCGAGGCGATCGGGTCTTCCGGGAGAAGGAATATCCTTCGTTGATCGCGAGAGCTTATCATGGGCTAAGTTGGGACACCCCTGCAGGGTTTGAACTTTTGAAAGCCGTGCCCGCGTTTATATGGCAGATGGGAATTTGTTAATGTCCGGTTGTAGATAAATTGACACCAGATCCGAATTAAAACGCATCAACCGCGTGTGTAGCCGTGATGGTCTCATTTCGGCGGAGTCAGGGAAGTGAACACGTTTCTGGGTTATGTTTGACGTAAGTAGGAGTTCAGGATCACTTCTTGACCATTACTAGTTGACGACCGCTTGCTTTGCTTCTCTTCTCGCTCTTATTTGCGTAAGTTAGCCACCATATATGCTTAGTCGCTGCTGCAACCTCACCACTTTACCCCTTCCTTACCCATTAAGCTTTGCTAGTCTTGATACCCATGGTAATGGGATTGCCGAGTCCTCGTGGCTCACAGATTACTACACCAACAGTTGCAGGTACAGGTTTTGCGATGATCATGACGCAAGAGCGATGTTTGCTTGTTTGGAGTTCTTCTTCTGCTTCTTCTTCGATTAGGGGATAAGTTCCAGGTCGGCAGCCTGGGCTAGTAGGGTGGATATTGTTTGAGTTTCTGTTTATGTTTCATCCGTAGGCGGATGTTGATCTCATGTAAGATGATGTTGTATTCGTGTGGCATTGTATGCCTTTTGTATGTATCCCCATCTATTATGTAATGTTGATGTAATGATATCCACCTTGCAAAAGCGATTCAATATGCGGTTCTATCCTTGGTGGGACCTTCGAGTCTCTTTAGGATAGTATCGCATATTGGGCGTGACAAGTTGGTATCAGAGCCTCGACCGATCCTAGGAGCCCCCCTTGATTGATCGTGTAGTTTGACCGATGTCGAGTCTAGAAGAAAACTTTTTCGGAGTCTAGTTATATCGTAGAGTAGGATTTCTTTTTACTCCTCTGCCCCTTCGTCGCTCTGGTGAGAAATCTTGACGTAGGTGTTTTGAACTACTCCTCTTCCCTTCAAAATTTTTCTTTAGGATCACGCGGTTAGTTTTCGTTCGTCGCCCATCCTCTTTTCAATCCGGCGCATTTCTCTTCGAGTGGATTCGACCCTCGTTGTATTTTGCAAGATCAGTCGTCAGTTCTTTCTCTCTCATCATTGTTTCCTTGTCCGAAGTTGTCCTTGTTTTTTTCCCACCCGCCCTCCCTTCTTCTTCTCGGAACCGGAGTCCGTAATCGAGTATCCTTCATACTTTTGCGAAGCCTTTGCATTCTCTCCTCAATTATTTCAACCGGTGCTTTTATCTTCAAGTTACTCGTCGATTCCCGTTCCAAGTTGCCTTTGTTTTCCCGCCCTGCTACCCCTTTTATTTCCGGAGTCTGAGTCTTTATTCGAGCAATCAATTTCATTCGTGCGGAGTATCTTCAGTCTTTTCTCAATTGTTTCAACCGGTGAATTCTCGTCTGGTTCATCAATGTCTGTCTTGTTTTGTTTCCGGTGGATCCAAATTCAAGTTTTCGTTGTCGATCGTATTCTTTCCCTCAGCTAAAATATTTCCCTTTGCTCGTTCGCCTCTCGCCAGCTTTATCCTTCCGAGTCTTGAAGACATCTCGGAGATTAAATGCGTGTTTGAATTAATCCGAGGTGTCACCTCATTCAAATCTTTCAATCGTTCCGTGCATCATCTCCTCTTCAACAATCCTTTCCAACGGTGTTTCTTTTAGTGGGCCCTAACCCACGTGTCTTTTCGAGGATCTTACGACTCTTCTAATTTCCGGAGCTATTCTCAAATTCCTATTAAGTGTGACATAGGAAGGGATCCCATCAGTCACATGCCTTCTCCAAGATCGCTTTCTAATTCTTTTCATCTTTGCCTCAACCTCTTCGCTTTTCGTTCTCCCGGAGATTCATGGTGCTAGCTCGATGTTATCCTATCTAATTGTTTCCAGTCGTGCAATTCTTTTCATCCATCTGGAGTATTTTAGGAGTTGCTTTTACATTTCCAATTATCCGAGGCCTCCATTTCGTAAGATTTCCTGGTCCCAAGTTTTCAGCTTCGTTCTCTCAATTATTCTATATCCGTGCCCTTCGTTCGCCTCAATATTATCCCGGTGCTTCGTTCAAGTATTCTTCAATCAGTTCGCGATCTCTTCGCTCTTTTGCATCTAAATACCCTCGAGCTTATTGGTTCTTCTAATTCTTCCCGGTGATTCATTCTCTTTCATCAGTCATTTCCGAGTTCTAACGGTGGTTCTTTCAGATTCTTTTTCTTTGATTATCATATTAATCCATTCGTTCTTTCAAATCCTACCGGTGGTTCAAGAAGACTTTCTCAAGTTTTGTGCTATACCCCCCTTAATCCTTTTCAAGAAGAATAAGTAGTATGCAAAATCCATTGTTTGTCATCAATATAATTTGATGAAGGTTAAGCATACAATAAATCTTATTTTTATTTCATCCAAGTGATTAATCCCTTCCTTCGGAGTTTGTTCTTGAGGAATAAATTCTAGGTCCAAGTGTTTTCATCTTTTCTTTTCCAGAGTTAAAATTTTCCTCGGCCATTTCGTCGGAACATCCATCTAAATCACTGCAAAGCTTTAATCTTAGGGACATTTACATCTATGCCCCTAATTTGCGCCCACTCTCAGATTTACCCCTAATTTCAAAGCCTGCTCAAATTTGCCCCTCCGCCGTTAGGTGATCTTACAGAAATGCCCTTCCGTGCCGTTTCCGTCTGGTCAAAGAGCTTTGACCGTTTAGGAGACGTTATTTGGACATTTTTACCCCTCTATGCATGTGTCACTTACATCTAGGGCCCACCCAAAGAAAAAGAAAAAGGAAAAAGAAAAAAACAAAATTTATTCTCTCTCTTCCCTCCGTGTCTCTCCCTCTCTCAATCTCAACTCCGGCGTGTACAGGGAACTGGCGGCGGCCAGCAACAAGCAGCGGTGCCAGGCTCGGTGACATGGCCGCGGTAGCTCACCATCATCCCGTAACGCGTCGACTGGCGCCAGTTAGGTGTGCAGGAGGCCACCAGATCCAGCGCCCGACGGAGTCCAGCGGCGCACGGACATGGTCGTCAGCGGAGCTCGCGAGGGACCTCCGAGCGCAAAATTGGCGATCTTGAAGGAATAGAGAGCTCGAGGAGGGCCACCTGCCCGGTAGTAATCGGAGCAGGCACGCCGAATCGATGGCAATGACCTCCGACGACTGGCGGCGCTCGTCGCCCGATCTCCTCTGATGTGCTACCCCTGCTATTTCTGAGAGCATCCTTGAGTTCGTGGCGAGCCGTAGGACATTTCCCCCTTTTTGCCTGGACCTCCTCGTGCCCGTAGCTCCTCCCTGCCTAGCGCCGCCGCTCGCCGTCTCGAGAGCTCGCCGCCGTCGTGGTCTCTAAAAGCCCCGCCGAACCCGACCACCCCCGGCCAGTGCAGATTTGCGCCAACATCATTGCAAGCCTCGTCTCGCAGCCCCTGGACCGCTCGGTCATCCTCCCCTACGCCGCTGTCGTGCCTTGGCCTTGGCCGGCGTTCGCCACGATGGGCCATGTGGGCTTGGCGATTAGTTAGGTAAAATATTTTTTTTGACAGTAATTAGTTACGTAAATAAATGCGTGGTTAGACTAACCAATTCTTAATTATGCCATTGCTAATAAAAATTACTCCATATTTGGTTGGGGTCCGCATGTAAGTGTGTGTGAGATGTTTTTCCTTTTATTTTTTGAGGCGGGGCCCACATGTAAGTGATAGTAAAGGTGAGAGAGGGGCAGTTTTTCTTTTTTTAAGGATGATGGGGCCCGCATGTAAGTGTCATATCTTTGAGAGGGTAAGACTGTCCAAAAATGTTCCCTAGGCGGTCAAAGGTCTTTGACGGAAGCTTGACACGGAAGGGCATTTTTATAAGTGCACCTAATGGCAGAGGGGCAATTTTGAGCAGGCTTTGACATTAGGGGCAAATCTGAGTAGGTGGTTCGAGTTAGGGACAGAAATGCAAATGGCCCTTAATCTTATTCTTTCTTCCTTCATTCTATCTCATCATCCTTTTGTCACCGGAGTTCTTCATGGTGGTGCGTCATGATTCAATTCATTCTTCAAGGGTTCATCAAGATTCTTATCGAAGGAGCTCAAGTATCCTTCTTCTTGCATCTTGAAGTGCAATTAATTCTCTGTATTCTTTTGAAGTGGAGTTTTGCATTTCCTCGTTTTTCTCAGTTATTCAATCTTTTTCGATTGTGGTCGGTTATCACCTCATAATTTTTGGGATGTTATCCATAAGTCCACGACAAGCTTATGCTTTTTGTTGTTGATTTTCTCCACAATTCCGTTCAATCCTTTCTTCTAAGGTTGCTTTCTATTTCATTTGGGGTAGAAGATGTTGCCTTCTTCCCCGTTCTTTTCTTTCTACTCTTTCAAGTCTTCCGGAGGCATTGTGATGTTCCTCTCGTCAAATATCACTCCATTTTCTCAAGTTCATGTTCTATTCTTTCCATGTTCAGTCAGAGTGCTGCCTAAATCCTTTCAGTCTTATTCATTTCTTATCTCATTCTAACCGGAGTGGTTTCATAGTCTATCCGATTCCGTGAGCTTTCGATTCTCGTCATTCTCATCATTTCTCTCTTCTTCTCGAGTACTCTCGATTCTTTGTTTCTTCTCTTGAGTTCTTGTTTCACCTCATCCCTTTTCCCTTCCGTCTCGGTCCTAAGATCTCGGGACGAGATCTCTTGTTAGTGGAGGAGATTTTGTAACGCCCCGGATTCGATGCGCCAGGTGTCCGTCAGTTATTCGCCATCTTTGCCATGTCATGTGCTTGCGTGTTGCACTTTTCCATGTCATCATATGCATTTCTTACCATGTCATCTTGTGCATCGCATTGGCATACGTGTTCGTCTCTTGTATCCGAGTATTTTCCCCGTTGTCCGTTTTGCAATCCGGCACTCCTATGTCCCCCGACGCCCCTTTTTGCCTCTTTTCATGTGCGGGTGTTCAACATTCTCGGAATGGACCGAGGTTTGCCAAGCGGCCTTGGTATAGCACCGGTAGACCGCCTGTCAAGTTTCGTGCCATTTGGAGGTCGTTTGATACTCCAACGGTTAACCGGGTAACCGTAAAAGCCTCTTTTGTGTGCAGCCCAACACCCCCTCCAAAGTGGCCCAAAACCCATCAAACTCCCCTCCATGCTCTCGGTCGTTCGATCACGATCGCGTGGCCGAAAACCGTGCCTCATTTGGACTCTCCTAGCTCCCTCTACCTATATATAGGCCACCTCCCCCGAAATTCGCGGTTCAAATCCACCCTAACCCTAGATCCCACCTCCTCTGCGCCACCGGACATGTCCGCCGCCTCGCGCCAGTGGCCGCCCGCCACGTGGCCGTCATGCGCCCGCGCCAGACGCCTTGACCCAGCCAGAGACCCCAGCAGGCCGATCCGCCGCCGCCGCCCGACCATGGAGTCCGCGCCCGAGCCCGCGGCTCTCCTGCGCCACGCCGAGCCAGCGCCGCCCGCCGTTGCTCCTTGGCGCCGCCCGATCCTCGTCGCCGACGCCAAACCCGCCGCCCGCCCGCCTCCTTCCTTCCCGCGCCCGGCTCTGGCGAGCCACCGCCCGGATCCGGCCGGCCCCGGCTCCCTCCGGCCTTCCCCGACCACACCGGCGTCTTTCCCCGCGCTCCGGCTAGCCCCAGCCGCCGTCAACCTCGTCTCCGGCGAGATCCCGATCCGGCCGTTGACTTTCTTCGCGAGGGTATAAATTCCACTAAGTCCCAGGATTTCAGCATTATGTGCCCCTGTTCATTGCATCATAACTCTCTGCATACTACTCCATTTTGCGTGCATAATTTATCGAAATGTTCAGCTGGTTGTGCTCTTCATTTTGTTCCACTATGCCATGTCCATTAGAGTTCATCTAGATGCCCTAATCATCGTTGCAAGAGTGCTATATGATGTTAACCTGCTGAAACTGTTATAACTTGATGATTTGTCATTTTTGTTACATTTGATGTGTGCATCTTATGAGCATGAGCTCTACATGTGTTTTGAACTATGAAATGCCATCTTTACAGGGGTGCTTGCCATGTATTTTTGTGATCTATATGGTGACTAGCACAAGCATGCAAAGTAGCCTCGGTGATGTTGCTGATTTCTATGACTTAAGTGATTTCTGCTAAGTCTGAGTCTGTTATATTTTGTTGCCATGTAAACTTGCTGCTACCATGAGTTCTATGCATAATCTGGAGATGTTCACTAAGGATGTTTTGTTTCACATGTCATGCTCTATCCATCCATGCCCCTGGATGCAATTATGTGCTAAGGTAACTTGTTATCTTCCTCCAAACCTGCTAAATAATGTTGCGGTCAGCCTGTTAACATTATATTCAGTTTTGCCATGTGTTTTTCTAGTGATCCATGTACCCTATGACTATGATATTGCCATTCTTAGCTTCATATTTATGCCATCTTGCTGTTGGTTACCTTCTCATTCCATGTATTGCTCTGCGGTGAGTGATTCAAGCTCACCAACATGCCTACTTGTTATCTGTTTTGCCATGCTCCAGTTTTTCACTAAGTCTGAATCTGTTAATGGTTTTGCTATGTTCATATGCTTGCAACTGTATTTTCTGTACCCTTTTGGCTCATGGTCAGTAAGGGACTTTTCTTATATGCTTTGAGTATATGCATGCCATGCTCTAGTTTGACATGATAGCTAGTTGTAACAGGTTGTTTGATAGCTCTAAACACTGCAACCTGATATTATTTCTGCCATGTCCTGCGAATTCTGCTAAGTCTGTGAACCTGATATTATTTGCAATCTTGCCATGTCTTTTTGAGTATGTTCTAGTTGTTTCTGGAGATAGCTCAGTGTTCATGTTTTGTAATGCTTTACCTGTACATCATGTCCATGCCTTTTGTTATCATGTTTAGGTCCTATAGCATGTTGTTTTGATGCTTGCTAGATGCCTACTTGCTGTTTTGTTCAGATTGGTGCTATTTATTGTTTGGAGTGTATGTGTTTCACCGTTAATCCGTTTTGACCGTGCTCTATATGGAACTTGCTTAGTTTTGCATGTAGTTTCATATTACCTTGTTGGATCCATGTGTTTAATGTGTTTGTTTGATGTTTGTATGCTTTTTGCATCGATGCCATGTTTAACTTGTTTTGCTCATATCTTCTAGGCCGTAGCTCCGAATCTAATGAACTTTATATGTAACTTGACTAGAATTACGTGTAGATCATCTTGGTGCATCTTAATTTGCTGTTTAACAACTTGAACATAAAGTTATTCAGATCTGGACCAATTTCGAAATTTGCATATAAGGACTTACCGGAATTGTTCTCTGTTGTTTCCGGCCTCATTTAAACTTGCTTTGATGTGTTGGTCTTGTAGGCATCATCTTTTGCCATGAGTAGCTTCATGTAGCCTTGTCATGCATCATACTTGGTTGAGCATCATGCTTTCTTCATGTGTGGTGTGTTTACCGTGTTGTGTGCTTCTTCTCGATAGTTCCCGTTTCGTTGCGATCGTGAGGATTCGTTCGTCTACGCTTGGTTCGACTTCGTGGCTTCATCTTCTTCATGGACTCGTTCTTCTTCCTGGCGGGATTTCAGGCAAGATGACCGTCACCTTGGTTCTCATTACTATCATTGCTATGCTAGTTGCTTCGTTCTATCGCTTTGCTGCGCTACCTATCTTCTGCTCTTCAAGCCCCCCAAATTGCCATGAACCTCTAACCTTTGTCACCCTTCCTAGCAAACCGTTGTTTGGCCATGTTACCACTTTTGCTCAGCCCCTCTTATAGCGTTGCTAGTTGCAGGTGAAGATGAAGATTGCTCCATGTTGGATTATGTTTATGTTTATGTTGGGATATCACAATATCTCTTATATTATTAATGCATCTATATAATTGGTAAAGGGTGGAAGGCTCGGCCTTATGCAGTGTTTTGTTCCACTCTTGCCGCCCTAGTTTCCGTCATATCGGTATTATGTTCCCGGATTTTGCGTCCCTAACGCGGTCGGGTGATTTATGGGACCCCATTGACAGTTCGCTTTGAATAAGACTCCTCCAGCAAGGCCCAACCTTGGTTTTACCATTTGCCTCACCACCACCTATTTTCCCTCGGGAGTAATTAACCCAAGGGTCATCTTTATTTTAGCCCCCCCGGGCCAATACTTGTCTAAGTGTTGGTCCGAACTGAGCTGCCTGCGGGGCCACCTCGGGGCAACTTGAGGGTTGGTTTTACTCGTAGCTAGTCTCATCCAGTGTTGCCCTGAGAACAAGATATGTGCAGCTCCTATCGGGATTGTCGGCGCATCGGGCGGTCTTGCTTGTCTTGTTTTATTACTGTCGAAATGTCTTGTAGCCGGGATTCCGAGACTGATCGGGTCTTCCCGGGGAGAAGGAATATCCTTCGTTGATCGCGAGAGCTTATAATGGGCTAAGTTGGGACACCCCTGCAGGGTTTGAACTTTCGAAAGCCGTGCCCGCGGTTATGTGGCAGATGGGAATTTGTTAATGTCCGGTTGTAGATAACTTGACACCAGATCCGAATTAAAACGCATCAACCGCGTGTGTAGTCGTGATGGTCTCTTTTTCGGTGAGTCCGGGAAGTGAACACGGTTTCGGGTTATGTTTGGCGTAAGTAGGAGTTCGTGATCACTTCTTGATCATTACTAGTTGACGACCGCTTGCTTTGCTTCTCTTCTCGCTCTTATTTGCGTAAGTTAGCCACCATATATGCTTAGTCGCTGCTGCAACCTCACCACTTTACCCCTTCCTTACCCATTAAGCTTTGCTAGTCTTGATACCCATGGTAATGGGATTGCTGAGTCCTCGTGGCTCACAGATTACTACACCAACAGTTGCAGGTACAGGTTTTGCGATGATCATGACGCGAGAGCGATGTTTGCTTGTTTGGAGTTCTTCTTCTGCTTCTTCTTCGATCAGGGGATAAGTTCCAGGTCGGCAGCCTGGGCTAGTAGGGTGGATATTGTTTGAGTTTCTGTTTATGTTTCATCCGCAGGCGGATGTTGATCTCATGTAAGATGATGTTGTATTCGTGTGGCATTGTATGCCTTTTTGTATGTATCCCCATCTATTATGTAATGTTGATGTAATGATATCCACCTTGCAAAAGCGATTCAATATGCGGTTCTATCCTTGGTGGGACCTTCGAGTCTCTTTAGGATAGTATCGCATATTGGGCGTGACAAGGAGGCAAGGGCTGGGCCGCGCGCCCCTCCCCCCTAGTCCGAATAGGACAAGGAGAGGGGGGCGGCGCCCCCCCTTTCCTTCCTCTCTCCCTCCTCCTTCCCCCCTTCTCCTAGTCCAACAAGGAAAGGAGGGAGTCCTCCCGGTGGGAGTAGGACCCCCCTTGGCGCGCCCCTCCTTGGCCAGCCGCCCCCTCCCCCTTGGCTCCTTTATATACGGGGGCAGGGCACCTCTGGACACAACAATTGATCTCTTTATCTCTTAGCCGTGTCTTGGTGCCCCTCCACCATAGTCCACGATAATATTGTAGAGGTGCTTAGGCGAAGCCACTGTGGACGGTAGAACATCAAGATCGCTACCACGCCGTCAGGTCGATTTTAACTCTTCCCCAACACTTTGCTGGATCGGAGTCCGGGGAACGTCATCGAGCTGAACGTGTGCTAGAACTCGGAGGTGCCATAGTTTCAGTGCTTGATCGGTCAGGCCGTGAAGACGTACGACTACATCAACCACGTTATTCAAACGCTCCCGCTTTCGGTCTACGAGGGTACGTGGACAACACTCTCCCGTCTCATTGCTATGCATCACCATGATCTTGCGTGTGCGTAGGAATTTTTTTGAAATTACTACGTTCCCCAACAGTGGCATCCGAGCCTAGTTTTATGCGTAGATGTTATATGCACGAGTAGAACACAAGTGAGTTGTGGGCGATACAATTCACTGCTACCAAAGCATGTCATACTTTGGTTCGGCGGTATTGTTGGATGAAGCGGCCCGGACCGACATTACGCATACGCTTACGCGAGACCGGTTCTCCCGACGTGCTTTGCACATAGGTGGCTAGCGGGTGTCAGTTTCTCCAACTTTAGTTGAACCGAGTGTGGCTACGCTCGGTCCTTGCGAAGGTTAAAACAACACTAACTTGACAAACTATCGTTGTGGTTTTGATGCGTAGGTAAGAACGGTTCTTGCTCAGCCCGTAGCGGCCCGCGTAAAATTTGCAACAACAAAGTAGAGGACGTCTAACTTGTTTTTGCAGGGCATGTTGTGATGTGATATGGTCAAGACATGATGCTATATTTTATTGTATGAGATGATCATGTTTTGTAACTGAAGTTATCGGCAACTGGCAGTAGCCATATGGTTTTTGCTTTATTGTATGAAATGCAAACGCCTTGTAATTGCTTTACTTTATCACTAAGCGGTAGCGATAGTCGTAGAAGCAATAGATGGCATAAACGACAACGATGCTATGATGGAGATCAAGGTGTCACGCCGGTGACGATGGTGATCACGACGGTGCTTCAGAGATGGAGATCACAAGCACAAGATGATGATGGCCATATCATATCACTTATATTGATTGCATGTGATGTTTATCCTTTATGCATCTTATCTTGCTTTGATTAACGGTAGCATTTTAAGATGATCTCTCACTAATTATCAAGAAGTGTTCTCCTGAGTATGCACCGCTATGAAAGGTCTTTGTCTTTGAGACACCACGTGATGATCGGGTGTGATAGGCTCTACGTTCAAATACAACGGGTGCAAAACAGTTGCACACACAGAATACTCAGGTTAAACTTGACGAGCCTAGCATATACAGATATGGCCTCGGAACACGGAGACCCGAAAGGTCGAACGTGAATCATATAGTAGATATGATCAACATAGTGATGTTCACCATTGAAACTACTCCATCTCACGAGATGATCAGACATGGTTTAGTTGATTTGGATCACGTGATCACTTAGATGACTAGGGAGATGTCTGTCTAAGTGGGAGTTCTTAAGTAATATGATTAATTGAACTTAAATTTATCATGAACTTAGTACCTGATAGTATTTTGCTTGTCTATGTTTGTTGTAGATAGATGGCTCGTCTTTGTTGTTCCGTTGAATTTTAATGCGTTCCTTGAGAAAGCTAAGTTGAAAGATGATGGTAGCGATTACGGACTGGGTCCGTAATTTGAGGATTATCCTCATTGCTGCCTGAAGAATTACGTCTGGAAGCACCGCTGGGTGCCAGGCCTGCTGCAGATCTGGCTATCGGCGTTAAGAACGTCTGGCGAGCAAAGCTGATGACTACTCGATAGTTCGATTGTACCATGCTTTACGGCTTAGAACTGGTCTTCAACGACGTTTTGAGCGTCATGGAGCATATGAGATGTTCCAGAGTTGAAGTTAATATTTCAAGCAAATGCCCGAATTGAGATATATGAAGTCTCCAATAAGTTCTATAGCTGTAAGATGGAGGAGAATAGTTACATCGGTGAACATATACTCAAAATGTCGGGTATAATAATCACTTGATTCAACCGGGAGTTAATCTTCACGATGATAGTGTCATTGATGTAATTCTTGATCAACGCCACCAAGCTAAAAGAGCTTCGTGATGAACTATAATATGCAAGGGATGGACAAGTCTATTCCGAGCTCTTCATAATGCTAAAGGCTGCGGAGGTAGAAATCAAGAAGGAGCATCAAGTGTTGATGGTCACTAAGACCACCAGTTTCAAGAAAAAGGGTAAAGGGAAGAAGAATGAGAACTTCAAGAAGAACAACAAGCAAGTTGCTGCTCAAGAGAAGAAACCCAAATCTGGACCTAAGCCTGAGACTGAGTGCTTCTACTACAAGCAGACTAGACACTGGAAGCGGAACTGCCCCAAGTATTTGGCGGATAAGAAGGATGGCAAGGTGAACAAAGGTATATGTGATATACATGTTATTGATGTGTACCTTACTAATGCTCGCAGAGCACACAGGTATTTGATATTGGTTACATTGCTAATATTTGCAACTCGAAGCAGGGGACTACGGATTGCGAAGATTGGCTAAGGTCGAGGTGATGATGCGCGTGGGATATGGTTCCAAATTGGATGTGATCGCGGTAGGCTCGCTACCTCTACATCTACCATCTGGATTAGTTTTAGACCTAAATAATTGTTATTTGGTGCCAGCGTTGAGCATGAACATTATATCTGGATCTTGTTTGGAGCGAGATGGTTATTCATTTAAATCAGAGAATAATGGTTGTTCTATTTATATGAGTAATATCTTTTATGGTCATGCACCCTTGAAGAGTGGTCTATTTTTATTAAATATCGATAGAAGTGATACACATATTCATAATGTTGAAGCCAAAAGATGCAGAGTTGATAATGATAGTGCGACTTATTTGTGGCACTGCCGTTTGGGTCATATCGGTGTAAAGCACATGAAGAAACTCCATACTGATGGACTTCTAGAATCACTTTATTATGAATCACTTGGTACTTGCGAATCGTGCCTCATGGGCAAGATGACTAAAACACCGTTCTCTGGAACTATGGAGAGAGCAACAGATTTGTTGGAAATCATACATACAGATGTATGTGGTCCGATGAATGTTGAGGCTCGTGGCGGATATCGTTATTTTCTCACCTTCACAGATGATTTCAGCGAGATATGGGTATACCTACTTGATGAAACATAAGTTTGAAACTTTTGAAAAGTTCAAAGAATTTCAGAGTGAAGTTGAAAATCATCGTAACAAGAAAATAAAGTTTCTCTGATCTAATCGTGGAGGAGAATATTTGAGTTCTGAGTTTGGTCTACATTTGAAACAATGCGGAATAGTTTAGAACTCACGCCACCCGGAACACCACGCAGAATGGTGTGTCCGAACGTCGTGTCGTACTTTACTAGATATGGTGCGATCTATGATGTCTCTTCTTGATTTACCGCTATCATTTTGGGGTTATGCTTTAGAGGCGGCCGCATTCACGTTAAATAGGGCACCATCAAAATCCGTTGAGACGACGCCTTATGAACTGTGGTTTGGCAAGAAACCAAAGTTGTCGTTTCTTAAAGTTTGGGGCTGCGATGCTTATGTGAAGAAACTTCAACCAGATAAGCTCGAACCCAAATCGGAGAAATGTGTCTTCATAGGATACCCAAAAGAAACTATTGGGTACACCTTCTATCACAGATCTGAGGGCAAGATTTTTGTTGCTAAATTCGGATCCTTTCTAGAGAAGGAGTTTCTCTCGAAAGAAGTGAGTGGGAGGAAAGTAGAACTTGATGTGGTAACTGTACCTACTCCCTTATTGGAAAGTAGTTCATCATAAGAACCGGTTCCTGTGACAACTACACCAATCAGTGAGGAAGGTAATGATAGTGATCATGAAACTTCAGATCAAGTTACTACCGAGCCTCGTAGGTCAACCAGAGTGAGATCCGCACCAGAGTGGTACGGTAATCCTATTCTAGAAGTTATGTTACTTGACCATGGCAAACCTACGAACTATGAGGAAACGATGATGAGCCCAGATTCCGCAAAATGGCTTGAGGCCACGAAATCTGAGATGGGATCCATGTATGAGAACAAAGTATGGACTTTGGTTGACTTGCCCGATGATCGGCAAGCCATCGAGAATAAATGGATCTTCAAGAAGAAGACTGACGCTGATGGTAATGTAATCGTCTACAAAGCTTGACTTGTTGCGAAAGGTTTTCGACAAGTTCAAGGGGTTGACTACGATGAGACTTTCTCACCCGTAGCGATGCTTAAGTCTGTCCGAATCATGTTAGCAATTGCCGCATTTTATGATTATGAAATATGGCAAATGGATGTCAAAACAATATTCCTGAATGGATTTCTGGAAGAAGAGTTGTATATGATGCAACCGGAAGGTTTTGTCGATCCAAAAGGTGCTAACAAAGTGTGCAAGCTCCAGTGATCCATTTATGGAGCAAGCCTCTCAGAGTTGGAATAAACGCTTTGATAGTGTGATCAAAGCATATGGTTTTATCTGCACTTTTGGAGAAGCTTTGTATTTACAAGAAAGTGAGTGGGAGCTCGGTAGCATTTCTGATATTATATGTAGATGACATATTATTAATTGGAAATGATATAGAATTTCTGGATAGTATAAAGGGATACTTGAATAAAAGTTTTTCGATGAAAGACCTCGGTGAAGCTGCTTACATATTAGGCATCAAGATCTACAGAGATAGATCAAGACGCTTAATTGGACTTTCACAAAGCACATACCGTGATAAAGTTTTGAAAAGTTCAAAATGGATCGTGCAAAGAAAGGGTTCTTGCACGTATTACAAGGTGTGAAGTTGAGTCGGACTCAATGCCCGACCACGGCAGAAGATAGAGAGAAAATGAAAGATGTGCCCTATGCTTCAGCCATAGGATCTATCATGTATGCAATGCTGTCTACCGGACTGACGTATGCTTAGCAATAAGTTTGGCAGGAGGTACCAAAGTAATCCAGAGTGGATCATCGGACAACGGTCAAGAATATCCTGAAATACCTGAAAAGGACTAAGGATATGTTTCTCGTTTATGGAGGTGACAAAGAGCTAGTCGTAAATGGTCACGTCGATGCAAGCTTCGACACTGATCCGGACGATTCTAAATCGCAAACCGGATACGTATTTTTATTGAACATTGGAGCTGTCAGTTGGTGCAGTTCTAAACAAAGCGTCGTGGTGGGATATACATGTGAAGCGGAGTACATAGCTGCTTGAAGCGACAAATGAAGGAGTCTGGATGAAAGAGTTCATTTCCGATCTAGGTGTCATACCTAGTGCGTCGGGACCAATGAAGATCTTCTGTGACAATACTGGTGCAATTGCCTTAGCAAAGGAATCCAGATTTCACAAGAGGACCAAGCACATCAAGAGACGCTTCAATTCCATCCGGGACCAAGTCCGTGGGAGACATAGAGATTTGCAAGATACATACAGATTTGAATGTTGCAGCCCGTTGACTAAGCCTCTTCCACGAGCAAAACATGATCAACACCAAGACTCCATGGGTGTTAGAATCATTCTTGTGTAATCTAGATTATTGACTCTAGTGCAAGTGGGAGGCTGAAGGAAATATGCCCTAGAGGCAATAATAAAGTTATTATTTATTTCCTCATATCATGATAAATGTTTATTATTCATGCTAGAATTGTATTAACCGGAAACATGATACATGTGTGAATACATAGACAAACTTAATGTCACTAGTATGCCTCTACTTGACTAGCTCATTAATCAAAGATGGTTATGTTTCCTAACCATAGACATGTGTTGTCATTTGATTAACGAGATCACATCATTAGGAAAATGATGTGATTGACTTGACCCATTCCGTTAGCTTAGCACTTGATCGTTTAGTATGTTGCTATTGCTTTCTTCATGACTTATACAAGTTCCTATAACTATGAGATTATGCAACTCCCGTTTACCGGAGGAACACTTTGTGTGCTATAAAATGTCACAACGTAACTGTGTGATTATAAAGGAGCTCTACAGGTGTCTCCAAAGGCACATGTTGAGTTGGCGTATTTCGAGATTAGGTTTTGTCACTCCGATTGTCGGAGAGGTATCTCTGGGCCGTCTCGGTAATGCACATCACTATAAGCCTTGGAAGCAATGTAACTAATGAGTTAGTTATGGAATGATGCATTATGTAACGAGTAAAGAGACTTGCCGGTAACGAGATTGAACTAGGTATTGAGATACCGACGATCGAATCTCGGGCAAGTAACATACCGATTACAAAGGGAACAATGTATGTTGTTATGCGGTTTGACCGATAAAGATCTTCGTAGAATATGTGGGAGCCAATATGAGCATCCAGGTTCGCTATTGGTTATTGACCCGAAATCGTTCTCGGTCATGTCTACATAGTTCTCGAACCCGTAGGGTCCGCACGCTTAAGGTTTCGATGACAGTTATATTATGAGTTTATGAGTTTTGATGTACCAAAGTTTGTTTGGAGTCCCGGATGTGAAGATTGATATATTGGAAGCCTATATTTGGATGTCGGAAGTGTTCCGGGTGAAATCGGGATTTTACGAAGTCTGGGGAGGTTCTGGAACCCCAAAGGCTTATTGGGCCTACATGGGCCTTAGTGGAGAAGAGGAGAGGAGGCAATGTGTGACGCCCCCGATTCAATCATACACTAATCATGCACGCAAACGTGTACGATCAAGATCAGGGACTCATGGGAAGATATCACAACACAACTCTAAAACATAAATAAGTCATACAAGCATCATAATACAAGCCGGGGCCTCGAGGGCTCGAATACAAGTGCTCGATCATAGGCAGGTCAGTGAAGTAACAATATCTGAGTAAAGACATAAGTTAAACAAGTTTGCCTTAAGAAGGCTAGCACAAACTGGGATACTGAGATCGAAGAGGCGCATGCCTCCTGCTCAGGATCCTCCTAAACTACTCCTGGTAAATCGTCGGGCTGCTGCGTAGGATGAAGCACCTCCGATGTAGTAGGAGTAAAGTAAACGATGGCGTCTGCTCCTGGGCTCTAGCATCTGGTTGCGACAACCAGGTAGAAGGGAAAGGGAAAAGGGGAGAAAAGCAACCGTGAGTACTCATCCAAAGTACTGCAAGCAAGGAGCTACACTACATATGCATGGGTATATGTGTAAAGGGCCATATCAATGGACTGAACTGCATAATGCCGAGAATAAGAGGGGATAACTAATCACATCAAGACTACGCTTCCGCAGCCTCCGTCTTGCAAAGATGTAGAAGAGAGTAGATGAAGTCCTCCAAGTAGCATCACATAGCATAATCCTGCGGCGATCCCTCCTCGTCAGCCTGTTAGAGAGCGATCACCGGGTTGTATCCGCACTTGGAAGGGTGTGTTTTATTAAGTATCCGGTTCTAGTTGTCATAAGGTCAAGGTACAACTCCAAGTCGTTACATTCACGAAGATCACGGCTATTCGAATAGATTAACTTCCCTGCAGGGGTGCACCACATTACCCGACACGCTCGATCCCATTTGGCCGGACACACTTTTTTGGGTCATGCCCGGCCGCGGAAGATCAACACGTCGCAGCCCCACCTAGGCATAATGTAGAGGTCAAGACGCCGGTCTAAAACTAAGCGCACAGGGTGCGGGCCCATCGCCCTTAGCACACCTGCACGCGTTGCGAGGGCGGCAGCGAACCTAGCCTAGCGGCGTTCGATCCAATCCGGCGCGTCGCTTAGTCACGACGTCACGAAATGCTTGGTGATACCACGGCGCGGTTGCCCATATCTTGTCCCACGTGGCGGTTAGTGCGTATAAGGTCAACGACCTTTCGAGATCAAATACCAAGATCTCGTCAAGCGTGTTAATGATGTAACCGCGGACACCGACCAGGGCCAGGCCCACCTCTCACCTAGGCGGTCCCAACCTACCATGTCGCTCCGCCACAAAGATCCACACAGAGGGCCGTTGGGACAAAGGTCCTTTCAGCCCCCAATCCGTGAATCACTCGCGGGTGCTCCTCGAGCCGACCCGACTTTAGTCACCACATGTATCATGTAATAGTATGTAAGTATATACCCATGATCACCTCCCTAGTGATCACGGCCCGATAGTATAGCAAGGCAGACGGACAAGAATGTAGGGCCACTGATGGAAAACTAGCATCCTATACTAAGCATGTAGGATTGCAGGTAAAGGTAACAACAGTAGTAGCAAGGACATGCTATGCATCAGGATAGGATTAACGGAAAGCAGTATCATGCTACACTACTCTAATGCAAGTAGTATAGAGAAGAATAGGCGATATCTGGTGATCAAAGGGGGGGCTTTCCTGGTTGCTCAGACAAGAAGGAGGGGTCGTCAACTCCGTAGTCGAACTGGGTAGCAGCGGCGTCGGTCTCGGTGTCTAGCGAGAGGAGAGGGGGAAGAAACAATAAATACGATGCAAACAAATGCATGTCGATGCATGACATGACAAAGCGTGATGCTAGGCGTGCCCAATCGCGGTAGGAGGTGATACCGGCGAAGGGGGAAAACATCCGGGAAAGTATTCCCGGTGTTTCGCGTTTTCGGACAGATGAACTGAAGGGGGAAAGTTGCGAGTTCAATAGGTTAGGGATGTGTGGCGGACGAACGGGCTACGTATCCTGATTCATCTCATCGTTCTGAGCAACTTTCATGTACAAAGTTTTTCCATCCGAGTTACGGTTTATTTTATATTAATTTTGAAAGATTTAAATCATTTTCAGCATTTATATAATTACTTTAATCCAACATTATCTAGAATAGTGTTTGCCGACGTCATCATGACGTCATCGATCAACAATGTGTTGGTAGGTCAAACCGACGTCTTGGGACCCAATTCGTCATTGGTAGATTAGGCTAAATTATAAGTTTAATTAAGATAACTAACTAATTAGTTAGTTAATCAGGTAATTAATTAAGTTAATTAATAATTTTATTTAATATTTTTTCTATTCTTTAAAAAAACGTTCTGGGGGGGCTGGGCCCCACGTGTCATTCGCCTGTCGATGCTGAGTTAGCGGGTCTTTGGGTGCGGGCATGGCCGAACGGGCGCGTGCGAGAGGCGCGAGGCGCCTGACGACGCGCCCGGCGGAGCCTTGAGGATCGGCCCGGCGAGGCCAGCGGCGCCTGGCCGGCAGACGCGGGGCAGCGCCAACGGCCAGCGGCGACGCCAGGAGAGGGGCGAGGCCATGGCCGAGGCGGCCGAAGCAGGGGAGGTGGTGGCGCAAGGTGGGAGGCGGCACGAGGACATGGGGACAAGGGACGAAGGAGCGGGCATCTTCGGGCGAGGCGAGCGCAGCCACGGCGAAGAGAGGAGGGAGGGGGAGCTCACAGGGGATCGCAGGGAACGGGGCAGCGGAGCGCGAGGAGGGCGACGGGGACGACAACGTCGGAGTGGAGGCAGGCCGTCGAGGGAGGAAGACGGGGTCGGCGGCGTTGACGGAGAGGAGATCCGGCGAGGACGCTTCCGGCGAGGGGCGTTCTGAGCGATGGCGATGGGATCCGAGGGCGATGGGGTTGAGCGGTGGGCGTCGGTGGTGTTGTGGCCTCGGACGCGGTTGAGGACGAGCAGCGATGGGGTCAGGGCGCTGCGTCGCCGATCTAGCTCCAGGGGAGGAGAGGGAGTGCGAGGGGGGGTCGTCGGGGACGAGGATGGGGGCCGACGAGGCGGCCCCAGGCGATGGCCACGGGGCCAGCCCCGATCCGATCTGGATCGGGGGGGAGAGGGAGACGTGGGGAGTAGGGGGGAGTGTGCGGTTAGGTTAGGGTTTTGGTCGCCCAGGGCGGTTAAGGGAGTGGGGTTGGTGGGCCGGCCTGCTCGAGCGGTCGGCTGGTCTGGGGTGGCCAGTTGGGCCACTTGGGCCAGGGGAGAGAGGGGGGTTCCTTTTGTTTTCTTTTGTTCTCTTTTATTATTTTTCTTTTTTACTTTTTTTTTATTTTTATTTTAATTCCACATTATTTTTACTTAGTTAAATATGACTATAGCTCCTAAAATAATGTTTCAAAATAACCCTCAGACACAAAAGGTTTTAACCCAAAATAAAATAATTTAGTGTTTTATAAAATACCAAAGGCATTGAAATAATGTTTTTTCTACCATTTAAATCCTTTTAGTGCATTTATTCATTATATAAAAATGTGGATTCTACATCATAATCATCTATGCATTAACTGGCACAACCCGAACATTTTATTTTTAATATTTGAAAGTTTGCCCTTATTTCGAATTTGAATTTGAATCTGTTTCGAACTAACGCGAGATTAGCAATAGTAATCGAGGTGACGTGGCATCATTAGCAGAGGTTCACTGTAGCTTAATTACCAGGGCGTCACACAATGGCTGGGCCGCGCGCCCCACCCCCTAGTCCGAATAGGACAATGAGAGGGGGGCGGCGCCCACCCTTTCCTTCCTCTCTCCCTCCTCCTTCCCCCCTTCTCCTAGTCCAACAAGGAAAGGAGGGAGTCCTACTCCCGGTGGGAGTAGGACTCCCCTTGGCGCGCCCCTCCTTGGCCAGCCGCCCCCTCCCCCTTGGCTCCTTTATATACGGGGGCAGGGGGGCACCTCTGGACACAACAATTGATCTCTTGATCTCTTAGCCGTGTGCGGTGCCCTCCCTCCACCCTAGTCCTCGATAATATTGTAGCGGTTCTTAGGCGAAGCCCTGCTACGGTAGAACATCAAGATCGTCACCACGCCGTCGTGCTGACAGAACTCTTCCCCGACACTTTGCTGGCTCGGAGTCCGAGGAACGTCATCGAGCTGAACGTGTGCTAGAACTCGGAGGTGCCGTAGTTTTGGTGCTTGATCAGTCGGGCCGTGAAGACGTACGACTACATCAACCGTGTTATTCAAACGCTTCTGCTTTCGGTCTACGAGGGTACGTGGACAACACTCTCCCCTCTCGTTGCTATGCATCACCATGATCTTGCGTGTGCGTAGGAATTTTTTTGAAATTACTACGTTCCCCAACAGTTACCTACTGTTTTTTGTGTGTTCACATGGTTAATCTACTGTAGTAATCATGTTTTATAGCTTTTAATTCAATAATGTGCCAAGTAAAGCCTTTGGGATAGTATGGATGATAGTTGACTTGATTCTATGCAAAAAACAAAAACTTTTGCTCCCAGTGCAGGCATTTTTAAAATTCACAGGAACGTGATTTTGATCTTAAATTTTTAAACATGATTGATATACAAATTACCCAGGTTGTCCCAATTTTTAAGAATTTTTGGAGTTACAGAAGTATACGAAGTTTCCTGATTACTACATACTATTCTGTTTTTCATGTGTTGTTTGCTTATTTTGATGAATCTATGAGTAGTATCGGAGGGTATGAACCATGGAGAAGTTGGAATACAGTAGATATAAAACCAATATGAATTTATAATGAGTTCACAACAGTACCTAAGTGGTGATTTGCTTTCTTGTACTAATGGATCTCATAAGATTTTCTGTTGAGTTTTGTGTTGTGAAGTTTTCAAGTTTTGGGTGAAGTTTCGATGGACTAAGGAACAAGGAGTGGCAAGATCCTAAGCTTGGGGATTCCCAAGGCACCCCAAGGTAATATTCAAGGACAACCAAGCAACTATCTTGGGGATGCCCTGGATGGCATCCCCTCTTTCGTCTTCGTTCATCGGTAACCTTACTTGAGGCTATATTTTTATTCACCACATGATATGTGTTTTGCTTGGAGCGTCATTTTATTTTGTTTATATTTGCTTGTTGTTATTCAGAGACATGTTTTATATCTTTTAGTTCAATAAAAAGGTCAAGTATAGCCTTTACCATGCTTATTTTACAAGTCTTTATGTTGCTGTTTGAAAACAGAAAGTTTGCTGTTATGTTTTGAATATTGGTGAATAGTCAGAACATGATAAAATCTTGAAATTTTTACACAGTAAGGTACAACAATTTTCTACAGTGTGGTAATTTTTCAGAATTTTTGGAGTTAGGGAAGTATGATTCCTCTTGCATTCTTTACAGGCTGTTCTGTTTAGACAGATTGCTATTATGTTTGCAGTGTTTGCATATGTTTGCCTGTATTAAATAGGCAGAGGCATTTAGTAGGCAATATCAAATAATAATTTTAGTGATTTGCTATGGTATAGAATGATAAGGTTTTGCATCGATTTATACTAACTTATCTCACGAGTACTTGTTGAGTTTTGTGTGGATGAAGTTTTTAAGATTTAGGGAAACTATGATATGAGAGTTATTAAGGAGACACAAAAGCTCAAGCTTGGGGATTCCCAAGGCATACCTAATTAATATTTCAAGAAGTCTCAAGCATCTAAGCTTGGGGATGCCCCGGTTGGCATCCCACCTTTCTTCTTCAACAACTATCTTTCAGTTTTGGTTGAGCCTAAGTTTTTGCTTCTTCACATGATATGTGCTATCCTTGCAATGTCATTTTATTTTGTTTTGCTTGCTGTTTGAATAAAATACATTAGATTTGAAATTTTTAAATGAGGGAGAGTCTTCACATAGCTAAATAATTATTTGACTAC
Organism: Aegilops bicornis; assembly: GCA_021605145.1. Classification (NCBI taxonomy): domain Eukaryota; kingdom Viridiplantae; phylum Streptophyta; class Magnoliopsida; order Poales; family Poaceae; genus Aegilops; species Aegilops bicornis. Next base: position 129,717,727 of record CM038673.1, on the reverse strand, counting down.
TCATTGATCTTCACTCATGTCTTTTGGACTAGTTTGTCATTTACTCTCGTGCTTCACTTATATCCTATGAGTAAATGGTTGAATGAATTGAATATCATAAATCTGAAATTATATATGCTTCATATGCCTATACCTTGGGGAGTAATGACTTCACATATAAGAAGTAGAGGTGGTAAATTTATTGAAAGTTAGCAAACATTGTATTGGTCACTTGAACAATTCATGAAAGAATATTGAAGGAAGAGAGATTTCACATATAAATATACTATCTTGGACATCTTACATCATTGTGAGCCCCATTGATTATTTTCAAACCTGAGCAAATTATCTTCATGAAGGCGCAAATGAGGGCCCAATCTACCCACCTCGATCTCATGCCAGGTGAAAACTTACAATCCTCTTCGGATTTGGCAGCAGCGGCGCTTCACGTCGTGACCTTCCTGGAGGTGTTGTTAGGGGCCTTGGGGCTTGGTTGGGAGTGTAGAGGAACTACATGTGGAGGGGATGGGACCAATGGCAGCAGGTGGTGTTCGCGAAGGTGGTGCGGCATTGCATCTGACACGTCGACAATGGCAGGTCCTAGCGGCATGGAGCAGCGGGGTCTCACTTCTGGGCGTGTATTGATGGATGAGCGTAGGATGGTGGCGTTATCTGGTGTCGTAGTGGCATCGACGGCTGCTAGACCGGGCCAGGTTGATGCGTCAGTACAACTCTGAAGATGGATTGGTGGCAGTTGGCGGCGGCGGCTTCTGAGTGTGCGTCAGACCGGTGGGTGCCCCATACCCAGCAGGTGGCTTGGTTGGGGCCTCAGGTCTTAGATGTTAGGCTTTGCTGCGAGGTCTGTTTGGTATTAGGCCCACACTATCAGCATCCCTTCATCAACTGGATAGGAGTAGCGACAGATGTTGCCTAGACGGTGGCTTCAGTCTTACCGATGTATTACTTTGTAAGGTCTTTTGTGGATAATTAATAAAGTGGCTGCATGCATCGCCTAGATGCAGAGGCCGGGGGTCTTCCTCCTTTTCCAAAAAATTAAGGCCTCCTTTTAATAAAGAACCTGAACAAAGCATTAACACGTGGTGAATACATGAAATCCTCAAATTATAGTCATCCCTAGAGTGTATCCCAACTATTGTCACTTTGGGGTCTATGGACCAAAACAATTAGAAGTGCAAATAACTAGCAGATATGATAAAGAACTCAAATATATTTATGAAAACATAGAGGGTTCAGATCTAAAATTATGGCACTCGGGCCCTAGTGACAAGCATTAAGCATAGCAAAGTCATAGCAACATCAATCTCAGAACATAGTGGATACTAGGGATCAAGCCCTAACAAATTGACTCGATTACATGACAAATCTCATCCAACTGCATCACCGTCTAGCAAGCCTATGAAGGAATTACTCACCCCCGATAGTGAGCATCATGAAATTGGCGATGAAGAAGGGTTGGTGATGATGATGACGATGAATCCCCCTCTCCGGAGCCCCGAACTGACTCCAGACCAGCCCTCCCGATGAAGAATAGGAGGTGGCGGCGGCTCCATATCGTAAAATGCGATGAAACTTCTTCTCTTATTTTTTTCTCGGGGAAATGGAATTTATAGCATCGAAATTAGGGTCAGCGGAGCTACGTGGGCCCCACAAGGTAATAGGGTGCAGCCAGGGGGTGGTCGCGCCCTGTTACCTTAATGAACTAATCAACCCCCTCAAATTGGATCCACTACTAGGGAAAAGCTTAGCAGTAGCGCTGGTTATTTGCCTAGCAGTAGCACCGGGGCCAGCGCTACTGCAACGATGCTACAACTATGTTTAGCAGTAGGGTGGACCTGACACGCGCTACTACTAAGATACATAGCAGTAGTGCTGGTCCATCCAGCGCTACTGCTACACCTACCTAGCAGTACCATGTGCTCAACTAGCGCTACTACTAAGCTTTTCCTGTATTTTTATTTTCTTCTGCATATTGGCACTGTATTTGTACAGGTTTTGTATAGTAGTCTCATCATATGATTTTATGATCATGATGAGTTATTATATCGATGGGTGAAAGAGGCGTGGATTAGATTCAATCGAGGCAACATGGTGCGGATCCAAAGTACTACTAATCCAAACTTGATTAGTACTTTGGATCCGCACCATGTATCCTCCACTTGAATCTTATCCACGTCTCTTTCACCCACTGATATAATTACTCATCATGCTCATAATGATATAACAACCCAACATGATCATCATAATAATAACTCATCATCATTATCATAATAACAAGTCATACTCATCATCATCATAGTCATCTAACAACTCATCATTGTAGCACATCACTCATCAGCATAATCATAATAACAACTCCTCCTCACATGATCATGAGTACTAGCTAGCTAGGACCTGCTACCCTCTCTAAGGTAAAATAGCATAAAACGGGATAGCCCCTGACTCTCCATTACGGAGAATGGAAATTATCCTATCTCCAATTTGTGGGCTTCGCACCATGTTGCCTCCAAGTAGCTCCCTGCAATTATTCAAAAAAAAAATTCCATCCTTTGATTGTGAGGTCTTCATCTCTTTTAGAAATCGTGTATGCAAAGCGTAGAACCGTAGGCAGACTTGGCCATAAGCTCATAATATCAATGTGACCTTTCATATGCATCATATGAGGCACGTAATCCTTCAGGATTTTCTGTTGAAGAGCATAATAATAACATAGTAAGCATAGTTTAGCTTTAATTAGAAGATTGTATGCTAAAGATGCACTAGTGTCATAATAGTAAAAAACCTTACCATGTCATTTCCATGGATGTTGTCGTAGTTCAACATGTGGACTAGTGGCACGTATTGACCATAATGTGGAGGAATTTCATAATTGTTATTGAAAGTATCAACATCAATAATAAATGAGACAAGATGATCTTTCTCATCGTGAGTTAGTTCAGAGCCATCAGTGTAGTAGGTTTTGTCTACTATCTTTCGCACATTTCTTGAAGAATGGAAATAAGTTGTCAATGGAAATAAGCCGTCAATGATTTTTAAAATAAACTATATAAATTACTTAACAAATTTATTTGACAAACTCACAAAGAGGTAGAATTGGAAGTGTGTCCACGTCCACCCAAATGTCGATGTTGTCGCCAATTTCATCTTCGGGCCGAATATCGAAGGTTATTTTCATATCCTCCTTAATTTCATAGGCCTTGCAAAGTACTCTCCAAGTTGAGCAACCAAAGTGTGAGCTATTTGCTGCATTAAATAGCTTAACCAAAAAAGTGAAACCATGCTTTGTCCTAAGGTGAGCTCTCTTCATCTCTGTTCTCTCCCTATCTTCGAAACCCAACCTTTCCAAGACATATGGTCTTGCATGACATGGGATGAACTATACAAATTGTAAAAATGGAAATTACACGTTGAAGACAAAATTCACAAGTCTTGCTTAATTACGGAAACATACTTGTCATCGTTACGTACTGTAAAAACGTTGAAAGTCTCCTTCAGCACGATGGTGAAGCACCTACCATTTTGCAGATGACGCATCCTGACACACATACCCCGTGCGTCTTTGCAGTAGTCACACTCAGGGATCATATCATCATCAAACATTTCCTGTGTTCATAAGTCAAAGATTACAAATTGACGGCAAACAACAGGAACTCAACACACAGATCATTAATATTCATCACGGGTTGACTGTCGTTCTGTCGAGATTTTTGTTAAAAAGTCTCATCTCACGTGGTGTATATGGCGGGCACTCCCTCTCTGATATATTCGACCGTCGATGATGGTTGCTCCTCCCTTCGTTCCCGAGTGCATTACACCAAAATGTCTAGCACATGAGATCGAAGGAGAAGCGACCCCCACGACAACAGTCGGGATTCTTCCTCTCTTATATTTCGACAGTATATGGTGGACACTCCCTCACAGTTATTTCGACCATCGGTGATGGTAACTTCCCCTCCTTCTCTTGTGCATTACCAAGGTATATCACGAGCAGAAGGAAGAGGAAGCGACCCCCATGACAACAGTCAGGATTCTTCCTCTCTTATATTTCGACAGTATATGGTGGGTACTCCCTCATAGATATTCGACCGTCGGTGATGGTCGCTTCCCCTCCTTCAATTCACTCAAGTAGAATTTACAGACTGAAAGTCAACCCGTTACATATATGGAGCAATGACATAAAAAATGGCCTATGTTCTGCCGGAATGTTGATTAATTCCCGTTCCGGCAAATCACAGGCACTCGTTATTCCTACTTTCTAGCACAAGTCATGCCAAAATTCACGGATTTTTTTGGCACGACCTTTGCTAAAATAGGACATATCAAGCGCCTGAAATTTGCCGGAACGGAAATGAATCAACATTCCGGTAAAATATAGGCCACTTTCGAAAATGGTCCGTACAAAATGCATCGATGCATCCATTTTGTCGAAATTTTTCAAAATCATTAATGAAACAAAAGTATTAAAGCAGAATATTAAAGCGGGAGTACTTGGTCGCACATGGGATGGACTTTAAGAAAATTAGTCCAGTGGAGGAGGCAATCGATGAACTCATGTGACAAGTTAGCAGCTTTCCATTGTCATGGCTTCCTTAATCATCTACTACTACTACATCTATAAAAACATCTATGAAAACCTGCATATAACACGACGTCTATGCATGTTCATCATTGACATTCACAACACATCATCATCGACATCAAGGAGGTGGGGATTTGGCTGGTCTCACCTCAAGGTCGGAGGGGCCGGGGTCGGTGACGGGGACGATGCAGGGGCACATACTTGATTTCTGCAAAACTAAAATATAAAGAAAAACATTATTATGCTAATTTTAGGACTTAGTGTTACATATCAATATCAACTAAATCTATTAACTATGTCTAAATTTTAACTAATTCACTGTAAATCCTATAAGCTATCAACTAAACCCTATAGAAGCATACTAAATCAAAGTGCTACATATCAACTAAATCTATTAACTATGTCTAGTTTTTCTATTAATTCACTCTTAACCCTAAAAACTATTAACTAAATCAAAGTGTTACATATGAAACTAATCAAAATGTAGGAGGGGTTGTGCATGGAGGAGGGGGAGGAGGAGCGTCTAGAGGAGGGAGGAGCAGGGAGAGGGAGGAGGGGCGGCCAGAGGAGGAGGGGGGAGGATGTAGATGGAGGAGGAGGGGTGGCTAGAGGAGGGAGGAGCAGGGGGAGGCAGGAGGGAGGAGGAAGGGCGACTAGAGGAAGAGCAGGGGGAGTATGGAGGGAGGAGGAGGGGAGGCTAGAGGAGGAGCAGGGGGAGGGAGGAGGTAGGAGGAGGAGGAGGAGGCTTATCGAGACCAAGGAAGGAGGGGTGGTGTAGGAACGAAGTATGTCTACTAGAGGGGGGGGGGGCGTGAATGGGAGTTTTAAAATTTATTTCGGAAATCTCAAAACTCTCGGAACCCAGTGGCGGAGCGAACTAAAACAGATTACAGTGAGCGAAAGCAAACTATCGAATGGAAACTAAAACAAGCATCGAAGCAAATCACATGACTGAAATAGTACGAACGTAAGGGGTAGGAACTGATGTAACCGGTGATGCTCGATGGCGACAGGGTATTTGTTCGAGTAGTTCGTCATACGCACAAGGAATACGTCTGGTTGGAGGGGTTGTGATTTTATATAGAAGATAAACTCTCTTCGCCCTATTGTCCTGGACAATTTGTTCGTCAACCAATGACGATTACTCGTGGTAGATACTTCAGGTGATCTCTGAACCTTTACAGACTTCTTCGTCGAGAACCACAGTCACTCTTGGTCCCTGAAGAAATTGACACCTAACCGTCTAGAGAGTTTGCAGCTCTCAAGAGTAATAGGCAGAGCATACTGGACTTAGATTCGAGTGATGCTGAACCACTATCTAATTTTTCGGCTCTAGGGGTTTTTCTCGGTGGATTTTAAACTCAAATCACTCGGAGAGGGGGTTGCTCAACAATCTTCTCACAATCAAACGGGGAAGCCACGGACAAAGCCGCGTGGGGTGGCTATTTTATTTATAGCCGCACCCTTACGGATGGGAAATGACCATTTTGGACACCTTTGTCCAGCCAATGGCCAACCGACACGTTCTCAACGGTCGGATTTTGGAGCAACGGTAACATTACTTGAGGTACAAGTAATGCTAACTCCTCGGTCTGAGACAAATCTCTCACAGCGGAGAAGATCACAGTCTCTTGATGCTAAGTATTTGCTTGGAACGTAAAGAGATTTCTCTCGCAACTTTCATAGGATTTGGGTTTAGCATCAGAGAATCAAAGTTTAGAACGGTACACCCCTCTTAATAGTACGGTGGTCCTATGACTCAATAAGGAGAAGAGAAACAACGTAATAAATGCTATGTATTCACTTTGTCTTCAAACTTCTCGAATGCAGTCACTTCCTTCGGACAGGCACCGAACCAATTGCTTCTCTTCAACAATTTTTGAGGGGTCACTCTTGTTATCATAATCTTCGGTGATAACCTTCACTACCACGCAGGGGATTATCTCCGTCGTTTGAATCAAACTCCTCTTGATTCCAGGGACCTGTTACTCTGTGTGCACTAGCAAACTATTTAAGTCCCATACTGTTTATGTCAACAAGCTCCAAAACATAAGGAGGCAAATCATTGCACTAACAATCTCCCCCTTTTTGGACGATTGTTGACAAAATAGATAATCATCAATGTGAAGATAGGTAAGTGAAAAGGAATTCGACCAAGAGTGAATACTTGTTACTTTGCTCGATGATGAAATAGACTCCCCCTAAATGTATGCAGGGATAAAGATATGAGATTAATTCGCCTGCAAGTAGTGAAGTATATGGAGGAAATTTCAATCATCCGAGACAATGATTTGCACTGATGACATATAATCCATTGAGATTGTAGTGCAATCATTCATAACTTCTGATGATAATTCCACCTGCAAAACAAATGCTTCGAGAGAAATAGTGCATCAGGCGGGGTTATTAATATTACAACACATAAGTTTTACAACTCAGAGCACATAGTCTTGAAACCAAAAGTTTCAAACTCATACAAAACCAAACCAAGGAAACACATAAAGCAAATCTATCAAAACTCGATGTAGTTCTCCCCCTTTTTGTCAATGAGTGTAAAAGAGGTGACGAATAACATGAGTGCAAAAGAGTAGAACTTGGTTCACTCGGTGGCATCTCCAGAAGAACTATCAGAAGTGAGTTCGTCTTCGGAGGTGACTGGAATGACATCATCTTCAGCAGCAACATGATTTCCTTCAGGAATAGCAACTTGGGGCTGAGAGGACGAAGGCATATCTGGAGGAGCCACCTGAGGAACACGGGATAGCAGATTTCCTTCTGCAGGTTTCTCCGTCGGTGAGGTCGCTTCAGATTCTTCGAGCAATTTACGAAGCTTGAGATACAGAAGATCAGTAGTTGGCTCTCGAGTAGGAGAGAAGGAGTACTTCTATCTTGGAAATCTTCAATGGAGAAGCATTTGTCAATGTACTCATAAAGCTCTTTGATATTGACATTGAGAAGTTGTTTCTCGGTAAAGAACTTTCGAAGCAATTTCCAGAGCCTCTTCCTGTTCTCATCCGCAATCATATGCACAAATTTGGTTCGATTGTTAATTGCATTTAGCTTGGAGGCAAGATGTTCTTTCTCGTGGCGATCTTCTTAAATATGTTCAGTAGTAGTTGTTGTGTGTGCAAGCTGACTTCGAGCTGAGATGGAGGTTGAGGCGTAATCTTCGGATCGCGTGAAGGGAGATGTGGTCCATCGAACGTCTTGTGATAATCATATGAGTTTGACGCGAGCGTTTTCCCTGAAGGGAAATCTTCCATGGCTTGCAAAGTATCTCGAATAGGAGGAATGAAGCTTTTGTGACTTTGCTTTGCCAGGTACTCTGTGCGCATGGCGTGATTAACAATCTTCTGGATCCATGGCGCATAAACTTTGAGGCAGCACGGATACTGTGCAGAATCCTTCAAGATACGCAGGAACATATCCTCTAGATCGAAGATATATCGCTCGGAAATTGCATGTATAGCATTTCGAAGAACATCGAAAATGGATTTATCTATGTCCATCCCGGCCAGAGGGCAAATGGTGTAAGTGAGCATATGATCTGATGCGGTTCTCGAATGTTAAATGCTCGGGCTGGGAGGACCAAAGATAGTCACAAATCTTATCTTCATCCATGGTGCACCGAAAGGTTTCATCAGAAATAGAATCAATGTTGTGCACCCGAATTTCATTGTTTCCATGCTCAAAGCGAGGTAAATGAAAGTGCGAGACAAAATCTGTCGAAGATCACTTGATGCGTTTCCCTTCGGTCATGCATTCCATGATCCACTTAGAGTTGTCTGACTCATCACCAGAAATGTACAGAGTGGCATAGAACTGAAGAGTGGTCTCTCTGTTCCATGGATGTTCGAATGCAAATACATTGGTGAGGCAGAAGTCTTCGATATCTTGCAGCAGCTGATTAAAGCAGCCAATATTCTTCAGAGCTAGGATGTTCGGATATTCATGAGGAAATATCTTCTTGCTACCATAGAGAACCCGAGATAATATATAATGTGTTCTTTTGTCCAGAAACGCGGTGATTCAGATGTGCGCCGCCCATTATATGAACTGTCTTGAAAGAACATGGGATGAGTATTCCGATTAAAAAGCGGGCCTTTGGCACCAGCACCTACCGAGAACAAAGGCAGTGCATCACGCGGATAAGGATATTTGTGTTTGTCTTTGACTGAGTGATCTCCATCACCATACACAACCGAATCAGTATGGATATCAGATATGGATATATATTCAAAGGGACCCACGTCAAGCAATCTCGTCGTTGTGTCGATGGATAACTTCAGCAGAGATGAAGCTGGTGGCATGACAGAGGGAGCTGTAGAGGCAGTAGGCAGCTGAACTATTTCCTTTTCATTAGGTGCTGGTTCTGAATCATGCACGGGAGTTGGTTGAGTTTGTTCAGCATGAATATGTTAGGGCAGACAATCTTGAGCGGCCGAGTCATTGGATGCATCACGAGCTGGGGAAGCTTGGGGTTTGGAGTGAGGAATTTCACCTTCCTCGGAGACATTTTGCCGAGAAGGAATATCAACACGAGCAGGGGAGGCCACATGCACTGCTTCAGTTGGCCTTGACGATGGAGGAGTTGAGGGTTGTGAAGGAATAGCTAGTTCAGGAAAATTTTCCTTCTGAGTCTGAGCCTCAGGGCTATTTGGTGAATCTACTATCGGAGCAGGAGGTACGTTTTTCTTCGCTATTTTCTTTCGCTGCTTCTTCTTCCTAAGCTGAGCAGTTTGATCAATGTGGCCTTTCACTAGATCATTATAGCTAGTGACTTCTGCCTGATGTTCATCACAGATCTTCCGAAAAAGTTCATCTAGATCCGTGTGAAAGCGCAACCTTCTGTTTTAGAGTAGAGACATGGCACGGTTTACATCCTTGTAGGAGTCCTCAAGAGTTTTAATGACAAATTTGGAAGTAACAGTTTTCATTCGACCATCCAGGTCATTTAGCTCAGCAGTCAGAGTGTTGATCTAAACTACATCATTTCTTAGTTCTTTAACAACAGATGTGGCCTGGGATATTACTTCAGGAGGGATGGGCAAAGTTGCCACTTGACCATCGAAAGGATTGTCCACAAATTTGTCGAGTTGTTCCATGATAAACTGATGATCATAAGAATGAGCAGCAACAGACTTCGCAGTCGGAGCAGCTTGCATGGGAATTTGCTTGGAAGGTGGCTTAGGCGTAGCGGCTAAGTCAGAGAAGGAGCAAACTTGGCAGCCGTTTCCTTTGGAGCTGTAAGCAGATTGCTCGGCAACTGGGGCCTTGATTTTCTTCACGTCGGGCTTCGAAATCTGTTCTCCTGGCTTTGCAGTGTTTACAGGAGCATCAACTACCAAATCCTTCAAATCAATAGCATCTGGATGAAGAGTTGTATCCACGAGTGTTGCTTCATGGTAATAGTGGTAGGTGGAGTTTTCCTGAGAGTGATCTTCTTCGGTGGTGCTTTGGGAACAATAGGAACCCGAAGATCGGTGCACCGTTGAAGTGGTGGTCTTTACTTACTACGAGAGTAGGAGCAACTTCTTCCTATATGGGGAGGATCATCTTTATCGGAAGGATCACTCATGTCAAATTCATCGGCTATTGCAGCAGTTTTCTTCTTGATTGCACTCTTTAAACTTTGCGTGACACTTAGATCATGTTTGTGTTTGGAATGGCCTTCAGCTTTTCCTTCAGCCTTCTTTTTATTGACATCATCCTTGAGAAGGCGACGATTTTCTTCTCCACGAGCCTTTTCCTTTTCAGCCTTCTTGGCTCGCTTGATGGCATTCTTCTGGCACTTAGCAAGCTCTTCAGGATATGATTCGGGAGTCCATAGAGAGGACTCATGAGCATTTGCAGGAGGCGGTGGTCTCACTTGAGAATCATTTGGTCTGAGGAGACTAATTTCTCGGTAGTCACCCCAAGGTGGGTGAAAAGCAAAGTTTTGAGCAAACTGAGGATGAATCATTTCATAGTTAAACCATTTTCGAACCCAATGGCATCGAATCCATTGCAGCCGCTTATCTCTTTGTTGCTTGGTTTCTCCGGGAGCAGTGTTGTAACGATCATGCAATATATATTCTGCTGTGTTTGTGTATGGTTGTCTACCTCTGATACGTCTATTTTTCATCATGCTTTTATATTGATATTTATTGCATTATGGGCTGTTATTACACATTATGGCACAATACTTATGCCTTTTCTCTCTTCTTTTACAAGGTTTACATGAAGAGGGAGAATGTCGGCAACTGGAATTCTGGGCTGGAAAAGGAGCAAATATTAGAGACCTATTATGCACAACTCCAAAAGTCCTGAAACTTCACGGAGAATTGTTTTAGAATTAATAAAAAATATTGGGCGAAGAAAGCACCAGAGGGGGCCACCAGCCATCCACAAGGGTGGGGGGCGCGCCCTACCCCCTCGGCGCGCCCCCTGCCTTGCCGCCAGCCTAGCAGGCCCTCGGTGCCCATCTTTTGCTATATGAAGGGTTTTTACCTGGAAAAAATCAAGAGGAATCTTTTAGGATGAAGCGCCGCCGTCTCGAGGCGGAACTAGGGCAGAACCAATCTAGGGCTCCGGTGGAGCTATTCTGCCGAGGAAACTTCCCTCTGGGAGGGGGAAATCGAAGCCATCATCATCACCAACGATCCTCTCATCGAGAGGGGGTCAATATCCATCAACATATTCACCACCACCATCTCCTCTCAAACCCTAGTTCATCTCTTGTATCCGATCTCTGTCTCAAAACCTCAGATTGGTACCTCTGGGTTGCTAGTAGTGTTGATTACTCCTTGTAGTTGATGCTAGTTGGTTTATTCGGTGGAAGATCATATGTTCAGATCCTTAATGATAATTAATACTCCTCTGATTATGAACATGAATATGCTTTGTGAGTAGTTACATTTGTTCCTGAGGACATGGGAGAAGTCTTGTTATAAGTAATCATGTGAATTTGGTATTCGTTCGATATTTTGATGAGATGTATGTTGTCTTTCCTCTAGTGGTGTTATGTGAACATCGACTACATGATACTTCACCTTCATTTGGGCCTAGGGGATGGCATTGGGAAGTAATAAGTAGATGATGGGTTGCTAGAGTGATAGAAGCTTAAACCCTAGTTTATGCGTTGCTTCGTAAGGGGCTGATTTGGATCCATATGTTTCATGCTATGGTTAGATTTATCTTAATTCTTCTTTCGTAGTTGCGGATGCTTGCGAGAGGGGTCAATCATAAGTGGGAGGCTTGTCCTAGGAAGGATAGCACCCAAGCACCGGTCCACCCACATATCAAATTATCAAAGTAACGAACGTGAATCATATGAGCATGATGAAAACTAGCTTGACAGTAATTCCCATGTGTCCTCGGGAGCGCTTTGATTTATATAAGAGTTCGTCCAGGCTTGTCCTTTGCTACAAAAAGGATTGGGCCACCTTGCTGCACCTTAGTTACTTTTTTTACTTGTTACTTGTTACGAATTATCTTAACACACAACTATCTGTTACCGATAATTTCAGTGCTTGCACAGAATACCTTACTGAAAACCCCTTGTCATTTCCTTCTGCTCCTCGTTGGGTTCGACATTCTTACTTATCGAAAGGACTACGATAGATCCCCTATACTTGTGGGTCATCAAGAATATTTTCTGGCGCCGTTGCCGGGGAGTGAAGCGCCTTTGGTGAGTGGAATTTGGTAAGGAAACATTTATATTACGTGCTGAAATTTACTGTCACTTGTCACTATGGAAAATAATCCTTTGAGGGGTTTGTTCGGGGTATCTTCACCCCGACCATAAGAGCAAAGAGTTGCCCCTCAACCTACTGAGCCTACTGAAAATATTTATTATGAAATTCCTTCGGGTATGATAGAGAAACTGCTAGCTAATCCTTATGCAGGTGATGGAACATTACATCCTAATATGCACCTAATCTATGTAGATGAAGTTTGTGGATTATTTAAGCTTGCATGTTTGCCCGAGGATGATGTCAATAAGAAGGTCTTCCCTTTATCTTTGAACCTAAAGGCATTGACATGGTATAGGCTATGTGATGATATTGGATCATAAAACTACAACCGATTGAAATTGGAATTTCATCAGAAGATTTATCCTATGCATCTGGTTCATCGTGATCGGAATTATATATATAATTTTTTGCCTCGTGAAGGAGAAAGTATCACTCAAGCTTGGGGGAGGCTTAAGTCAATGTTATATTCATGTCCCAATCATGAGATCTCAAGAGAAATTATTATTCAGAATTTTTATGCTCGGCTTTCTCGTAATGATCAATCCATGCTCGATACTTCTTGTACTGGTTCTTTTATGAAGAAGGATATTGAATCCAAATGGGATTTATTGGAAATAATTAAACGCAACTCTGAAGATCGGGAACTCGAGGAGGGTAGTGAGTCAGGTATAAACCTTAAGTTTGATTGTGTTAAATCTTTTATGGATACCGATTCTTTTCATGAATTTAGCACTAAATATGGACTTGACTCTGAGATAGTAGCTTTTTTTTGTGAATCATTTGCGACTCATGTTTATCTCCCTAAGGAGAAGTGGTTTAAATATCATCCTCCCATTGAAGTTAAAGTAGTGGAACCTATTAAAGTTGAAGAAGAAACTATTACTTATAATGTTGATCCTATTGTTACTACCACTTATATTTAGAAACCACCTTTTCCTGTTAGAATAAAGGAACATACTAAAGCTTCAACTGTGGTTCATAAGAGTTATACTAGAACACCTACACCCGCTGAACAAATTAAAGTTGAACCTAGTGTTGCTATGGTTAAAGATCTCTTGGTCGATAATATTGATGGGCATGTTATTTATTTCTGTGATGAAGCTGCTAGAATTGCTAAACCTAATATTAAAGATAAACATAGACCCGTGGTTGGCATGCACATTGTTTACATTAAAATAGGAGATCATTCTTATCATGGCTTATGTGATGTGGGTGCTAGTGTGAGTGCGATTCCTTCTACCTTATATCAAGAAATTATGAATGATATTGCACCTGCTGAGATAGAAGATATTGACGTCACTATTAAGCTTGCCAATAGAGATACTATATCACCAATTGGGATTGTTAGAGATGTTGAAGTCTTGTGTGGGAAAACTAAATACCCTACTAATTTTCTTGTTCTTGGTTCCCCACAAGATGATTTTTGTCCCATTATATTCGGTAGACCTTTCTTCAATACTATTTATGATAAGATAGACTGTGAGAAGGAAATTGTTACTGTAAGTTTTGGGGATATGTCTCATGATTTTAATATTTCTAAATTTCGTAGACAACCCCATGATAAAGAACTGCCTTGTAAGGATGAAATTATTGGTATTTCTTCTATTGCCATTCCTCCTACTGGTCCTTTAGAACAATATTTGCTAGACCATGAAAATGATGTGTTCATGAATGAAAGAAAGGAATTAGATGAAATATTCTTTAAACAAGGGCCTGTTTTGAAACACAATTTGCCTGTTGAAATCCTTGGAGATCCTCCTCCACCCACGGGTGATCCCGTATTTGAGCTTAAACAACTACCTGATACTTTGAAATATGCTTATCTTGATGAAAAGAAGATATGTCCTGTTATTATTAGTGCTAACCTTTCAGAGCATGTAGAAAAGAAATTATTGAAAACTTTGAAGAAGCACCGTGCCGCTAGTGGATATACTCTTGATGATCTTAAGGGCATTAGTCCCACTCTATGTCAGCACAAAATTAATTTGGAGCCTGATTCTAAACCAGTTGTTGATCATCAATGACGGTTAAATCCTAAGATGAAATAAGTGGTAATGAAATATTAAAGCTTCTAGAGGCAGGTATAATTTATCCTATTGCTGATAGTAGATGGGTAAGTCTCGTTCATTGTGTCCCTAAGAAGGGAGGTATTACTGTTGTTCCTAATGATAAGAATGAATTGATTCCGCAAAGAATTTTTACAGATTATAGAATGGTAATTGATTTTCGCAAATTGAACAAAGCTACTAGAAAAAATCATTACCCTCTACCTTTTATTGATCAGATGCTAGAAAGACTGTCCAAACATACACATTTTTTCTTTCTAGATGGTTATTCTAGTTTTTTGCAAATACCTGTGTCAAAAGAGGATCAAGAAAAAACTACTTTTACATGACCTTTTGGTACCTTTGCTGATAGACGTATGCCTTTTGGTTTATGTAATGCACCTGCTACCTTTCAAAGATGTATGACTGCTATATTCTCTGACTTATGTGAAAAGATTGTTGAGGTTTTCATGGATGATTTCTCCGTTTACGAAACTTCTATTGATGATTTCTTTAGAAACCTTGATCGAGTTTTGCAGAGATGTGAAGAAACTAATCTTGTCTTGAATTGGGAGAAGTGCCACTTTATGGTTAATGAAGTATTGTCTTGGGGCATAAAATTTCTGAAAGTGGTATTGAAGTTGATAAAGCTAAAGTAGATTCTATTGAAAAGATGTCATGTCCTAAAGATATCAAAGGTATAAGAAGTTTCCTTGGTCATGCTGGTTTCTATAGGAGGTTTATTAAAGACTTCTCTAAAATTTCTTGGCCTCTCACTAATTTCTTGCAAAAAGATGTTCCTTTTGTTTTTGATGATGATTGTGTAGAAACATTTGAAATACTTAAGAAAGCCTTGATATCTGCACCTATTGTTCAACCATGTGTGATGCTAGTGATTATGATGTTGGTGTTGTTCTAGGACAAAGAGTTGATAAGAAACTGAATGTTATTCATTATGCTAGTAAAACTCTAGACAGTGCCCAGAGAAATTATGCTACTACTGAAAAGGAATTTCTAGCAGTTGTATTTGCTTGTGACAAGTTCAGATCTTATATTGTTGATTCCAAAGTAATTGTTCACACTGATCATGCTGCTATTAAATATCTCATGCAAAAGAAAGATGCTAAACCTAGACTTATTAGATGGGTTCTCTTGCTACAAGAATTTGATTTACATATTATTGATAGAAAGAGAGTTGAGAACCCCGTTGCAGACAACTTGTCTAGGTTAGAAAATGTTCTTGATGACCCACTACCTATTGATGATAGTTTTCCTGATGAGGAATTAGCTGACATAAATGCTTCTCGTAATACTCCATGGTATGCTGATTATGCTAATTACATTCTTGCTAAATTTATACCACCTAGTTGCACATACCAGTTGTTAAAGAAAAAGTTTTTCTATGATTTAAGACATTACTTTTGGGATGACCCACATATTTATAAAGAAGGAGTAGATGGTGTTATTAGACGTTGTGTACCTGAGCATGAACAGGAACAGATCCTACGCAAGTGCCACTCCGAGGCTTACGAATGACACCATGCTAGAGATAGAACTGCACACAAGGTATTGCAATCCGGTTTTTATTGGCCTACTCTCTTCAAGGATGCTCATAAGTTTGTCTTGTCTTGTGATGAATGCCAAAGAATTGGTAATATTCGTAGACGTCAGGAAATGCCTATGAATTATTCACTTGTTATTGAACCATTTGATGTTTGGGGCTTTGATTATATGGGACCTTTTCCTTCCTCTAATGGGTATACACATATTTTAGTTGCTGTTGATTACGTTACTAAGTGGGCATAAGCTATTCCAACTAGTAGTGCTGATCATAACACGCCTATTAAGATGCTTAAAGAAGTTATTTTTCCGAGGTTTGGAGTCCCTAGATATTTAATGACTGATGGTGGTTCACATTTTATTCATGGTGTTTTCCGTAAATTGCTTGCTAAATATGATGTCGACCATAGAACTGCATCTCCATATCATCCTCAGTCTAGTAGTCAAGTAGAATTGAGCAATAGAGAGATTAAATTGATTTTGCAAAAGACTGTTAATAGATCTAGAAAGAATTGGTCTAAGAAACTTGATGATGCATTATGGGCTTATAGAACTGCTTATAAAACCCTATGGGTATGTCTCCATATAAAATGGTTTATGGAAAGGCTTGTCACTTACCTCTTGAATTAGAACATAAAGCTTATTGGGCAATCAAAGAGCTCAACTATGATTTCAAACTTGCCAGTGAGAAGAGGTTATTTGACATTAGCTCGCTTGATGTATGGAGAACCCAAGCCTATGAGAATGCCAAGTTTTTAAAGAAAAGGTTAAAAGATGGCATGACAAAAGGATACAAAAGCGTGAGTTTAATGTAGGTGATCATGTTTTGCTACACAACTGTCGTTTAAGATTTTTGCAGGAAAGCTTCTCTCTAAATGGGAAGGTCCTTACATTATCAAGGAGGTTTATCGTTTTGGTGCCATCAAAATCAACAACGCTGAAGGCACAAATCCGAAGGTGGTAAATGGTCAAAGAATCAAACATTATATTTCAGGTACTCCCATAAATGTTGAGACAAATATTATTAATACCATAACACCGGAGGAGTACACAAGGGATACTATCCAGAACGTTTCAGACTCCGAAAAGGAATAGGTATGTGGTACAGTAAGTAAACCGACTCCAAAACTGTTCTAATGGCAATTTTCTCTGTTTTGGGATATTTAGAAAAATAGAAAAAAATTAAAAGCAGTCCGAAGAGTGCACGAGGAGACCACAAGGGTGGAGGGCGCGCCCTACCCCCTGGGCGCACCCCCCTGCATTGTGGCCATCTCGTGCGCCCTCCGGACTCCTTTTTCTAGTGGAACACTTCTTTTGATCGGTAAAAATTCATTATGTAACCTCCTGAAGGTTTTGACCACCGTACCACGGCAATATCTCCTGTTTTTGTTTTGAGCTGTTCTCTGCCAGAGTTTTCAAGGCCAGGCATCATGTCTTTCTCCTCCTCAATAATGTGGACGACGGTGCTTGGTTGATGCAGATGGAACTCAGGAGGGCGGAGACCGAGGAAGCCACGATGGAAGATCAAGGGGATTCACTTGAGGTCCACCCTCTGGCTTCGGAGAGAGGCACTCTGGCTGGCATCTCCACTATCCCAATCCACATCAAGATGTAGGGACTACGAGTAACCATGAAGGCCAAAAAAAATACATGGATGACTTCCTCCCAGGAGGCCCTTACACAGGTTACATCGGAACAACTTTCATAATCTAGTTCATAATTATGGAGTGGAGAATACACCTCGCACACACATACCGTCCAATTGGGACATATCCCGTCCAAGTGAAAGTGATGCAGGGAAAAGCTCATGGTGGCTAGAAAACAAGCATCTTTTAGAAGAGATTCAGAAGAATGCAATTATGCTTCAACATGTACTCTGAGAATTGCAGGATCTGAAGGGTAGCTTAATCAAGCTAACAACAACTCCATCATCACTACCTCCGAAGAAAGAGACATAAATACATGGGTATGCACTACAAAAAATACACTTCCGTGATGATACGTGTTTGTCACAGTAGGTCACGTTTTCTGTCATGCATGTACATCCATGAAGATTTTATGCCAGAATCAAGATAGTCATACCTATGCTGTCATAGAAGTGTTCCATGAAATTACCAAAATTATCATCACGGAAGTGTCCACTTCCATGACGATAAATGCCGCGTCATGGAAGTGCTTTCATCAAGGGTGACCGACCCGTGGCATCCACCGTAACGGGTCGCCGTTAAGCTATCGGTTCCGGTTTTGCATCCGATAACCTGCTAACAGCCCGGACCAATGAGGATTTTCCACGTGTAAAATTCTCATTGGCCGGAGGAAACACGTGTTGGCTCACCGTTGGGACAGATGTCATCCATTCATTGGACAGGAGGCGCCTATGATACGTCGACACATGGCACGGCCCAACAGAGGCCCATTCCGGTGAAAAGGCCGGCCCGTTTGACTTGGTCAAAAGGTAACAGGCCGGCCCACGGAAAGCCTGTTAACGGCATGTTCGTATATAGCCCATTTACGGCCCACTAACTCACGGCCCGTTATGGCCTATTGGAATTAAGCCCAGTAGCTTCATCTGGGCCGTCCAATATGATTCCAGCCCATTGTAACTTCCGCCCCATGTATGACCCATGATGTCTTTCGGCCCATACGAGGCCATTTGTAACTCTTGGCCCATTAACGGCCCGTGGTGAATCTGGCCCGCAATGAACAGTGTACCCCTTTATACCCATTAACGGCCCATTATTCCATTGGGCCGTTTCCAACCCGTGTTATCTTTCGGCCTTCTCAGGGCCCATTTATTCTTGGGCTCATTTCCAGCATTCGGTTACTTACGGCCCGTTACTGGCCTTTTCTGCTTGTGGGCCAAATTCAGCCCGTGGTTACAATCGGCCCGTTTGCGGCCCGTTAATCCGTTGGGCCATTTTCATAGCATCATCAAATACGGCAGATTAACGACGGCCTGTTATTGTTGGCCCATGAATGGATGATTCCAAATTTAGCCCGTTTACGGCCCATAATGCGGTCTGTTATTGGCCCATGTTTGGCCGATCAATCATACGGCCCGTAGAAGGCCCATTGTTTCTATGGCCCATAGAAGGCCCATTGTTTCTATGGCCCTTAGAAGGCCCATTGTTTCTACGGCCCATAGGAGGCCCATGGTAACTATAGTAAATATGTAGCCCATGGTTATTGTGGCCTAGTTTTAAAAAATAGGTTATTGCGGCCACTAGCAAACCGCGGAAAAAGAACTGCACTGACTACAAGAAAACAAATAAACAAGAAAACAAGGAAATAAATAAGCAATCAACTTATGCTAGGCTATCATGGCTATTACACATATTACATCCACTGGGCATCAAAGTTCGCCACCAGTGCAAATATAGGGAACAAAGCAGCATATCATATACACTGGTTGTCAAAGTTGGCGACCAGTGCAAATAAACGCCACAACAAAACAAGTCCAGAACTGAAACCACTTCAGAAGAGCTCAAGAAACAATATCCTGGGTACCCATAATGCTGGCAAGATGCTTAGCAAGCTTATTAACTTTATCTTGTTGGCGCTTAAATCCTCCAAAGACTTGTTGTTGCACAAGAAAGTATGCATCTAAATTCTCTGAGGACTTCCTCAGTCCTTGACTTCTTGTCAGTAGCACACCGATCGATTCCTTTCAGCTTGTAGCTGATACGTAAGAAGTCAAGTGACAATGAAGTTTGAAGAGCTTGCGCCCGATGGTAATCGCCAAGATGCTTTCGAATACTACATCAACGCAGGACTGTGGGGTTTTCTCACTGTCTACAAGATCGTTTTTATCACCTTTCTTGCAGACCAACAGGGTTGTCTCACTATCGTGAACCTTATCTGCATTACTTTCTCTACCATTGCATAGTGGGGTGCTCTTCTCCAATATTCTGTTCGCATACTACAAGAGAAACAAGCAGACACATCACATGTTTAGCATGTAGTATATGAAACTCATTTTGGTAAACCGGTTCAGTAGTAAGGTGGACAGGATAATAGCATGAAACAAACATATATGTATGTACTATGGTCACTATATTGTCCATATCATTCTAGTTTATGTTGCCAAATCAAGATAGAGACAAAGTTCAACTCATATATTTTTAAGACACAGTAGCATAGACAGAATATAAGTGTGAGAAACTACACAGCATTGGCAACACTTGTAATGTGCATCACATGAGAACATAACTGTTTATACAACTGAAACTGAAATCAACATAGAGCAAGAAGTTAGAACAACAATCCAGTTAAAGAAATAGGTTTAAAATATACCTGTTGCACCATTGAAGTTTCAATTGGATCCTTCAAATTCGGAAGTAGTTGGTATGAGTAAATACAGTGAGGCAACAAGAAAGGAGTATGGACCATAGCTATGGAATCTGACCTGAGAACAGTTGCTCTTCTGCTTTAAACGTGGAGTTTGGGTTCGCTGTGGTGGTCTTCATGCTTTGGGCAATCAGTGGTTGCTTTACAAAGCTACTCGTGTGGGGGTACTCTGTGGTGGACATGGTGCTCTGTCAACTAGAAGTGGGTTACTCTCCGCTGGGGTTGGGGTTAGATGGGTTGTAGCTGGTTCTCTGCCCAACGGTGTAAGTGTGCAATCTGGAAGAGTCTTGATTATGTGTGGTGGGGCTAGTTTGTGGGCCAGCACAACCATGGTTCTATCTGCATCGACGGGTAGCACTGTCTTTTGTGAAGAACGGGTTTTTGCTTCCTTAGATACTGCCATCACCCCCTCCAATTCAAATGGCTAATAAAAAAGAAAAGAAATTGAACGTCTGTACATTGTATGATAGATGATGTGGTAATTCACATATATGTTGTCTAACCAAACATTACAAAGATGACACAATTTCACATATATGATGCCTAACTAAACAGGATAGCATGACACAGTTTTAGATATATGATGGATAACTTAACAGGATATAATGGCATAATTCAACATAGGATGAGTATCTAATTAGGATGACATGACAAAACTATATGATGTCTTTCTAAAATAGGTTGGGATGAAATAATTCACATACATGTTGTCTAAGTATACATGATGGCATGATATAATTGACATAATTGATTCATATACTAAGCAGCTGGTACTCGCATGTATGATTTCTAAACTAAGCAGATGGAATTCAATATTGTGCATATGATGTCTAAACTAAGCAATGCAAGACACCATATGCATGATATGAGAAATATAAACATTGCAACTTAGAGCATACACCTCAGGTGGGATATAGGACTGGTCAACTGTCTCTGAATCCTCCTCTGAGGAGCTCCCTGTAACCATCGAGATATATGCTTCAACAGGTAGCATTGCCTGCTCTGAAGACCTTGTTTTCACTCCAGATTTTCCCATAACCGGCTCAAATGGCTGATACACATGAAGAGTAGTTCAATATACACAGATTGTTGACAAATGGAATACGTAATGAAAAAAAAGATGGAATGAGATAATTCACATATATGATGCCTGGCTACATGGCGGTGCATAATTCACATATATGAAAACTGGCTGAAAAAAATGGCATTGCATAATTCACATATCTGATATAGAAAGCAAACAGGAGGCATTCACACAAAGCATGTCTAATCTAAGCAGATGGCATGGCAATGCAAGACACCATATGCATGATATGAGCAATATAACCTCGCCAAGTTAGAGCATGCACCTCGGGTGGGGGATCTGTTGGTCATCTCTCTGAATCCTCCTCTCGAGGAGCTATCTGTAACCAGCAAGAAATCTGCATCGACAGTGTAGCAATCGACCGTCAAGACCTTGTTTTCACTCCAGATTTTCCCATGACTGACTCAAATGGCTGATGCACAGGAAGAGTAGATGAATGTATAAACATTGTTGACAAATGGAATACATTATGAAAAAAATGGCACGATACAAGTCACATATACGATGACTGGCTAAACAGGATGGCATTGCATGATTCACGTGTATGATGCCTGGCTAAAGAAGATGGCATTGCATAATTCCCATATACTCCCTCCGTTCCTAAATATTTTTCTTTTCAGAGATTTCAAATGGACTACCACACACGGATGTATATAGACATATTTTAGAGTGTAGATTCACTCATTTTGCTCCGTATGTAGTGACTTGTTGAAATATCTAAAAAGACAAATATTTAGGAACGGTGGGAGTATGATATAGAAACCAAACAGGTGGCATTCACACAAAGCAAATCTAAACTAAGCTGATGACATATAAGATGTATCATGTAAGCAATGTGAGGCGCCATATGCATGATATGACCAACATCAAGATGCGAGTTGGAGCAAACACCTTAGGTGGTAAATAGGAGTGGTCGGCTCCCTCTGAATCCCCATCTGAACAGTTATCTTCCTCTGGAATACAATCTGGAATGGCGGGAGGGGGCCCACTTCGCCCACCATGGAGCGATGTCTGCATAACATTATATTCCCACGCAATGGTCTTCTCTTTTTCTCTAAATGTTTAGTATGATTGTGTACAATAACTGACATGCATAATAAAAAAATAGTTAGATTATGTAAGGCCTAAGGGGTGCATGCAGAAATCAAGACTGATGGTAGCAAATGAGTGGATAGATCCAAAACTAATGGATAGCATGTAGATTATAGCTTCAGTTTAAAAAGATAGACAATGGATCATCTACTGTTTGTTGCCCACCCAACATGAACAACACAGAAGACCCCAGATGAACCAGATAGTAGATAGGTACTATTTGTTGCTGCCTCGATATGAGACCCACGGGCATTTTAAAACTCAAGTTTGAACGATAAAGTAGCAGGTAATAATAACCGATGTATAACGTAAGCAAACACGAAAGACTGCGACCTCTCTGCCGGAACTGTGTAGTCCTCAGGTTCATCTGCTCAGTCGATGATGGTAATGTAGTTGGGTGGCTACCGGCACGGGAAGATGATGCAGGCGGCGAAAGAAAGTCTGCAGGGGGAATCTCTGCTGCAGTGAACGCTTCTGTCGATGGTGCACCTCAGGTGGGGTGGATGATGGCACGACAGGAGCAGGACATAACACACAGAGTTTTCTTTGGCACCTATCTGAAAATGAAGTAAATCTGTAAGGGCTCCTTAGAATTGGAGGATTATATAAACGCAAGGACAGGAAAAACACAGGAATAGGATTGGAATGCACGTGCAAAACAGAGATTTGGAAACATAGGATTTCTATCAACCTGGGTGTTTGGTTCATATGAATTGGAAGAACACATGAACGGAGACACGTGGTCAAATTAAAGTCAAACCATGTGAAAAATGAAAAAAAAATAAGAATCTTATTATGCCAGTAATGCAATTAGTTATGTTCTTCATGCATATTAGTTTGAAAAGGACGTCCAAGTGGGTATTAAAATTCCTACGTATTTTCTTTGAAAGAGACACCAAAGGAAAAAAATCCTCCAGTTTTGCTTTGATCCACTCCTTCTAACCAAATGCACGAATAGTAGTACCATAGTAGTTCCATAGCAAAGGATCCCTGAGGGATCAACATGAATGCAGAGTAACAAAGTGATGCGACAAGTGTACAACCTTTTTGGCATAGCCTTGTCGACGTCGGCATCATTGGGTTGGACGTGGAGGATCGTGATGCTGGTGTGATTGTCGGAGGCGGGGAAGAAGAGCTGAGGCCTCTAGAAACGGCGCCGAGGGTACTGCTCCGCTGTGATGGACGGTTCCATCGTTGGAGCAGCTCTGGTGAGGTGTACAGCGGCGAGGCTGAAGTGGGACAAGACAGACAACGTTAATCTGAAGTGGGACTCTAATATCATTTGCAATAGATGATGTAAAATACATCACCAAAAAATGCTAGATGTAAAACGCATCAGCCGCGCCACGGCCGCTCCGACAGATGCTGTAAATACTGTTCACTCTGAACTTAACTGAAGAAACTGAACTTTACAGTCGAAACTGAATTTTCTATCGAAACTGCTTAAACTAGTAGCAGAGCATTGCAATAGATGTTTAGGGCGTTCGAGCACTAGTAGCAGAGAAGCAGTGATCTAAATCAGCAGACGCTCGAGCAGGGAACGCACTCAGAGAGCAAGTTGTGCAGCAGCACCGCGAGCGAGTGCTAAAGCAGCAACTCCTGTAGCTGCTGGAGGTCGTGAAGCAGCAGCAGCGCGAGCAAGAGTAAGAGCAGAGCAGCAGCACGAACCGGAGCAAGAGCGGAGCAGCAGCGCAACTGACAACAATTGCAGAGCAGAGCAGCAACATGAACGAAAGCAAGAGCAGTGCAACAGCGTGACCGACAGCAAGAACAGAGCCACAGCGCAAGAGAGAGCCGGGGCAGCAGCAGCAGCGCGAGCGAGAGCCGGAGCAGCAGCAGCAGCAGCGCGACTGAGAGCCGGAGCAGCTGCAGCTAGTGCTGGTGTGGAAGTCGCCGCCGATGAAGCAACGACATGGGGGAGATACGCCGTGGATGAAGTGGCCGGCGACGGCACTGTCGATGGAGACCCGCCAGGGCTGCTCGGTATCGAGCACCGGCAGCCCCGTGAGATCAAATAAAAGATAAAATGCAGAAGTGAATGTAGAAGGGGGATTTCGCGTGTCTGGGCTGCGGGACCGATTTCGGATGAGGAGGGAGTTTTCGCGCGTGTCAAAATTTCGGGATAACAAGGCGCGGCACAGGTTGAAGAGGCGGGAGTTACAAAGAAGATGAGATAAAAGATACTCGAGCTTGAAAATTTTGGGATAACAAGGCGCGGATTCCTTGTTCGGCAGAACAAACTTACCGTGTACAAAAAAACAATTCGTACAAGACACAAGAGAGTCATGTCCCCTTTTACTATATTTCTATAAATGCCATTGAAAAAACTACAAGAAAAATGTAAAAAAAATTGGGAGAACAAGATTACCCTATAAAGTACCAAATCGATTCGCACTTCCCTCAACAACAAAAAAAACAAATCATTTCCCACCAAAAGAAAGAGTAATGTCCCTTTTTATATGATTACAAATGCCAAGATCTTGAATTTCAATTTTTGAATCCAAGCTATGTTGAATTCAAATATATCGTTAGGTGACCTTGCGGTTTATAGTGGATATAGTCGTACATTTTGATCTTCCATCATATATGAACATTTTACTCCACCCTATGAACATATATATTGTCGTCTACCATATGGACTAAATTTGAATCAATTTTCCTTATTTCAATACGATTGTTGTCAAGTTATACTATCATTTAAATATTATCTTGATAACAAAAAACATGCATATAGCAGTAATCATATTTCACTATGAACTACATGTACCATAAGATCTCCAGTTCAAATATTTGTATCCATTTTATCTTGAATTCAAATCATAGTACATTGGTCTAGGTAGCGAGATGTTCGGGATAATCTAAACCCTGTTTTCATATGTATAATTTTTGGCTGAATTGGGACAAGTTTTTGTATAAGCTTCTTGCAAAACCAGAGATTCTCTCAACAAGCCTCGTGGTTCCGAGAGGGAACGTGTCACCTTTGTGTGTGAAACAATATACGCTGCCTCCCCCTAATTTTCTTTATAGGGGCAACATAGAACTATATGAGTGCCCTGTTAAATTTTGGAATTATTCCGGGGTCATTTGGCCTTTTTTATACATTAATTGAGTTTCTGGACATTTAATGTGCATAATCCAAATTGGAACTGCAAGCACATGCTCCGGTGCACCAAAGTTGGTTGAAAAATCACATGTGTGTCCTTGGGTGAATTTCGAGGTCCCATGCAAGAAATGGGAATGAAATTCAAACATCTGGGCGTCGTGACTCGGCCAAGAACATCGAGAAACTTGGTTTTTGAATTCATGTAAATACAAAACTCGCCTGGAAATCATGAAACTTGGCATGGTGTCATGTCATGGCACTATCATGCTGTGGTAAAAAATTGGGCCGATTTGGGACAAGTTTTGGTATAAGCTTCTTGCAAACCGGAGCTTCCCTCAAGAAGGCTCGTGGTTCTGAGAGGGAACGTGCCTGTCGGTGTCAAAACCGGCGGATCTCGGGTAGGGGGTCCCGAACTGTGCGTCTAAGGCAGATGGTAACAGGAGGCGGGGGACACGATTTTACCCAGGTTCGGGCCCTCTTGATGGAGGTAATACCCTACTTCCTGCTTGATTGATCTTGATGATATGAGTATTACAAGAGTTGATCTACCACGAGATCGTAGAGGCTAAAACCCTAGAAGCTAGCCTATGGTATGATTGTTGTTGTCCTACGGACTAAACCCTCCGGTTTATATAGACACCGGAGGGGGCTGATACGTCTCCAACGTATCTATAATTCTTGATTGCTCCATGCTACTTTATCTACTGTTTTGGACTATATTGGGCTTTATTTTCCACTTTTATATTATTTTGGGACAAACCTATTAACCGGAGGCCCAGCCCAGAATTGCTGTTTTTTGCCTTTTTCAAGATTTCAAGAAATGCAGAA
This sequence comes from Aegilops bicornis, assembly GCA_021605145.1. Lineage (NCBI taxonomy): Eukaryota > Viridiplantae > Streptophyta > Magnoliopsida > Poales > Poaceae > Aegilops > Aegilops bicornis. The sequence goes on along the minus strand of CM038673.1, from coordinate 129,691,356 downwards.
TATCAAACGGAGTCCAAAGCGAATTAAACCTTCGGGATCGTGATTTTCCAACCGAACGTGATCCAGAGACTTGGACCCTACTCCAAGAAGCGCCAGAGGCGGTCACGAGGTGGAGGCGCCCTGAGTGCGCCTCACCTCGTGGGCCCCTCGAGCTCCACCGACGCATTCTTCCTCCTATATATACCTACGCACTCGAACGATCGTAAAAGGAGCCAAAACCTAATTCCACCGCCGCAACATTCTCAGATCCACGAGATCCCATCTTGGGGCCTGTTCCGGAGCTCCGCCGGAGAGGGCCGTCATCACAGAGGGCTTCTACATCATCATAGCCCCTCCGATGAAGTGTGAGTAGTTTACTTCAGACCTTCGGGTCCATAGTTATTAGCTAGATGGCTTCTTCTCTCTTTTGGATCTCAATACAATGGTCTCCCCTCTCTCATGGAGATCTATTCGATGTAATCTTCTTTTTGCGGTGTGTTTGTTGACACCGATGAATTGTGGGTTTATGATCCAAAGATTATCTATGGAAAATATTTGATTCTTCTCTGAATTCTTTTATGTATGATTGAGTTATCTTTGCAAGTCTCTTCGAATTATCTTTTTGGTTTGGCCAACTAGATTGGTAGTTCTTCAAATGGGAGAAGTGCTTAGCTTTGGGTTCAATCTTGCGGTGTCCTTACTCAGTGACAGAAAGAGTTGCAAGCACGTATTATATTGTTGCCATCGAGGATAACAAGATGGGGTTTCTATCATATTGCATGAATTTATCGCTCTACATCATGTCATCTTGCTTACGACGTTACTCTGTTTTTACTTAATACTCGAGATGCATGCTGGATAGCAGTCAATGAGTGGAGTAATAGTAGTAGATACAGAATCGTTTTGATCTACTTGTTTTGGACGTGATGCCTATATACATGATCATTGCCTAGATATACTCATAACTATGCTCAATTCTGTCAATTGCTCAACAATAATTTGTTCACCCACCGTAGAATACTTATGCTCTTGAGAGAAGCCACTAGTGAAACCTATGGCCCCCGGGTCTATTCTCATCATATCAATCTATATCACTTTATTTACTTGCTTTGTTTCACTTTGCCTTTTACTTTTTACTTTGCATCTATCTATATCAAAAATACCAAAAATATTATTATCTCTATCAGATCTCACTCTCGTAAGTGACCGTGAAGGGATTGACAACCCCTAAGCGTTGGTTGCGAGTTGCTATCGTTTTGTGTAGGTACGAGGGACTTGTGCGTGGTCTCCTACTGGATTGATACCTTGGTTCTCAAAAACTGAGGGAAATACTTACGCTACTTTACTGCATCATCCCTTCCTCTTCGGGGAAAAACCAACGCAGTGCTCAAGAGGTAGCAAGAAGGATTTCTGGCACCGTTGCCGGGGAGGCTCACGCAAGCAAGTCAACCATACCAAGTACCCATCGCAATCCCTACCTCTCGCATTACATTATTTGCCATTTGCCTCTCGTTTTCCTCTCCCCCACTTCACACTTGCCGCTTTATTTGCCCTCTCTTTCCCAATCTCCTCCTCTCTTTCCGCTGCCTTTTCCTCGCTCGCTTGTTTGCTCGTGTGTTAGTTTGCTTGCTTGTCGTTATGTCTAATTCTTATCCGCTCCTATGTCTCCCGAGTTTGAAGTTCTTCACTTCAAGCAAAGACAAGGAGAAAACTTAAAAGATGCTTGGTATAGGATGATGGAATCTTATCGTAAGTGCACCCTAGAGGTGAACTTTAGAATTCTTCTTCGTAATTTTTATGTTGGGTTAAATATGACGATAGACAACTCTTGGATTGCATTGCCAAGGGAAATTTCATTGAGATTGATCCCAGTATTGCGCATGAAATTATAGAGGGAATAGTGGGAACACTACCCCAAAAGGGAGGATCTCATCCTACCCAAGAAGAAACCCAAGTGTTTGAGAAGATTTGCGAAGTAACAATTTTTTTACAAAAGTCTCTTGAGCCTCTTAAAAGTGTTAGCGGAAATCTTCACCGCATGAATATGTTGATTTCTCTTTGTAATAAGCGGTTAGATTCTTTAGATCTAAAAATTTCCGAGTATGAAGGGAAGAGAGAAGAACCACCCGGATTCAAGCATGACTCCGCTAAAAAACAAAAAAGTAATGGCAATACCTAGATCTATCTTCGCTTTTATGCCTAGCTAGGCACTACTAGGAAAAGGCCTACTAATGGCGCACCGGTTTTGCCTACTAATGGCGCATTAGTGGCGCGCCATTAGTATCACGCCACTAGTATTTTTTACTAATGGCGCACCACTGGTGCGCCATTAGTATCTGGTATACTAATGGCGCACCATGAAGTGCGCCATTAGTTTTGCCCATAGTGCGCCACTAGTGTTTGCTATACTAATGGCGCACCACATGGTAGTGCGCCATTAGTAACAATTTTTTTATTTATTTTTTGTTTTTTCTTAATCTCAGGTCACTATTTCACATATGAGATATCCAACACACATATATACAACAAGCATCAATATAACAATCATAGCCAACACACAAGTTCCATCATATATAGATACATAGCCAACAGATAGTTCCATCGTTACATATTACAAAAGTTTCACATTGTTCATCTAATACCGTTATCCATCAATTCACAAAAGTTTCACATTGATACGAAATAAAAACACAAATGGAAAAGAAGCACTCCATCCATGCAAGCTTCCGTGAATTAAATCAAATCTGCAAAATGATAAACAAGAAGTTAGAAGAAGAAGAAGAAGACTAGAAGAATACTAGAAGAAGAAGAACACTAGAAGAAGAATAAGAAGAATTTTGGAGCCAACTTAGGTAAAATGAAGCTAACCTATGTCATTTTGGAAAAGAAGAAGAATAAGAAGAAGACTATAAGCTTATTATGTAAACTTGATCATTTTGTGCTAACATAAGTTATTTTGGAGCTAACCTATAGGAAACTAAGCATATAAGCTCTAAGTTAGCATATTAGAGCCAACTTAGGTAAAATGAAGCTAACCTATGTCATATTGGAAAAGAAGAAGAATAAGAAAAAGACTATAAGCTTATTATGTAAACTTGATCATTTCATGCTAACATAAGTTATTTTGGAGCTAACCTATAGGAAACTAAGCATATAAGCTCTAAGTTAGCATATTAGAGTCAACTTAGGTAAAATGAAGCTAACCTATAGGAAACTAAGCATATTAGAGATAACATAGGTAACTAATTATATATATATATATATATATATATATATATATATATATATATATATCATTTTGGAGATCTGACATACCTGACATAGTTCAGTTCTCATTGTTCTTCTTCTCCTTCCTCAGCCTGATGCGCCAAGAGCGGCGAGGCGGTGGAGGCAGTGGGATGTAGTCTTCTACCACAATTGGCGTGGTCATGTCGCCTAGCTGTGGGATCGCCGGCGCCACCACCGGTGCGTGGTCATTGTCAGGAACCACCACCATCCCGAGGCCACCTTCAGGCAGGACGGGCACGACCATCGCTAGGTCATCCTCAGCCACCTCCATCTCTTGCCCATGGTCAGCCACCACCATCTCTTGCCCATGGTCAGCCACCACCATCTCTTGCCCTTGGTCAGCCACCACCATCGCTAGGTCATCCTCAGCCTGATGCCCATCGTCATCCTGCAGCTCCTCATCCCCACTCTGTTGATCCTCTTCTCCCGCACTCTAGTCCGTATCATCCTTCTTGTTCTCTATGCTGCTGCCAGAATCGCTGCTGCTTTCGCTAAAGCCAGAATCGGTGTTGCTTTTGCTACAGCCATAGTCGCCGCCGCTTTGGTAGCTGTCGCTGCCATCGCTCCCATTACCTGTTCAAATGCAACAATGACCATTAACAATCGATGTGAGACAAAGCCAAATGTAGAGGAATAAGAAGAGGCAGAACGTATCGGCATCATCATCGTCAGCGTAGCGCATGCGACACATAGTCGCGTTGAACACCTTCACGATGAGCATGGTGGCGTCATCGTCGTACCTGAAGAGAAGGAAGTACCCCAGCCGCAGGTCGTAGGCACGGTAGAACTTCTCCCACCCACGAGACAAGTACATGTGGCCCTCCTTGATCACCGACTCCACATCCCATCGTCATAAACCCATGCCGACATTCGCAGCCTTCACATTATTTGGCGGATCTTCACCCAAAGATGTTCATAAACTGTCAGCAGCCTCTGCAGTTTGGGACAATGAGTGATGTAGCAAACAACAGATATCATAATGAGATGGGTGAAGGGCGATCTCTCGCTTTATATACCTGCGTCATGGATGATATCAAGTCCCAAGTATGATAATCAAGAACTCGGAAGCATCCAACTCGTCATCGCAGTTGTCACAGAAAGCAGCGGTGGCTGCTTCCCCCATCTCCGATAAGCAGCAGAAGAGACCAATTAGTACCCTTACAACAGATCATAAAACATGCATGATAACAGGCTATACTGAAAGGCCAATTATACTGGACTATAAATTAGGGTAACAATGACACAGAAGATGGGAGCACCTAGTACACATTAGCAAAACAAAAAGGGGCAGTTGATCCTACTTTACTAAGTACTAAGATACTGTAGCGACCTGACCCAATATCGGTCAAGTCTCTGTGTCTGTACCATCCCAAGATCATGCTGGTACTCACAGTACATCGATAAAGTAATCAAAGTTCAATCACACCTGAATTTTATTACACGATTCTCATATAGAGTCTTTATTACAAGGGAATAAATTCGCTCAAGGCCAACTCATGAGAAATAAACTACTAATGCTGGAAGCGTCAAGTAAAGCGAGTCCATCCGACTCAAAGGGCAATCGCCAAGCGGAGCGTAGCCTCACTCGATCGGAATATACCTCGCAACATAAGACGTTGCAGCCATGTAGGTCAGCTTTTGGAATAAGTGGCAAGTCATGAAGAATAACAATAATAAAGTTACTACACTATATGCATTTTGGTCTGTGGAGCTCTAAGTTTCATCATTTTGCGTAAAGCCAATTTTATCCTACTACATTGGACTTATTTGCAAATTACTACAAATTGTTGGTAGTTATTGAGATGGTTCCGCAAACCAAAATCTCGTTCCCAAATTATTAAGTCATAAACCCCTCAAATTAATTCATTAGTTTTAGTGTTGAGAATTCCGAATACTTCCAAGGTCCAGAGGCTCAAAATGTCCGTAACCGGGGACACGGCTAATCGATTAGATCTTTAACTCTGCAGAGGTTTGCGCACTTTCCCCGCAAGAATCATTCCCTCCTTTAAAGTCTTTGCACTTCATGGTGTTTGAAGACGGGACGAATGAAACAGGTCTTCCAAAGAGTTCTTCCGGCTATTGTCGTACCCATCCAATCCTACCGTTCTTCTACATCTCGTAGTAAATCCCAGCCAAATACGTCACTACTAGGGTCAACCCAGCCAGAGCCCATAATGGCTTGCGGCTGCACAGTAAGCTTCGGTCATGGGGCATCCATCCTTCTCTTCGTGGCTGGGTGAAGCTTTCCGCAAGATGTCATGGCACTTCTCCATGCATCCCGCCACCACTGGTTCTCCAGGTGCCCGCCAACCGTCCTCCACCCAGTAGTGATTTTCCAAGTCCTTCTTGATCATTGTAGTTCATGGGGTTGTCATCATCATTGACTCTCACATCTTGCTTATGAATTTCACTCAACCCAAAACCCGCTTCACGAGCATAGCAAAGTAAACTACTTCGTCCCGGTCATGGTAACAAGGGGATTGGTTCATCCTACCACATGATACTACTCAAGTTTAATGACTTTAAGATTTCACTACTGCATGCATGGTGGGGTGGTGACAATTACTAATGCACAAAAACATAGGTATAGAATAACATGATCAAAACTTGCCTTGCTGATGATCCTCTTAAGCTAAAGAGTCGTAGTAGCAAGCTTAGCACTCGAAACTCTACCGAGACAAACAATGAACACAATAAGCAAAACAATAGGATCACATAACACAACATAACAGAAATAACATAACACAACAAAGCAACCAAAACCAAATCCAAAGGAAAACTCAAAGAAAAATCGCTCAAAGTTTCCTACTTCAACAATAGCTAGAACTAGTTTTTATATAACAAAAATTCCTTAATATAACCTAATCATGGTTTTAAGTTAACTAAACAGAAAAGGATTCACTAAGCAACTAGGAGCAAAAAGAATTAATTTAAAAGCTATTATAAAACTCATTTTAGGCCTAATCCAATTTCTATTAAGAAAAATAAATTAAAACCTTTATTAATTATAAATAAAAGTTCATCTACTAGAATGACAGAAACTAACCTATAATAACTAATCACAAGTTAAAAATAAATTCATTTACTAATTAAAATATTAGGAAAACATCATCTAGCTAAATAATTAGGATTAATAGGATTCTGCTTAAAACTAATTATTTATTAATCCTAAAATACCCAAGTTAATTTCTAGGGTTTGGCAATGCCAAAATAAAGTTGGGGCAAAAAGAATCATGCAAAAATAATTTTTCTAACTCAAGTTATAGCAGATTTACTATTCGACTAAAACTAAATTAAAGCAATTTTAATTATTTTTAACATAGCTAAATATATATTCTACGAAACTACCACCTAAAAATATTAAACAGAATAAAAGATATCAATTTTTGAAAATGTAAACTATTCTCGCTAAAATGTAAAATCAAAATAAAAGAAAAAGCCTAATGGGCCTAAACATGCACTAGGCGTTAAATAGTCTAAACGGGCCCTAGGGTTAACTAAAACGAACCGGGCCTAAAAGAAATAAACCTAACCTAATAAATAAACCGATTGAACCGGCCGGTTTTCTAATAAAACTTATTCTTCGGGGTTCTAATCCTAGCCACTGTTTGAGATCGGACGGGAGGGTGATCCCACGACGCATCGAGTCCGGCGACGGCGGCGGGCGGAGAGGCGCTTGGGGCTTGAAAGGCCTGGGAGGTCCGGGAGTCGCCAAGTGGATGCGGGGAGGTCGGGAGTGGTTCGTGGGATCGTTGGGGTCGGGTGGACTAGGGTGGCGACGGCGGCGACTTTTGGCGGCGTGGGAGCCTCGGGTTTCCGTGAGGTCGAGCGGGAGGCGAGGGGTCCGCGAGGTCTCGTGGGATGGGGTGCGGGGGGCTCGGCTTTTATAGCCAGGGGTCGGCCTCGCTTGGGGAATCAGGCGATCGGGGATCCCGGATCCTTCGATCCGCGATCTCCGGCGAGCGTGGCGGGCGGGCGAGGGAAGAAGATGGGCGGGGCCCACGGGTCGAGAGAGAGAGGAGGCGAGGCGATCGGGTGGCCAAGCCTCGGGGTTTCGTGAGGGGGGAGCTGGGCTGGCTCGGCTCACTGGCTGGCTCAGGCCGGGCTGGTGGGCCAAAGTGCGGCGCTGGCCGGGCTCGAGGGCTCGGCCCGCCGGGGTTTTTCATTTTAAAACTTTATTTTTTTTAAATAAAACAAAAACAGAAATAAAACAATATCTGTAAATATTTTATATAGGGTATATATATACCAAAATGATCAGGGGAATATTCCCTTTCATTTGAACATTTTTCCAGAGGCAAAATCCAAACTTTATAAAAATCCATTTTTTCAAATTCAAATAAAATTCAGATTTTAATTCCAAAACTTTTGGCATTGTTTCCTCCGATATTTTTGGAGTGTCATGTTTGCTCCTCTCATACTTTTGATCAAGTATTTATCAGCATAGTTTTTTTGAAATGTTTCCCACATGCCAAAGTTTGAATTCAAATTCAAAACTCAAATGGCTCAAACTTCAAATGGCATTCAAATTCAAACAGGATGCATAGGATGCTTAGCTATAATTGTAAAACATTCCAAATAGGAAATTTGGGATGTTACAAACCTACCCACCTTAAGATGAATCTCACCTCGAGATTCGGGTTGGCTAGCAATAGGTGCGGGTGATCTCGAAGAAGGTCTTCTTCAGCTCCTGTGTGGCTTCTTCCTCGGTGTGGTGACTCCACAGCACCTTGCAAAATTTGATGACCTTGCTGCGGGTGACTCTGCTTGCAGTTTCGAGAATTCGGACGGGTTTCTCCTTGTAAGTCAGATCACTGTCAAGCTGTATGGCCTCTAGGGGCACTGTGTCTCTCAACGGAACATCGGCCATGTCGGCATGACACTTCTTCACCGAGAAACATGGAAGACATCATGAACTCCGGACAATCCTTCCGCAATTCCAACTTGTAAGCAACCTCTCCACGACGTTCGAGGATTTTGTAGGGGCCAATGAATCGGGGTGCTAACTTTCCCTTGACTCCAAACCTCTTGATTCCACGGAGTGGAGACACACGAAGATATGCTCGGTCTCCGACTTCATAAGTTACCTCCTTGCACTTACTGTCGGCATAACTCTTCAGTCTTGACTGTGCTATCTTGAGCCTGTCTTGAATCAGCTTGACTTTCTCTTCGGAATCCTTGATAAGATCGGAACCGAAAAGTGATCGATCTCCAACACTATCCCACAAAGAATGGTGTTCGCACCTCCTTCCGTATAGAGCTTCGAAGGGGCCATCTTCAAACCGGATCGATAATCGTTGTTGTATGAGAACTTCACAGATGGCAAATTATCATCCCAGCTAGACCCATAGTCTAGCACACAAGCTCTCAACATGTCCTCCGTAATCTGATTGACTCTCTCGGTCTGTCCATCCATCTGCTGGATGAAAAGCTGTATCAATTCCAGCCTCGTACTCCAAAGTTTCATGCAACTGCTTCCAAAACTTTGAGGTAAACCGTTCCTCTATCCGACACGATTTTCCTCGGAACTCCATGCGACATACGATCCTGGTCATGTATATCTTGGCCAACTTAGCACCGGTATAGGTAGTCTTCACGGAATGAAGTTAGCTACATTGTTCAAACGATCAACCACTACCCAGATAGAATCATAACCTGAACGGGTCCTGGGTAATCCTGTGATGAAGTCCATTCCAAGTTTCTCCCATTTCCAATTGGGAATCGGCAAAGGTTGAAGTAACCCTGCTGGCTTCTGATGTTCTGCCTTTACACGTTGACAAACATCGCATACGGCAACGTACTCGGCAATGTCTTTCTTCATACCGCCCACCGTAAACTTTGCTTCAAATCCAGTACATCTTGGTGTTACCGGGTGAATCGAGTACGGTGAATCATGAGCCTCCAAGAATTAGCTTCCTGAGCTCGGGATCATTGGGCACATAAATACGATCCTCAAACCATATAGTTCCATGTTCATCCTTACGGAATCCTTTAGCTTTTCCTTCCTCCATCTTTCGCTTTATCTCATCAATTTCCTTGTCCGACTTCCGGCTTCATGAATCCTTTCGCCAAAGTGGACTGAACTTCCAGAGTTGCCACAAATCCTCTTGGAACTATCTCCACGGAGATCTCTCGAGGTCATCAACTAACTCCTGGGTAATCCTCCTCTTGTAAGAGTGTTCACATAACTCTTACGGCTCAAAGCATCTGCTACAACATTAGCCTTACCAGGTGGTAATGCAATCTCATGTCGTAGTCCTTTATCAACTCTAGCCATCTCCTCTACTCGAGGTTCAATTCCTTCTGCGTGAAAATATATTTCAAGCTCTTGTGATCTGTGTAAACATCACAACGGTTTCCGATGAGGAAATGTCTCTGTGTCTTGAGTGCATGCACTACAGTCGCTAACTCCAAATCATGCGTGGCATAATTCATCTCATGAGGCCGTAGCTGTCTGGAGGCATAAGCTACAACCTTACCTTCCTGCATCAATACTCCTCCGAAGTCTTTGACGAGAAGCGCCACAATAGACCTCGATTCCTTGTGTATGTCCGCAATATCAACATCAATGTGACCAGCCGTTTCTTCAATTCCTGAAAACTGGCTTCACATTCCTTGGTCCAAACATACTTGGCTTCCTTCTTCAACAGCTCAGTCATGGGCTTGGCAATCTTCGAGAAGTTCTCAATGAACCTCCGATAATATCCTGCGAGTCCGAGAAAACTGCGGATCTCCTTGATCGAGGTGGGTGATCGCCAATCGGTGATCGATTCAACCTTGGCGGATCAACTGCTATTCCTTCTCCCGAGATAACATGTCCGAGGAATCCAACTTCCTTCAGCCAAAATTCACATTTGCTGAACTTGGCATACAACTGACAGTTCTCAAGTTTCTCCGTAACTAGACGCAAATGCTCCTTATGCTCTTCCTCGCTCTTGGAGAAAATCAATATATCATCGATGAACACCACGACAAACTTGTCCAGATATTCCATAAACACCTTGTTCATCAAATTCATGAAGTATGCAGGAGCATTAGTCAATCCAAATGACATGACGGTATACTCATATAAACCATACCGGTAGTGAATGCTGTTTTGGGTATATCCTTTTCACGGATCTTCAATCGATGATACCTCGATCAAGATCGATCTTAGAGAATACCTTGGCTCCAACTAGCTGATCAAACAAATCGTTAATCATCGGCAGAGGGTACTTGTTCTTGATGGTTACTTCGCTCAATGCACGATAATCCACAACCATCCTCAAGCTTCCATCTTTCTTCTCTACCAAAAGAACTGGGCTCCCCAAGGTGATGAGCTTGGACGAATATATCCTTTCTCCAACAACTCATTAATTTGATCCTTGATCTCTTTCAACTCATTCGGTGGCATCCGATAAGGTCTCTTGGATATTGGGGCTGTGCCGCAATAACTCAATCGAAACTCAATGTCCCCGTCCCGGTGGCATTCTGGTAATTCCTCCTAAACACATCGGGAAAATCTTGCACCACCGGCACTTCCTCCCTGAACAACTCCCGTGAGGGAATACACCGATTCTTCATCTGGTCAGGCTGGCTACATACTTAATCCTCTTACGCTCCGGGTGGTGAGCGTAATAGACTTCTTGCACGATCTATGTTCCCTTCAACTTTGTCAACCAATCCATGCCTAGGATTACATCCAAGGTCCGGGTTTCCAACACTATGAGGTCTCAAGGGAAATTTATGGTTCCCGATGTTGAGGGTTGCATGACAGCCTCACGCCGCCATCATTTCTCCTCCTACGTAATCGACGCCAAGGGGGCTTCTAAGGGTTCTAGTGGGCAACCCGTACTTTTCCACAACTACCCTTGATATGAATGAATGCGTTGCACCGTAATCAAAAAGAACCAAAACTGAACGTGAATTCAATAAAACTTACCAACCACGATTGTCCGGCTGATCATAGACGCCCTCCACGCCGATGTGATTCACCCGAGCACGAGGGAACGGATTGGGCTTCTTCACGAGCCTCCATTGCCATTTCCATTCCTCCGCTTGGCCTCCGGGCAGTCGGTGGCATAGTGCCCTGCCTTCTTCGGCACTTGAAGCAGGTGATGTGGTTCAGATCCTTCGGAGCCGGGGCAGAACGATGCTGGTTGCCATTACCATTTCCATTGCCATTGCCATGGCCTGACTTGTTGTCCTGGCTGCGGTTGTTCCCATTTCCTCCATGGTTATGACCTCCATGGTTATGATGGGTGTGCCCTCCGGAGTATGGTGCATAACGGGGCTTCTGCTGAGCTCCCGAGTTGTGCTTCCCCTGGCTGTACTTCCGCTTGTGGCTTTCGATCTGCTGCTGCTTGCCTTCAAGTATGATGGCCTTGTCTACCAGTCCCTGGTAGTTGGCGAAGGTGGCCACCATAAGCTGCATGCCCAGTTCATCATTGAGTCCCTCAAGGAACTTCTCCGCTGCGGCATCTGTGGCCACATCATCGGGGCATAGCGAGCAAGCTTGCTGAATTCATCCACGTCTTGTGCCCGCGATGCGGTTTCCTGGCGCAAGTTGCGGAACTCACGCTTCTTCGCACTCATGGCTCCACCGAGACATGAGCGGTGCGGAAGGCCTCCTGGAATTGATCCCATGTGATGGCACCAATGGGATAAGTGGCGGTGTAGTTCTCCCACCAAGAAGCTGCAGGGCCATCAAGTTGATGCGCGGCAAAGCGCACCTTCTCAGCATCAGTGCATCCAACGGTGATTAGCTCTCTTCCGACTTTGCGGAGCCAATCATCAGCCACAATCGGCTCTGTGCTACTAGAGAACACTGGCGGATTCAACCTCAGAAATCGAGTCAAGTTGTCCACAGGGGGTGGTGGTGGTGGATTGTTGGTGTTGTTGTTCGATTACGGATAAGGAGCTGCATAAGTGCATTCTGCTGTTGAGCAATGGGTGAGCTCCGGGAAACCAAAGGTCACGCCCTGAGCCATCCGTGTTTTTGGAGTGGATGAGAAAATTAGAATATAACAAGGGTCTATGAGAAATAACACTACCCATATGAATGCACAATCATATAACACACCAATCATTTATTCATTCCACTCAAACATGGTTCAAACTCGATTACAAAAGCTCATGACTAAACGAAGGAAAATATCGGCCTAACTGATCGACGAAAAGGTAAAAGATAACATGGTGGTCGACTAAAAGACCTCATCAGTGGCGCCTCTTCTTGTGGCTTCCTTCAGTGGTACTCCCTTCAAAATCCTGATCATTACTCACGAGGGGTCCTTCATTTCACTGGGATAAAGGTCCTCTCCCAAGTCCATCTTTTCCTCTATTGCGGCAAGCTTCATCTTCAGGTCGTCGACTTTCTCCATGAAGTCCGTGATTTCTTCCTCATGGCCAAGGAAGTCTGCGCGTGCCTTCTCCTCCAGTTCCAGTTCACGGAACAAAAGCCTCCTATGTGTCTTCGAGTTACGGCGAGTCTGAATCTCCCGTTTCCTGAGAAGACACTCCAAGTCCTGGACATAAGAGAGAATGGAATCGTCCTCGACGGTACGGATGATATCTCCATTCCTTGCCCTGTGAGAAACCATGGCGAGGTCTGAGGGATCGAGCTCGCCTCAGATTCTCTCGGAGATGTCCAAGTGCTCGATAGATCGCCACGTCCTTCCGATGATCCAGCTTGAACTCGGTGAACTCAAAGTCAATAGGCTCCGTGTGTCCTCCGAAGGTTCTCCCCTGGGATATGCACCTCAATCCTCAGAAGCGGGTGTCCGCGGAGTGCATTGGTTGGCTTCCGGTGATCGAGGGCAGAGCTATCTTCAGCTTCTTCACCATCTGGACCAGCTTCCTTCCAAGGGCATCGCCTCATCGGGCCGCAAAACTCCGTAGCAAAACCGGGGTGAACTCGACGCCATATAGAATGTTGAAAATAGGAGAAGAGTCGAATTGAACAAGGGAGAATTACGGAATGAAAAGGATTTAAAGTAAATGGTCTCTGCTAATGGCTTTCCGATCCTAGGGGTTACGATCCTACGGTCATTGCGTGCTCGACATTATCTCTCTAGCGACCTGACCCAATATCGGTCAAGTCTCCGTGGTTCTGCATTCATCCCAAGATCATGCCGGTACTTACAAGACATCGATAAAGTAATCAAAGTTCAATCACACCTGAATTTTATTACATGATTCTCATATAGAGTCTTTATTACAAGGAATAAATTCGCTCAAGGCCAACTCATGAGAAATAAACTACTAATGCTGCGGAAGCGTCAAGTAAAGCGAGTCCATCCGACTCCAAAGGGCAATCGCCAAGCGCGGAGCGTAGCCTCACTCCCCGATCGGAATATACCTACGCAACATAAGACGTTGCAGCCATGTAGGTCAGCTTTTGGAATAAGTGGCAAGTCATGAAGAATAACAATAATAAAGTTACTACACTATATGCATTTTGGTCAGGAGCTCTAAGTTTCATCATTTTATGAAAGCCAATTTTATCCTACTACAGTGGACTTATTTGCAAATTACTACAAATTGTTGGTAGTTATTGAGATGGTTCCGCCAACCAAAATCTCGTTCCCAAATTATTAAGTCATAAACCCCTCAAATTAATTCATTAGTTTTAGGACCTCTCTGTAGCGACCTGACCCAACATCGGTCAAGTCTCTGTGTCTGTACCATCCCAAGATCATGCTGGTACTCACAGTACATCGATAAAGTAATCAAAGTTCAATCACACCTGAATTTTATTACACGATTCTCATATAGAGTCTTTATTACAAGGGAATAAATTCGCTCAAGGCCAACTCATGAGAAATAAACTACTAATGCTGCGGAAGCGTCAAGTAAAGCGAGTCCATCCGACTCCAAAGGGCAATCGCCAAGCGGAGCGTAGCCTCACTCTGATCGAATATACCTACGCAACATAAGACGTTGCAGCCATGTAGGTCAGCTTTTGGAATAAGCTGGCAAGTCATGAAGAATAACAATAATAAAGTTACTACACTATATGCATTTTGGCGTGGAGCTCTAAGTTTCATCATTTTATGTAAAGCCAATTTTATCCTACTACAAAGGACTTATTTGCAAATTACTACAAATTGTTGGTAGTTATTGAGATGGTTCCGCCAACCAAAATCTCGCTCCCAAATTATTAAGTCATAAACCCCTCAAATTAATTCATTAGTTTTAGTGTTGAGAATTCGAATACTTCCAAGGTCCAGAGGCTCAAAATGTCCGTGAATCGGGACACGGCTAATCGATTAGATCTTTAACTCTGCAGAGGTTTTGCGCACTTTCCCGCAAGAATCATTCCCTCCTTTAAAGTCTTCGCACTTCATGGTGTTTGAAGACGGACGAATGAAACAGGTCTTCCAAAGAGTTCTTCCGCTACCGCCGTACCCATCCAATCCTACCGTTCTTCTACATCTCGTAGTACCGCCCAAGCGTCACTACTAGGGTCAACCCAGCCAGAGCCCATAATGGCTTGCGGCCTGCACGTAAGCTTCCGGTCATGGGGCATCCATCCTTCTCTTCGTGGCTGGGTGAAGCTTTCCGCAAGATGTCATGGCACTTCTCCATGCATCCCGGCCACCACTGGTTCTCCAGGTGCCCGTCAACCGCCCCTCCACCCAGTAGTGATTTTCCGAAGTCCTTCTTGATCATTGTAGTTCATGGGGTTGTCATCATCATTGACTCTCACATCTTGCTTATGAATTTCACTCAACCCAAAACCCGTCTACGAGCATAGCAAAGTAAACTACTTCGTCCCGGTCATGGTAACAAGGATTGGTTCATCCTACCACATGATACTACTCAAGTTTAATGACTTCAAGATTTCACTACTGCATGCATGGTGGGGTGGTGACAATTACTAATGCACAAAAACATAGGTATAGAATAACATGATCAAAACTTGCCTTCTTGATGATCCTCGTAAGCTAAAGAGTCGTAGTAGCAAGCTTCAAGACTCGAAACTCTACCGAGACAAACAATGAACACAATAAGCAAAACAATAGGATCACATAACACAACATAACAGAAATAACATAACACAACAAAGCAACCAAAACCAAATCCAAAGGAAAACTCAAAGAAAAAATCGCCAAAGTTTCCTACTTCAACAATAGCTAGAACTAGTTTTTATATAACAAAAATTCCTTAATATAACCTAATCATGGTTTTAAGTTAACTAAACAGAAAAGGATTCACTAAGCAACTAGGAGCAAAAAGAATTAATTTAAAAGCTATTATAAAACTCATTTTAGGCCTAATCCAATTTCTATTAAGAAAAATAAATTAAAACCTTTATTAATTATAAATAAAAGTTCATCTACTAGAATGACAGAAACTAACCTAGAATAACTAATCACAAGTTAAAAATAAATTCATTTACTAATTAAAATATTAGGAAAATAGCATCTAGCTAAATAATTAGGATTAATAGGATTCTGCTTAAAACTAATTATTTATTAATCCTAAAATACCCAAGTTAATTTCTAGGGTTTGGCAATGCCAAAATAAAGTTGGGGCAAAAAGAATCATGCAAAAATAATTTTTCTAACTCAAGTTATAGCAGATTTACTATTCTGACTAAAACTAAATTAAAGCAATTTTAATTATTTTTAACATAGCTAAATATATATTCTACAGAAACTACCACCTAAAAATATTAAACAGAATAAAAGATATCAATTTTTGAAAACAGAAACTATTCTGCTAAAACAGAAAATCAAAATAAAAGAAAAAGCCTAATGGGCCTAAACTGTGCACTAGGCGTTAAATAGTCTAAACGGGCCCTAGGGTTAACTAAAACGAACCGGGCCTAAAAGAAATAAACCTAACCTAATAAATAAACCGATTGAACCGGCCGGTTTTCTAATAAAAACTTACCCCTTCGGGGTTCTAATCCTAGCCACTCGTTTGAGATCGGACGGGAGGGTGATCCCGACGACGTCGAGTCCGGCGACGGCGGGCGGCGAGAGTGCGTCAGGGGCTTCGAGGCCGGGAGGTCCGGGAGTCGCCGTCTGGATGCGGGAGGTCGGGAGTGGTTCGGTGGGATCGTTGGGGTCGGGGTGGACTAGGGTGGCGACGGCGGCGACTTTGGCGGCGTGGGAGCCTGGGTTTCCGGTGAGGTCGAGCGGGAGGGCGAGGGGTCCGCGAGGTCTCGGGGGAATGGGGTGCGGGGGGGGGCTCGGCTTTTATAGCCGGGGTCGGCCTCGCCGGGGAATCGGGCGATCAGGGATCCGGATCCTTCGATCCGCGATCTCCCCAGCGGCGTGGCGTGGGCGAGGGAAGAAGATGGGCGGGGCCCACGGGTCGAGAGAGAGAGGGAGGCGAGGCGATCGGGTGGCCAAGCCTGGGGTTTCGGGTGAGGGGGGAGCCTGGTGGCTCGGCTGGCTGGTAGCCTCGGTGGGCCGGCTGGCCGGGCAGAACGGGTGCGGCACTGGCCGGGCCTGGAGTGGTTTGGCCGGGCGCCCTGGGGTTTTTCTTTTTAAAACTTTATTTTTTAATAAAACAAAACAGAAATAAAACAATATCTGTAAATATTTTATATAGGGTATATATATACCAAAATGATCAGGGAATATTCCCTTTCATTTGAACATTTTCCAGAGGCAAAATCCAAACTTTATAAAAATCCATTTTTCAAATTCAAATAAAATTCAGATTTGAATTCCAAAACTTTTGGCATTGTTTCCTCGATATTTTTTGGAGTGTCATGTTTGCTCCTCTCATACTTTTGATCAAGTATTTATCAGGCATAGTTTTTTTTTTGAAATGTTTCCCACATGCCAAAGTTTGAATTCAAATTCAAAACTCAAATGGCTCTGAAACTTCAAATGGCATTCAAATTCAAACAGGATGCATAGGATGCTTAGTTATAATTGTAAAACATTCCAAATAGGAAATTTGGGATGTTACAGATACCCCGGCCCATGCATTAGTCTCAAGTACCCCATATGTCCTATTTCAGCATGACCTTTGCTGAAAATATGACATATGGAGTACCCGAATTTGCCGGAACGGAAGTTAATCGACATTCCGGCAAACTCAAGGGCCTCTCGGGGTACCTGCAAAACTCCTGAAGTGTTCCAGGAGTAGAACCTGAAGTGTAGTCAGTGGCTTCACCTATGTGCATAAAAATCATAAAAATTCAAAATCATTTGAAACCTGATCACTCGGACCACACCACATGCCACAGCATACATAGTACATAGAGTTGACATCTCAAAGATCGACCACACCACATGCCACAGCATACATAGTACATAGATGATCCAACAGACTACATAGCATGACAGTTTAAGCGTGAACCGCATCATACAAAATAGAAGAACTTCACTACACAACTGAAACTCAATTAAGCTAGTTAAATGGAGTTCATCTAGTCACTAGCAGTACTACTAAATGGCAGTACTTAAACAAGTTAAGCTACTCACTACGATCAAGCTACTCACTTAAGCTAGAAGCTACACAAGTTAAACACATTTGTAGCACTGAGAAATAATGCTGAGATGTAGCAAACAAGTTAAGCTAGAAGCTAGAATCATGTAGCAATCATGTCCTTCCCTTCATATATTCATGATATAAATGGATTGTTCTACCTAGTAGGTTGTTGGAAATTCAGTTGCTTTTTCATTAGGACTGGCAACAAGACATAGTCAAATTTCAATTAAGATTATCTGTTGGTTCAAGACTGGTAACAAGACTTGTTCTACCAAATCAATTATCTGTTGGTTCAATGGTTGTTTTTCTTTCCCTTTTTATAATTGCAAAAAAGGAACAAGACATGGTCAAATTTCAGTTAAGATTCAGTTAAGATACATACAGTAAAATCTTGCATACATGATCAGGAGTACATCTTGCATGCATCCATGCATCCAGTGGCAACATCTTGCATACATGATCAGGAGTACATCAAAATCTATTGAGTAGTTCTTGTGCTCATCCAGTAGCAACATCTTTCATCCATGATCAGTAGTCATGTACCAAATTTTTATTTAAACTGAATTTGCAAATCACTAAGAGCTCTACTAGTTTCAGACTAGATTTACACTAAACTGAAAAGGATGCAAATTCTTCGGCGAACAGCGAGAGAAGTACTACTGGTTCACATGTTTTTTTCTTGATGATAGAAATGATTCACTCACATTTGCAAGGAAGAAAAAACAGGGGCATTTGATGAAGAATCATCATACTGTCTGTGCACCTAAGATAGTACAGCAGCACTGCATGAGTAACAGAGCTGCATGATAATTAAACATTAAGGGCTGACAGTTCGATCTTGCATCCTTCCCAACAAACATGATGTTGTCTTCCAGGTAAGGTAGGGTTAGCTTTTGTATGAAGGCATGAAGATTCCAAGGATCTTCTCATATGTACTACTAGTGCTACCACTATATGTTTTTTGCCGTTGTCTCCCGTTCTTGTGTTAACTACTGTGGATGTGATGCCAGTGAGATTTGCAACTCACCTCAATGGACGCGGTCGCAGACGAGGTCGTAGACGGCGGCGGAGCAGAGACACTGTCGTGGTGCTCCAGTGGACGCGGCTACATCAATCATTTGAATTGACATTTAATCAAACACCTCACAGGCAAGAACAGAAGGTGGAGACAGAGAAGAGAGGGGATCGAGCAGAGAGGGAGAGGGCAAGGAGGGAGGAGCAGAGAAGGAGAGGTGGGAAATGGAGGCGGGGTGAGTTGGATGGGGTACTGCGCGTAGAAGACGGGGCGTCGTCGGGACGGCGAAGACGTCGACGCTGTGGATGTTGCCGCCAGGCGAAGCGTCTGATCGGAGATCCGGGACGGTGAACTGCGCTGTGAGGCAGTCGAGTCGATCGAGGAGGGGCTTACGGGCAGAGGAGGACGGGCGGAGGAGGAGGGGGCTTACGGGCGGAGGAGGACGGGCGGAGGAGGAGGGGGCTTACGGGCGGAGGAGGACGGGCGGAGGAGGAGGGGGCTTACGGGCGGAGGAGGACGGGCGGCGGCGCAGTAGGGGCGGCGGCGAGATGTGAGATTGGGAGAGAGAAGGACGAACGCGAGATGGACAACACACACAAGGGGGAAGGTTAGTAATGGCGCACCCTACTCTGGTGCGCCATTAGTAACTTTTTTTCATTATTTTTTGTTGCATCTAATAATTTGTTTTTTATCAAATTTGTAGTTTTCATGAGGACTAGAACAGAAGATATCATCCTTTTTTTTTAAATATCATCAATTTTGTTTTTTTATTTTTAATTGAAGATATATATCATCAAATCTGTTATTTGAAAATATCATCAAATTTGTTATTTAAAAATATCATCAATATTTTCTTGGATTTTTAGTTGCATTCATTTGTGAATTGGTAAAACATTTATGAATATGAAAAAGTATCATCAAAATTTGAAAAATATTCATGAATTCAAAAGTGCCCATGAAATTTAAAAATATTCATGAGTTCCAAAAATATTAACAAATTCACACTACGATGCGGGCCGGGAGGGTGCGGGGGTCGGCGGCGGCGGTGGAGAGCGGGGGAGGTGCGGGGGTCATTGGCGCGGTGGAGCGGGGAGGGTGAGGCGGTGCTCGGCGGGGAGCCGGGTCAAGGCGTGGGCGGTGGAGCGGGGAGGTCTTGTTGGGACGTCGGCGGCGGTGGAGTGGGGGAGGGTGCGGGTGGTCATCGGCGGCGGTGGAGCTAGTGGGGGAGGGTGCGGGCCGGGGGTCGGCGGCGACGGCCGGTGGAGCGGGGGAGGGTGCGGTGGGACGGGGTGTCGGTGGAGGGTGCGGTCGGCGGCGGCCGCCGGTGGAGCGGGGGGTCGACCCTGGTTACTAATGGTGTACCAGCTTCTGACCATTAGAAGTTCTGCAAAAAAAGTATATATTCTAATGGCGCACGGTGTGGCCAGTGCGCCATTACTAGTTTGCATTAGTAATGGCGCACTGTGCCACAGTGCGCCATTAGAACGTCTGGAAAAATTAAAAAAAAATTGTTTCTAGTGGCGCACCTTGTTCCTGACGCGCAATTAGTGTCTTCCACACTAATGGCGTACCTAAACATGGTGCGCCATTAGTATATAATAATGGCGCACCACCTGACAGGTGCGCCATTAGTGTCCATCCCATCTATAGCCCTTTTCCTAGTAGTGAGGGGGGGTTAAACGATAGCGCTTGTTGGGAGGCAACCCAATTTTATTTTGTGTTTTTTGTTTTTGCTTCTGTTTATGAATAAATAATCCATCTAGCCTCTATTTAGATGTGGTTTTATCTTTTAGTTAGTGTTTGTGCCAAGCTAGACCTATTGGATCTTCTTGGATGATAGTTATTTGATCTTGCTGTAATTTCCAGAACGTGATAAAATTTTCCAGAACGTGATAAAATACTGATTCCAATTGCTGCTGATCAATAAACAAATTTTCCAGGTCGTCTAATTTTGGTAGAAGTTTTTGGGTTCCAGAAGTTTGCGTTAGTAACAGATTGCTACAGACTGTTCTGTTTTTGACAGATTCTGTTTTTCGTGTGTTGTTTGCTTATTTTGATGAACCATAGAGAAGTTGGAATACAGTAGGTTTAACACCAATATAAATAAAGAATGAGTTCATTACAGTACCTTAAAGTAGTCTTTTGTTTTCTTTCTCTAACGGAGCTCACGAGATTTCTATTGAGTTTTGTGTTGTGAAGTTTTCAAGTTTTGGGTGAATTCTTTTTATGGATTATGGAACAAGGAGTGGCAAAATCCTAAGATTGGGTATGCCCATGGCACCCCCAAGATAATCCAAGGGCACCAAAAAGTCAAAGCTTGGGGATGCCCCGGAAGGCATCCCCTCTTTCGTCCACTTCCATCGGTAATGTACTTGGAGCTATATTTTTATTCACCAACATGATATGTGTTTTGCTTGGAGCGTCTTGTATTATTTGTGTCTTTGCTTGTTAGTTTACCACAATTATACTTGCTGTATACACCTTTTGAGAGAGCCATACTTGATTTGGAATTTGTTAGAATACTCTTTGTGCTTCACTTATATCTTTTGAGCTTGATAGTTTTGCTCACAGTGCTTCACTTATATCTTTTGAGCTTGATAATTTTTGCTCTAGTAATTCACTTAGATCTTTTAGAGCATGGTGGTGGATTTGTTTTAAAGAAACTATTTGATCTCTTATGCTTCACTTAGATTATTTTGAGAGACTTTAATAGCATGGTAATTTGCTTAATGTTAATATACTTGGTGTTCAAGATATGTGAAACTTTCTTTTGAGTGAATTGAATACTAAAATGAGTTTGATGCTTGATAATTGTTTTGAGATATGGAGGTGATAATATCAAAGTCGTGCTAGTTGAGTAGTTGTGAATTTGAGAAATACTTGTGTTGAAGTTTGCAAGTCCCGTAGCATGCACGTATGGTAAAAGTTGTGTAACAAATTTGAAACATGAAGTGTACCTGGCTTGTGCATCCTTATGAGTGGCGGTCGGGGACGAGCGATGGTCTTTTCCTACCAATCTATCCCCCTAGGAGCATGCGCGTAGTACTTGAATTTTTTATGACTTATAAATTTTTGCAATAAGTATATGAGTTCTTTTGACTAATGTTGATTCCATGGATTATACGCACTCTCACCTTTCCACCTTTGCTAGCCTCTTGATGCAGTGCATTGCCCTTTCTCACCTTGAGAGTTGGCGCAAACTTCACGTGCATCCAAACCCCGTGATACGATACGCTCTATCACACATAAAGCTCCTTATATCTTCCTCAAAACAGCCACCATACCTACCTATTATGGCATTTCCATAGCCATTCCGAGATATATTGCCATGCAACTTCCATCATCATCATCATGACATACATTACTTTTGTCATATTGCCATCGCATGATCATGTAGTTGACATCGTATTTGTGGCAAAGCCACCATGCATTATTTTTCATACATGTCACTCTTGATTCATTGCGCCATCCCGACATTCACGGAGGCATTCATATAGAGTCATATCTTGTTCTAAGTTTCGAGTTGTAATCCTTGTGTTGTAAGCAATAGAAGTGTGATGATCATCATTATTAGAGCATTGCCCAAAAAAAAAAAAAAAAGAGAAAGGCCAAAAAAAAGGCCCAAAAAAATAAAAAATAAAAAGGGCAATGCTACTATCTCTTTTTCCACACTTGTGCTTCAAAGTAGCACCTTGTTCTTCATGTAGTGAGTCTCATATATTGTGCTTCAAAGTAGCACCTCGTTCTTCATGTAGTGAGTCTCATAAGTTGTCTTTTTATACTAGTGGGAATTTTTCATTATAGAACTTGGCTTGTATATTCCTACAATGGGCTTCCTCAAATGCCCTAGGTCTTCGTGAGCAAGCAAGTTGGATGCACACCCACTAGTTTTCTTTTGTTGAGCATTCATAGCTCTAGTGCATCCGTTGCATGGCAATACCTACTCCTCATGTTGACATCAATTGATGGGCATCTCCATAGCCCGTTGATTAGCCTCGTCAACATGAGACTCTCCTTTTTTGTCTTCTCCACACAATCCCCATCATCATATTCTATTCCACCCATAGTGCTATATCCATGGCTCACGCTCATGTATTGCGTGAAAGTTGAAAAAGTTTGAGATTATTTAAGTATGAAACAATTGCTTGGCTTGTCATCGGGGGTATAGAAGTTGGGAACATCTTTGTGTGACAAAAATGAAGCATAGCCTAACTATATGATTTTGTAGGGATGAACTTTCTTTTGCCATGTTATTTTGAGAAGACATGATTGCTTTGATTAGTGTGCTTGAAGTATTATTATTTTTGTGTCAAAATGAACTTTTGTCTTGAATCTTTCGGATCTGAATATTCATATCACAATTAAGAGGATTTACATTGAAATTATGCCAAAGTATCACTCCGCATCAAAAATTCTTCTTTATCATTTACCTACTCGAGGACGAGCAGGAATTAAGCTTGGGGATGCCTGATACGTCTCCAACGTATCTATAATTTTTATTGCTCCATGCTACTTTATCTACTGTTTTGGACTATATTGGGCTTTATTTTCCACTTTTATATTATTTTTTGGGACTAACCTATTAACTGGAGGCCCAGCCGTAATTGCTGTTTTTGCCTTTTTCAAGATTTCAAGAAAACAGAATATCAAACGGAGTCCAAACGGAATGAAACCTTCGGGATCGTTATTTTCCACCCGAACGTGATCCAGGAGACTTGGACCCTACTCCAAGAAGGGCAGGCGGTCACGAGGTGGAGGCGCGCCACAGGCGCGCCCCTACCTCGTGGGCCCCTCGGGCTCCACCGACGTACTCCTTCCTCCTATATATACCCTCGCACCCCGAGCGATCGAAAAGGAGCCAAAAACCTAATTCCATCGCCGCAACTTTCTGTATCCATGAGATCCCATCTTGGGGCCTGTTAGGAGCTCACGGAGAGGGCCGTCATCACGGAGGGCTTCTACATCATCATAGCCCCTCCGATGAAGTGTGAGCAGTTTACTTCAGACCTTCGGGTCCATAGTTATTAGCTAGATGGCTTCTTCTCTCTTTTTGGATCTCAATACAATCATCTCCCCCTCTCTCGTGGAGATCTATTCGATGTAATCTTCTTTTTGCGGTGTGTTTGTTGAGACCGATGAATTGTGGGTTTATGATCTAGTATTATCTATGGAAAATATTTGTTCTTCTCTGAATTCTTTTATGTATGATTGAGTTATCTTTGCAAGTCTCTTCGAATTATCTTTTTGTTTTGGCCAACTAGATTGGTAGTTCTTGCAATGTGATAATTTCTTAGCTTTGGGTTCAATCTTGCGGTGTCCTTACTCGATGTGAGTAAAGAGTTGCAAGGCACGTATTGTATTGTTGCCATCGAGGATAACAAGATGGGGTTTTTATCATATTGCATGAATTTATCCCTCTACATCATGTCATCTTGCTTACGAGCGTTACTCTGTTTTTACTTAATACTCTAGATGCATCTTTGGATAGCGGTCATGAGTGGAGTAATAGTAGTAGATGCAGAATCGTTTGATCTACTTGTTTTGGATGTGATGCCTATATACATGATCATTGCCTAGATATACTCATAACTATGCTCAACTCTCATCAATTGCTCAACAGTAATTTGTTCACCCACCGTAGAATACTTATGCTCTTGAGTGAAGCCACTAGTGAAACCTATGGCCCCCGGGTCTATTCTCATCATATCAATCTATATCACTTTATTTACTTGCTTTGTTTTACTTTGCCTTTTACTTTTTACTTTGCATCTATCTATATCAAAAATACCAAAAATATTATTATCTCTATCAGATCTCACTCTCGTAAGTGACCGTGAAGGGATTGACAACCCCTAAGCGTTGGTTGCGACTTGCTATCGTTTTGTGTAGGTACGAGGGACTTGTGCGTGGTCTCCCTCTTGGATTGATACCTTGGTTCTCAAAACTGAAGGAAATACTTACGCTACTTTACTGCATCATCCCTTCCTCTTCGGGGAAAAACCAACGTAGTGCTCAAGAGGTAGCAGGGGCTAGGGTTACACAGTGTTGGTTACAAGGGAGGAGATCTACATATCCATATTTCCTAGCTTGCCTTCCACGCCAAGGAGAGTCCCATCCGGACACGGGTCGAAGTCTTCAATCTTGTATCTTCATAGTCCAACAGTCCGGCCAAAGGATATAGTCCGGCTGTCCGAGGACCCCCTAATCCAGGACTCCCTCAGTAGCCCCTGAACCAGGCTTCAATGACGGCGCACAGATTATCTTCGGCATTGCAAGGCGGGTTCCTCCTCCGAATACTCCACAGAAGATTTTGAACATAAGGATAGTGTCCAGCTCTGCAAAACAAATTCCACATACCACCGTAGAGAGAATAATATTTCCACAAATCCAATCTGCCGACAGATTTTCATAATGTGACGTACTGCCATGGTCTGGTCATGACGAACCGTTTTTCCGAGCCTGCCACTGCACGTGTTGCGAGGTGGTTTTTATTGGCACGTCCTGTCGAAGCAGAGATCGTGTCCCTTTTTTCACGGGATTCTCATCAATACGGGTATGGGTAACCCAATCGTGCTTGTTGGTATGACTCCTCGATTTTAGGCAAGTCCCAAGCGGCCACGTGGAGGATGCTTGATATTCATCCTCTTTATAAAGAGGCCTAGGCCCGCCCCCTTCTTCTCACGCTCAATCGAATCCTTTCCCCACCTCGAGTTCCAACACCCAAGGCTCAGGCTAGGCGCTTCGGACCTACAATCATGTCCGGATCCAACCTTCAAGGTCGGTGGGTGCCATCCTCTATCATAGAGGAGGATATCAAGAAGCTAAGAGAAGCTAGGTATTTGACTGACGAAATCTCGCACAGGCTGCCTGCTAGAGGGTAGGTCATTCCCACTACCGAACTTGGCGAGAGTGTTGTATTCGTCTCCCACTTCCTCCGAGGGCAAGGTTTCAGTCTAGATCCCTTTGTCAGAGGGCTCATGTTCTACTGCGGGCTCGATTTCCATGATCTGGCTCCGGATTCCATCCTTCACATCTCATCGTTCATCGTCGTGTGTGAAGCCTTCCTCCGCATTACCCCACACTTCGGCTTATGGCTCAAGACCTTCAATGTGAAGCCGAAGATGATAGAGGGGTGACACGCAGAGTGCGGATGTGCTGTAATAAGAAAAGGCGCCGATGTTCCATGGCCAAAGGGTTCCTTCCCGGAGGCGTCCAGTTTATGGTAATGGGAGTGGTTTTAGATCACAGCTCCCCGGGGTACTAAGTGGGTAGCCGCCCCTGCCTTCGCTGGGCCCCCGCCATACAACTGGCGTCATGGGTCAACAAGGGCTGGACTAGGGGCGATAAATGATGTGCCGACATTGCAGAGTCGCATCCGAGATCTCCACGAGAGAGATATCATCCTTGTCAAGGTAATGCAAGTTATGCTAGTTCGTCGAGCCCTGCCTTGCAAACGTCGACCTTTCCGTATGTGGGAGTTCAACCCGGAAGGACCGCGAACTATTCAGCACTTCTTCGGCGTGACGCTCGAAGAGATGTATAGATCGTACTTCGGATCACAAATTGAGTGTCCGGACACCTCCGAGGATGCGGGTCTGAACTGCAACCGCCCAGACACTCAAGTAAGTAATTCCGTGGCCGAACACGTTGTCTTTTAATTTATCACAACATCATTCTAAAAATTCGCCTTTTGACCAGGACTGGATAAAAAAGGCGAAGATGATCAGGTGTCCGGCCCCCTTCCCGAGAGCTCACCGGATCCTGTACTAGCCAGGATGCTTGAGCTTGTGCCTTATCAAGCGCCATCAGGGGAAGGTAAAGGGAGGAACAAAGAGGCCGAGAGCGGGCCTCACTCACTATTCATCCAAACCGGGGGAATTAGTGCCTCCGCGAAGGAGGATAACCGGGGGGAAGAATCTAAAATTCCCTCTACCCAGGGAAGGAAGAGGACCACCTCTGAAGACTTGGAAGTAATGGTCTCCAAGCGAGGGAAGAATGCTTTGTCAGAGGGTCCTACCCCGGAGGGCATCCTTACCGCACAGTACCCGCCAGGGGACCAGCCCTCTACCGAGTTGTAAGTGAACAAAAGTACTTTATAGTAATTATATCTTGCTTCGTTTCCGAGAACGATTACCTAGGCGTGCGTCTTGTAGTTCGGATTGTAGCCCTTCTCGACAGAGTTTGTTTTCGGGGGATCTTCTTCCGGAGATGATGGAGAGCGAAACATCTCCCCGTGCCTCCCCGCCTCGTGAAGCGGGCGACCCTGAGGTGTCGTCACGGAGGATTTCTCCTGAGCCGCCAAGGCCAGAAGGTAAACCTTCGACCGACCGAAGTCCAGGGTATTCGGCTCCTAAGGAGAGCCACAGAAAGAGTCCGGAACCGTCCGGTGTGCGATCGGATGCACCGAGGAATCTTCTGGAGCAAGCGGCTCTCTCGGAAACGCATCGTGCTCTAATGTGCACGGTGGTTGAGAGGATTTCATCCGCCGAAAGCGGGTTGCATGAAGCTTTTATGAGTCTGCTGAAAGGCTTTGAGGTACGTGAAGTAATATATATTTTTTGGACGATACCGCACACGCTAGGTGTGGCCTATGCAGATAGTAGCCCCTGAGACTCTGGTTGCTATCGAAAAAGACGGCAAATAGAGGATCATAGTCCCAGGTAATAACCGTGCTGCTTTCATGTGCAGGTGGCTGCGGGTCCGGTGGCTGGCCGGACTGGTGAGTTTGCCGAATTGAAGCGGCAACTTGATGCGGCAGATGCCGACATCGTGCTTGTAAACAAGCGGCTTGACGAGGCACAGGGTATGTATTCTCCTAGGATCAATATATATTAAGAGGAGCATGATGCTAGTATCTGTAATATGCCGTGACTGCAGATGGAGCTGTCACCGTGGAGACCCTTCGGGCCAAACTTGCGCGAGCCAAGGAACAAGCCAGGAAGAGTGATGCGGCCGCCCTAAAGGGGGTCGAAGAGCTAAGAGCCGAACAGGCTTCCCATTGCCAGAGCAAAGAGAAAATAGCCAAGATGGCTCTTGAGCTGAAAGATGCCGCCGGCCGGTATGAGCTTCTTGAAAAGGAAAGCCAAGCGAAGGTGGCGGAACTGAATGAGGCCATGGAAGCGGCCAAGGAAAGCCGCTCGCAGATCAGAGCGGTGAAGGAGGAACTCCGTCAGGCCGGAGATATTGCGGCTGGGAAGCCCTTTTTGTTGCAGACGAGGTTTGGAGACCCGAAGTATGCCCCTCTGGATAAATTATGGAGTTCTGCAGACGTGTACTTGGATTTAGCAGCGAGTGCCGCCGATGCGACCAAGTTTTTCAAAGATCAGAAGGATCATGTAGTGGAAGGGTTGTTCTGGTCACAGTTCCGCACTCCAACGCGTCCGCTGCTGTTAAATGAACAAATGGCCGAGTGGGCCGAGCTCGGTTGTCCGGACTTGCTATGAGGTCCGTCGTGGATCACCTTTGGCCGGAGGGACCAAGGCCGAATAGTTATTTTGGCCTAGTGCAACAATTCCTTGGTGTTCTGCCGCATATCGACGCTGTGAAGAGGTCGGCATGCATAGAGGGTGCGCGGATGGCTCTTGCCCGTGTCAAGACGTACTACGCAGAGATGGAAGCCACCACTATTGCATCCCAAAGTTCGGCGGTAGGCCGGGTATCGGCCGAGCACTATTTTGAGGAAGTCTTAGAAGGCGCTCGTGTAATAGAGGCTCAGTGCTCGAAGCATATCATGTTCTACTGACATGTATCTCGATTGTAGGAACAATGTTATTTGGATTATAAAGGCTGTGTTTATACTTTTGCCTGAAAGTATTATTATGCCTCCTATGCGGTCGTTTATGTATATACATATGTATATATCCTGAAACTTTGCAGTCGTCGGCTTCAGCCCCCATGCAATATAATGCGGGGGTGTTCGCAAAAGCGCGTCTTCACACTTGATCCAACGTATTGGTCCATTAAGGAGGTGGTAGCGCAGCGAACGAGGCAATCGTACTATATTGCTTTAACACTTTCACTTAACCATAGGAGTTTGACAGTGGGGCTACTATATAGCCCCTGGTATTTCCGCGGCTATCCGAATACGGTGCGCATATGTACATGGCCGGGAAAACCGGCCCTTCGTTAATGCGGAGGAACCCCGAAGATTCTGCTAGGTCATCGAGTGGTTGACCAGTCTCGCGCTTTATCATGACAGTCAGTTATCGGCTTTCTCTACTGAGGTGCTCATCCGGATGAACCAGGGCACAATCGCAGTAGTTCTCCTGGTATCACCTTAGCCGATAGAGCGGAACGTAAGGTAGCAAAACACGGGAGCCGGGCAAACCCAACATTTGACCAAAGACATGATTCAGAGCTGATGCATATAAGGCCACACTCGCGACGCCGAACACTCCCTAAGGTATTCGGTATTTACAACATGTACCGGGCTGGGAACGCCCTTGATAATGAACCCTGAGTGTCCAGGTACGTGCTTTTTTCCGACGTGGCGAAATGCCAATAACATCAGCATCCTTCTCGGTTATACTGAGTATTCGGAGGATGTGAACAACAAGAGACAGTAAAAAAGTTTTACACAGGGTCCTAATCTAAAAAGAAATCTTTGAGCGGGTCCCTGCTGCACGTCTGCGCCTGTTTCTCCGTTGTGCCGTATCCTGGAAGGGTGTAGCACGATTGTCATCTGTAAAAGAGAGGAACTTAGGTGAAAGTTGTTGTGCGAAAAATTGGTTATTCTCAATAAACCATTAAAATTCAAGATAGGTAAAGTTGAGCCGAACTAGCCCTGTTTACATGCGGGAAGCCCCTGGTACCGCCTATGGGGGTATAATCATCAAACCAATCTCGGGTTTATCTAAGATGTTATAGCTAGTAATGCGCCGGACTCGCCTAGCCGTGTCCGCGGTCTTGATGACCGATCATTTATTCTGGGTGGAGTGGCCGTTTAGTGTTCAGCTGTTAAAGCCGCCGCACATTCTTCCACGCGTAAGGAATGTTCAATATTTCCGCTAATTGTGATGATGCCATGTGGACCAGGCATCTTGAGCTTGAGAGGAGCGTAATGCGATACTGCATTAAAACGAGCAAAAGCTGCTCTTCCGAGTAGTGCTTGATAGCCACTTCGGAATGGAGCGATGTCGAAGGTTAACTTTTCGCTTCGGAAGTTGTCGGGAGAACCGAATACAACCTCTAGTACTAGAGAGCCCGTGCAGCGGGCCTCTGGGCCTGGTATTACTCCCTTGAAGGTAGTATTACTGTGGCTGATTTTTGTCGGGTCTATCCCCATTTTGCGGACTGTGTCCTGATATATCAGATTAAGACTACTGCCACCGTCCATAAGGACTCGTGTGAGATGGTATCCGTTTATTATTGGGCCTAACATCAAGGCAGCCGCTCCTCCGTGCCGGATACTTGTCAGGTGATACCTGCGATCAAAAGTGATTGGGCGGGCCAACCAGGGGTTGAACTTAGGGGTGGCGCGTGTGTCTCGGAGTGTGTGTCTGCTTCTCCTCTTCGTCACGTGGATCATGTTCACTGTTTTGACCTCTGGTGGGAATTTTTCTGTCCCCCAGTGCTTTGCTGGCGAGGCTCGTCCTCGTCATCACATGGTGTCTCCCTCCCCTTGTGTTCGGCATTTAGCTTACCGGCCTGCTTGAAGACCCAGCATTCTCTGTGGGTGTGATTTGCAGGTTCATCGGGGGTGCCATGAATCTGACATAATTTGTCTAGAATCTTTTTTAGGCTGGACGGTCCATCTCTGCTGCCTTTAAAAGGCTTTTTCCGCTGACCCAGTCGAGGGCCCCTGAATCCGGTGTTTACCGCTGTGTTATCTGGGCTGTCTTCTTTATTTCGACGCTTGCTTTTACTGCGTCGTGGTTTTCCATTGCCATCCCTGACTTCGGATGTGCCTGGGTCGCTGGTGCTACTACGGGCTAGCCAGCTATCTTCGCCCGCGCAAAAGTGGGTCATGAGGCTTGTCAGGGTTGCCATTGTTCTCTGTTTTTCTTGGCCGAGGTGTCTGGCGAGCCATTCGTCTCGGATGCTGTGTTTGAAAGCTGCTAAGGCTTGGCGTCCCGGCGATCGATTTATTTGGTTCTTCTTCGTGAGAAATCTGTTCCAAAGCTTTGGGCTGACTCTCGGGCTGTTGAATTATATGACTTAGATCGTCTGCATCCGGAGGTCGGACATAGGTCCCTTGAAAATTAGCCCTAAAAGCATCCTCAAGCTCCTCCCAACTTCCAACTGAGTTTTCGGGGAGGCTCTTCAGCCAGTGTTGAGCTGGTCCTTTCAGCTTGAGGGGCAAGTACTTGATGGCGTGGATATCGTTTGCGCGAGCCATATGGATATGGAGGATAAAGTCCTCAATCCAGACCCCAGGGTCTGTGGTTCCGTCGTACGCCTCTATGTTCACTAGTTTGAATCCTTCTGGAAATTTGTGGTCCAGCACCTCATCGCTGAAACATAGGGGGTGTGCGGCACCCCTGTATTTGGATGTGTCATGGCGTTCTGACGGTTGTAGTGTTCGGTTTTGGTTGTGCGCTGGAGCGCCTTTCCTTGATCCGTAAATGGATCTGGTCACGCCGGTCTTCTGATGCAAGTCCTCACGTGAATCGTGTGCTGACTTATGTGCGGCCTTGTTAGCCGCTCTATCGTGGCCACGAGGTGGTTGATCCGACCGGTCGGCTGCTACCTCTTGAGCACTGCGTTGGTTTTTCCCCGATGAGGAAGGGATGATGCAGTAAAGTAGCGTAAGTATTTCCCACATTTTTTGAGAACCAAGGTATCAATCCAGTAGGAGGCCACGTGCAAGTCCCTCGTACCTGCACAAAACGATAGCAACTCGCAACCAACGCTTAGGGGTTGTCAATCCCTTCACGGTCACTTACGAGAGTGAGATCTAATAGAGATAATAAATAATATTTTTGGTATTTTGATATAGATAGATGCAAAGTAAAAAGTAAAAGGCAAAGTAAAACAAAGCAAGTAAATAAAGTGATATAGATTGATATGATGAGAATAGACCCGAGGGCCATAGGTTTCACTAGTGGCTTCTCTCAAGAGCATAAGTATTCTACGGTGGGTGAACAAATTACTGTTGAGCAATTGATGAATTGAGCATAGTTATGAGTATATCTAGGCGATGATCATGTATATAGGCATCACGTCCGAAACAAGTAGACCGAAACGATTCTGCATCTACTACTATTACTCCACTCATCCACCGGTAACCAGCATGCATCTAGAGTATTAAGTTAAAAACAGAGTAACGCCTTAAGCAAGATGACATGATGTAGAGGAATAAATTCATGCAATATGATAAATACCCCATCTTGTTATCCTCGATGGAAACAATACAATACGTACCTTGCAACCCCTTCATCACTGGGTAAGGTCACCGCAAGATTGAACCCAAAGGTAAGCACTTCTCCCATTGCAAAAACTACCAATCTAGTTGGCCAAACCAATCGGATAATTCGAAGAGACTTGCAAAGATAACTCAATCATACATAAAAGAATTCAGAGAAGAATCAAATATTTTCCATAGATAAGTTGGATCATAAACCCACAATTCATCAATCTCAACAAACACACCGCAAAAAGAAGATTACATCAAATAGATCTCCACGAGAGAGGGGGAGAACATTGTATTGGGATCCAAAAAGAGAGAAGAAGCCATCTAGCTACTAGCTATGGACCCGAAGGTCTGAAGTAAACTGCTCACACTTCATCGGAGGGGCTATGATGATGTAGAAGCCCTCCGTGATGACGACCCTCTCCATGGAGCTCCTAACAGCCCCAATATGGGATCTCGTGGATACGGGAAGTTGCGGTGGTGGAATTAGGTTTTGGCTCCTCCTCTGATCTGTCGGGGTAATGAGGTATATATAGGAGGAAGGAGTACGTCGGTGGGCGTCGGGGGCCACGAGGCGGGGAGCGCCCAGGGGGGAAGGGCGCGCCCCCCACCCTCGTGACCGCCTCTGGCACTTCTTGGAGTAGGGTCCAAGTCTCCTGGATCACGTTCGGTGAGAAGATCACGTTCCCGAAGGTTTCATTCTGTTTGGACTCCGTTTGATATTCCGTTTCTTTGAAACACTGAAATAGGCAAAAAAACAGCAATTCTAGGCTGGGCCTCCGGTTAATAGGTTAGTCCCAAAAATAATATAAAAGTG
This sequence comes from Aegilops bicornis, assembly GCA_021605145.1. Lineage (NCBI taxonomy): Eukaryota > Viridiplantae > Streptophyta > Magnoliopsida > Poales > Poaceae > Aegilops > Aegilops bicornis. The sequence continues at coordinate 129,658,473 of CM038673.1, read as the reverse complement.
GAAAATAAAGCCCATTATAGTCCAAAACAATAGATAAAGTAGCATGGAGCAATCAAAAATTATAGATACGTTGGAGACGTATCGAGGCATCCCCAAGCTTAATTCCTGCCGTCCTCGGTAGGTAAATGATAAAAAGAGAATTTTTGATGGGGAGTGATACTTTGGCATAATTTCAATGTGAATCCTCTTAATTGTGGTATGAATATTCAGATCCGAAGATTCAAGACAAAAGTTCATATTGACATAAAATAATAATACTTCAAGCATACTAACTAAGCAATTATGTCTTCTCAAAATAACATGGCCAAAGAAAGTTATCCCTACAAAATCATATGGTCTGGCTATGCTCCATCTTCCCCACACAAAGTATTTAAAATCATGCACGACCCCGATGACAAGCCAAGCAATTGTTTCATACTTTAACATTTTCAAAACTTTTTCAATCTTCGCGCAATACATGAGCGTGAGCCATGGATATAGCACTATATGTGGAATAGAATGGTGGTTGTGGAGAAGACAAAAAGGAGAAGATAGTCTCACATCAACTAGGCGTATCAACGGGCTTTGGAGATGCCCATCAATAGATATCAATGTGAGTGAGTAGGGATTGCCATGCAACGGATGCACTAGAGCTATAAGTATATGAAAGCTCAACAAAAGAAACTAAGTGGGTGTGCATCCAACTCGCTTGCTCACGAAGACCTAGGGCATTTGAGGAAGCCCATCATTGGAATATACAAGCCAAGTTCTATAATGAAAAATTCCCACTAGTATATGAAAGTGACAAAATGAGAGACTCTCTATCATGAAGATCAAGGTGCTACTTTGAAGCACAAGTGTGGTAAAAGGATAGTAACATTGTCCCTTCTCTCTTGTTATCTCATTTTGTCTATTTGGGCCTTTTCTCTTTTTTTATGGCATCTTTTTTATATTTTTTTAATTTTTTCGTCCGGAGTCTCATCCCGACTTGTGGGGGAATCATAGTCTCCATCATCCTTTCCTCACTGGGACAATGCTCTAATAATGATGATCATCACACTTTTATTTTTCTTACAACTCAACAATCACAACTCGATAGTTAGAACATAATATGACTCTATATGAATGCCTCCGGCGGTGTACCGGGATATGCAATGATTCATGAGTGACATGTATGAAAGAATTATGAAAGGTGGATTAGCTACAAATACGATGTCAACTACATGATCATGCTAAGCAATATGACAATGATGGAGCGTGTCATAATAAACGGAACGGTGGAAAGTTGCATGGAAATATATCTCGGAATGGCTATGGAAATGCCATAATAGGTAGGTATGGTGGCTGTTTTGAGGAAGATATATGGTGGGTGTATTATACCGGCGAAAAGTGCGCGGTATTAGAGAGGCTAGCAATGGTGGAAGAATGGGAAAAAATGCGTATAATCCATGGACTCAACATTAGTCATAAAGAACTCATATACTTATTGCAAAAATCTAGAAGTTATCAAAGCAAAGTATTACGAGCATGCTCCTAGGGGGATAGATTGGTAGGAAAAGACCATCGCTCGTCCCCGACCTCCACTCATAAGGAAGACAATCAATAAATAAATCATGCTCCGAGTTCATCACATAACAGTTCACCATATGTGCATGCTACGGGAATCACAAACTTCAACACAAGTATTCTTTAAATTCACAACTACTCAACTAGCATGACTCTAATATCACCATCTTCATATCTCAAAACAATTATCAAGCATCAAACTTATCTTAGTATTCAAGCACTCAAAAGAAAGTTTCACATATCTTGAATACCAAGTATATTAACATTAAGAAAATTACCATGCTATTGACGACTCTCAAAATAATCTAAGTGAAGCATGAGAGATCAAGTTTCTTTAAAACAAATCCACCACCGTGCTCTAAAAGATCTAAGTAAAGCACTAGAGCAAAAATTATCACGCTCAAAAGATATAAGTGAAGCACTATGAGCAAAACTATCAAGCTCAAAAGATATAAGTGAAGCACTAAGAGTATTCTAACAAATTCCAAATCAAGTATGGCCCTCTCAAAAGGTGTGTACAGCAAGGATAATTGTGGTAAACTAACAAGCAAAGACACAAATAATACAAGACGCTCCAAGCAAAACACATATCATGTTGGTGAATAGAAATATAGCTCCAAGTAAATTACCGATGGAAGTCGACGAAAGAGGGGATGCCTTCCGGGGCATCCCCAAGATTTGACTTTTTGGTGTCCTTGGATTGTCTTGGGGGTGCCAGGGGCATCCCCAAGCTTAGGCTCTTGCCACTCCTTGTTCCATAATCCATCAAAAGAATTCACCCAAAACTTGAAAACTTCACAACACAAAACTCAATAGAGATCTCGTAAGCTCCGTTAGAGAAAGAAAACAAAAGACTACTTCAAGGTACTGTAATGAACTCATTCTTTATTTATATTGGTGTTAAACCTACTGTATTCCAACTTCTCTATGGTTTATAAACTAATTTACTAGCCATAGATTCATCAAAATAAGCAAACAACACACGAAAAACAGAATCTGTCAAAAACAGAACAGTCTGTAGCAATCTGTTACTAACGCAAACTTCTGAACCCAAAAAATTCTACCAAAATTAGACGACCTCTACAATTTGTTTATTGATCAGCAGCAATTGGAATCAGTATTTTATCACGTTCTGGTGATTTTTAACAATTCGGGCACTGAGCACAAAGATTCTGGAAATTACAGCAAGATCAAATAACTATCATCCAAGAAGATCCAATAGGTCCAACTTGGCACAAACACTAATTAAAAGATAAAACCGCATCTAACCAGAGGCTAGATGGATTTTTTTATTCCTAAACAGAAGCAAAAACAAAAAAACTAAAAATAAAATTGGGTTGCCTCCCAACAAGCGCTATCGTTTAACGCCCCTTGCTAGGCATAAAAGCGAGGATAGATCTAGGTATTGCCATCTTTGGTAGGCAATTCTTCAATAAGGCATCTATCTTTCTTATAGATTTCTTTCTTTCTAGTAATTATCAAACTTTCATGCATAAGATCGAAAAATTCATTTGTGGCAAATGGTTCCTTTATGATAGTAAAAAGATCGGGATGAATACTTATAGATTTAAGATCCGCATTTTCCTTACTAGATGATTCACCCTTATTTTTAGGAACATACATAAGCTTGGCAATTTTAGTGGGAGGACTAGGAATATTCTTTACGGAAGAAAAAGCGGTTCCCAAATTAGTAATGATACCCTCAAGTTTATCGATTCGAGTAGAATCTAGATTTATTTTCTCATTAACCATGGGTTCCTTCTCCTTTATATTTTTCAAAGTCATTCCTACCTTAGATCCATATTGAGTAATTTGATTATGGATCTTTTTATCTAGATTTTCAATGGATTCAATGTTAGCAACTTTGTTTTCAATAATTTCTAGCCTTTGCATAACATGCTCCAAAGTTAACATAGTTCCATTAACCAAAAGAAGAGGTGAGCCAAATAAATCTATTAAAGCATTATAAGAATCAAAAGTATGGCTACCCAAGAAATTCCCTCCGGTAATGGTATCAAGGATATATCTATACCAAGGATTATCACCTACATAAAAATTACGAAGAAGAACTGAAGTAGTTTGCTTCCTGGTAGATCTATTTTGAGCATTGCAAATTCTATACCAAGAATCTTTTAGATTTTCTCCCTCCCTTTGCTTAAAATTTAGAAATTCATTCTCGGGAGATAACGGAGAAGATATGAGACTAGTCATGACGACAAGCAAGCAAACTAACACACGAGCAAACAAAAGGCAAAGGGAAAAAGAGGAGGAGATTGGGAAAGAGAGGGAGAATAAAACGACAAGGGTGAAGTGGGGGAGAGGAAAACGAGAGGCAAATGGCAAATAATGTAATGCGAGAGATAGGGATTGCGATGGGTACTTGGTATGTTGACTTTTTCGCGTAGACCTCCCCGGCAACGGCGCCAGAATTCCTTCTTCCTACCTCTTGAGCATTGCGTTGGTTTTTCCCCGAAGAGGAAGGGATGATGCAGTAAAGTAGCGTAAGTATTTCCCTCAGTTTTTGAGAACCAAGGTATCAATCCAGTAGGAGGCCACGCGCAAGTCCCTCGTACCTGCACAAAACGATAGCAACTCGCAACCAACGCTTAGGGGTTGTCAATCCCTTCACGGTCACATACGAGAGTGAGATCTAATAGAGATAATAAATAAAATTTTTGGTATTTTTGATATAGATAGATGCAAAGTAAAAAGTAAAAGGCAAAGTAAAACAAAGCAAGTAAATAAAGTGATATAGATTGATATGATTAGAATAGACCCGGGGGCCATAGGTTTCACTAGTGGCTTCTCTCAAGAGCATAAGTATTCTACGGTGGGTGAACAAATTACTGTTGAGCAATTGACATAATTGAGCCTAGTTATGAGTATATCTAGGCGATGATCATGTATATAGGCATCACGTTCGAAACAAGTAGACCGAAGCGATTACGCATCTACTTCTATTACTCCACTCATCGACCGATATCCAGCTTTCATCTAGAGTATTAAGTTAAAAACAGAGTAACGCCTTAAGCAAGATGACATGATGTAGAGGAATAAATTCATGCAATATGATAAATACCCCATCTTGTTATCCTCGATGGCAACAATACAATACGTGCCTTGCAACTCCTTCTGTCACTAGGTAAGGACAGCACAAGATTGAACCCAAAGCTAAGCACTTCTCCCATTGCAAGAACTACCAATCTAGTTGGCCAAACCAAACGGATAATTCAAAGAGACTTGCAAAGATAACTCAATCATACATAAAAGAATTCAGAGAAGAATCAAATATTTTCCATAGATAAGTTGGATCATAAACCCACAATTCATCGGTCTCAACAAACACACCGCAAAAAGAAGATTACATCGAATAGATCTCCACGAGAGAGGGGAGAACATTGTATTGAGATCCAAAAAGAGAGAAGAAGCCATCTAGCTACTAGCTATGGACCCGAAGGTCTGAAGTAAACTACTCACACTTCATCGGAGGGGCTATGATGATGTAGAAGCCCTCCGTGATGACGGCCCTCTCCGGCGGAGCTCTGGAACAGGCCCCAAGATGGGATCTCGTGGATACAGAAAGTTGCGGCGGTGGAATTAGGTTTTTGGCTCCTCCTCTGATCTGTCGGGGGTACGTAGGTATATATAGGAGGAAGGAGTACGTCGGTGGAGCGTCGGGGGGCCTCTGAGGCGGGGGCACGCCCGGGGGAAGGCGCGCCCCCACCCTCGTGACCGCCTGCACTTCTTGGAGTAGGGTCCAAGTCTCCTGGATCACGTTCGGTGAGAAGATCACGTTCCCGAAGGTTTCATTCTGTTTGGACTCCGTTTGATATTCCGTTTCTTTGAAACACTGAAATAGGCAAAAAAACAGCAATTAATTTGGGCCTCCGGTTAATAGGTTAGTCCCAAAAATAATATAAAAGTGGAAAATAAAGCCCATTATAATCCAAAACAGTAGATAAAGTAGCATGGAGCAATCAAAAATTATAGATACGTTGGAGACGTATCATCGGCCGTTTTGTTTTTCGGCTGTGTGGGCTCTAAGGCCTCATCATCAAATTCAGGCAACAGCTTCCGCTTTGGATAGCTCTTTGTGTGGTAACTACCAGCATACTTTTCTTTATTGTCGAGCACTTTGTTCCATCTACTGTTGAGCATATTCTGCGCGGCCTTAAGCCTTTTCTTCTGCTTCTTTAGACTCCTCGCGGTGGCAATAAGCCTTCTGCGGATGTTCTCTTGTTCCAAGTGCCTTTCCGGGATGATGTGTGCATCCCCGTACGGACTGTTTTCCTCTCCGTTGGGAGGTTGATGAGCTTTATCCACGGCGTCGCCGTGTTCGGACAGAGGATCCGTACTATTTTCGCCATTTGCTGGTTCATCCTGCTCTATCGCTGGATCAATGTGGTCGTCGTTTCTTCTGGAGTCGACCAGGGTGTTATTTTCTCTTGCACTGTTATCGTTGTTTTTGCCGAGGCGGGATTTGGAGCGGCGCCTACGCCGACGCTTTGGTTGCTTCTCGAGGGAGCTATCCTTCGCTGCATCCTTCCATTCCTCGTCATTGTTTTCTTTGGGTGTATCCACCATGTATATGTCATTTGATGAAGTAGCTGTCCAGCGCCCTATGGGCGATGGTTCCTATTCCTCTCCTGCATCATCGTCCATGCCGTCGATGTCTTCGGAGTAGAAATCGAGCATGTCGGTTAAATCGTCGACAGTGGCTACTAAGTGGGTGGTGGGTGGGTCGCGAATTTCTTCATCGTCCGCATCCCATTCTAGCCGGACATAGTTCGGCCAAGGGTCTCCTGACAGGGAGAGAGACATCAATGAGTTTAGTACGTCGCCAAAAGGCGAGTGCTGAAAGATATCCGCGGAGATAAACTCCATGATCGGTGCCCAATCGCATTTGATAGGAATGGACACGAGCGGCTCGGAGTCCGTGGCCGGGGACAAATCCGACGGTTCGGCAACACGGGTCTTGTAGGAGATGAAGCCAGTATTCGGCGCTATCGCCAGTGAGTGTGCGGCCTCTGTGGCGGGGTCCATCCTTCCGTCCATAGATGGCACAATTTGTTCCGGATTGAGGGCCGCAGTAGTTGCAGGTGTGATCTCCCGAACACAGTCCAACGGCAGAGCTAAATCATGCTTGTCGTGATCGTGCGGCGCACCTGACATGGGCTCGAATCCGCCGAAGATCAAGTCTCCGCGGATATCGGCAGTGTAGTTCAAGTTTCCAAATCTGGTAGATAGTATCCTTGAGATCCTTGTGGTAAACTTCTCCAATGCGTCCCATGGTGATGTGGGCTGCCATGCTCTTTCCTAGACTCCGGGTTGGTGCATCGAAGGAAAATTCTATGGGCTCAGTGACGGGCATGAACGTCCTTCCTGGAACTTGAACTTGAATCATCCAACGCTCCTCTTCGGGTAAAGTGGCGTTGTAGGTTCCGGTGAAGCTTGGTACTCTGATGTTCAGGCACTTAGTGACTTCCTTCAAGTGGTGTCCAAAGGGTGTATCTTCATCCGGTTGCGTGAACTTGTTCCTTGCATCCGCCATCCTAAAAGAGTAGAAAAGATGAGGAGTCAGAAATGAGAAGAGTGAGTAGTGATCTAGGGCTTTTAGCTTAGTGGTCGTGTCCTAAAGTCAGCGTGTGCTCTGATACCTTCTTGTAGCGACCAGACCTCAAACAGTCTGATCTCTGTGCTTCAGTGTCATCCCTGGATCAGTAATGCTAACACGCACAGTACTTGAAGGATTTATAACAGAGTAGCAATCACACACTTATTACATCAAATGTCTCAAAAGAGAACTTATTACAATAAATATGGCTTAAGGCCATCTAATAACAATAAAAATGGAAGGCTTGGAAAATAAGTGAGTCCATCAACTCCAACGGCATCACTGAGTATAGAACCATGACCTAAGGCACCTTACTCGTCGTCTGAAAAGTCTGCAACATGAATGTTGCAGCCCGAAAACGGGTCAGCACATGGAATATGCTGGAAATGTAACACATAGAGAGAGTAATGAACAGAAATATACTATACTACATGCATATATGGCTGGTGGAAAGCTCTATGGTTACAGTTTTGCATAAAGCCAATTTTTCCCTACTACAAAGGAATAAATTCTATTTAACTATCATGGTGGTTGTTAAACATTGAGAGTGTAGACACCCTCTCAATCCCAATTAAGCATCATCATTAAAACCCAACAAAAATTAATTAGAGTAACATGATGAGATTCACATGATAATCCAGGTACTAGATACTCAAGACGTCGATAACCGGGGACACGGCTAATCATGATTAGTTTATACGCTCTGCAGAGGTTTGCGCACTTTTCCCCACAAGACTCGATCTCCTCCGTTGGGATTCTCGCACTACATGGTGTTTGAGAAAACGGATGACCGAGACATAGTCTTTCAGAAGCTCTAGCACCTTACGATCAGGTAGACAGTTACACCTACTTTCCCCTACATCTGCTAGTCTACCACTGTAAGAGTTCGCACGACTTAATCAACTATGCTAGAGCCCATAGTAGCTTGTCGCTGCACACGGAAGTTTCTAGCATGAATAATCTCATGATCCTTTTTAGCCTAGGTGGCGGTCCATAAAGAAAAATCAGGCAATCGCTGGAATACCCAGGTGCCTCAATCCACCCAGATATGTGTTAAAGTTTCCACCGTAAATAAAGCATTAATTAACAATCTCACATCTGTCATGGATACACTCACCCAATCCACGTCTACTAGCATAGCATGGCAATATAAACAAACGTAGAAGTAACTCCCAAGGGTTTGATAATAAAACAGGTAATAGGTACTACCTCATCTACTTCCCAAAACCCACATATTAAACAGATCCTAATCATGCAATTGTTTGAGGATTGATCTAATGCAATAAAACTGGGTAGTAAAGAGGTATGATCAAAGTGTTACTTGCCTTGCTGATGATCTATGAAACCTAGAGATTCGAAGTAGCAAGCGGCGCACTCCGGGTACTCTATCGTAAACAAACAAGCATACAATAAGTACTCATCTAATGCACAGGTAAAGCTCAAATAAGAGAACTAACCAGAAAGTTCAACTTAAGAACTCTGGTTTGCAAAAAGAATCAAATCAAACGAAGCAACGAAAGTCAAACGGCGAAAGAAACAAGCTTCGTTTACTAATCTGAATCTAAGTAAAATTTTACAGAAGCAAAAACTTGTTTGAGTTAGTTAAACGGAAAGAGGGTTTCGAGACGAAACTCTAGGCGCTTGAATCGCCTGATTCCGATAAACGAGCGAAAAGATATACTAAAACGAAAATCGGAGCAGAAAGCGCGATCAGAAATAACCGCAGAAAATCCGAGAAAAAGAAAAACTAATGAACAGATTAACGAACGAACGTTCGTTAACTGAAACTAAACGGTGAATTCGTTTGTTAAAACGAACGAACGGGCGAACTCTCGCTAAATAAATAAACCGAAAAAATAAACCGATAAAAAAAATAAAACCTAGGGTTTTCTAAAAAAACCGAATCGGTTTTCTTTAGAAAACCGGGGCGGCTACCTCGGCTCGGGCTCCGGCGAAGTCCGGTGGGGTCAGCGGGGGCTCTTGGTGACATGGGGTGGCGGCGGCAGGCGTTGGCGGCGGCAGCACAAGCGGCCGGCTCTGGCGGCGGCACGAGGCGCGGGCGGCGGTGGTTTGCGGCGGCGGCGGCTCCGGCTTGGGGCTCCACGGGGGGCTCCGGGTCGGTTTATAAAGGAGGGGTGGCTACAGGAGGTGGCAAGGCGGCGGCGGGGCTGGCTCGGACTCGGCGGCGGCGGCGATCGGGACTCCGGTCCCGATCCGGATCTGAGGCGGCGCGAGCTGAGCCGGGTTTGGTGGGCCTTCGGCCCCGGCACGAGATTTAAAAAAAACAATTTGGCCAAACAGAAAATAAATCCTAAATAAATAAATAAATATCTAGAAATGCCAAAAAAATTCACCGTCTAAATAAAATATTTAGAACGAGATGAACATTTTCTTGGCCCTAAAATGCAGTTTTGAAAAACATGCAATTTTCCTAAATTCAAATAAAATAGAGAAAACTTCAAAATAAATCTTATTTGATTTTTTTATTAAATCCTCAATATTTCTTTATTTTGGGAAAGTCATTTTACTCCCTCTCTCATATTTTTTAATAGAAATAATTGAAGATAAAATAAATAAAATCAAATGATCTATTTTCAAAATTTGAGAAAGCTCAAATATGAAAATAACAAAATCCCCAACTCTCTCCGTGGGTCCTTGAGTTGCGTAGATTTTTTGGATCAGGCCAAAAGCAATAAAATATGATATGCAATGATGATCTAGTGTATAACATTCCAAATTGAAAATTTGGGATTTTATAAACCTACCCCCCTTAAGATAAATCTCGCCCTCGAGATTCGGGTTGGTTAGAAAATAGGTGAGGGTGGTCCTTCAGCAGATCTTCCTCTCGCTCCTAGGTGGCTTCATCCTCGGTGTGGTGGCTCCACTGAACTTTACAAAACTTGATAACCTTGCTGCGGGTGACTCGGCTGGCATACTCGAGAATCTTGACTGGTTTCTCCTCATAGGTCAAATCACTATCTAACTGAATTGCTTCCAGCGGCACTGTATCTCTCAGCGGTATATCAGCCATCTCTGCGTGGCACTTCTTCAAGTGGGAAACGTGGAACACATCGTGAACTCCTGACAATCCTTCGGGCAATTCCAATTTGTAAGCAACTTCTCCATGCGTTCCAAAACTTTGTATGGTCCCACAAAACGTGGCGCTAATTTTCCCTTATCTCCAAAGCGCTTAACTCCTCGAAGTGGAGATACACGAAGATAAACTCTATCTCCGACTTCGTAAACTGTCTCCTTGCGTTTAGAATCTGCATAGCTCTTCTGCCTGGACTGGGCTACCTTGAGCCTATCGCGAATCAACTTCACCTTCTATTCAGACTCCTTAATCAGATCTGGATGAAACAACTGGCGGTCTCCAACTTCATCCCACGACAATGGGGTTCTGCACCTCCTTCCGTACAAGGCTTCAAAAGGGGCCATCTTCAAACTGGATTGATAACTGTTGTTGTAAGACAACTCCGCATATGGCAAATTGTCATCCCAACTAGATCCATAATCTAGTGCACAAGCTCTCAGCATATCCTCCAAAATCTGATTGGCTCTCTCGGTCTGTCCATCTGTCTGCGGATGAAAGGCTGTACTGAACTCTAGTCTGGTACCCAAAGTTTCGTGCAACTGATTACAGAACTTTGAGGTAATCTGGGTTCCTCTATCTGATACAATGCTCCTCGAAACTCCATGCAGACATACAATCCTGGTCATGTATATATTTTCCAACTTAGGACTGGTGTAAGTGGTCTTCACTGGGATGAAATGAGCTACCTTCGTCAAACGATCAACTACAACCCAAATCGAGTCATAGCCTGAACGGGTCCTGGGTAATCCCTTGATAAAATCCATGCCTAGTTTATCCCACTTCCATTCGGGTATCGGTAATGGCTGTAACAATCCTGCTGGCTTCTGATGCTCTGCCTTCACTCTCTGACATACATCACAAACTGCTACATACTCCGCAATATCCTTCTTCATTCCGGTCCACCAAAAAGTGTCCCTCAAATCCAAATACATCTTGGTATTTCCTGGTGAATCGAGTACGGCGAATCATGGGCCTCTTGCAAAATCAACTTCCTGATCTCCGGATCATTAGGCACATAAACGCGGTCCTCAAACCATAAGGTATCGTGTTCATCCTCACGAAATCCTTTAGCTTTTACCTTGCTCATTGTCTCCTTTGTAGAGGCAATCTCCTTGTCAGTCTTCTGAGCTTCTCTGATCTTATCCATCAAAGTAGACTGAATCTCCAATGCTGCTACATAGCCTCTCGGAACTATCTCCAAACATAGCTCTCGAAGATCCTCGGCTAACTCCTTTGGTAACTCTCCGGTCAAGAGTGTGTTGACATGGCTCTTGCGGCTCAACGCGTCAGCTACTACGTTAGCCTTTCCGGGATGATAATGCAATCTCATATCATAATCCTTGATGAGCTCCAACCATCTCCTTTGCCTGAGATTCAACTCCTTCTGCGTGAAGATGTACTTCAAACTCTTGTGATCCGTGTACACCTCACAATGGTTTCCGATGAGAAAATGTCTCCAAGTCTTCAACGCGTGCACTACGGCTGCTAACTCCAAGTCATGTGTAGCATAATTGAACTCATGGGGCTTAAGCTGTCGTGAGGCATACCAAACAACTCTTCTCTCCTGCATAAGCACTGCTCCAAGTCCTCGACGTGAAGCGTCACAATACACCTCATAATCCTTGTGCTGATCTGGCAGAATCAACACTGGCGATGTGACCAAACGTTTCTTCAACTCCTGGAAACTGGCCTCACATTCTTCAATCCATTTGAACTTGGTATCCTTCTTCAACAACTCCGTCATAGGTTTTGCAATCTTCAAGAAATTCTCAATGAATCTCCGGTAGTATCCTACAAGTCCAAGAAAACTCCGGATATCTCCAACTGTCGTTGGTGCTACCCAATTTGTCAGAGTGACAACCTTGGTGGGATCTACTGCTATTCCTTCTCCGGATATAACATGTCCGAGGAATCCAACTTCCTTCAACCAAAACTCACATTTGCTGAACTTGGCGTATAACTGATGTTCTCTGAGCTTCTCAAGTACCAAACGCAAATGCTCCTTATGCTCTTCTTCATTATTTGAATCAATATATCATCAATGAACACCACGATGAACTTATCCAGAAACACCATCAATACCTTGTTCATCATGTTCATGAAGTAGGCAGGTGCGTTAGTCAGACCAAATGACATAACGGTATACTCATATAGCCCGTACCTGGTGGTAAAAGCTGTCTTAGGTATATCCTGCTCTCTAATCTTCAACTAATGGTATCCTGATCGCAAATCGATCTTGGAAAATACCTTAGCTCCTTGCAATTGGTCAAACAGATCATTGATCATCGGCAGTGGGTACTTGTTCTTGATTGTCACTTCATTTAATCCTCGATAATCAACAACCATCCTCAACGATCCATCCTTCTTCTCCACTAGAAGCACTGGTGATCCCCAAGGTGAAGAACTTGGGCGAATATAGCCTTTATCCAGTAACTCCTTAATTTGCTTCTTAATTTCCTCAAAATCTTGTGCGGGCATCCGGTACGGTCTCTTAGATATCGGCCCTGTTCTTGGCAAAACCTATATCAAAAACTCAATGTCTCTATCCGGTGGCATGCCTGGCAACTCCTCTGGAAATACATCAGGGAAATCCTTCACCACTGGTACTTCCTCCTGCACAACTCCTGATAAAGAATTTACTTGTGTCCTCTTCAGCTCATGTCTTGATACATACTTGATTCTTCTCCCTTCCGGGGTGGTAAGCAAAATCGACTTACTGGCGCAATCGATGTTTCCTCCATACATCTATAGCCAATCCATACCCAGAATTACATCCAAACCTTGCGATTCCAAAATGATTAAATCCGAGGGGAACACATGCCTACCTATACACAATGGCACTTGAAAACATCCTCGTCCGGCCATATACTCCGCTTCTTGTGAGCTTACTAACATAGGTGTTCTAAGAACCTTGGTGGGCAGTTTATACTTATCCACAAATCCCTTGATATGTATGAATGCGATGCACCAGTATCAAAAAGAACGATTGCAGTAAAAGACTTAACCAAAAACTTACCTATTACTACATCTGGCTGGGCTTCAACCTCCTCCACGTTAACGTGGTTCACCTGTCCCCTGTTGAAAGGGTTCGGCTTCTTCCCAGAGCTTCCATTGCTATTTCTATTCTGGGCTTCAGAACATTTATTTGCATAATGTCTAGTCTTCTGACAGTTATAACAAGTGACTTGGCTCAGGTCTCTCTTGGTTGGGGTTGTGGGTTGGTACGGTTCTGACCGTTGCTTCCTCCATTCCCGTTACCATTCTTGGGGCCATTATGATTGTGCGAACTCCCTCCTCCATGGGTATGCTGAAAATGTCCTCGTGATTTCGGGGTAAAACATGGCTTCTGCTGCGCTCCTGAATTGTATTTCCCTTGTCCATACTTCCTCTTGCGGTTCTCAATCGCTGCTGCTTCCCTTCAATCATAAGAGCACGATCTACCAACTCTTGTTAGTTGTTGAAAGTTGCTACCATCAACTGCATGCTCAACTCATCATTCAGTCCTTCCAGAAACTTCTCCTGCTTAGCTGCATCCGTAGCGACGTCATCTGGGGCATAATGTGCTAATTTACTAAAGTCATCCACATACTGGCCAACTGCCCGTCCTCCTTGGCGCAAGTTGCGAAACTCGCGCTTCTTCATGGCCATAGCTCCTGCTGAAACATGGGCTGTACGGAAAGCCTACTGAAACTAATCCCATGTGACAGTGTCGATAGGATAAGTGGCTTTGAAATTCTCCCACCATGATGCTACGGGTAGGGGGTCTTGGATTAGAGGGTGTCCGGATGGCCGGACTATGACCTTTGGCCGGACTCCCGGACTATGAAGATACAAGATTGAAGACTTCGTCCCGTGTCCGGATGGGACTTTCCTTGGTCTGGAAGGCAAGCTTAGCGATACGGATATGTAGATCTCCTTCCGTTGTAACCGACTCTGTGTAACCCTAACCCTCTCCGGTGTCTATATAAACCGGAGGGTTTTAGTCCGTAGGACGAACAACAATCATACCATAGGCTAGCTTCTAGGGTTTAGCCTCTCGATCTCGTGGTAGATCTACTCTTGTACTACCCATATCATCAATATTAATCAAGCAGGAGTAGGGTTTTACCTCCATCGTGAGGACCCGAACCTGGGTAAAAACATCGTGTCCCTTGTCTCCTGTTACCATCCGCCCAGACGCACAGTTCGGGACCCCCTACCCGAGATCCGCCGGTTTTGACACTAACATTGGTGCTTTCATTGAGAGTTCCTCTGTGTCGTCACTTTTAGGCCCGATGGCTCCTTCGATCATAAACAATGACGCAGTCCAGGGTGAGACTTTTCTCCCCAGACAGATCTTCGTATTCGGCGGCTTTGCACTGCGGGCCAATTCGCTTGGCCATCTGGAGCAGATTGAAAGCTACGCCCACGGCCATCGTGTCAGATTTGGAAGTTTGAACTACACGGCCGACGTCGCGGAGACTTGATCTTCGACGGGTTCGAGCCTGACCAAGCGCGCCGCCTTTATTACGATGGGCATGATCTAGCTCTGCAGCCGAACAGCGTCCTGGAGGCCGCTCCAGTGTCCGCTCCGACCCTTAGCTTGGAGCCGACGGCGCCTATCGAAGACAGGTGGCTGGACACCGCCTCGGGGGCTGCAATCTCTACGGCGATCGAGCCGAACACCATACCTGTCCTTTGCGAAGCTCGTGACTCCGAGGTGCCAGACTCCTTTCCGGTCTCTGAACCTTCCGCACCCCTGCCAATCAAATCTGATTGGGCACCGATAATGGAGTTCACCGCCGTGGACATTTTTCCGCACTCGCCCTTCGGCGACATTCTGAATTCACTAAAGTCTCTCTCTTTATCAGGAGAGCCCTGGCCGGACTATGGTCGGCAAGGTTGGGACGCGGACGATGAAGAAATTCAAAGCCCACCCCCACCCACTTCGTAGCCACTGTCGATGATTTAACCGACATGCTCGACTTCGACACCGAAGACATCGACGGTATGGACGACGATGCAGGAGACGAACAAGAACCAGCGCTTACAGGGCACTGGAAGGCCACCTCGTCATATGACATATACATGGTGGACACCCCAAAAGAAGGGAACGGCGACAGAACAACGGAGGATGACCCCTCCAAGAAACAGCCTAAGCGCCGGCGTCAGCGGCGCCGCTCTAAATCCCGCCACAGCAAAAACGGCGATTCCGGCACCGGAGACAATAACACCCCCTGCATAAAGGTGCGAAGACAACCCCTCCGGCAGGATTCAACACGGGAGGATGGAGAAGCCAGCCCTCATGAGAGAGCGCGGATAGAGAGGTAGAGGACGATAATTACCGGCCGCCCTCCAAAGCCGAGGCAAGCCTCGACGACGACGAATTTGTCGTGCCTGAGGATACCGTCGAACAAGAGCATTTAAAAAGCAGGCTCATGGCCACGGCGAGCAGCCTCAAGAAAAAGCAGCAACAGCTTAGAGCTGACCAAGACTTGCTAGCCGACAGATGGACTGATGTCCTTGCGGCCGAAGAGTACGAACTCGAACGCCCCTCCAAGAGCTACCCAAAATGCAGGCTGCTACCTCGATTAGAGGAGGAAGCACCTAGACATACATCACCAGCGCATGATGCAGCTGACCGGCCACCTCGTGGCCGCGACAGAGAGGCCTCTCGGCCCTCCACTCAAGCTGCACCCCGGCGCCGCTCAAAGAATACCAAGGCACGGGGAAATGCGCCAGACCTGCGAGATATATTGGAGGACAGGGCAAGGCAAACAAGATCGATCTATGGATCGCGTGGGCGCCCCACGACACGTGACGATAACCGTCATGCCGGATATGGTAAATCTGGCCGGGCCGAACACAGCAGACAAAGCTCATTTGAGCTACGTCGTGATATAGCCCAATACAGAGGCGCCGCACACCCAGTATGCTTCATAGATGAAGTAATGGATCATCAAATCCCCGAGGGTTTCAAACCCGTAAACATCGAATCATACGATGGCACAACAGACCCTACGGTATGGATCGAGGACTATCTCCTTCATATCCACATGGCCCGCGGGGATGATCTACACGCCATCAAATACCTCCCACTCAAGCTTAAAGGACCAGCTCGACATTGGCTTAAGAGCTTGCCAGCAGAATCAATTGGTTGTTGGGAGGACCTGGAAGCCGCATTCCTCGACAACTTCCAGGCACCTATGTGCGACCACCGCACGCCCGATGACCTAAGCCACATAATCCAGCAGCCAGAGGAATCGGCCAGGCAATTCTGGACACGGTTCCTAACGAGGAAAAATCAAATAGTCGACTGTCCGGACACACAGGCCCTTGCAGCCTTCAAGCATAACATCCGTGACGAGTGGCTTGCCCGGCACCTAGGACAGGAAAAGCCGAAATCTATGGCAGCCCTCACGACACTCATGACCCGCTTTTTGCGGCGGAGAAGACAGCTGGCTAGCTCGTAGTAATAACATGACCAAGATCCCTGGTAATTCGGATACCAAGCACAGCATGGGCAGGTTGCGTCGCAACAAGCAAAAGCGCCGCATTAATAGCGATAATGCTGAGGATACGGCAGTTAATGTCGGATTCAGAGGCTCTAAACCCGGTCAGCGGAAAAGGCCATTCAAAAGAAATACTCCGGGCCCGTCCAATTTGGAACGAATAATCAATCGCTCGTGCCAGATACACGGCACCCCCGAAAAACCAGCCAACCACACCAACTGGGATTGTTGGGTGTTCAAGCAGGCAGGCAAGTTAAACGCCGAAAACAATGACAAGGGGCTGCATAGCGATGATGAGGAGGAGCCCCCGCCGCCGAACAATAGGGGACAGAAGGGTTTCCCTCCACAAGTGCGGACGGTGAACATGATATATGCAACCCACATACCCAAAAGGGAGCGGAAGCGTGCACTCAGGGACGTATATGCGTTGGAGCCAGTCTCCCCAAAGTTCAACCCATGGTCCTCCCGCCCGATCACTTTTGATCGAAGGACCACCCACTAGCATCCGCCATGGCGGATTCGCCGCATTGGTTTTAGACCCAATCATTGACGGATTTCACCTCACCGTAGTCCTTATGGATCTGGCGGAAGCAGCCTAAACCTGCTTTATCAGGATACAGTGCAAAAAATGGGCATAGATCCCTCAAGGATTAAACCCACAAAGACGAACTTTAAAGGCGTCATACCAGGTGTAGAGGCCAACTATACAGGCTCAGTTACACTTGAGGTGGTCTTCGGATCCCCGGATAATTTCCGAAGCGAGGAATTAATCTTCGACATAGTCCCGTTCCGCAGAGGCTATCACGCACTGCTCGGACGAACCGCATTTGCGAAGTTCAATGCGGTGCCGCACTACGCATACCTCAAGCTCAAGATGCCGGGCCCTCGAGGAGTCATTACGGTCAACGGAAACATCGAACGCTCTCTCCGGACGGAGGAGCATACGACGGCCCTAGCGGCGGAGGTACAAAGCAGCCTGTCAAGGCAATTCTCCAGTCCGGCCATTAAACGTCCGAACACCGTCAAGCGCGCCCGGAGTAACCCACAACCAGACCGCCTGACACGTTTTGAGCACGCGTAGCAATACGGCCCTAACCCCAGCCCTCGCGAAATTGCGAAACCAAGATCACAGACATAACTACTACGCTCTGGAAATACCATGGGCATAGGGGGAGGGCACGACCACTGCATGCCCAAAATACGGCTCAACCGCACAAGGGCTCCCAATTTTGTCATTCTTTTTTCTTTCTTTCTTACTTTCAGACTCCACTCTCCGGAAGGCTGTCCGTGAAGATAATCGCCGAACACACGATGCAACAGCCAGGGAGGCAGAAAGCTACGTCGAGTGTCCAGGTGGTATCTATAACGAGCAGTATACTTGTTTCACATATAATCCTGCAGCTCGCCCTTAGAGGAGGGACATGTTAAATAGTCCCATCTCTTGCTTATCGCACTGTTTGTATCGTTCTGCTTTTACCGCAGACTTTTCGAATAAACAATGCATAGCTTTTATCTATTATTGCATTATCTTTTTTTATATGAAAATATGTTTAGTCATGACATTATGCAACCGTACACTTTGGTACGGCCAATACACCAGGGGCTTACGTACCCCAGAATATGGTGTGAGAAGTCCGAACACTCTCATGAGTGCGGCACCCCGAACTTATAGCATTATATGCATTGGCTCTAAATCATCTCTTGGGTCAATAGTTGGGTTTGCCCGGCTCCCATGTTTTGGTACCTTACGTTCCGTTATATCGGCTAAGGTAAGATCGGGAGAACCATCGCGATTGTGCCCCGGTTGAGCCGGGCTGAGCACCTCAGTGGATAAAGCTAAAACTGGCCGTCATGATAGGGCGAGAGCTGGTCGCTGTTCGAGAGGTTTTCGAGTCCCTAAAGACTTATGCCGCTTAGAGTGAGGAGTCGGCTTTGTCCGGCCTAGGCGTCGATAGCGCCCCGAACTCAGTCTTCCGAATACTAGGGGCTTCGCCGAAATTTAAAATTATAGAATTCTCTGGCTAAGTGAGAGTGTTCAAGCATTATAGTCCGGTTGCCTTTTTCGTTGTGTTGAGCGCCTCCCTCGAAGGACCCAATAATGGGAAAAAGAGCGCTCAAGTTTATCCCGAACACCCCAGCACTCGCGGCATGGGGGCAGAAGCCGACGACTCGCCATCTCTCAATTTTGATAAACGGCCGCACAAAAGGTAATATTTTAAATTCAAAAGCGTTGCTTAGCGCATATGAAACAAGTTTTCAGCGTACAGGATCACAAATGCGAGTTTACTCAAAAATTACATCTTTGGAGCACTCATCTGCGAGCACGGCGGGCACCCTTCAAGACGCCCTCACAATACATCTCGGGCTTGCGATGCTCCTTCCCGGCGGTGGTCCGTCTGTCACAAGCTTCTCGGCGTCCATCTTGCCCAGTGCACTTTAGCACGGGCAAGGCCCCACGGGCACCTTCGATGCATACGGAGCGCTTGATGACTTCAAGCCTTGGATAGGCATCCACCGCCGCCTACCAGCCCGAAATAGCTCCCAGGCATGTCTTCCCCAGGCCACAGCCGGACTACGAGACCCCTCATGGCCTGTTCGGCCAACTTATGGAGCTCGACCAGCTGCTTCAGCTGGTCGTTCAAGGGCACCGGGTGTCCGGCCTCAGCATACTGAGACCAGAACACCTTCTCCGTCGAGGTTCCCTCCTTGGCTCGGTAGAATGCGGCTGCATCGCATACACTCCGGGGAAGATCTGCAAATGCTCCTGGAGAGCTCCGGACTCGGGTAAGTAACAAGTAATTCACTTTCGCGTGCTTGCTTTGCATAAAGAATGCCTTACCCGCCGCTATCTTCCTCGTCGCCTCAATTTCCTGGAGGGCTTTTTGGGCTTCGGCCTTGGCAGATTTGGCGCTCTCAAGCGCCGAGGCGAGCTCGGACTCTCGAGTCTTCGAGTCACGCTCCAAACTCTCGTGTTTTTCCACGAGTGCCTGGAGCTCTTGCTGCACCGCCGCCACGCATGCCTCCTGCTTCTCTCGCTCGGTGCGCTCCACGGCCGCACTGTTTTCGGCCTTGGGCAGCGCTTCCCTCAGGGTCGCCACCTCGTTCGTGGCCCCTGCATACCCACGTTGATCCTGTCATCTTTTTTGCAACCTCATTTTCTCTTTATATATACTTACATAAGGTATTACTTACTTTCCTTGTCCTCGAGCTGCTTCTTGGCAAGGCCGAGCTCGTCCTCGGACCGCTCGAGGCTCTGCTTCAATACATTGACCTCCGCAGTCAGTGCGGCAGAGGTCAGCAGCACAACCTGCATTCCCATATTGACACACTTATGTTAGACTCCTGCGTATATCTTTTTGATCCTCAGTTCGGCTTTTCTTTCCGAACACCAAACTGAGCATCGGGGGCTACTGTCTATGCGGTAATATTTTTACATATCTTAAATACATACCGAAAGCTTTGTTAGGAGGTCGGCATAGGCTTCTGATCAGCCCGCTCTTGGCGGATCGAACCTTCTGGATCACCGCACTCATAATAGTACGGTGCTCCTCATCGATAGAGGCGCCGTTAAGCACCTCCAGCAGATTATCCGGTGCCTCCGGTTGGACGGAGGTCACTGGCGTCGTAGGCTTGCCCTTTTTAGTAGGGGGCCGCCTTCCGAATGCTGGAACCGTTGAAGGTTCCGGTGCGGTGTCCGGCCTAGGGCCGGACTTAGAGCCCTTAGGGGTTTTATCCCCTTTTCGCCTGGAGTCCGGGAGGTCGCCTTGCGGCGCCTCCAGGACCATCTCCTCCTGGCTTGACCCCTGTTGAGACGCCACCTCGGCGTCATCTGTGGCGCGAGGAGAGGAGGCGGTCGGAAGTGAAATGTTGTTCACATCCGATGAACCCAGGGAGCCGCTCGACGAAGCGTCGAGCCGGGCTTTGGGTGGACTGCATGATTATATCCGACGTCAGAATGTATTGTGCAACAAAGGAACACCATGAGTTATTCTGGTATCCGGAGACTTACGATTTCTCCAGGGGCTTGGCCCTGGGTGGCCACTCTTCTTCGCCGTCGTCGGCGTTGGTGCAGTAGTCCGGAGGGAGGGTCCTTCCCTTCTTGGACCCTCCGGCCTCCCCAGTTGGGTCGGCCTTCCTTTTCTTCTCTCCCCCCGCTGGGGGAGAGACCTCTTTTTCCTCCTCCTCGTCTTCATGGAAGGAGTCCGCCTCGGAGTCATCGGACGGTGAGTCCGACACCACATGGCGCCGGGAACTCTTTCGAGTTCCCGTGGCCCGTTTCTTGGCCTTCTTCTCCGGCACCACGTGAGGTGCCGGGGCCAGCAGCCCGTCAAGTGGGCATCCGTTGGGTCTTCTGGCAAGGGAGCCGGACAGTCAATCTGCCCAGACGTCTTCTGGCAATCCTGTCAAAGGTAAGGGAGTTTAGATCCCGCATAGAGTCAAACTATGGAAACAAGTGTCCCGTAAAGGGCAAAATAACTTACCGCGTTGGCTTGATGTCGCCGCTGAATCCGCAATCCTCGGTAGCGGATTCGGAGCCTCGGCGCCTTGAACAGCACCTTCCGGGCATCTTCGTGCGTGAAATTGAAGAGCCCGGCTCGAGGAGTTTGGTGCTGCGCGGATCAAACTCCCACAAGCTAAAAGCTCGTTGTTGGCACGGGAGGATCCGACGGATGAGCATGACCTGGACTACATTGAAGAGTTTGAGCTTCTTGCTCACCAGGTCTTGGACGCAGATTTGGAGTCCAGACAGCTCCTCTGGATTGCCCCACGACAAACCCGTCTCTTTCCAGGAGGTGAGCCGTGTAGGGAAGCTAGATCGGAATTCGGGGGCCGCTGCCCATTTAGGGTCACGCGGCTCGGTGATGTAGAACCACCCCGATTGCCACCCCTTTATGGTCTCCATGAAGGGGCCCTCGAGCCATGTAACATTGGGCATCTTGCCCGCCATGGCGCCCTCCGCACTGCTTGTTTGCCGCCCACTATCTTCGGCTTGACACTAAAGGTCTTCAACCATAAACCGAAGTGGGGCTGGATGCAGAGGAAAGCCTCGCACACGACGATAAACGTCGAGATATTGAGGATGAAGTTTGGGGCTAGATCGTGGAAATCCAGGCCGTAGTAGAACATGAGTCCCCGGACAAATGGGTGAAGTGGGAAACCTAGTCCGCGGAGGAAGTGTGTGAGAAACACCACCCTCTCATGGGGCCCGGGGGTGGGGATGAGCTGCCCTTTGTCGAGAAGCCGGTACTCGATGTCATTAGACAAGTATCCGGCCTTCCTCAGCTTCTTGATGTGTCCCTCCATGACGGAGGAAACCATCCACTTGCCTCCCGCTCCGGACATGGCTGGAGAAGGTCGAGGTGAGATGTGCGGACTTGGGCGCTGGAGCTCGAGTGCGCGGAAATGGATAAGCAAAGGAGGAAGAAGGCGTAGATGGAGAAGGTGGATCCTTACCCCCTTATATGGGCGGACTAAACTATGCGCCCCCACCAGCCTGGTAAAACTCGCTTATCTCCCAAGTGCCATAAATTAATAGCACGGTTGGGTTACCCACGTCCGTATTGATGAGAATCCCGGAATAAGGGGACATGATCTCTGCTTTGACAAGACATGCCATGGAAACCGCCTCGCTAAGGACGTCCGGACACCGTCAAGCGCGCCCGGAGTAATCCACAACCAGACGGCCTCGCACGTTTTGAGCACGCGTAGCAATACGGCCCTAACCCCAGCTCTCGCGAAATTGCGAAACCAGTACTGCGCGTACATAACTACGCTCTGGAAATACCATGGGCATAGGGGCAGGGGCACGACCACGGCACGCCCAAAATACGGCTCAACCGCACAAGGGGCTCCCAATTTTGTCATTTCTTTCTTTCTTTCTTACTTTCAGGACTCCACTCTCCGAAAGGCCTGTCCGGCAGCATAATCGCCGAACACACGATCCAACAGCCAGGGAGGCAGAAAGCTACGTCGAGTGTCCAGGTGGTCTCCATAACGAGCAGTATACTTGTTTCACATATAATCCCGCAGCTCGCCCTTGGAGGGGGGACATGTTAAATAGTCCCATCTCTTGCTTATCGCACTATTAGTATCATTCTACTTTTACCGCAGACTTTTCGAATAAACAATGCATAGCTTTTATCTATTATTGCATTATCTTTTTATATATAAAAATATGTTCAGTCATGACATTATGCAATCATACACTTTGGTACGGCCAATACACCAGGGGCTTACGTACCCCAGAATATGGTGTGAGAAGTCCGAACACTCTCATGAGTGCGGCACCCCGAACTTATAGCATTATATGCATCGGCTCCGAATCATGTCTTGGGTCAATAGTTGGGTTTGCCCGGCTCCCATGTTTTGGTACCTTACGTTCCGTTATATCGGTTAAGGTAGCACTGGGAGAACCACTGCGATTGTGCCCCGGTTGAGCCGGGCTGAGCACCTCAGTGGAGAAAGTTAAAACTGACCGTCATAATAGGGTGAGACCTGGTCGCTGTTCGAGAGGTTTTCGAGTCCGTAAAGACTTATGCCGCTTAGAGCGAGGAGTCGGCTTTGTCCGGCCTAGGCGTGGATAGCGCCCCGAACTCGGTCTTCCAATACTAGGGGCTTCGCAGAAATTTAAAATTATAGAATTCTATGGCTAAGTGGGAGTGTTCAAGCATTATAGTCCGGTTGCCTTGTTCGTTGTGTTGAGCGCCTCCCTCGAAGGACCCAATAATGGGAAAAAGAGCGCTCAAGTTTATCCCAAACACCCGAGCCCTTGCGGCATGGGGGCAGAAGCCGACGACTCGCCATCTCTCAATTTTGATAAACGGCCGCATTGTAAGGTAATATTTTAAATTCAAAAGCGTTGCTTAGCGCATATGAAACAAGTTTTCAGCGTCACAGATCACCAATGCGAAGTTTACTCTAAAATTACATCTTTGGAGCACTCATCCGCGATACTGGCGGGCACCTTCAGACGCCCTCATAATACATCTCGGGCTTGCGATGCTCCTTCCCGACGGTGGTCCGTCCGTCACAAGCTTCTCGGCGTCCATCTTGCTCTCAAAGGCACTTTAGCACGGGCAAGGGCCCTACGGGCACCTTCGATGCATATAGAGCGCTTGATGACTTCAAGCCTTGGACAGGCATCCACCAGTCGCCTTACCAGCCTGAAGTAGCTTCCAGGCATGGCTTCCCCGGGCCACAGCCGGACTGCGAGACCCTTCATGGCCTGTTTGGCCACCTTATGGAGCTCGACCAGCTACTTCAGCTGGTCGCTCAAAACTTAGGGTGTCCGGCCTCAGCATACTGAGACCAGAACACCTTCTCCGTTGAGCTTCACTCCTCGGCTCGGTAGAATGCGGCTGCGTCGGACACACTCTGGGGAAGATCTGCGAATGCTCCTGGAGAGCTCCGTACTCGGGTAAGTAACAAGTAATTCACTTTCGCGTGCTTGCTTTGCATAAAGAATGCCTTACCCACTGCTTTCTTCCTCATCGCCTCAATTTCCTGGAGGGCTTTTTGGGCTTCGGCCTTGGCAGATTTGGCGCTCTCAAGCGCCGAGGCGATCTCGGACTCTCGAGTCTTCGAGTCACGCTCCAAACTCTCGTGTTTTTCCACGAGAGCCTGGAGCTCTTGCTGCACCGCCGCCACCCACGCCTCCTGCTTCTCTCGCTCGGTGCGCTTCACGGCCGCACTGTTTTCGGCCTTGGACAGCGCTTCCTTTAGGGTCGCCACCTCGTTCGTGGCCCCTGCATACCCACGTTGATCCTATCATCTTTTTTGCAACCACATTTTTTCTTTATATATACTTACATAAGGTATTACTTACCTTCCTTGTCCTCGAGCTGCTTCTTGGCAAGGCCGAGCTCGTCCTTGGACCGCTCGATGGTCTGCTTCAATACATTGACCTCCGCAGTCAGTGCGGCAGAGGTCAGCAGCACAGCCTGCATTCTCATATTGACACACTTATGTTAGACTCCTGCGTATATCTTTTTGATCCTCAGTTCGGCTTTTCTTCCCGAACACCAAACTGAGCATCATGGGCTACTGTCTATGCGGTAATATTTTTACATATCTTAAATACGTACCTCAAAGCCTGTTAGGAGGCTGGCATAGGCTTTGGTCAGCCTGCTCTTGGCGGATTGAACCTTCTGGATCACCGCACTCATAATAGTATGGTGCTCCTCGTTGATAGAGGCGCCGATAAGCACCTCCAGCAGATTATCCGGTGCCTTCGGTTGGACGGAGGTCACCTGCGTTGTAGGCTTGCCCTTCTTAGTAGGGGGCCGCCTTCCGGATGCCGGAACCGTTGAAGGTTCCGGTGCGGTGTCCGGCCGAGCCCTTAGGGGTTTTATCCCCTTTTCACCTGGAGTCCGGGAGGTCGCCTTGCGGGCGCCTCGAGACCATCTCCTGGCTTGGCCCTGTTGGGGACGTCACCTCGGCGTCATTCAAGGGCGCGAGGAGAGGAGGCGGTCGGAAGTGAAGTGTTGTTCACATCCGACGAACCCAGGAGCCGCCGACGGTTGCCGAGCCCGCTTTTGGGCGGACTGCATGATTATATCCGACGCCGTAAGGTACCGTGTAACAAAGGAACGCCATGAGTTATTACTGTATCCGGAGTCTTACGATTTCTCCAGGGGCTTGGCCCTGGGTGGCCACTCTTCTTCGCCATCGTCGGCGTTGGTGGAGTAGTCCGGAGGGAGGGTCCTTCCCTTCTTGGACCCTCCGGCCTCCCCAGTGGGTCGGCCTTCCTTTTCTTCTCTCCCCCCGCTGGGGGAGAGACCTCTTTTCCTCCCCGCCGTCTTCACGGGAGGAGTCCGCCTCGAGTCATCGGACGGTGAGTCCGACACCACTGGCGCCCGAATTCTTTCGAGTTCCCGTGGCCCGTTCTTAGCCTTCTTCTCCGCACCACGTGAGGTGCCGGGGCCAGCAGCCCCGTCAAGTGGGCATCCGCTGGGTCTTCTGGCAAGGGAGCCGGACAGTCAATCTGCCCGGACGTCTTCTGCCAATCCTGGCAAAGGTAAGGGAGTTTAGATCCCGCATAGAGTCAAACTACGGAAACAAGTGTCCCGTAAAGGGCAAAATAACTTACCGCATTGGCTTTATGTTGCGCGCTGAATCCGCGATCCTCGGCAGCGGATGCGGGAACCTCGGCGCCCTTGAACAGCACCTTCCAGGCATCTTCGTACGTAGTGTCGAAGAGCCCGCTTTCGAGTTCGATGTCAGGTCGGATCAAACTCCCACAAGCTGAAAGCTTCGTTGTTGGCACGGAGGATCCGGTGGATGAGCATGACCTGGACTACGTTAACGAGTTTAACCTCTTTGTTCACCAGGTCTTGGACGCAGGATTGGAGTCCGGTCCGCTCCTCCGAATTACCCCACGACAAGCCCGTCTCTTTCCAGGAGGTGAGTCATGTAGGGAAGCCAGATCGGAATTCGGGGGCCGCTGCCCATTTGGGGTCACGCGGCTCGGTGATGTAGAACCACCCCGATTGCCACCCCTTTATGGTCTCCACGAAGGAGCCCTCGAGCCATGTAACGTTGGGAATCTTGCCCACCATGGCGCCTCAAGACTCCGCTTGTTGGCCGCCCACAACCTTCGGCTTGACATGTAAGGTCTTCAGCCATAAGAAGAAGTGGGGCTTGATGCGGAGGAAAGCCTACCCATTTACGATAAACGTCGAGATATTGAGGATGAAGTTTGGGGCCAGATCGTGGAAATCCAGGCCGTAGTAGAACATGAGTCCCCGGACAAATGGGTGAAGTGGGAAACCTAGTCCGCGGAAGAAGTGGGTGAGAAACACCACCCTCTCATGGGGCCTAGGGGTGGGGATGAGCTGCCCTTTGTCGGGAAGCCGGTACTCGAAGTCATTAGACAAGTATCCGGCCTTCCTCAGCTTCTTGATGTGTCCCTTCGTGACGGAGGAAACCATCCACTTGCCTCCCGCTTCGGACATGGCTGGAGAAGGTCGAGGTGAGATGTGCGGACTTGGGCGCTGGAGCTCGAGTGCGCGGAAATGGATAAGCAAAGGAGGAAGAAGGCGTAGATGGAAAAGGTGTATCCTTATCCCATTATATGGGCGACGAAACTATGCGCCCCCACCAGCCTGGTAAAACTCGCTTATCTCCCAAGCGCCGTAAATTAATGGCATGGTTGGGTTACCCACGTCCGTATTGAGCAGAATCCTGGAATAAGGGGACACGATCCCTGCTTCAAAAAGACGTACCAAGGAAACCGCCTCGCTAAATGCGCTGAGGTGGGACAGTAAAAATGATTCGAATAAAGGCTTGGCCGTGGCGTGATGACACGCTGCGGAATACGTCAGCAGATTGGATTTGTGTAAATATTATTCTCTCTACAGTGTTATGTGGAAATTATTTTGCAGAGCCGGACACTAGCTTGTGTTCAAAATCTTCTATGAAGTATTCGGAGGAGGAACCCGCCTTGCGATTTGAAGACAAACTGCACGCCGGACTCGTCGTCATTGAAGCCTGGTTCAGGCTACCGAGGAGTCCTGGATTAGGGGTGTCCTGGATGGCGGACTATGACCTTTGGCCGACTCCGGACTATGAAGATACAAGATTGAAGATTCGTCCGTGTCCGGATGGGACTTTCCTTGGCGTGGAAGGCAAGCTTGGCGATACGGATATGTAGATCTCCTTCCGTTGTAACCGACTCAGGTAACCCTAACCCTCTCCGGTGTCTATATAAACCGGAGGGTTTTAGTCCGTGGGACGAACAACAATCATACCATAGGCTAGCTTCTAGGGTTTAGCCTCTCGATCTCGTGGTAGATCTACTCTTGTACTACCCATATCATCAATATTAATCAAGCAGGAGTAGGGTTTTACCTCCATCGAGAGGGCCCAAACCTGGGTAAAAACATCGTGTCCCTTGTCTCCTGTTACCATCTGCCTAGATGCACAGTTCGGGACCCCCTACCCGAGATTCGCCGGTTTTGACACCGACAACGGGTCCTTCAAGCTGATGTGCGGCAAAACGCACCCTTTCCACATCTGTGCATCCTGCAGTGGTCAACTCCCTCCCTGTCTTGCGGAGACAATCATCTGCAACTATCGGCTCGGTGCTACTGGAGAACACCGGCGGATTCAGTCTAAGGAAACGGGTTAAGTGATCAACCGGTGGTGGTGGTGGTGGGTTGTTGTTGTTGTTGTTCCCCAGATTCTGATTCTGGACTAGCAACTGCATCAACGCAATATGCTGCTGGATCAACTAAGTAAGCTCCTGTGGGAAAGCAAATCCATTGTCACGTCTCGGAGGCATCTGTGGGTTTAGAGAAGATGAGAAAATAGAATAGAATGAGGTCTAGAGAGAAAGCACTACCCATATGCAAATGAGACTAATGCAAACAAAATCACTTCATTCAATTCAAACCAGGGCATACAACGGTCTAACTATCATTATAGAAGTGCTCGGACTATACTAGATACATGGGGGGGAATACTACTATTGTTATGGTGGTCTGCTAGAAAAACTGCTCCGATGAAGACTCCGTGATATCTGCTCCAGCTTCATCAACATAGTCATCATCGCTGTCGTCTGGGTCCGAGTCGGTGTAAATGCGATGATGATGTAGTTCTCGAACAAGTGCAATCATCGTCTTCTCCGATCGCGGGGAATCCCATGAAAACCTTCAGCTTCTTCTTCAGATCATCGTTCTTCTCCACGAGTGTCGCTATTTCCTCCTCATATCCATCGCGTGTAGACTTGAGTTCTTCCTCCAGCTCTGTGATCTTGTTCATGGCCTTCTTCAGATCTATCATGCCTGCGTACATCTGGTTCTCCTGGCATCAAATGTACTGGTTTAACTCCTGGATGAAAGCTGCGATTGATCTATCCTTCCTGGTGCTGATCATCTCCCATTGCTCATCTCGGCGCCCACAAATCTGGTAGATAGTATCCTTGAGATCCTTGTGGTAAACTTCTCCAATGCGTCCCATGGTGATGTGGGCTGCCATGCTCTTTCCAAGACTCCAGGTTGGTGCATCGAAGGAAAACTCTATGGGCTCAGTGACGGGCATGAACGTCCTTCCTGGAACTTGAACTTGAATCATCCAATGCTCCTCTTCGGGTAAAGTGGCGTTGTAGGTCCCGGTGAAGCTTGGTACTCCGATGTTCAGGCACTTAGTGACTTCCTTCAAGTGGTGTCCAAAGGGTGTATCTTCATCCGGTTGCGTGAACTTGTTCCTTGCATCCGCCATCCTAAAAGAGTAGAAAAGATGAGGAGTCGTAAATGAGAAGAGTGAGTAGTGATCTAGGGCTTTTAGCTTAGTGGTCGTGTCCTACAACAAGATGTGCTCGATACCTTCTTGTAGCGACCAGGACCTCAAGCGATCGATCTACGTGCTTCAAAGGTCATCCCTAGATTAGTAATGCTGACACACACAGTACTTGAAGGATTTATAACAGAGTAGCAATCACACACTTATTACATCAAATGTCTCAAAAGAGAACTTATTATAATAAATATGGCTTAAGGCCATCTAATAACGACAACAGCGGAAGTCTTGGAAGATAAGTGAGTCCATCAACTCCAACAGCATCACTGAGTATAGAACCACGACCTAAGGCACCTTACTCATTGTCTGAAAAGTCTGCAACATGAATGTTGCAGCCCGAAAACGGGTCAGCACATGGAATATGCTGGCAATGTAACACATAGAGAGAGTAATGAACAGAAATATACTATACTACATGCATATATGGCTGGTGGAAAGCTCTATGGTTACAGTTTTGCATAAAGCCAATTTTTCCCTACTACAAAGGAATAAATTTTATTTAACTATCATGGTGGTTGTTAAACATTGAGAGTGTAGACACCCTCTCAATCCCAATTAAGCATCATCATTAAAACCCAACAAAAATTAATTAGAGTAACATGATGAGATTCACATGATAATCCAGGTACTAGATACTCAAGACGTCCATAACCGGGGACACGGCTAATCATGATTAGTTTATACCCTCTGCAAAGGTTTGCACAATTTTCCCCACAAGACTCGATCTCCTCCGTTGGGATTCTCGCACTACATGGTGTTTGAGAAACGGATGACCGAGACATAGTCTTTCAGAAGTGCTAGCACCTTACGATCGGGTAGATAGTTACACCTACTTTCCCCTACATCTGCTAGTCTACCACTGTAAGAGTTCACATGAATTAATCAACTATGCTAGAGCCCATAGTAGCTTGTGGCTGCACACGGAAGTTTCTAGCATGAATAATCTCATGATCCCTTTGAGCCTGGGTGGCGGTCCGTAAAGAAAAATCAGGCAATCGCTGGAATACCCAGGTGCCTCAATCCACCCAGATGTGTGTTAAAGTTGCCACCTTAAATAAACCATTAATTAACAATCTCACATCTGTCATGGATACACTCACCCAATGCACGTCTACTAGCATAGCATGACAATATAAGCAAACGTAGAAGTAACTCTCAAGGGTTTGATAATAAAACAGGTAATAGGTACTACCTCATCTACTTCCCAAAACCCACATATTAAACAGATCCTAATCATGCAATTGTTTGAGGATTGATCTAATGCAATAAAACTAGGTAGTAAAGAGGTATGATCAAAGTGTTACTTGCCTTGCTGATGATCCGTGAAACCTAGAGATTCGAAGTAGCAAGCGGCGCACTCCGGGTACTCTATCGCAAACAAAAAAGCATACAATAAGTACTCATCTAATGCATAGGTAAAGCTCAAATAAGAGAACTAACCAGAAAGTTCAACTTAGGAACTCCGGTTTGCAAAAAGAATCAAATCAAACGAAGCAACGAAAGTCAAACGGCGAAAGAAACAAGCTTCGTTTACTAATCTGAATCTAAGTAAAATTTTACAGAAGCAAAAACTTGTTTGAGTTGGTTAAACGGAAAGAGGGTTTCGAGACGAAACTTTAGGCACTTGAATCGCCTGATTCTGATAAACGAGCGAAAAGATATACTAAAACGAAAATCGGATCAGAAAGCGCGATCAGAAATAACCGCGGAAAATCCGAGAAAAAGAAAAACTGACGAACAGATTAACGAATGAACGTTCGTTAACTGAAACTAAACGGTGAATTTGTTCGTTAAAACGAACGAACGGGCAAACTCTCGCTAAATAAATAAACCAGGAAAAAAATAAACCGATCAAAAAAAATAAAACCTAGGATTTTCTAAAAAAACGGATAGGTTTTCTTTAGAAAACCGGGGCGGCGGGGCGGCTACCTCAGCTCGGGCTCCGGCAAAGTCCGGCAGGGTCCAGCGGGGCTGCGGGGCGGCGTGGTGGGCAGCGGCAAAGGCCGGGCGGGCGAAGACGTTAAGGCGGCGGATCCTGGCGGCGGTGGTTTGCGCGCGGCGGCTCCGGCTTGGGGCTCTGTGGGGACTCGGGTCGGTTTATAAACGGGGCAAGTGGCTTGGGAGGGGCAAGGCGGCGGCGGGGCTGGCTCGGACTCGGCGGCGGCGGCGATCGGGACTCCGGTCCCGATCCGGATCTTGAGTCGTGGCGCATGATCGGCTCGGGCCTTCGCCCGGTCGGTCTTGTGATTTTTTAAAACTATCCTGCCAAACAAAAAATAAATCCTAAAAAATAAAAATCTAAAAATGCCAAAACAAATCTTCACCGTCTAAATAAAATATTTAGAACGAGATGAACATTTTCTTGGCCCTAAAATGCAGTTTTGAAAAACATGCAATTTTCCTAAATTCAAATAAAATAGCGAAAACTTCAAAATAAATCTTATTTGATTTTTTTATTAAATCCTCAATATTTCTTTATTTTGGGAAAGTCATTTTATTCCCTCGCTCATATTTTTTTAATAGAAATAATTGAAGATAAAAGAAATAAAATCAAATGATCCTATTTTCAAAATTTGAGAAAGCTCAAATATGAAAATAACGAAATCCCCAACTCTCTACGTGGGTCCTTGAGTTGCGTAGAATTTTTGGATCAGGCCAAAAGCAATAAAATATGATATGCAATGATGATCTAGTGTATAACATTCCAAATTGAAAATTTGGGATGTTACAAGGACTCCCTCAGTGCCACCTTTGAGTGTAAAACGATATACGCTGCTCCCCTTGAGTTTCTTTACAGAGGCAACATAGAACTACATGAGTGCCCTGTTAAATTTTGGAAATATTCCGGGTTCGTTTGGCCTTTTTATACATTAATTGAGTTTCTGGTCATTTAATGTGCATAATTCGAATTTGAACTACAAGCACATGCTCCCGTGCACCAAAGTTGGTTGGAAATCACATGTGTGTCCTCGGGTGAATTTCTAGGTCCCATGCAAGATGGGAATGCAATTCAAACATCTGGGCATCATGGCTCGACCGAGAACATTGAGAAACTTGGTTTTAAAATTCTTGTAAATCCAAAACACGCCTGAAAATCATGAAACTTGGCATGGTGTCATGTCATGGTACTACCATGCTGTGGTAAAAAAATTGGCCGAATAGGAACAAGTTTTGGTATAAGCTTCTTGCAAACCGAAGCTTCTCTCAAGAAGGCTCGTGGTTCTGAGAGGGAACGTGTCACCTTTGTGTGCATAATTCAAATTTGAAATACAAGCACATGCTCCAGTGCACCAAAGTTGGTTGAAAAATCACATGTGTGTCCTCGGGTAAATTTCTAGGTCCCATGCAAGAAATGGGAATGAAATTCACACATCTCGGCGCCGTGGCTTGGATGGAAACATTGAGAAACTTGGTTTTTTAATTCCTGTAAATCCAAAACACGCATGAAAATCATGAAACTTGGCTTGGTGTCATGACATGGCACCAACATGCTATGGTAATTTTGCTGTCCGACGGCGGGCGCACACATTAACAATCAACAAAGTCATTTTGCAACAAGTGTTGTCACGTTACAATCGGAAACACAAGTATTATTGAAACCGTGGGCGTTCTATTTACCATTTATGTGCCGCCATGCGTCCCCTTTTTTATTAGCTAGGAGGCGCCGTGCAGGGTAGCTATTTGAGTCACGGGAGGCATGCGATCGCACCCTATGGCGTGCTTATCGGGAGGAGAGCCCTTTAACCTCCATCTGCCATCCACCTCTCTCCCAAGGTCTCCATTAATGGCGCCCGAGCCTCTGTTTAATGGCGTGACTATGTCTCACTCGACTGAGATTTAGGAGAGAAAAAAGAATAATTTGCACGGATCTTGATGTAAGATCCGACGGACCTATATAGCATCTACTGCGACTTATAGCAAGACTGATGAATATATAAGGACGACGACAGTGGATAATAATTGTCTTACATAATTAGGAAGATAATTAAAAGCCACATGCGGCTACGCCCGAAATACACAAGGGCAAAATAAGAAGGAAGACAACGATCCGCTCACGATCTCTACTTTCTTGCTGCGTTGCTCCAGGCCGCGGGAACTAGTCTCCGCGGCGAGCGGCGATGAGCTCTGTCGTGTCCTCAAGACGCTGCTTGAGAGCATCCACGGATTCCTCCACAAGCCTTTGGCGCTCAATGCGGAGCATGTCATTCTTGTCCATAAGTCTCTTGACGATGACGCCGGTCCTCTTCAACAAGGCACTGGTCTCCTCTTGCTGCTCTGCACTTTGGACGATCTTCGCCCTCAGCAGGTCGCGCTCGACCCGGAGCCTCTCATTGCCCTCCCTTAGTTGCCGGATGACGCCGGCAGCCTATTCAAATGAGGCTTTCATGTCGTCCAGCAACCTCGCCCAGCCGGAGATCTGATCCATCTGGCTATGGACGATCGCATGCATGCGCCTGTAAGAGTCGTCGCCTACCCGCGAGACATTTTCCCAGGCCGCCGCGGCGCGGCGGGACATCTCTGCTGCATTCGCAGCGTGGCAGGACATCTCTGCTGCTTCTGCGGTGCGGCTGGACCAGTCTGCTGCATTGACGGCGCGGCGGGACCTCCGTGCTGCTTCGGCGGTGCGGCAGGACCTCTGTGCTGCTACTTCCACACGGCGGGACATGTCGGCTGCTAAGGGAAGGATGTTGAATGACTTGTTTGTTTTTGTGTATGAGGAGTTGAGGAGGAATGTGCAGTCATCTTGGCATAGTAGTATGTATAACCGAGTACTAATACGATCCTAAGTGGGAAACCGTTTTGGTTGTGATCGGTGTGAACATGTTTGCAATTAAATATAGCGTGGTAGTAGTAATTTGGAATGTGACGAGACGCAAGCTCAAAATTTATTGACGGTTCTAGTTTTGAAGTGGGGCACTATTCCCGGATGGCTTAACGTGGGCACGTGTTGTCGGCCG
The DNA here is from genome assembly GCA_021605145.1 of Aegilops bicornis. NCBI lineage: Eukaryota > Viridiplantae > Streptophyta > Magnoliopsida > Poales > Poaceae > Aegilops > Aegilops bicornis. The sequence goes on along the minus strand of CM038673.1, from coordinate 129,624,474 downwards.
TGGTGTAGCATATGCCATGGTACTTGTTCTCCTACTGCTGTGTACGTGCAATAACTGGCACCGTCGGATACATATCTTACGGTTATTGGGGCGTTCGACGGGAATAGCCTCGTGGTGAGCTATAGACTAGTTTTTTTTCAGACGCATTACACCTATCTCTCGGGACTTCTCGCACGCACCATCTCTAGCTCCCTAGGTTGATGCCACCCACATACACTTGTCCTCTGGGTTTAGTATGTTATACAGGAAGAGAAGAGGTCCACGCACACACTCGTCCTCTCTCACACACGCATCTGTAGCTATGAATTGTAGTGTTCTCAACCATCCGATTGGCTCTATCATAGGTTCACGTTGCTCCTTGGCCTTGAGATTGAGAAGTTTAAAACACGAAGGCTAAGCTAGAGGCGCGAGGTTTTGGTTAATGTGCGGGCCGCACACGGCACCAACACGACACGAGCTTCCTCTGCCTGGTGCGCAGTCGGGTGAGTTGTCCAAGTATAGACACAACCAGGCCCTCCTTGGTATCTGCACCTCGACTTATGCGCAGATAAATTAGGATCGGAGGGAGTACTACTAGTAGTAACTACTTTGATGTGTCGCGTCAACTCGCACAAGTATGAAACACTTCCTGAACAAACAAGCATATAAGCTGTTATACTTCTTTTTTTGACTATAAACAGTAGGGTAAGCACCCGACTGCAATTTTTATAAATAGCAAAGAGCACAAAGGTCCAGGGTAACAAATAACAAAGGAAAGCAAGGGCTTGAGGGAAGCCCCCTAGAATAGAAGAAAGAAGAAGAAGAAAAGAAGAGAAAAAACAAGGAAGGCACAACTACAGAAGAAAATACAGCAAAACTAAGACTAAGGCTAAGAAAGAAAGAAGAACTAGAGAAAGAAACCTAGGTAGAAAGCTGGGCGGCCAAATGGAAAGGGAAAAAACTATCCTTGAAGATCTAGCCATGAGAAGAATTGATTGGCATGCTTTGGTCTTATTCTGTGCTTGAGTAATTTTAGATCCGTCAAATAAATGTGCTTCCATCCTTGAAATGTGGGGTGGATATGTTCAAAGATCTTGTTGTTTCTGGAAATCCAGATAGCCCATGAGCTGAGTATTATTGTGTCCATGAAGAAGGGCAATCTCAGCTTTTCCTTGATATCCTGGAAGGCCTCTAGGACAGATAAATTTGGTGATCTAGTGGGAAAAATGTGATCGCAACATCTCTTAGCAAATGGGCATCCCCAAAACAAGTGATACAGAGTTTCCTCCTGTTGACATCCCCTGAGAGCATAGTTATAGTCTTCTAGCACAAATGTTTTCCTTCTCAGAAGATTTCTTGTATTGAGTCTGTCATGTAAGAGCATCCAGAAGAACCTGTTGTGCCTAGGTTGGCATGAGGAATTCCAAATCCAGTTGAAGTGTGGTGGGGTTTGCTTGAAACCAATCATGACATTGTAAGCCTTGGCTGATGAAAAGTGCTCATTTCCCCAGATATAGCTCCATGTGTCTGTGAAGTTCTGGTTCTGTGATTGCCTCATAGTGTAGCACATTTCTTCAAGCTGTAAAAATTGTTCATGGGCGTCCATCAGCAATGGAAGGTGGAATAGGTCTTCCAGATATTGTGTGGCAATAACCTGCTGCACTTTAAGTCTGTGATTAATCACAAAAGAGAAAAGATGAGGGAATTTATGCTGCATGAGTTCCTCAGTCCATAAGTCATTCCAAAAATAAGCACTTCTGTGTCACAACCTGATTTTTGGCCCTTTCTTTTTCTTTTGTTTTTCTGAGGTTTTTGCTTGAGTTTTCTTTTTCCATGGATTTGTGGTCTGGAAACGGAAGAAGATGACCTCTTCTTTGCTTCCAGAGTGGCTTGTCAACCTCAAATCCTTCCCTAGATCTTTCCGTTTTCATCTTAGCCCAAATCCCAATATTCTTTTTATTGGGGATACTCCTTTCCTATTTAAGGAATAACACAATTTGCCCTAGGTTGTGAAGCAACCTATATTTCCATCACTCCTAAAATTCCCAAATAATTCTCATAAATCGTTTGGGTCATATCTTCCTCAAATATGGCAAAATATTTCATTTTCCATGTTTATCATCATGCTCAAATAATTCATTTCCTATTCTGTCCTAAATGGCACATTGTGAAGCAAGTGCTATTTTCCTTTGCCCAATTGACCTCAAACTTATTGGACACATTTTCATGTCCAAATAATTGGCCTGTGCCAAAATTCAACATTATTTGCCAAGTAAATATTCCTGAGCAATTTTTCAAAGTTCCTGTCTGAGGGAATTGGTTGTGAAGGAAGTACTAGCTAGGTTAATCCAATTGAGTTGAATTTGTACATGGTCTTTCATATAATCAAATAAAAGCTCTCCACAAGATTTGAGCTCATGCAATGCATCCCTGTGAGCCCAGCTTCAAATATTTGGTTATGTCCAAATTTTTAGTTAGCGAAGCAAGTATATTTTATCTTGCTCCATTATGGCTGTAAATTTTCCTAGGCCTTCTATTACCCATATAACATCTCTCCACCAAATTTGGGATCATTTGCTTAAGCCATTTGATCACCAAACTTATTTCTAGTTTCTGGTCAGTGGAAATGTTTGTGAAGGAAGTACCATTTTGGTTTATCCAATTGGTATGAAACCTTTGGCAGCATCTTCATATGACCAAATAACTCAGCCCTGCCCAAGTTGAGCTTAAGTTGATACTCCATGTGAGAGCATCATCATGATCTTCATTCTAGACCAGATTACTTAGTTGTAAAGCAACTATATTAATTAGTGGTCCAAATCCCTCCAAACTTTCCAGGACCGTAGTCCTTCCTATCCTAATCATCCCAGACAACCTCATTTGACCCAATCAAGTTGTTGTTGATCACCAATGCTCATCCAAAACTGATACAGCAAACTTTAGACGATCCCTCATTCATCTCCTTGTCTCCTTTTGTTGATCCATAAACTCCCTCGGCCTTTATTATGCAGGGACTAGTCACTAGACAGCTCGCTGCAGCCTCTCGCGTCCCCTCCTTGCTGGGCACAGTGGTGACCGCGTCGTTTGCACGCGCTCTGGCACCATTGGCCGCGACCAGGGCATCGTTTTGCCTCGGCCCCGCTCGTGCACGTCGTCTTCGCGCGCGTGAGCCTGTCCAGCGTGTTCCCCGTGTCATCTACGTCCCCTTGGAGCCATCTCCCCCTCCGTCCGCTTCCTTGCCGGGGCTCGTCGCCTGAGCACGTCGCTCCTCCCCTGCATCGGGCGAGTGAGAGGTTGAAGGAGACCCAAGCCAGGCGCCCCCCCTCCTTTCCCCGACCCCACCTAGCAGCCACTCCGGTGGGCCCCGCTGGCAGTGACACGGGCGTTGACCCGTTTGCCGACATGGATAAGTGGCAGGCCCCACCCGCGGGACCCGCACGTCAGCGACCCTAGGCCCGGTCCCGCCTCTGCTGACCGGATTAAGTGGAGGCGTAAACCCACGAATACGTTTTCTATTTCGGAAAGCGTATTTTCCCTCTGCTTCAGCTCAAAGTACGTTTTCTCTTATTGAAAGTGTATTCCTCTCTGTTTCAACCCTGAATGCATTTTCTTAGTCAGAAAGCGTATTTCTAATTTTGCGCCTCTATCTTGTCCACTCAGGGACCCGGCTGTGAATATTATTTTTACAGAAAAGTCCCTGACCTTCTACATCTCATAACTCCACAACCGTAACTCCGATCGAGGTGAATCCAACGCCCAAGTCTTCGCTTCGTCGAGCCTGTTTTGTTCCCACCATTTGCACTATGTTTCAGCATTGTGAAAATGACCATTTTGCCCTTACCCCATTCAGCCACCTCCGAGAGAGTACCCTTTCCCACGATTCTTTCTGCGGTCATTCCGCACTTCTTCCCGGAGCCTTCTCCATCCCCAGGCAAGCCACAACCACCATTGGTTTTCAACTTGATCTTTAGTAACTGTTTGTTTGCTTTGCTACTGATGTCATTATTTCGGTTGTGCTTATGGATCGTTGGTTACCGTCCTGCTCTGTTTTCTTGCACTCTGTTATCATGAACTACTTGCTACTATTGCTTTCTTATTGCCATGCTTGGTAGCAGTACATGCCCGTGATGGTCTTCGGTGCATGATTAGCGTCTATTCCGAGTACCGTTGTTATGCATGTTCTTTTGCACTCAGTTGGTTAAATGCTTGCATGGTAGTTTATCGTTATGTTATTGCATGGTAGTTATTCTTGATGCTAGTAGTCATGTTATGCTATGAGTAATGTTCTAGTTGTGATATTCCTGCTCGTCGGTATGACATGTTCATCTGGATAAATGGTTAAATGTTGTTGTTATGCTCATTGATTATGATGCACCTCCATGCTTTTGTTGATATCATGTTCATACATTGTATTTGCATCATGTTATTTTATCATGGCTCAGCATATTGCATTCAAGTTTAGCCAGATTAAATTGAACTTGAACAACTGTTGGCTGAGCCATGGTGCCACCATATCGAACTGACCAGTGCAAGCACATTTGCCTTATGTATGGGGAAGGTCCTAACTGGGTCTATTGTCATGCCTTTCGCCGGTGCCTCCAACGAGGGAAGATTATGCGCGGGCGCTACCTTGGCCAGGTAGGACGGCATAAGACTTGTGTGCCGAGTTGTTTTGCGCGCTTTTGTCCTCGTTTGAGACCGTTTATGTTTTTCCACGACGGTGGCCGTTGGTGCCTTTGGTAGGCACGGGGCCACCCAGGACTTAGCCTAAAGGGAGTTGGTCGGAGTGGCCGGGAGAGTGTCATGGCAGTAGATCGGTTTTGTCGGAACGTCGTTGGTCCACCCGAATGGGAGTGCGAGGCCATGGGTTCCGTGGTGTGGGTACAGTGTGCTAACCTCTGCAGAGAGAGAGAGAGAGAGTGTGTGTGTGTCAAATCTATCGATAGCCGCGCCCGCGGATATGGGCCCAGTTCGTGTCGGTCACACTATGGGTCAATAGTAATAATAATAATTTGATTAATAACAACCCTGGTTCGATGATGAAAGAAGTTGGTTGATACTTATGTGATCAAGAGAGGATCACTGTGGTATCAGGAATACCAACTTGTTGGATAATTAGGATGTTATGCGAGAGTCAAGGGTAAAGGTCAAGCTCCTTGTGGTCATAAATGATTACTACGGTATTGTTAATACCAAGCTTGATTTTATCCTGAGATGATCGTGTGATATCCATGACAGGTGATGGTTACGAGGTAACTCGAACAGAGTAAGTTGGTGCATGATAGTTTCATCATGTTGCATGCAACTATCATCATGTTCATATGTGTATGCCATGCTCGTATCGTTCTAGATGTATCGTCTTGTTCATGCTATGATTGATCTGATAGTATCATGTTAATCCTTGTTAATCTGTAATTGCCATGCTATTGTTTGTCTTGACTGCTTTGGTTGCTGTGAGCTTGCAAGTACATTCAATGTACTGACCTGGCGTGTCATGCCAGTTTGCAGGTCGTGCCGGATTTGATAGCTTGTTTGCCGTGGATCCCTTGTGTGCGAGCTAGGATAAGCGTTCCAGCCAGAGTCCCTGCGGAGTGGACTTCACCACCGTCGTCGCTTTTCTGCTACAAGTAGCCATTCCGCTGCATCGTGTTGTTCTGCTGCTTGCATGGAGCAACCGTGGCAGGCGTAGCATCGCCGTGCCGATGTAATCCCTTGTACCCCAATAGATTGCAATAAAGAGCTGATTTGTTCTATGCTAAGCAGTGCCGCATTCCAGAAGACTTCTTCTCGATCTCTAGGCTGGAATACAGGGCGTTCCGGTTTCTCTGAGCTGGGGTGCCACATTCTGCCATCTCCCAAATTGCACCTTGCAAGAGCTTTAAACTGTTGAATTAATTCCAAGTTGGCCTTCCACCAGAAACATCCCACTAGCTCATCTCCTGGCAACTTGTTTTCAGAGTAATGAGTTTCCCAAATCAATTGTACCCAGGGAATTTCATGTCTGTTATAGAATTTGTGCAAGTTTTTCATAAGTAATTCCTTGTTCTGTGTGAAAATATCCATGATTCCTAGCCCTCCTTGATTCTTTGGCCTACAAACAGTGGTCCATTTCACTAGGGCTGGTCTATGATCTTCCATATCTGGACCTCTCCATAAGCAATGTCTGAAATATTTTCAGATCTGCTTCTTAATAGTAACTGGGACATCCAAACAGCTCATGAAGAAAATTGTGAGTGATGCCAGAACAGCTTTAACCATTAACAATCTGCCTGCATAGGTCATAAATGTGGCAATACCAGCCAATCTTTTTGCAACCCTATTAACAATTGTTCCACTGTTGGTTTGTGAAGACCTAAAGGAAGCCCAAGGTATGTGAATGGAAAGTGTCCCATCTGACAATTAAGAGTTCCAGCATAGATTTGTGCCCTCTCCTCTTCAATATTAATAGGTACCATGATATACTTCTGATAATTTACTTTGAGACCAATGGCAGAAGCAAAAGTGCTCAGTAGGGCTTTAAGGCAGATCAGTTGTCTGGAATTAGCTTGCATTATCAACAAGGTGTCATCTGCATACTGAACAATTGGAAAATTAGGGCAGGAATTAATTTGCTGAGGTGCATGAAGGAGGCCTACTCCCATTGCTTTATTGACGACTGACTGAAGAAGGTCTGCAACTATGACAAACAACAGTGGGGATAGAGGATCTCCTTGTGGTACTCCCCTTCTACAGTATATTTTTTTACCAGGCACACCATATAGCATCACAGCAGTTGAGGCAGAGTTAAAGATCATTTCTATCCATGAGATCCATTTATTGCCAAAACCTTTAGCTCCGAGGATGTCTATAATTGCTTGATGTTCAATTGTATCAAACGCCTTTTCAAAATCTAGTTTTAGCACAAGCAATTCTTCTCTAGATTTCCAACATTGATGAATGTATTCATAAGACCACCCCAAACAATCTTGAATAATCCTGTCTTTAAGAAATCCATATTGGTTAATGTGAATCATTTGCAGAATAACCTTTTGCAATCTGTTTTCCAATAGTTTAGTGATGATCTTGAGCACCCCATTAAGCAAAAAATTGGTCTAAAATCACTAGGGGTGAGAGGAGCATTATTCTTGGGGATAAGTGTGATGTATGAAGTGTTGATGCTCTCAAGATAAATATTACCTTCATGGAAGGCATGAACCAAATTTCTGACATCAGCTCCAATAATATACCAACATGCTTTTAAAAATTCATTATTGAATCCATCTGGCCCTGGAGATTTGTCAGTAGGCAGCTCCTTAACCACATTATTTATTTCCTTCTGAAAATGGTTCTTCAATGTCTCTGAAGATATCCGATTTATCTGATTAGCAATAAGGTTTTGCAAATCAAAATGCATAGTGTGTCCTGTTGGAAATATGCCCTAGAGGCAATAATAAAAGGATTATTATTATATTTCCTTGTTCATGATAATTGTCTTTTATTCATGCTATAATTGTATTATCCGGAAATCGTAATACACGTGTGAATACATAGACCACAATATGTCCCTAGTGAGCCTCTAGTTGACTAGCTCGTTGATCAACAGATAGTCATGGTTTCTGACTATGGACATTGGATGTCATTGATAACGGGATCACATCATTAGGAGAATGATGTGATGGACAAGACCCAATCCTAAGCATAGCACAAGATCGTGTAGTTCGTTTGCTAGAGCTTTCTCCAATGTCAAGTATCTTTTCCTTAGACCATGAGATCGTGTAACTCCCGGATACCGTAGGAGTGCTTTGGGTGTACCAAACATCACAACGTAACTGGGTGACTATAAAGGTGCACTACAGGTACCTCCGAAAGTGTCTGTTGGGTTGACACGGATCAAGACTGGGATTTGTCACTCCATATGACGGAGAGGTATCTTTGGGCCCACTCGGTAATGCATCATCATAATGAGCTCAAAGTGACCAAGTGTCTGGTCACGGGATCATGCATTATGGTACGAGTAAACTGACTTGCCGGTAACGATATTGAACGAGGTATTGGGATACCGACGATCGAATCTCGGGCAAGTAACGTACCGATAGACAAAGGGAATTGTAAAACGGGTAGCTTGAATACTCGACATCGTGGTTCATCCGATGAGATCATCGAGGAGCATGTGGGAGCCAACATGGGTATCCAGATCCCGCTGTTGGTTATTGACCGAGAGCCGTCGGTCATGTCTACATGTCTCCGGACCCGTAGGGTCTACACACTTAAGGTTCGGTGACGCTTAGGGTTGTATGAATATGAGTATGCAGCAAACCGAAAGTTGTTGAGTCCCGGATGAGATCCCGGACGTCACGAGGAGTTCCGGAATGGTCCGGAGGTAAAGAATTATATATGGGAAGTCGAAGTTTCGCCATCGGGAAAGTTTTCGGTCCATCGGAATTGTACCGGGACCACCGGAAGGTTCCCTGGTTCACCGATGGGGCCACCTATCCCGGAGGGCCCCATGGGCTGAAGTGGAGGGGAACCAGCCTGGTGGGCTGGTGCGCCCCCCAGGCCCCCTCATGCGCCTAGGGTTGGGAACCCTAGGGAGGTGCCCCACTTGCCTTGGGGGCACTCCACCCCTTGGCCGCCCCCCCCTAGGATATCCCATCTCCTAGGGCCGGCGCCGCCCCTTTGGGTCCCTATATAAAGAGGGGGGGTGGGAAGGGCAGCGGCACCCAACACCTGGCGCCTTCCTCCCCTCCCTGCTACACCTCTCCCTCCCATAGTTGCTTGGCGAAGCCCTGCCGGAGCCCTGCTGCATCCACCACCACGCCGTCGTGCTGTTGGATCTTCATCAACCTCTCCTTCCCCCTTGCTGGATCAAGAAGGAGGAGACGTCACGCTGACTGTACGTGTGTTGAACGCGGACGTGCCGTCCGTTCGGCGCTAGGATCTCCGGTGATTTGGATCACGACGAGAACGGCTCCCTCAACCCCGTTCTCTTGAACGCTTTCGTACGCGATCTACAAAGGTATGTAGATGCACTCCTATCACTCGTTGCTAGATGAACTCATAGATGGATCTTGGTGAACGTAGGAAATTTTTTATTTTATGCAACGTTCCCCAATAGTGGTATCAGAGCTAGGTCTATGCGTAGTTCTCTATTGCACGAGTAGAAGACAATTTGTTGTGGGCGTAGATGTTGTCAACTTTCTTGCTGCTACTAGTCTTATTTTGCTTCAGCGGTATTGTGGGATGAAGCGGCCCGGACCGACCTTACACGTGACGCTTACGTGAGATGTGTTCCACCGATCGACATGCACTAGTTGCATAAGGTGGCTAAGCGGGTGTCAATCTCTCCCACTTTAGTTGGAGCGGATTCGACGAAAAGGGTCCTTATGAAGGGTAAATAGAAGTTGACAAATCACGTTGTGGTTATTCAGAGGGTAAGAAAACGTTCTTGCTAGAACCCTATTGCAGCCATCGTAAAAGATGCAACAACAATTAGAGGACGTCTAACTTGTTTTTGCAGCAATTGCCTTATGATGTGATATGGCCAAAAGTTGTGATGAATGATGAAGGATATATTGTGATGTATGAGATCATGTTCTTGTAATAGGAATCACGACTTGCATGTCGATGGGTATGACAACCGGCAGGAGCTATAGGAGTTGTCTTAATTATTGTATGACCTGCGTGTCAATGATTTAACACCATGTAGTTACTTTACTTTATTGCTAAACCGTTAGCTATAGTAGTAGAAGTAATAGTTGGCCAGCAACTTCATGGAGACACGATGATGGAGATCATGGTGTCATGTCGGTGACAAGATGATCATGGAGCCCCGACGATGGAGATCAAAGGAGCTATATGATATTGGCCATATCATGTCACTACTATATAATTGCATGTGATGTTTATTATGTTTATGCATCTTGTTTACTTAGAACGACGGTAGTAAATAAGATGATCCCTTATAATAATTTCAAGAAAGTGTTCTCCCTAACTGCGCCCGTTCCTAAAGTTCGTCATTTCGAAGCACCACGTGATGATCGGGTGTGATAGATTCCTACGTTCACATACAACGGGTGTAAGACAGTTTTACACATGCAAAACACTTAGGTTAACTTGACGAGCCTAGCATGTACAGACATGGCCTCGGAACACAAGAGATCGAAAGGTCGAACATGAGTCGTATGGAAGATACGATCAACATGGAGATGTTCACCGATGATGACTAGTCCGTCTCACGTGATGATCGGACACGGCCTAGTCGATTCGGATCATGTAACACTTGGATGACTAGAGGGATGTCGAATCTGAGTGGGAGTTCATTAAATAATTTGATTAGATGAACTTAATTATCATGAACATTAGTCTAAAATCTTTGCAAAATGTCTTGTAGATCAAATGGCCAACGCTCATGTCACCATGAACTTCAACGCTGTTCCTAGAGAAAACCAAGCTGAAAGATGATGGCGAAACTATTCGGATCGGGTCCTAACCCGAGGATCATCCTCATAGCTGCCAAGAAACAATATGTCCTAGAAGCACCGCTAGGTGAAGCACCCATCCCGAAGAACCAAGACGTTATGAATGCTTGGCAGTCTCGTCTTGATGATTACTCCCTCATTCAGTGCGGCATGCTTTACAACTTAGAACCGTGGCTCCAAAAGCGCTTTTGAGCAACATGGAGCATATGAGATGTTCGAGGAGCTAAAACTGGTTTTCCAAGCTCATGCCCGGTCGAGAGATATGAAGTCTCCGACAAGTTCTATAGTTGTAAGATGGAGGAAAATAGTTACAAGGAGCACATACTCAAAATGTCTGGGTTGCACAACCTTTGTCCCAAATTGGACATTAACCTCCTTGACGAGGCGGTCATTGACAGAATCCTTGATCGCTTCCCACCGAGCTACAAGAGCTTTGTGATGAACTACAATATGCAGGGGATGGTTAAAACTATTCCTGAAGTTTTTTCAATGCTGAAGTCAGCAGAGGTAGAAATCAAGAAGGAACATCAAGTGTTGATGGTCAATAAAACCACTAAGTTCAAGAAGGGCAAGGGTAAGAAGAACTTCAAGAAGGACGACAAGGATGTTGCCGCACCCGGTAAGCCAGTTGCCGGGAAGAAGTCAAAGAATGGACCCAAGCCTGAGACTGAGTGTTTTTATTGCAAAGGGAAGGGTCACTGGAAGCGGAACTGCCCCAAATACTTAGTAGACAAGAAGGCCGGCAACACTAAAGGTATATTTGATATACATGTAACTGATGTGTACCTTACCAAGATCGTAGTAACTCCTGGGTATTTGATACCGGTGCCGTTGCTCATATATGTAACTCACAGCAGGAGCTGCGGAATAAGCGGAGACTGGCGAAGGACGAGGTGACGATGCACGTCGGGAATGGTTCCAAGGTCGATGTGATCGCCGTCGGCACGCTACCTCTACATTTACCTATGGGATTAGTTTTAAACCTCAATAATTTTTATTTAGTGCCAATTTTGAGCATGAACATTGTATCAGGATCTCGTTTAATGCGAGATGGCTACTCATTTAAATCCGAGAATAATGGTTGTTCTATTTATACGAGAGATATGTTTTATGGTCATGCTCCGATGGTCAATGGTTTATTCTTGATGAATCTCGAACGTGATGTTACACACATTCATAGTGTGAATACCAAAAGATGTAAAGTTGATAACGATAGTCCCACATACTTGTGGCACTACCGCCTTGGTCACATTGGTGTCAAGCGCATGAAGAAGCTCCATGCCGATGGACTTTTAGAGTCTCTCGATTATGAATCATTTGACACATGCGAACCATGCCTCATGGGCAAAATGACCAAGACTCCGTTCTTGAACAATGGAGCGAGCAACCAACTTATTGGAAATCATACATACCGATGTGTGCGGTCCAATGAGCATTGAGGCTCGTGGAGGATATCGTTATGTTCTCACTCTCACAGACGACTTAAGTATATATGGGTATGTCTACTTGATGAAACACAAGTCTGACACCTTTGAAAAATTCAAGGAATTTCAGAATGAGGTAGAGAATCAACATGACCAAAAAATAAAGTTCTTACGATCAGATCGTGGAGGAGAATATTTAAGTCACGAGTTTGGAACACACTTAAGGAAATGTGGAATCGTTTCACAACTCACGCTACCGAACACCTCAACAGTAATGGTGTGTCCGAACGTCGTAATCGCACTCTATTGGACATGGTGCGATCTATGATGTCTCTTACTGATTTGCCGCTATCATTTTGGGGATACGCTCTAGAGACAGCTACATTCACTTTAAATAGGGCACCGTCTAAATCCGTTGAGACGACACCGTATGAATTATAGTCTGGGAAGAAACCTAAGCTGTCATTTCTAAAAGTTTGGGGATGCGATGCTTATGTCAAGAAACTTCAACCTGAAAAGCTCGAACCCAAGTCGGAAAAATGCGTCTTCATAGGATACCCTAAGGAAACCATTGGGTATACCTTCTACCTTAGATCTGAAGGCAAGATCTTTGTTGCCAAGAACGGATCCTTTCGGAAAAGAGTTTCTCTCGAAAGGAGTAAGTGGGAGGAAAGTATAACTCGATGAAGTACTACCTCTTGAACCGGAAAGTAGTGCTGCTCAGTAAAATGTTCCTGTGGTACCTACACCGACTGGAGAGGAAATTAATGATGATGATGAAGGTACTTCGGATCAAGTTGCTACTGAACTTCGTAGGTCCACAAGGACACGTTCCACACCAGAGTGGTATGGCAACCCTGTCCTGGAAATCATGTTGTTGGAAAACAGTGAACCTTCAAACTATGAAGAAGCGATGGCGGGCCCAGATTCCAACAAATGGCTTGAAGCCATGCAATCCGAGATAGGATCCATGTATGAAAACAAAGTATGGACTTTGACAGACTTGCCCGATGATCGGCGGCGATAGAAAACAAATGGATCTTTAAGAAGAAGACGGATGCGGATGGTAATGTAACCATCTATAAAGCTCGACTTGTCGCTAAGGGTTATCGGCAAGTTCAAGGGGTTGACTACGATGAGACTTTCTCTCCCGTAGCGAAGCTGAAGTCCGTCCGAATCATGTTAGCAATTGCCGCATACTATGATTATGAGATATGGCAAATGGACGTCAAAACGGCATTCCTTAATGGCTATCTTAAGGAAGAACTGTATATGATGCAGCCGGAAGGTTTTGTCGACCCTAAGAATGCTAACAAGGTATGCAAGCTCCAGCGATCCATTTATGGACTGGTGCAAGCATCTCGGAGTTGGAACATTCGCTTTGATGAGATGATCAAAGTGTTTGGGTTTATGCAGACTTATGGAGAAGCCTGCGTTTACAAGAAAGTGAGTGGGAGCTCGGTAGCATTTCTCATATTATATGTAGATGACATACTTTTGATGGGAAATGATATAGAACTTTTGGACACATTAAGGCCTACTTGAATAAGAGTTGTTCAATGAAGGACCTTGGAGAAGCTGCTTATATATTAGGCATCAAGATCTATAGAGATAGATCGAGACGCCTCATAGGTCTTTCACAAAGCACATACCTTGATAAGATATTGAAGAAGTTCAAAATGGATCAGTCCAAGAAAGGGTTCTTGCCTCAGACATAAGGTGTGAAATTGAGCTCGGCTCAATGTCCCACCATGGCGTAAGATATAGAAGAGATGAGTGTCATCCCTATGCCTCAGCCATAGGATCTATTATGTATGCCATGCTGTGTACCAGACCTGATGTAAACCTTGCCGTAAGTTTGGTAGGAAGGTACCAAAGTAATCCCGGCAAGGAACACTGGACAGCGGTCAAGAATATCCTGAAGTACCTGAAAAGGACTAAGGATATGTTTCTCGTTTATGGAGGTGACGAAGAGCTCGTCAGAAGGGTTACGTCGACGCTTAGCTTCGACACAAATCTGGATGACTCTAAGTCACAAACCGGATACGTGTATATGTTGAATGGTGGAGCAAGAGCTGGTGCAGCTGCAAGCGAGCGTCGTATGGATCTACATGTGAAGCGGAGTGCATGGCAGCCTCGGAGGCAGCGCATGAAGCAATTTGGGTGAAGGAGTTCATCACCGACCTAGGAGTCATACCCAATGCGTCGGGGCCGATCAAACTCTTCTGTGATAACACTGGAGCTATTGCACTTGCCAAGGAGCCCAGGTTTCACAAGAAGACCAGGCACATCAAGCGTCGCTTCAACTCCATTCGTGAAAATGTTCAAGATGGAGACATAGAAATTTGCAAAGTGCATACGGATCTGAATGTCGCAGATCCATTGACTAAACCTCTTCATGAAAGCAAAACATGATCAACACCGTAACTCTATGGGTGTTCGATTCATCACAATGTAACCTGATTATTGACTCTAGTGCAAGTGGGAGACTGTTGGAAATATGCCCTAGAGGCAATAATAAAAGGATTATTATTATATTTCCTTGTTCATGATAATTGTCTTTTATTCATGCTATAATTGTATTATCCGGAAATCGTAATACACGTGTGAATACATAGACCACAATATGTCCCTAGTGAGCCTCTAGTTGACTAGCTCGTTGATCAATAGATAGTCATGGTTTCGACTATGGACATTGGATGTCATTGATAGCGGGATCACATCATTAGGAGAATGATGTGATGGACAAGACCCAATCCTAAGCATAGCACAAGATCGTGTAGTTCGCTTGCTAGAGCTTTCTCCAATGTCAAGTATCTTTTCCTTAGACCATGAGATCGTGTAACTCCCGGATACCGTAGGAGTGCTTTGGGTGTACCAAACATCACAACGTAATCGGGTGACTATAAAGGTGCACTACAGTACCTCCGAAAGTGTCATTGGGTTGACACGGATCGAGATCGGATTTGTCACTCCGTATGACGGAGAGGTATCTTTGGGCCCACTCGGTAATGCATCATCATAATGAGCTCAAAGTGACCAAGTGTCCGTCACGGGATCATGCATTACGGATTGAGTAAACTGACTTGCCGTAACGAGATTGAACGAGGTATTGGGATACCGACGATCGAATCTCGGGCAAGTAACGCATCGATTGATAAAGGGAATTGTATACGGGTTGCTTGAATCCTCGACATCGTGGTTCATCCGATGAGATCATCGAGGAGCATGTAGAGCCAACATGGGTATCCAGATCCCATTGTTGGTTATTGACCGGAGCCGCCCCGTCATGTCTACATGTCTCCGAACCCGTAGGGTCTACACACTTAAGGTTCGGTGACGCTAGGGTTGTATGAATATGAGTATGCAGCAAACCGAGAGTTGTTTGGAGTCCCGGATGAGATCCCGGACGTCACGAGGAGTTCCGAAATGGTCCGGAGGTAAATAATTATATATGGGAAGTCGAGTTTCGCCATCGGAAAGTTTCGGGTCCACCGGTATTATGCAGGACCACCGGAAGGTTCCTGGGTCCACCGGTGGGGCCACCTATCCCGGAGGGCCCCATGGGCTGAAGTGGGAGGAACCAGCCTGGTGGGCTGGTGCGCCTGCCCCCTCTTGCGCCTAGGGTTGGAACCCTAGGGAGGCGCCCACTTGCCTTGGGGGCACTCCACCCCTTAGCCGCCCGCCCCCTAGGAGATCCCATCTCCTAGGGCAGCCTGGGCCCCTATATAAAGAGGGGTGGGAAGGTCACGGCACCCAACACCGGGCGCCTCCCTCCCCTGCTACACCTCTCCCTCCCATAGTTGCTTGGCGGCCTGAGAACCCGCTGCATCCACCACCACGCCCGTCTTCTTTGGATCTTCATCAACCTCTCCTTCCCCTTGCTGGATCAAGAAGGAGGAGACGTCAGCTGATCAGACGTGTGTTGAACGCGGAGGTGCCGTCCGTTCGGCGCTAGGATCTCCGGTGATTTCGATCACGACGAGAACGACTCCCTCTACCCCGTTCTCTTGAACGCTTCTGCACGCGATCTACAAAGGTATGTAGATGCACTCCTATCACTCGTTACTAGATGAACTCATAGATGGATCTTGGTGAACATAGGAAAAAATTTATTTTATGCAACGTTCCCCAACATGTCCCTCAGATTTTCCTAGTCTCTTTTTGAAAGATTCCCAAAGGATGCCAGCCTTGCCAACATGATCTGTTATTTCAGTGCCATCATCATTAAGGAGCATAGCAATTTTATTATGCCTGTAATTAATGGATGCTCTTGTATGCAAATTTTTTTTATTTTCATCTCCAAATTTTACTCCTTTAACCTTTCCTCTCTGCTTCCTGTATATCTTCTGGTTCTTGAGGATATTCAGCAAGTGTTTTTTGAGCAAAGCTCTACAATCCACTCCATTGTGTCCAATCTTCTAAATTCCTCAAAAAAGTCCAGGAGGAAAATACACTCATTAATGTCTGCAATCTGTTTCTTAAGGCATGTCAAGTTCTTTACCCATAATTTTAAAGCCCTCCTTAGGTTTTTAAATTTAGCATTGATCATCTTAGCAGGATTTTTGAAACCCACAGGAATGTCCCAAGCTGCTTTAACTATCTCCTTAAAAGAGCTGTGTTTCAACCAGAAATTCTCAAATCTAAACACTTTTGCTTTAGGAATTGAGGTGCCCACTTTAATCAAACAGGGAAGATGGTCAGAAATAGGCCTTGCAAGTGGAAGAGCTAAAGTATCTGGGTATGAAATCATCCAAGAAGCAGAGGTGAAGAACCAGTCAAGCTTTTCTAACAGTGGGTTTTCCTGCATGTTACTCCAGCTAAACTGCCTACCTTTTAGAGGTAATTCTAGCAAACCCAGGTTACTAATAGCTTCATTAAAAATAAGCATTTGATTGACATCCCCCCTAGTTTGTTCCTGTCACTTGGAGATCTGATAAAGTTGAAGTCACCCATCACTATCCAATCCACCTCAGGGGGCATTTGAATGTTACTAAACCATTGTATAAATTCAGCTTTGTCTTCCTGGTTACTAGGACCGTAGATGTTTGTCAAAACCCAAGATTGGTTGGAGATGTTGCAAGTAAATTTCACTGATAGAGAGAACCTATTCTGGAACAAAACTTCTCCTTGGAAGAGAGAACCAACCCAGATGATAATAATTCCACCAGAGGCCCCAACAGAAGGCAGATACTCAAATTTATTAAATCTGTGTGGGCAGAATTTATGAACATAAGCCAGATCAAACACCAGAAGCTGTTATACTTCTTATCCAAAGGAACTTTATATCCAACAGACACAAAATATTCGTTCGACTGTTGGAAATTACTTTAACTGTTGATCTGATGTCAAAGTAATTGCTGCATCGCCACGAAAACCCACCATCTCTTAAGCTAAAGTAGACCGAGCTAACCACTATATTAGCATATTACTAAGATAAACAGAAGGCACTGTAGAATCGTTCAGGATGTGAGCTTGTCAATCTGAATGTGGAGGGACACCAGCTTAGCCCCGGCCAGTAACTTGGGTGGAACTGTGAAGAAGGTCAGCTCCTGCACGGCGACATCGCCGGGATCCTTGCTACTTGTCACCTCCATTTCCACCTTGACGGTGTCGGTCCTGCCTTTGGGCTCCCCCGGCTCTGATGTAGATGACCGACACGGCAATAGGCGCGCCGATGTCGAGCACGCCGCCAACCAAGAAAAACATGCGGCCTTCCTCCTCATGACAAAGAAGAGCCGTGGTTCGGCAAAGGGCACTTGCAGTACCGGGGCACCTTGCAAGATTAGATCCCATGCACGGGCATGGGATGCACGGCAATCTTGATGTGGTGGGAGAAGCGCCCGGCGGCCAGAGCCGTGGCCGTGAAGCGGGCATGGGGCATTTAAAGGGCGCGAGCGGACACACGCTCTGGTGATCGGCGAGCTTGTGGTAAGTGGCGTAGAGCCCACAGCCTTCGTGCAGGCACTCCACCCTCACCGAGAAGAGGACAGCATCCACCTCCGTGTTCCGCATGTCGAAGCCACTGCCGCTCTCGCACTTCTGGCACTACCGCTGTTTCTCGGGGCGCTCGACGTGGCAGTCCACGCAGGCCTGGTGCCCTCCCTTGCACTACACAAATCAATCGAACAACACATCAATCAAGAAACCTGCACCTTGCTCGATCAGCCGAACAGATGAGGTGTATTCGAACCTCACACACTGGAGGCTTCAAGGGGCGGAGGCACAAGGGGGCAGTGGAGCAAGGTGAGGTCCATCGAGACCATAGAGAGCTCCATCGTGGGGTCCTCTTCTGTCTACATGAGCTCGCCCTCCTCGTGCACAACCATCTCTCGCTTTAGGGCCGGTGCATTACAAAGCTTTACC
This sequence comes from Aegilops bicornis, assembly GCA_021605145.1. NCBI lineage: Eukaryota > Viridiplantae > Streptophyta > Magnoliopsida > Poales > Poaceae > Aegilops > Aegilops bicornis. The sequence goes on along the minus strand of CM038673.1, from coordinate 129,606,248 downwards.
GTCACATATTCATACTACTTCAAGGTGCATTAAATCAACACATGCAAGTATGAAAAGGAGAGTCACGGCATGCATGCATGCGTTGAAATTAATGCATCGGTAAACGCAAATTATTGAAATATATCGAGTGTAGTGCTTTGATGTGTCGCGTCAACTTGTACAACAACGAGAAGTTTGATTACTACAACGCCCTCTCCCTCGCGGACTAAGCTCCGGTGCCTTAACTGCACCTGCCTTTGGCTGTATGACAGTGGGCCACCCACCTGTTGGGCCCACCTGTCAAACATGGAAAGGCAGGAGCAGTAAGTCAATGAAGGTACGTCCCTCCCTCGCCCATGAGCGCGGTGGCTGGCAGGACTAGGAGAAGCTTTCGCTACACGCTCTCCCTCCCGCACGCGGTGGACATGCAGCAGTTCATTTGGTGTCAGATGGCCAGAAGCATACTGTAATGCTCCTCCACAGCAGTAGTACTCCATCATTGTTCGACTTCCCAAAGAGGCGAAGAGCCAAGCGCAGCCTGGACGCTCGTGTGGCAGTTTCATGTGTAGAGTAGTCTAGGATAGCGTGTACCGTGCCTATAAGCTTAAAATCGTTGGGGTCGGCTCCATGCTATGAGGCCGTCTCGAAGCATTTTTTGTTGATTAAAATAATCTTCTGGCCCTACCTGTCATCCTGGTGATTGTAGTTTGCATGCTCATCTGGTCAAGATAGGAATATATATTTTTATTTGTGCTGGGGTAAATGTTAGAGGTTGCAACAAATATATTGTACACTGCGGGTCTTTCAGCCAAGTTTAGAGGCAAGCATGTGGGGCCAGTGCTATGATGTGTTGTGTCAACTCGTACAACGAGGAGAAGCTTGATTTTACTACTACACGCCTTCTCTCTCGCCCATGCGCGCGGTGGCTCGCAGACGAGGATAGGCTCTCGCTTATACTACAACAAGCTATCCCTCCCGCACGCGGTGGACGGACATGCAGCAGTGGATTCAATACTGTAGAAGTAGTAGTAACATCATTGTTCGTCTTCTCGAAGAGGCGAAGAGCCAAGCGCAACCCGAATCGGGCAGCTATAACGCCGCTCGGGCAGTCTTTGTGTAGGGGTGGGGCGTGGTGCGGAGCCTTGGAGCACGCATATAGCCAGGCTCTTACATGAGACAAATTTGCTATTTGAGCCCACTATTGCAGTACACTACTTGCTAGTATAGCCCTATAAACCGGAAAGGAGCATTTGCCTTTCTAGAGATTTCAACAAGTGACTAGACTACACCCTAAATGAGTAGTACATATGGAGCAAAATGAGTGAATCTACACCGTAAATAAATACGTAGTTCTCTCATTTTCATCTCCTCCTTGGTCGCGGTGCACAATATTGAGTACACTAGTACTGACTAATCTCTTTTTGACATGCATTTACGTTTTTTTAACACAGTACACATGCAAGCACTCATATACACGCGCATGCACTCACCCCTATGAACGCACACATGCACACCCTACCCCTATGAGCACCTCCGAAAGACTGAGTCGGCATATCATCTTGAAATTTATGAAGTCACCATAGGCACCTCATCGTCGACGGGAATGTCTCCTGACACACATTTACTACCTTTGTCCTAGTTTATTGGTATCCATTGTAATCTATGCTAAACTTTGACCAGAAATTTAACTAAAAAATATTCATGCATGTCATAAAAAATTATATCTTTGAAAACTATATTCAAATACGAATCCAACGATATAATTTTTCTTGACATGAACTAATATTTTGTTAGTTAAATCTTTGGTCAAATTTCGTACAAATTACAAAGGGAACTAATAAACCAGGACGGAGGTAGTACATTGATACAGCTTGAATACCAAGGAGGGAGAGGGTAGCGGTTCCCAAGATGTTGAACGGTCAATTATGCATCCTCAATTAGCATGCAGAGGGAATTAATTGGAGAAGCGGAATAGAGCCAGCACAATGTGAATGCAACAGAGTTTGGACTCTCATATAAAGGTGCCCCACCACTCCAATCCATCTACTCCTAGTCTCTGCGCAACACTGCTCACTCCAATCCAAGACCAAGTGACCAGAAGCCACAAGCACCTATGGAGGCGATGGACGCGAGCGGCAGTCGGCTGTGCCAAATCATCCAAGGCGCCGGCCTACGGCCCCGCACCGTGCAGCGTTTCCAGACGGTGCTGGCGACCGCCGGCGTCATATCCCTCGCCGACACCGGCTTCACCTCTCGCATGGACGACATGATGGTCCACTCCATCCGCAAGTTCACCGCCGTCAAGAACCGCGCGGACGACCTTTCCGTACTGCTCCATCCCGCGCGCCCAGGCTCCTCATTGCCTGACACCCTCATCGGCCTCCATGGTGATGAACTCTTTCAAGCCCTGGTGGCCCTGCAGGTGCCGGAGGTCGCGACGAAGAATGTGCACGTCGAGGTCGCGCTCGCCGCGCAGCGCCTCACCATGCAAGAAACCGTCGACCTGCACATCCACGTCTACGAGGAAATCGTCTGCATAGGCCACTATAAAGCCAGCAAGGACAGAAAGACGTTGGCCTTCTTCCAGCGGCTGGAATCTTTGGACGCCATTGTTCAGAAGCACGTCGACCTGGCCACAAAAGCCGCTACTACATAGCCGCTGTTCGGTGGGCCGGCGCCCTAAGTCGAGGAGGTGGACGTCATCGATGGATGCATCTCTTCTTCTTGCCTCCTGTAACCAGCATTGCATCGCCTCGTGGCCTTAATTTTCTATTGGTATAGTACTCCCTCCGTTCCCAAATATAAGTCTTTCTAGAGATTCCAGCAAATGACTACATACGGAGTAAAATGAATGAATCTACACTCTAAAATATGTCTACATACATCCGTATGTTGTATTCCATTTGAAATATCTAAATAGGCTTATACTAGCACATATACCCGTGCGTTGCAACGGAAACAATAATTAACATGTCCTCCACAACAACGCAAAATAACAATAGCTGAATGGTGCCACCCAACCGGGCTAGAAATGCCTATAAGTCGTACATTAAAAACTATCATGAATGATATTTTTGGTACGATATTTGTACAACTGCTCTGATATTTAAAAGGCCTAATTTTCAAATCCTACATACCAAGGCATTATTTGGAAGTTGGAGCAAGTTTTTGGAATTCGCACGGAGTCGTAAAGAAATCTTGCTAAACGTGTTTTAGCCCATCTCACCTCCCCAATCCACTATCGTGTCGTGCCCTCCTACCTCGTATGATTCCATTGCGTTATTAGTCCACATGGTTTTGTCATTTGTATTTGTCCTGCAGGAATATATGCTATGACCCCGCACCTCTTTGGATATTTAATTCATAGGTATTAATTTCTCTTTCCTTTTATGCGCACTGGGTGAATGAGACACACACACATCATCCATTTTTTTTGTTCTTGTTCTTGGGGCACATATATAAATCTGTAAAATTTAATATAGAAGTCGAGGTGGTACTATTTAACCGGGCAGCGAACCTATCTATCATATTTTTGCTCTTGCGAAGCTTGCCCACTTTGACTCGGCCCATGTTTTTTTAGGCAGGCTCAGCCATAGATTAGTATGGTGGATCAGGTAAAAAGGGCAATATTGTCTAAAAAAAAAAGGTAAAAAGGTCATCATATCAAGTTTCTTCACATGGCAATTCAAAATACCAAGTTTCTACACATGTATGTTTTCTTTTTGAGAATCTATCCTTAGACGTTATTTTACGGATCCTAGACATAGACACTGTTTTGCCACACACACACTGAGAATCTGGCCTACATAACTTGGTCAAAAGTAATGTATAAATAGTAAATAACCAGTGAAAATTCATAGGAGGCAACTAGATGAGTTGGTTATGAAGGTTTTGTGTTTGTGGGTGGTTGTGAGTTCGACTCCAGCGTTATTTTTGGCTCGCTCCAGCGAGCGTGAGCGAGCAGCAGTTCAGCCAGCCGACGCGGGCCAGACTCGGCCCAGCACCGCTGGGACATATAAAAAATAGAGATATCAGCCAGCGTTATTTTTTGCTTAGTTTTTCGTTTCTTTTACATGTACGTCTCGGTTTTCAACTAAAACATAACGTATGTAAAATTATTTAAAACGGGATGAAACAAAACGAAACCAAATCAAGAATATCTATTCCTTTTAATAGTAGGTATAGATATAGATTTAGGAATGGAGGGAGTATATGGCATTTTTATTCCAGTTGTAATGTTTTTACTGTGAGGTGGGGTCGCAGTTGAACAAACCGACCATCGGCAAATCCCCACCCCGCCCACCGGGCGTCGGCTGAGTTTAGAATTAGAAGAGAGAAACGAGGGAGAAGAGCTAGCTGTAGCACGGACGCTGTTGTCAGATGGGACTCGTGTTGATAGAATAGGAGTACTGAGCACTCGTACCTCTTTTTTAGGGAAAAAGTAGTCGTATGTCTAGTACCACTAGTTGGGTGCGTGCGACCTATACCTGTCATCACTTTAGGTCTCCTTTTCGAACCGCAGCTACGCTTCACAGTACATATTTTTTCACGCATTTATCCTCCTATATGTACTCCTAGGCTATTTCCACGTGCTCCCTTTCGTCGACATGTGGGACATAGAGCATCTGGGTCGTAGTGCATGCACGACTCGGAGCATATGCCGGGGTACTTTACATTTCAGACCTCACGAATTACATGAAACCGGTTTAGTTTCGTAGAAACCGGAGCACGTTCATTAAATTTTGGACATAACACGTTTATAAAAATGACCGGACCTAAACCAGTCTAAGGGCCTCTTTGATTCGCATGATACTGAAAACACAGGAATGGAGAAAGTATGATGGCGATGAGCCGAGACGAGGAGAACTCTAACCCAGTTAGAGGTTAGAGTTAGATTCTAACCCTGAACTAACCCTGAACTAACTCTAAACCAAAGAGGTGTATGGATGGCAGGGTTAGATTGACAATAAATGCTCTTTCTCAATCATTTGACTACTTTGGACCCTATTTCCTACCGGATTTGGTGTGGTCGGCTCTTGTGTGGCTTCCTCCCGCTCACAATTGACATAAACGAACCATCTTTACAAATCAAGCATGCAAAACATGATAAATTTTACTTTGTCCATACAAATGAGATCTCCCACTTAAACATACAAGTCGTCAATCAAGCTTCACAAAAAAATACACTCCATGAAACAAAGCATGAGCTAACTCATCACGGAAGTCATTCACGATAGGGAGGGAGCCCGGAGCCCCTCACGCACCCAGGGAGGAGCTCGTCATTGTCGCTCTGGAGGAAGGCTCTGTAGAGCCCAAGCCCCGGGAACCCCTCCAACGCTGGCGCTTGCGAGTTGTCAACACCGGCATGGGTAGCAGGGCCGCTTGCTGACGACTGTGAACCGAATCTTTGGGCCTCTAAAATAATGCAAGCCTGAAACTGAAATACCTAGAAAGGTGAACTGAATTTTTGGGCCTCTAGAAATAATGCAAGCCTGAAACTGAAATACCTAGAAAGGTGAACAGAATCTTTGGGCCTCTAGAAAGATTTATTACCTCCTCAAGCAGCATCAAACAATTCCATGCGTGCACCACAAATCTATACCAAGTTTAATCAGGATATACTTTTCCAAATCAGAATTAGCGCTAGAGCGAGCAAGATCAATGATATGCCTATGAGATAGAGAAGGAACGAACAAACTCACCCCTCTCGCGACCTCCCTGGTAGACGCGCCGCCGTCGCGCACGACAAAGGGAGAAAAACGATCGGTGAAGGGGGAGCGGGGCGAGCTTCGAAGGCCGGAGGGAGAGGGCGGCTCGATGGGGAACAGAGAGGAGCCGTGCGAGGGGGGGGGAGGGAGCGATCTGGTGCGGGCAGGGGATAGTTTTTTAGTTCTCTTTTAGTGGGCCCGAGGAGAACTAACCAAATTAGAACCTCTCCACCGGGCTAGTTTTTTTTTTTGCTGGTTAGAGCAAACTAGCTCAAACTAACCCCTCCTGTTGGATAATTTGAGGCAATTTCAACCCAAACTAGCTCTAACTCAGGGATCCAAACAAAGAGGAGTAGTACTGTACATGCTACAGTCTGGACCGTAGCACATTGTTTTTTATGGCCATATCACCACATTGTTTTCTACTGCTGGTTCACTGGGCTGCCGTGGTTCGCACTGCTGGTTCACTGGGCTGTCGTGGTTCACACTCCTCCGACATGACTAGTAGTAGTATATACCGCATGATTCTTTGCTCCTTCTTACTACGTACTTCGTCGACATGTGGGAGAGCCAGCATCCGGGTCGACGTGTCATGCACTAGATTAGAGTGCGGAACGGAAGAGGGCATCACCCCGGTTGTAGCGCCAGTAATTCTTGACTATAGTGAGTAGTCATATCACAAGTCTTTCCAGCAGTAACGCGCCGTCAAATTGCACAGCCCAACCTTTCCAGCAGTAAGTAAGTTGAATCCGCTACTCCCTCACCCTCCTCCCCTCTCTGTCAAACCGCCTACGCGAAAACTGCCACAGATCGCTTGGGAAAAGCCCCGCCCTCAACTTTTAACTACGCGAAAATAGTTCGAGCTTGTTCGTTCTATATAAATACTAGTACTATATGTTTATTCACCCATGGTGTTGTTCAATGAATGGAGGGCCGGGGAGGACAAGTGAACAATACTACTACTAGTAGTAAGTAGGAGTCGTACAGTTAGTCACCTTAAATAGAGAGTTTCTTTTCTTTAACGCCACGTACACAAATTGAAACTCTTGTTGTGGAGAGAAAAAGATAACCACTCCACTATATATGTACGAAGGGGCCTGAGCGCTTGCTTTACTAGGGTTGCTCTCTTCATTCTCTCATACTCTCCAGATCTAAACAAGACAGTGGTAGCGACATTTTCTCTCTGCTCACCGCTGGTCATAGATCCGGCAGGATCCCTTCGGCCGGTGTGTGTAGAGGACTAAAAGGTGCATCTTTCACGCGGTCATCGCCGCCGAAGGAGGAAACCCACAGCTGCCGGCGGGGCCCGATCCTCTGCCCGTGCCGTTCTCTCCGACACAGCGCCGGCTCGGGTGGTCCTCCGACCCTTCTTCCTCCCAGTCGTATTGTGCGCATATCGGACCTGCCGCCGCTGACATCACGACGACCCTCAAGTACAAGTTCTTCAAAAGCGGCCTTGCTCTACTGTTCCATCAGCTCTTCCAAATCCAACTAATTTTTTAGTATTATTAGAGGTAAAGCTACTTCATGCATTCAAATCTAGGACTTGGTTCAAACAACGAAGAAAGGCGGGAAAGTCGTAGCATGAATCTAGGACTTGATTCAAAGAGGAAATAACAAGGGGAAAGTAGTAGAGACCGGATACCCAACCAGTCTCTTGGTTGAAAGGGAAATAATGGGAAAACTCAGTACAAACTGGATAAGGAACAGATCTATTATTGGTTGAAAAAAGGATAGAAAGTGGCGGCTGGTGGACAAGTCAACAGAGTATGTCCAGGATTAGATTTGCTGCCCTCACATAGTAAAAAGTCTCCAGGATTAGATTTGCTGCCCTCACATAGTTAAAGGTCTCCAGGATTAGATTTGCCGCCCTCACATAGCAAAAGGTCTCCAGGATTAGATTTGCTGCCCTCACAGAGCATGAACAAACTCGGCATCACCACTTTATGCCTCCTTGTAGGTACATTGTGTTGATGCGTCCACTGTCGCATGTCCTTATACCAACCTTTTGTTGTTATTAATGTAAGGGCGCATGTAAAATGAAGTGATCACACTATTACCTTAAGGACATGTCTAACCAGTGTTATTGTTAATCTAATGCCTCCAGTGATATGATGCAATTAAACTGTGTTAACAAATGGTACTCTTGCTGTTTTCCCCAGTATGATAAGTAAGTTGCTTCTTTACGCTGCTGAGTGACCTGGTGTCCCCACGGTGCCATGCCCTTAAACCAACTCTTTAGCTGCTGTTGATTTACTCTATCTGGTAAACAAGCAATCCCACCATTAAAGTAATCCCATATTTGACAAATGTCATAGTTGATCGTAATGCTTCCGGTAACATGAAGCGTTGCTGATGTTTTAAAATTACTACTGTCCTTGCGTGATTGCCATGAACATAATTAAGATGCTTCTTTTCATTTTGTGTATGTTTCGTATATTCTTATTGACCAAAGAATCGCTTACTCTCTATCTTTTTGTGCTGATAGGGATATCCATTTCACCTTGTTGCTATTGTGACCTTTTGGTGAACTGCACAAAACACTTTTTTTTGGAATGAGTGTCTTTTGCGGTTCAACTAAAATGCCACGTGGGCAACATCTCTCAATTTTTGTGGAACTGCACAAAATGGTGATTGGAGTTTCCAAAATCTCCATCAAATTCTACTGGTAATCTCGTGCAACATTTTATTAGCTTTTGCAAGGTGAGCCGTCACTGTCACCACAATGGCACTATATTTTAGTGGAACTGCACAAAAGGATAAGCAAATTATAGTTGCACCTTACATGACTAGGACAGCCAACCTTAATGTTGCTGAATTTTAGTGCAACTACTAAAGAAGAACCTGCCAGCTCACGTGAGCAAATACTTCTTGCTAGCTGAATGATGCAATATTTGCTTCATTTCAGGTGAACTGCAGAAAAAGGCGCATGAATTGAATCATGGAACTCTAGGCTGGCCTCATCCGAGTGGAGTTGCAGGTTCACCACATCGAGTCGTGGCGGCATAGGGCCCCTCACACCGGTCACTACTGTCCTTTATCAACATGATTGTGCTTTGTCATACTGTGCTAATGTTCTATTTTTTAAATAAAGCTATTCTATCGCAATCTTTTCTCGTTTTGGAAATAAAGTTTTCTTCAACTAGTGCCACTATTATAGTAATCATGCTCTTTCTTATCTATGCAAACGGGAATACTCAACTACATATGTTGTGATGGTCAAGAGCATTTGCCAAGTTCTTGGGTCGTATGACACGGCTAGCCAAGATGGATTTAATCCCGATATTCAATTTATCAAAAGGCTCTAATGGGTTGGTTCTGAATCTTGCAAGCTGGGAATCAATGAGATGTGTAGGCATCTTTGTTGTACTTATTGTTTGAATCTTATTTGTTGGTTCTGAATCTTGCAAGCTGGGAATCAATGATATGTGTAGGCATCTTTGATCTACTTATTATTTGAATCTTATTTGTTGGTTCTGAATCTTACAAGCTGGGAAACACGGCATGATGATGCAGAGGACAGCAACCATAACAAATAGTTCAAAATTGGTAGTATTATCTGTGTGAAAGTGTGACAAATGTGTTGATCGTGTGCGTCCTGAGAATAATAATTCTAATTGTTGTGCATGTTGATCCTGTGGCACTGAGGCTAGTCATAGTGTGAGTAACTTAGGTAGTAATATAACACATTCCAAGACAATTTTGCTTATGTGGCATGGAGTTAATGAGGAGAGAGATGCTTCTGGTAACATATTAGGTCACTGTAACATAACACACCCCGAGGTAAAGTGAGTCTATAGCTCAATTAATGAAGGCTTGCATGTTCTCATTATGAAGGTAGTAAACATAGACTAGTAACATATGCATCTTACTAGTCTGTGTTACTAGTTTTAAGAATAAATTCTATTAAAGCTAATAAAATATAAGTAAAGTGACCACTAACACTTGTTATTACAGTACCAATACAGACCTGCTCGTGAACCGACGTGTGGCCGGAATAGGTTTATCAATGGAGACGTTTGAATGCGCCGAGGGTGCATGTTCTGCCGGGCGTGCAGCGGGCGAGGGAGGGGTAGTAACTGTTGTCTCCTGTACACACTCAGTTTACTGTTGAATCTAGTTCCCCAAGAGCTGAAAAATGAACTGTCGCCGCCTATCCAGTCGTTCACTTGAAGAGACTCCAATGGCGATCCGAGGGGTGAGCCTGCTGGATATGGACTTCAGCAAGGAGTTCACCTTTGAGTTCGCCATTAAGTCCCATGGCTGCACCAAGTTGAATGTGATGTATACCAACGATCCGGACTCGGTGAAGATCTGCCTTGCCGAGTTCAAGCAGTACCTACAGGATGAGGAAGCACAAGGTCGCAGGACTAGACCTTGTGCCCATCCATTCGTCTCCTGACAGGGACCAACGGATCGCAGTCGCCAAGGTATGCGTGCGGGATGAGGTTCTCGTCTACCAGTTGAAGGGCCATCAGAGGTTCTGGAGCATTCGCATGTTTCATCGGCAGCCGACTGCACCTTCGCTACGGTGGAGAGAAGGAAGAACGCGATGATTCGGCCATCTGGTGCAACAATCTTGTCGACATCCAAAAGCAATACAAGATCATCGGCAACGGGCAGGAGAAGGACTCCGTGGTTGACCTCGCCGAGACCATCATCGACCCCTGCTACGCCAACATGAAAGAAGACAACGATACTAAGGACCTAAACACGTGGGAGGTACCTCTGAGTCTAGCCTACAAAACCTACACAGCCAAGGACGCATACGCATGCTACGACATGTACAGGCGGATCTTGGACATGAGGGCGTGTCTGCTTCCCGTAACCGACGAGTACACGGACAGCCGCAGCGTCATGATCAAGTGTGCCAGGAAGGTCTAGATGTTGTACTTTATCTGTTTAAGCACCTTTATCATCTGATTGTTTCATGCATTAGCCTATGTGTCGTAATTATCTGTTTTGTCCGAAATATTCTTCTAAGAACCCATTAACCTGTTTGCTTTTTTAGTGACTATTTTCCTATGTATATAACTACTTCACTCGTCCGTTTCAAAAAAACTAGTTCAGTCGGCTGCCGTGCTTTGAATCTCCTTTCCCCCAACATATTCCCCTTATCAGGTGGACCCATCAGGTCTCGTACACAGACATATGGGGCCCACCATGCACCCGAACAAGTCAACCCTCGTACTCCCCTCCGCCTGTGTCTCCCCCCGCTCTGGTTCGTTCGGTCCATGCTCTCGACGTCGTCCTCCGCCTTGGTGCTCTTCCCGCGGCGCCGCCGTCTGTCGTTCCCAACATGGTCAGCAAAACAAGAGGAATCGGGAGACAACTGTTCGTCGAGAGGCTGATAGTCCGGTCCCACTAGGTCCATGGCCTAGGTTTTGTTGTTTAACATGGGCAGCCCATGACATGTTTCAACGTTTTTTGGATCCAGCGGGTATCAAGCGGCCTCTAGGCCTCCCAACCTAGCTTGTCTATAACATCAGCAGCCCAAGTTATGTTTGTTTTTTCAAGACGACGTACAGCCCCGTTCTATTTTTCTATAAGAATGCAAAACTGAACCTATGTTTTCCCTTCTATAATAGTATATATATATATATATATATATATATATATATATATATATATATATATATATTTGTATCTTATTTTATTATATATATATATATAATAGAAACAGCATAAGGTTCCGTTAAACCTGTCGTTCGTCCAACCATTTTATAGACCTTCCCACTTCCTTTATTTTTTGTTTTCATTAATCCTATATCTGAATTTTCTCCCACTTTCTTTTTCGATGTAAACTGAGTTTTCTCCCAGTACTTTTCCCTAGAACCAACTCAACTGTCCCACGTCTAGCCTAAAAAATAATAATACCCCACGTCCTATTAACTCATCAAATTAAAATGATATTTTATTTCATAAATTGAAAGTTCTTATAAAATAATAATAGTAATAATTGTTTATATGTAACTTGGCAAGTTAACTCCTAGTGATTGCGTACATAAGCTTGCAAAGATTTTATTGACCAATGCAGTAATAGACATGCAATCATGTGTTTATGTTTTTATAACATTTTCCGTCCAGCCCAACATGATATTTTCACCAAGCCCAGCAAGTCCGTGGATTTCGAGAAAAATGCAAATGGGCTTTAAATTCTAGCATATATATATAAACGGGCTGCATAAATGTTACATCATTGTTTCACCCAGCCCACCCAATGGACTAAAAAACAAATGGACTGGCTGACATGTGGGCTGGTAGGTCGAAGCCTAAGCAAGGCGTTGGATTTACATCCAACGGCCGACATTCTTCTTCAATGTCTCGTCTTCTTCCCCTAGCGCTGCCGGGACCGCCTGCTCCAGCCTCCGATGTCCAGCAGCGTTGTTTTGCGCGCCTCATAGTGAAACGCTACCCTGCAGACGGCCAGGCCATCCCTCCACTCCGCACCTCATGTTATACTTTGCCAAGTGTAGGCCCATCCCGCACCCGAACCAGTCAAGTTTCCCACTCCTCTCCGTCTGCGACTCCACTACCGCGTCTTCCCCATCTCTGGGTCATTCCAATCTGGGGCCTCGCCGTCGTCCACCGCCTCGCTGCGCTCGGCGCGGCGTGGTCATCAAACGAGAGTCATCAGAAGAGGACCGTACGTGGAGAGCCTGATGGCTGGGACCCATGAGGTCCATGGTCGCGCGCAAGGAAAGTTCCTCCTTATTAAGTTGTTTCCTCCCCCTGACAGCTGGGATCCACCGGCTGTATCTTCGCACGGAAGGAAGTGCCTCCTTGTTATGCGAAAAAAAGTAATCCTCCCGATGACAGCTGAGACCCGGAAGATTTGGTGGCTGACTTGTGGGCCTACTAAGCATACGTGTACGCAGGGCTTTGTCAACTTAATCAACAAATGATTCTAGCAGCTGGATTGTTGGATGTTAATCCAACAGCGGTGCTCCTTCTTCAACCTCTGTTCTTGCTCCTATCTCCCGTGGGCGGCAGTGCTGCCGCGCACCCGAACCAGTCAAGTTTCCCACTCCTCTCCATCTGCGACTCCACTGCCGCGTCTTCTCCATCTCCGAGTCGTTCCAGTCTGGGGCCTCGCCGTCGTCCACCGGTATTGGTGCGCTCGGCACGGTGCGGTCAACGTGGTCAACAAATGAGAGTCATCGGAAGATGACTGTACGTGAGAGGCTAACAGTGGGGACGCACCACGCCCATGAACTCATGCATTCAACTGCATCTTTTTACCCTGAAAAATAATGTTTTCTCCCCCTGACTACTGGGACCCACCAGCTACATCTTCGCACGCAAGGAAGCGCGTCCTTATTACGGGCAAAAAAATATATCCCCCCATGACAGCTGGGACCCAGCAGCTATATCTTCGCACGCAAGGAAGTGCGTCCTTATCCTCCCTGACAGCTGGGACCCACCCGGTCGAAGCGTACGTACCGTTGTCTGTCTTGTCGGAACGTGTACGTACATACTGGTCGATCGGTCGCTCTGCAACGATGAACCGTGGCCGAGTAAGTAGCGGCACATGTCATAGTAGAGCCCCCCACGTAGCAGTTCAGGCTGTCCCGTCTAAACTGTGTATACGTACATACAGCCACACGCCAAAAAATAAAGCCACGTACGTACATACGGGCGGGTTCTTGAACGCCTACTCACGCATACTTACGGCCAGGGCTCGTGTAGATGGCTGGGTCGGAACGGAGAAACTGCGTCGTCGTCGTTTTCATCGGGAGCCAACCGGCTTGGACGGAACAGCCGATCAAAACGACACCTAGCGTACCACAGAACGGTGGAAACGGCCTTGTGTTCGACCGGCCACGGTCAAAATGGGATCTTGTTCATTGGGAGGGGGCTGGCATACTGCAAAACGGAGGAAACTGACTTCTCTTGGACCTCCTACGGTCGAAACGGGGTCCTGTTGATCGGGAGGGGTGTGGCGTACCGCAAAACGCAGGAAACGGACTTGTGTTGGAGCGCTACGATCGAAACAGGGTTCATGTTCATCAGGAGGGGTGTGGCGTACTGCAAAACGGGACTCCACATGATACAGTTCATCTCCATCGTCGACCTCCTCCAGCCTCCATGGGCTACTATTCATCCACCGTCGACCTCCTCCAGCCTCCACCTGCGACTGTTCATCCACGGGCTCCTGTTCATCCAGCCTCCACCGCGCGCTACTCCACCAGCTATTGTTCAACCAGCCCTCTCCACGGGGTCCTATTCAACCACCCCTCCACGGGCTACTGTTCATCCAGCCTTCCACCGGCTACTGTTCAACCAGCCCTCCACAGGGTCGTCCTGTTCATCCAGCCCTCATGGGGTCGTCCTATTCATCCAGCCCTCCACGGGGTCCTGTTCATCCACCCCCAACCGGCTCGATCGATCGGGATCCTGTTCATCCAACAGCAACAGCCTCTACTACCACGGGGTCCTGTTCATCCAACCCTCCACCAGGAACTGTTCATCCAAACACCCCCAACAACGCTCACTATTCATCCATAGGCAACATCAATTGGCTTCAGTTAGCAGCAGTAGCAAAGGAATCGCTCGATCGGGTTCAGTAACAGCCATCGATCGATCGCTCGCGTTCAGTAACACGTAGCCTGCAGTGCAATTGCTCGGGTTCAGTAGGCAAACACCTCGCTCGGGTTCAGTTAGAGCCCAACACCTCGCACTCACGCGCGTACGTGTATGAGAGAAACGCGCATCGCTCGGCCCCCGACCACCCACCGTAACTGGGAACTCCCTGATATTTTCCTCGCCCTCGCTTCTACCACGGTTTTTTCCGTCATGGACGGCCCAAAGAATGTCATGCAGCTACGTCTACGGCCCGCCCAGGACAAAAAGCCAATTTTCTGTCATGATTTTTTGTCATAGAAGTAGGAGCCCACCACATCTATGATGATACCGGGTTTTGTCACAATTATCGTCGCTGAAGTGTCATAAGCATGACAGAAAAAAAATCGTTCGGCCCAAAATGTCACGAATGTGTCCTTTTTTGTAGTGATGGGCACTCCCCTTGGCAATTGCCAAGCATGGGGGAGGAGCCCAGGTATCGTATCACCATCACACCTTTACTTTTATCTTTTTCTTTGTTCGATCCTTTTGGTTATATCTTGATCTAGTAGAATAAAGTTTTCAGTATGATCTAGCTTTGTGTTTTGTTTCGAGATCTATCTATGTAATCGAGTTCGTGAGCTATATAATAAAGAGTAGTTTTGAGTTGAGGGCTTTGCTTTCTTGCTATGATCTTGAGGGAATAAAATAAGAGAAAGAATAAAAGAAATAAAAAGATCATATATTGATCTTATGGAGAGTAATGACTTCACATATAAAGAGTATGATGAATAAAAGTTGTTGACAGTTGACAAGCATAGTTTTGGTCATTGTTGCAATTAATAGGAAGTAATAAAGAAAGAGAGGCTTCACATATAAATATACTATCTTGGACATCTTTTGTGATTGTGAGCACTCATTAAAATATGACATGCTAAAATGTTGATGTTGGACAAAGAAGACAACATAATGGGTTATGTTTTCTTATATCCGAATAGAAGTTATATTGTCATGGATCCTCCAACATGTTGAGCTTGCTTTTCCCTCTTATGCTAGCCAAGTCCTTTGCACCAAGTAGAGATACTACTTGTGCTTCCAAACATCCTTTAAACCCAGTTTTGCCATGAGAGTCCACCATACCTACCTATGGATTGAGTAAGATCCTTCAAGTAAGTTGTCATCGGTGCAAGCAATAAAAATTGCTCTATAAATATGTATGATCTATTAGCGTGAAGACAAAAAGCTTTATACGAACTTGTGATATGGAAGAAATAAAAGCGATGGACAGCATAATAAAGTTATTTATCACAAGCGGCAATATAAAGTGACGTTCTTTTGCATTAAGATTTTGTGTATCCAACCGTAAAAGCACATGACAACCTATGCTTCCCTCTGCGAAGGGCTATCTTTTACTTTTATGTTCCACCCTTATACAAGAGTCATGGTGATCGTCACCTTTTCTTTTTACACTTTTTTCCTTTTGGCAAGCACTTTGTGTTGAAGAAATATCCAGATATACACACACACACACACACACACACACACACACACACACACACACACACACATATATATATATAGATATATATATATATATATATATATATATATATATCCACTCGGATGTAGGTTATCATAAAGTATTATTGTTGACATTACCCTTGAGGTAAAACGTCAGGAGGCAAAACTATAAGCCCCTATCTTTCTCTGTGTCCAACTGAAGCTTTGAACCCATAAGTATCGCATGAGTGTTAGCAATTGTGAAAGACTAAATGATAGTTGAGTATGTGGACTTGCCGAAAAGCTCTTAAATTGACTCTTTCCGATGTTATGATAAATTGCAATTGCTTCAATGACTAAGATCATAGTTTGTTAGTTTTCAATGAAGTTTTTGATTCATACTTTACATTCTGAATGAATTGTTACTTTAACATAAGAAATTATACGACAATATATGTTGCTGTTCTAAAGATGATCATGATGCCCTCATGTCCGTATTTTATTTTATCGACACCTCTATCTCCAAACATGTGGACATATTTTTCGATTTCGGCTTTCGCTTGAGGACAAGTGAGGTCTAAGCTTGCGGGAGTTGATACGTCCATTTTGCATCATGCTTTTATATTGATATTTATTGCATTATGGGATGTTATTACACATTATGGCACAATACTTATGCCTTTTCTCTCTTATTTTACAAGGTTTACATGAAGAGGGAGAATGCCGGCAGCTGGAATCCTAGGCTGGAAAAGAAGCAAATATTAGAGACCTATTCTGCACAACTCCAAAAGTCCTGAAAATTCACAGAGAATTGTTTTGGAATTAATAAAAAAATATTGGGCAAAGAAAGCACCAGAGGGGGCCACCAGCCATCCACAAGGGTGGGGGCGCGCCCTACCCCCCTGGGCGCGCCCCCTGCCTTGCCGCCAGCCTGGCAGGCCCCGGTGCCCATCTTTTGCTATATGAAGGGTTTTACCTGGAAAAAATCAAGAGGGAGCTTTCGGGACGAAGCGCTGCCGTCTCGAGGCGGAACTTGGGCAGAACCAATCTAGGGCTCCAGCGGAGCTGTTCTGCCAGGGAAACTTCCCTCCGGGAGGGGGAAATCGAAGCCATCATCACCACCAACGATCCTCTCGTCGAGAGGGGGTCAATCTCCATCAACATCTTCACCAGCACCATCTCCTCTCAAACCCTAGTTCATCTCTTGTATCCGATCTCTGTCTCAAAACCTCATATTGGTACGTGTGGGTTGCTAGTAGTGTTGATTACTCCTTGTAGTTGATGCTAGTTGGTTTATTTGGTGGAAGATCATATGTTCACATCCTTAATGATAATTAATACTCCTTTGATTATGAACATGAATATGCTTTGTGAGTAGTTATGTTTGTTCCTGAGGACATGGGAGAAGTCTTGTTATAAGTAATCATGTGAATTTGGTATTCGTTCGATATTTTGATGAGATTTATGTTGTCTTCCCTCTAGTGGTGTTATGTGAACGTCAACTACATGACACTTCACCATGATTTGGGCCTAGGGGAAGGCATTCGGAAGTAATAAGTAGATGATGGGTTGCTAGAGTGACAGAAGATTAAACCCTAGTTTATGCGTTGCTTCATACGGGGCTGATTTGGATCCATATGTTTCATGCTATGGTTAGATTTATCTCAATTCTTCTTTTGTAGTTGCAGATGCTTGTAGGAGGGGTTAATCATAAGTGGGGGGCTTGTCCAAGGAAGGCCAGCACCCAAGCACCGGTCCACCCACATATCAAATTATCAAAGTAACAAACATGAATCATATGAGCATGATGAAAACTAGCTTGACAGTAATTCCCATGTGTCCCCGGGAGCGCTTTGCTTTATATAAGAGTTCATCCAGGCTTGTACTTTGCTACAAAAAGGATTGGGACACCTTGCTGCACCTTAGTTACTTTTGTTACTTGTTACTTGATACGAATTGTCTTATCACACAACTATCTGTTACCGATAATTTCAGTGCTTGCACAGAATACCTTGCTAAAAACCACTTGTAATTTCCTTCTGCTCCTCGTTGGGTTCAACACTCTTACTTATCGAAAGTACTATGATAGATCCCCTATACTGGTGGGTCATCAGCCTCCCTTTTTCTTCTTCGGAGCATCTTCTTCTTGCTCATCATCATTTTTCTCGGTGCGTATGTGTTTGCTGGTTGATGAGCCTACTGTTGGGCCCTTAGCATTCGGAGCTTTTGACTCATCTGCTGTTCCCAGAATAACTTCATCTCCCTCAACCATACTCATTGGTCGAGCAGAATCTTCGACTGACTGCATGCACCTGTGAATAAGAATAGATACGATGGAAAATGGAGACAGGGTTATGAATGCTCACAGCTAAGTTTTCGCGAAAACGTTTTTAAGAAGAATTAAAGGCACACTTTGAGAAATGTTTCAGAAGAAAGAAATGAGCAGAATGAACTAGTTGATCCGAAGAAAAATACTAGTTAACATGCTAAGCATTCCATTCATACGAGACATAACACAAACCCTAGATCTGAAAATTTTCGGATGTGAGGAACAACTACAAACCACATCCGCGAAAATTACCTTGAAGTAAAGATCTAATAATTTGCAGTAAAACACATAATTTCTACCACGGATGAACTCGAGCCAGATGGATGGAAGACGCGAGTTTGCACTAGGCATAGCCTAACTCAGTGATGTCAGCAGCTACGTCGGCGTGGGGAGGAGGATGACCCGCGGCAGCGAGGAATGACTCTGGCGACTTCTTTCCGGCAGCAAAGCGGCAAAGACGATCATCGGCGTCGAGCTCGAGGTGGTGCAGATAGGTAGGGCTTCGGAGGCAAGGAGGATGAATGGATTTGGGGAAGACGGTGAAGCGGTGTTTATATGCGAAGGGAAATAATCGCTTCGAATGAATCAGATCGGACGACCACAGACCGAGGACTTTTGTGATTCAACAGGCCCGATTAGATGGCAGTTGATGTACAACACGTGGCAACCGTCATCAAAAGATCGTGTTCTTGACTTGGAAGGGAAACCCCAAATTTTGGACGACTTTACCAAAACAGATTAAGTTCGAACCAAAACTTTAACATGGTCAATGACACCAGATAAAGTTTCGTTTCCAGATGAAATTGAGCATTCATAACGGAACAACATAGACTGGAAGAGATAGAATAGAGGGAAAACAGGGTCGTAGGCATTTCACTCAGACAAAGAAACACAAACACCCGAGAGAAAAATCTATGAGTGAAATACATTCGGACAGAACACAAAAAACTTCAAATTGAAAGACAACTCAACGAAAGATAATTGTGGTGACGTGACCCATGGTATAAGAACTGTATAACCCCGAGCATCACACAGTTATCTAGGCACCCGGTTAGTCTAGTTCTTCGTTAATGTATTCAGTCTCAGAAAGAAAATTTCACTTTGTCGAAATTTTCAAACTCTTTGAGTGTTATGCACCCATTCCTTTTAAGATGTGGAAGTGTTGGCATGGGTACCGAGTCCATCTTTCTGCACGTTTGCAGAATCTAGGATATTTAGCTCACACTGTCATGCACAGAATCTTTTCTCATCGAGAGGCTTGGTGAAGATATCAGCGAGATTGTCTTCGGTATTGACAGGATGAATAACAATATCCTCTCGAGCAACATGGTCGCGTATGAAATGATGTCTGATGGCAATATGCTTGGTACGAGAATGCTGCACAGGATTATGTGCAATTTTGATCGCACTCTCATTGTCTCAATAGAAAGGAATCTTCTTGACCTTGATGGCATAATCTTTCAGTGTCTGCTTCATCCACAATAACTGAGTGCAACAAGCGCCAGCAGCAATATATTTGGCCTCAGCCATAGAGTCCTATCAACCAAGTCACCTGCGTAGTCTGAGTCTGAATATCCAACGAGATCAAACTGTTCTCCCTTAGGATACCATCAACCTAAGGTGGGGGTGTGAGCCAAATATCTCAGAATACGTTTGACCGCTTGTTGATGCGATTCTTTCGGTGCAGCTTGATAACGGGCACACATACAAACACTCAACATAATATTAGGTCTGGATGCACATAGGTAGATCAAAGAACCAATCATCAAACGACAAACTTTTTGATCGTAATCCTTACCATACACATCTGCGTCCAGCTTACCATTCATGGGCATTGGAGTTTTGAAGCCCTTGTGTTTGCAATCTTGCATTTTAAACTTCTTCAGACAGTCTTTCAGATATTTCTCCTGAGATATGAAAATTCCATTGTCCCGTTGACGAATTTGCAGACCGAGAAAGAACTTAAGTTCACCCATCATAGACATTTGATATTTCTCAGACATCATTCGCCCGAACTCCATGCTGCAAGCATTGTTAGTACAACCGAAAATAATATCGTCCACATAAATTTGACACACAAATAGATCACCATCAATAGCACGTGTCAAAAGAGTGGAACCAGTGGATCCTGGCTTGAACCCTTTGTCAAGCAGAAACCTCTTCAAGGTGTCATACCAAACTCGAGGGCTTGCTTCAGCCCATATAGAGCCTTTTTCAACCTGGAAACTTTGTTAGGAAACTGACGGTTTTCGAAGCCAGGTGGCTGCCTAACATATACTTCCTCATCAATAAGACCATTAAGGAAAGCACTTTTCACATCCATTTGATAAAGCAGGATATTATTATAGTTTGCATATGCGAGAAGAATGCGAATTGCCTCAAGGCGAGCATCAGGAGCATATGTTTCACCGAAATAAATACCTTCTATCTGTGTATACCCTTGAGCAACAATATGTGCTTTGTTTCTCACAACAATGCCATTTTCATCTTGCTTATTCCTGAATATCCATTTAGTATCGATGATATTGTGCTTCTTAGGATTCGATTTGTCAACCAATTCTCACACATCATTTAATACGAATTGCACCAACTCTTCTTGCATATCATTCATCCATTCGGGGTCATTCATGGCTTCCTCATACTTGGTAGGTTCTGTCAATGAGACAAAAGAGAAACTGCCACAATAGTTAGCCAAACAAGTGCGAGAATGAGTTGTGGGTCGAAAACCTGGATTCTCGAGATCTTCGAGAATTAATTCGGGATCAACTCGAGTAGCCACTCGAGGGTCAGGATTTTCATTTTCATGATCATTTTCATTTTCCTCAGTGTCAGCATCAGGATGAGCATTTGTGTTGTCATTTCCATCGGGATTGCCATTTTGATCCGCATTTTCATTCTGGTTGTCGTTTATGTTCAGAGTAGCATTTTCTTCGGCAGTGGCTTGACGAGTTCTGCTTCAAGTCATGGGGGCTCGGGAGAGTCAGGTACATTTCCTTCAACAGGCTTGACGCTCCCAATGGCCATTTGTCGAATTGCATCCAAAATCGGTGGTTCATCTATCACATTAGGCAGGTGCTCCTTTTGGGAGCCGTTAGATTCATCAAATCGCATGTTTACCATTTCCATAACTTTCCCATGGTGAGAGTTATAGACACGATAAGTATGCGAGGTCGAGCCATAACCAAGAAGAAAACCTTCATGTGCCTTAGGTGCAAACTTAGAGTTATGATTCATATCACGAATATAGCAGGGTGCACCAACGACACGCAAATAAGAAACATTCGGTTTCTTGCCAGTGATAAGCTCATATGAAGTTTTCTTAAGGAATTTGTGACGATAAACACGATTGATAACATGACGAGCAGTGTTAATAGCATCAGCCCAGAAGCGAATAGGAGTTTTGTACTCACTGAGCATTGTTCTCGCCATTTCAATGAGAGTTCTATTCTTTCGCTCAACAACTCCATTCTTTTGGGGAGTGTATGCAGCGAAGAAATCATGTGTAATGCCATTTTCATCGAGAAAATCTTCGATATGAGTATTTTTGAACTCAATACCATTGTCACTTCTGACATGCTTAATTCGCACATCATATTCATTCTGGGCCTTCTTTGTGAACCTTTTGAAGATGTCTTGGGTGCAGGTCTTGTCATCGAGAAAGAATACCCAAGTGTAACGAGAGAAATCATCAACAATAACTAGACCATAATGACTGCCCCCGAAACATGCATAGTTCCGAGGCCCAAATAAATCTGCATGAAGAATTTCCAAAGGTCTTGTTGTGGTCATAACAGTCTTTGATGAGTGATGCTTCTTGGCCAATTTACTAGCCTCACATGCAGCACAGAGACGATCCTTGTCAAATTTTACATCAGGAATGCCACGGAGATGATTTTTCTTCACTAGAGTCTGCAAATTTCTCATACCTGCATGACCAAGTCTTTGGTGCCACAGCAATCCTTCGGGTGCTTTTGCAAGCAAACAAGTTTGGACTGAGGGACCCTTAGATAATCCACAATATATAAATCACCCTTTATATTTCCCTCAAAGATGAAGGAATTGTCAGAGGTCATAAAGACAATGCATTTGGATATGTAAAATAGAACTAGCATGCCTAGATCACGTAGCTTGCCAACTGACATAAGATTGAATCCAAGAGACTAAACAAGCAAAACATCATCAATAGTCTTGTCTTTGTATATAGCAATTTTACCTAACCCAATTACCTTTCCTTTGTTGTTGTCGCCAAAAGAAATATACTTCAGAAATGAAGCAGTTAAGTTGGGTTCGACAAACAACTGTTGGAAATATGCCCTAGAGGAAATAATAAAAGGATTATTATTATATTTCCTTGTTCATGATAATTGTCTTTTATTCATGCTATAATTGTATTATCCGGAAATCGTAATACACGTGTGAATACATAGACCACAACATGTCCCTAGTGAGCCTCTAGTTGACTAGCTCATTGATCAACAGATAGTCATGGTTTCCTGACTATGGACATTGGATGTCATTGATAACGAGATCACATCATTAGGAGAATGATGTGATGGACAAGACCCAAACCTAAGCATAGCACAAGATCGTGTAGTTCATTTGCTAGAGCTTTACCAATGTCAAGTATCTTTTCCTTAGACCATGAGATCGTGTAACTCCCGAATACCGTAGGAGTGCTTTGGGTGTACCAAACGTCACAACGTAACTGGGTGACTATAAAGGTATACTACGGGTATCTCCGAAAGTGTCTGTTGGGTTGACACGGATCGAGACTAGGATTTGTCACTCCGTATGACAGAGAGGTATCTCTGGGCCCACTCAGTAATGCATCATCATAATGAGCTCAAAGTGACCAAGTGTTTGGTCACGGGATCATGCATTACTGATGCAGTAAAGTGACTTGCCGGTAACGAGATTGAACGAGGTATTGGGATACCGACGATCGAATCTCGGGCAAGTAACGTACCGATTGACAAAGGGAATAGTATACGGGGTTGCTTGAATCCTCGACATCATGGTTCATCCGATGAGATCATCGAGGAGCATGTGGGAGCCAACATGGGTATCCAGATCCCGCTGTTGGTTATTGACCGGAGAGTCGTCTTGGTCATGTCTACGTGTCTCCCGAACCCGTAGGGTCTACATACTTAAGGTTCGGTGACGCTAGGGTTATTAGGAAGACTTGTATGTGATTACCGAATGTTGTTCGGAGTCCCGGATAAGATCCCGGACGTCACGAGGTGTTCCGGAATGGTCCGGAGGTGAAGATTTATATATGGGAAGTTGTCATACGGTCACCGGAAAGGTTCGGGGGCATATTGGTATTGTATCTTTGGGGCCACGGAGGGGTTCCGGGGTCCACCGGGAGGGGCCACCTCTCTGAGGGCCTCATGGGCCGTCTTGGGCAGGGAACCAGCCCTGGAGGGCTGGGCGCATCCCCTTGGGCCCATGCGCCTAGGGTTGGGGGAAACCCTAGTGGGGCGGCCCTTGCTTGGGGGCAAGCCCTCCCTTGGTCCCCCTCTAGATCTCATCTAGAGGGGGCCGCCCCTTCCCTTCCCTATAAATAGAGGCGAGGGAGGCTGCACACCACATCCAAGGCGCAGCCCTCCCTCCCAACACCTCTCCTCCTCCGTTAAGAGCTTGGTGAAGCCTGCCGAGTATCGCCTCTCCACCACCACCACGCCGTTGTCGCTGCTGGAGCTCTCTTCCTCAACCTCTCCCTCCACCTTGCTGGATCAAGGCGCGGGAGGCGTCTGCTCCGTGCGTGTGTTGAAGCGGAGGTGCCGTCTGCTCGGCACTCGGTCATCGGTGATTTGGATCACGGCAGTACGACTCCCTCAACCCCGTTCTCTTGAACGCTTCCGCTCGCGATCTACAAAGGTATGTAGATGCACTCCTATCACTCGTTGCTAGATGAACTCATAGATGGATCTTGGTGAAACCGTAGGAAAAATTTTATTTTCTGCAACGTTCCCCAACAGTGGCATCATGAGCTAGGTCTATGCATAGTTCTCTTTGCACGAGTAGAACACAATTTGTTGTGGGCGTAGATGTTGTCAACTTTCTTGCCGCTACTAGTCTTATTTTGCTTCAGCGGTATTGTGGGATGAAGCGGCCGGACCAACCTTACACGTGCGCTTCGTGAGACAGGTTCCACCGACTGACATGCACTAGTTGCATAAGGTGGCTAGCGGGTGTCTGTCTCTCCCACTTTAGTTGGAGCGGATTCGATGAAAAGGGTCCTTATAAAGGGTAAATAGAAGTTGACAAATCATGTTGTGGCTTTTTCGTAGGTAAGAAAATGTTCTTGCTAGAACCCTGTTGCAGCCACGTAAAAGATGCAACAACAATTAGAGGACGTCTAACTTGTTTTTGCAGCAATTGCCTTGTGATGTGATATGGCCAGAAGTTGTGATGTATGAGATCATGTTCTTGTAATAGGAATCACGACTTGCATGTTGATGAGTATGCCAACCGGCAGGAGCCATAGGAGTTGTCTTAATTATTGTATGACCTGCGTGTCAATGATTTAACGCCATGTAATTACTTTACTTTATTGCTAAACCGTTAGCTATAGTAGTAGAAGTAATAGTTGGCGAAACAACTTCATGGAGACACGATGATGGAGATCATGGTGTCATGCCGGTGACAAGATGATTATGGAGCCCCAAGATGGAGATCAAAGGAGCTATATGATATTGGCCATATCATGTCACTATTATTTGATTGCATGTGATGTTTATCATGTTTTTGCATCTTGATTACTTAGAGCAACGGTAGTAAATAAGATGATCCCTCATAATAATTTCAAGAAAGTGTTCCCTAACTGCATACTGCTATGACAGTTCGTTGTTTCAAGCACCACGTGATGATCGGGTGTGATAGATTCTAACGTTCACATACAACGGGTGTAAGACAGATTTACACATGCAAAACACTTAGGTTAACTTGACGAGCCTAGCATGTATGCAGACATGGCCTCGAACACAAGAGACCGAAAGGTCAAACATGAGTCGTATGGAAGATACGATCAACATGGAGATGTTCACCGATGATGACTAGTCCGTCTCACGTGATGATCGGACACGGCCTAGTCGACTCGGATCATGTATCACTTAGATGACTAGAGGGATCTCTAATCTGAGTGGGAGTTCATTAAATAATTTGATTAGATGAACTTAATTATCATGAACTTAGTCTAAAATCTTTGCAAAATGTCTTGTAGATCAAATGGCCAACGCTCATGTCAACATGAACTTCAACGCGTTCCTAGAGAAAACCAAGCTGAAAGATGATGGCAGCAACTATACGGATCGGGTCCTAACCCGAGGATCATCCTCATAGCTGCCAAGAAAGCATATGTCCTAGAAGGACCGCTAGGTGAAGCATCCATCCCGGAAGAACCAAGGCGTTATGAACGCTTGGCGATCCACGTCTTGATGATTACACCCTCGTTCGGTGCGGCATGCTTTACAACTTAGAACCGGGCTCCAAAAGCGTTTTGAGCGACACGGAGCATATGAGATGTTCGAGGAGCTGAAAATGGTTTTCCAAGCTCACGCCCGGTCGATAGATATGAAGACTCCGACAAGTTCTATAGTTGTAAGATGGAGGAAAATAGTTACATCGGTGAGCACATACTCAAAATGTGCAGGTTGGACAACCGCCTGTCCCAGTGGACATTAACCTCCTGACGAGGCGGTCATTGACAGAATCCTTCAGCCGCTCCCACCCCGCTACACGAGCTTAGTGATGAACTACAATATGCAGGGATGGTGAAAATTATTCCTGAAGTATTTTCAATGTCAAGTCGCAGAGGTATAAATCAAGAAGGAACATCAAGTGTTGATGGTCAATAAAACCACTAAGTTCAAGAAGGGCAAGGGTAAGAAGAACTTCAAGAAGGACGGCAAGGATGTTGCCGCGCCCGGTAAGCCAGTTGCCGGGAAGAAGTCAAAGAATGGACCCAAGCCTGAGATTGAGTGCTTTTATTGCAAAGGGAAGGGTCACTGGAAGCGGAACTGCCCCAAATACTTAGCGGACAAGAAGGCCGGCAACACTAAAGGTATATATGATATACATGTAATTGATGTGTACCTTACCGATTGCTCGTAGTAGCTCCCTGGGTATTTGATACCGTGCCGTTGCTCATATTTATAACTCAAAGCAGGAGCTGCGGAATAAGCGGAGATCGGGCGAAGGATTTAGGTGACGATGCACATCGGGAATGGTTCCAAGGTCGATGTGATCACCGCCGCACGCTACCTCTACATTTACCTACGGGATTAGTTTTAAACCTCAATAATTGTTATTTAGTGCCAAGTTTGAGCATGAACATTGTATCAGGATCTCGTTTAATACGAGATGGCTACTCATTTAATTCCGAGAATAATGGTTGTTCAATTTATATAAGAGATATGTTTTATGGTCATGCTCCGATGGTCAATGGTTTATTCTTAATGAATCTCGAACGTGATGTTACACATATTCATAGTGTGAATACCAAAAGATGTAAAGTTGATAACGATAGTCCCACATACATGTGGCACAGCCGCCATGGTCACATTGGTGTCAAGCGCATGAAGAAGCTCCATGTTGATGGACTTTTAGAGTCTCTCGATTATGAATCATTTGACACATGCGAACCATGCCTTATGGGCAAAATGACCAAGACTCCGTTCTCCGGAACAATGGAGCGAGCAACCAACTTATTGGAAATCATACATACCGATGTGTGCGACCCAATGAGCGTTGAGGCTCGCGGAGGATATCGGTATGTTCTCACTCTCACTGATGACTTGAGTAGATATGGGTATGTCTACTTGATGAAACACAAGTCTGAGACCTTTGAAAAGTTCAAGGAATTTCAGAATGAGGTAGAGAATCAACGTGACCGAAAAATAAAGTTCTTAGGATCAGATCATGGAGGAGAATATTTAAGTCACGAATTTGGCACGCACTTAAGGAAATGTGGAATCGTTTCACAACTCACGCCGCCTGGAACACCTCAGCGTAACGGTGTGTCCGAACATCGTAATCGCATTCCATTGGATATGGTGCGATCCATGATGTCCCTTACCGATTTACCGCTATCATTTTGGGGATACACTCTAGAGACAGCTACATTCACTTTAAATAGAGCACCATCTAAATCCGTTGAGAGGACACCGTATGAATTATGGTTTGGGAAGAAACCTAAGCTGTCGTTTCTAAAAATTTGGGGATGCGATGCTTATGTCAAGAAACTTCAACCTGAAAAGCTCGAACCAAAGTCGGAAAAATGTGTCTTCATAGGATACCCTAAGGAAACCATTGGGTATACCTTCTACCTTAGATCCGAAGGCAAGATCTTTGTTCCCAAGAACGGATCCTTTCTGGAAAAAGAGTTTCTCTCCAAAGGAGTAAGTGGGAGGAAAGTAGAACTTGATGAAGTACTACCTCTTGAACCGGAAAGTAGTGCAGCTCAGGAAAATATTCCTGTGGTGCCTACACCGACTGGAGAGGAAATTAATGATGATGATCAAGGTACTTCGGATCAAGTTGCTACTGAACTTCAGAGGTCCACAAGGACACGTTCCACACCAGTGGTATGGCAACCCTGTCCTGGAAATCATGTTGTTAGACAACGGTGAACCTTCGAACTATGAAGAAGCGATGGAGGGCCCAGATTCCAACAAATGGCTTGAAGCCATGTAATCCGAGATAGGATCCATGTATGAAAACAAAGTATGGACTTTGACGGACTTGCCCGATGATCGGCGAGCGATAGAAAACAAATGGATCTTTAAGAAGAAGACGGACGCGGATGGTAATGTTACCATCTATAAAGCTCAACTTGTCGCTAAGGGTTATCGGCAAGTTCAAGGGGTTGACTATGATTAGACTTTCTCTCCCGTAGCGAAGCTGAAGTTCGTCCGAATCATGTTAGCAATTGCCGCATACTACGATTATGAGATATGGCAAATGGACGTCAAAACGGCATTCCTTAACTGTTATCTTAAGGAAGAACTGTATATGATGCAGCCAAGGTTTTGTCGACCCTAAGAATGCTAACAAGGTATGCAAGCTCCGATGATCCATTTATGGGCTGGTGCAAGCATCTCGGAGTTGGAACATTCGCTTTGATGAGATGATCAAAGCGTTTAGTTTATCTTGAGACTTATGGAGAAGCCTGCGTTTACAAGAAAGTGAGTGGGAGCTCTGTAGCATTTCTCGTATTATATGTAGATGACATACTTTTGATGGGAAATGATATAGAACTTTTGGACAACATTAAGGCCTACTTGAATAAGAGTTTTTCAATGAAGGACCTTGGAGAAGCTGCTTATATATTAGGCATCAAGATCTATAGAGATAGATCGAGACGCCTCATAGGTCTTTCACAAAGCACATACCTTGATAAGATATTGAAGAAGTTCAATATGGATCAGTCTAAGAAGGGATTCTTGCCTGTGTTGCAAGGTGTGAAATTGAGCTCAGCTCAATGTCCGACCACGGCAGAAGATATAGAAGAGATGAGTGTCATCCCCTATGCCTCGGCCATAGGGTCTATTATGTATGCCATGCTGTGTACCAGACCTGATGTAAATCTTGCCGTAAGTTTGGTAGGAAGGTACCAAAGTAATCCCGGCAAGGAACACCGACAGCGGTCAAGAATATCCTGAAGTACCTGAAAAGGACTAAGGACATGTTTCTCATTTATGGAGGTGACGAAGAGCCCGTCAGAAGGGTTACGTCGACGCTAGCTTCGACACGATCTGGATGACTCTAAGTCACAAACCGGATACGTGTATATGTTGAATGGTGGAGCGATGGTAGTGCGGTACAAAGCGAAGCGTCGTGGCGGGATCTACGTGTGAAGTGGAGTACTTGGCAGCCTCGGAGGCAGCGCATGAAGCAATTTGGGTGAAGGAGTTCATCACCGACCTAGGAGTCATACCCAATGCGTCGGGGCCGATCAAACTCTTCTGTGACAACACTGGAGCTATTGCACTTGCCAAGGAGCCCAGGTTTCACAAGAAGACCAGGCACATCTAGCGTCGCTTCAACTCCATTCGTGAAAATGTTCAAGATGGAGACATAGAAATTTGCAAAGTGCATACGGATCTGAATGTCGCAGATCCGTTGACTAAACCTCTTCCATGAAAGCAACACATGATCAACACCGTAACTCTATGGGTGTTCGATTCATCACAATGTAACTAGATTATTGACTCTAGTGCAAGTGGGAGACTGTTGGAAATATGCCCTAGAGGCAATAATAAAAGGATTATTATTATATTTCCTTGTTCATAATAATTGTCTTTTATTCATGCTATAATTGTATTATCCGAAATTGTAATACACGTGTGAATACATAGACCACAACATGTCCCTAGTGAGCCTCTAGTTGACTAGCTCGTTGATCAACGAGATAGTCATGGTTTCCTGACTATGGACATTGGATGTCATTGATAACAAGATCACATCATTAGGAGAATGATGTGATGGACAAGACAAACCTAAGCATAGCACAAGATCGTGTAGTTCATTTGCTAGAGCTTTTCCAATGTCAAGTATCTTTTCCTTAGACCATGAGATCGTGTAACTCCGGATACCGTAGGAGTGCTTTGGGTGTACCAAACGTCACAACGTAATCGGGTGACTATAAAGGTATACTACGGGTATCTCCGAAAGTGTCATTGGGTTGACACGGATCGAGGCTGGATTTGTCACTCCGTATGACGGAGAGGTATCTCTGGGCCCACTCGGTAATGCATCATCATAATGAGCTCAAAGTGACCAAGTGTTTGGTCACGGGATCATGCATTACGATGCACGAGTAAAATGACTTGCCGGTAACGAGATTGAATGAGGTATTGGGATACCAACGATCGAATCTCGGGCAAGTAACGTACCGATTGACAAAGGGAATTGTATACGGGGTTGCTTGAATCCTCGACATCGTGGTTCATACGATGAGATCATCAAGGAGCATGTGGGAGCCAACATGGGTATCCAGATCCCGCTATTGGTTATTGACCGGAGAGTTGTCTCGGTCATGTCTATGTGTCTCCCAAACCTGTAGGGTCTACACACTTAAGGTTCGGTGACGCTAGGGTTATTAGGAAGACTTGTATGTGATTACCGAATGTTGTTCGGAGTCCCGGATAAGATCCCGGACGTCACGAGGAGTTGCGGAATGGTCCGGAGGTGAAGATTTATATATGGGAAGTTGTCATACGGTCACCGGAAAGGTTCAGGGGCATATCGGTCTTTGTCTGGGGCCACCGGAGGGTTACAGGGGTCCACCGAGGGGCCACCTCTCGGAGGGCATCATGGGTCGAGTGGGCAGGAACCAGCCTGGAGGGCTGGGCGCATCCCCCTTGGGCCCATGCGCCTAGGGTTGGGGGAAACCCTGGTGGGGGCGCCTTGCTTGGGGGGCAAGCCCTCCCTTGGTCGCCCCCTCTAGATCTCATCTAGAGGGGCCGCCCCTTCCCTTCCCCTATAAATAGAGGGGCGAGGGAGGCTGCACACCACATCCAAGGCGCAGCCCTCCTCCCCAACACCTCTCCTCCTCCGTTAAGAGCTTGGCGAAGCCCTGCCGGAGTACTGCCTCTCCACCACCACCACGCCGTCGTGTTGCTACTGGAGCTCTCTTCCTCGACCTCTCCCTCCACCTTGCTGGATCAAGGCGCGGGAGACGTCTCCGCTCCGTACGTGTGTTGAACACGGAGGTGTCGTCCGTTCGGCATTCGGTCATCGGTGATTTGGATCACGACGAGTACGACTCCCTCAACCCCGTTCTCTTGAACGCTTCCGCTCGCAATCTACAAAGCTATGTAGATGCACTCCTATCACTCGTTGCTAGATGAACTCATAGATGGATCTTGGTGAAACCGTAGGAAAAATTTTATTTTCTGCAACGTTCCCCAACAACAACGACTTGTCTTCGGTCATATGACTAGTGCATCCAGTATCCATTATCCATTGGGTACACCCGAAGACATAGTCCTGCAGAAGAATTAGGCTTTCTTAACCACCCACATCTTTGCAGGTGGCTTCGAAACAGTAGAGCGAGCCGAATATGATTTCTTTCGATAAGCATAATTGTTATTTGCAGAAGAACGAGCATAATCGAAAGAATAGGCATTGAAATTCTTTCCATATGAATGAGCATAGTGATTTAATGAGGTATGCATGTGTTCATTCTCTCGAAAGCGTTTTCTGCCTGCATGGTTAGTGATGAAATAGGCAATGCATCGATAGTTTTCCTGGGCAACCAGATAGCTTTCTTTAGGGGGCCTTTTCTGCTGTTTAATCCACACATAACGATGGACCTTCTTCTGAAACTGGTTTTTCATGTGACGACGCTGGAATCTTTTCGTGAGTAAAGCGAGATCTTTGTTGATCCTTTCTGGATCATCTGTATCTTCTTCGGCATTTCCTTCGGAGGAAGAATCAGATGCAGCCTTGAGAGCATGACTTTTGCGATGACTTGAGCCATACAGATCTCTCTTTTCTTCTTCTTGTTCTTCGTGAGTGTTTAGCCTTTCCATGATGTCAGCAGATTTGAGATATTTGAAACCAGCTCGTTCCCTAATCATCACAACAAGTGTGTCAAATGAGTTGTCAAGTGATCGGAGTAGTTTCTTCACAACTTCGTGGTCAGTGATATCTTTCGCGCTGAGACCTTGCAGCTCGTTTGCGATGTCACTCAGACGATCGAAAGTTTGCTGGCAGCTTTCATTTCCGATTCGCTTGAACCGATTGAATTCCGCCCGTAGGGTATCAATGTGAGCTTATTTCTGAGTTGAAACACCCTCATTAATCTTCTCGAGAATGTCCGACAATTCCTTCGCAGTTTCACACTGACGGTAGTGAAGAAATTGAGCACGAGAGAGATGACCACCAATTTCATCTTTGACTTGAGCGTCCAACTGAATGAGTCTTTTTCTCACGGTAAGTGGGGACCTAGGGTACTTCAATCGTGACTCCATTCTCGCACCACATTCCACATACCATCATCAATAGCTCGGAGACGGATCTTCATCTTCTCTTTCCAGAAGGGATAGTCCGTCCCATCGAAGATGGGAACCTTGAGATGCGGCTTGTAGCTCACTGAAGACATACTTAAACTCCAAGGTGGTTAGACCAAAATGAGCAGAGTCAAGGAGTACCTTGCTCTGATACCAATTGTAGGAACGAAATATGTCTACCAGAGGGAGGGTGAATGGGAGTTTTGAAATTTCTTTCGGAAATCTCAAAACTCTCGGAACCCAGCAGCGGAGCGAACTAAAACAGACTACATTGAGAGAAAGCAAACTATCGAGTGGAAACTAAAGCAAGCATCGAAGCAAATCACATGATTGAAACAGTACAAAATGTAAAGGGTAGGAACAGATATAACCAGTGATGCTCGATGGCGACAGGGTATTTGTTCGACCAGTTCGTCCTTCTGTACAAGGACTACGTCTGGTTGGAGGGGTTGTGATTTAACACAGAAGATAAACTCTCCTCGCCCTATTCTTCTCGACAATTGGTTCATCAACCAATGTCGGTTACTCATGGTAGATACTTGAGGTGATCTCCGAACCTTTACAGACTTCTTCTTCGAGAACCACAATCACTCTTGGTCTCTGAAGAAATTGACACCTAACCGTCTAGAGAGTTTGCAGCTCTCATGAGTAATAGGCGGAGCGTACTGGACTTAGATTCGAGTGATGCTGAACCACTATCTAATTTTTAGGCTCTAGGGCTTTTCTCTCGGTGGATTTTACACTCAAATCACTCAAAGAGGGGGTTGCTCAACAATCTTCTCACAATCAAACGGAGCAGCCATCGGACAAAGCCGGGCGTGGGTGGCTATTTATACCGCAGCCTTCCCAGATGGGAAATGACCATTTTAGACACGTTGTCCAGCCAATGGCCAACCGACATGTT
Source organism: Aegilops bicornis (assembly GCA_021605145.1). Classification (NCBI taxonomy): domain Eukaryota; kingdom Viridiplantae; phylum Streptophyta; class Magnoliopsida; order Poales; family Poaceae; genus Aegilops; species Aegilops bicornis. The sequence goes on along the minus strand of CM038673.1, from coordinate 129,573,248 downwards.
TTCAACGGTCGGATTTTGGAGCAACGGTAACATTACTTGAGGTACAAGTAATGCTAACTCGGTGTGAGAAAAATCTCTAGCAGTGAAGAAGATCACAGTCTCTTGCTGGCAAGTATTTTCTCGGAACACAAAGAGATTTCTCTTGCTACTTCCATAGGATTTGGGTTTAATATCAGAGGATCAAATTTTCGAACGCTACACCCCTCTTAATAGTACGGTGGTCCTATGACTCAATAAGGAGAAGAGAAACAACAAACTAAATGCTAGTTTTCACTTCGTCTTCAAACTTCTCGAACGCAGTCACTTCCTTTGAAGAGGCACCGAACCAATTGCTTCTCTTCAGCAATTTTTGAGGGGTCACTCTTGTTATCATAATCTTTGGTGATAACCTTCACTGCCACGCAGGGGATTATCTTTTTCGTTTGAATCAAATTCCTCTTGATTCCAGGGACCTGTTACTCTGTGTGCACTAGCAAACCACATAAGTCCCATACTGTTTATGTCAACAAGCTCCAAAACATAAGGAGGAAAATCATTGCACCAACAGGTGGTGACGACAGCGGCAATGCGGCGACGACGGAGACGGTAGGAGGAGGAGGACGGTCACGGCACGCGGTGAGAGAGTGGCAGGGAGAGGGAGGAACGGGCGGGACAGAGGATAATGTTTGGATTAGCAGTAGTGCTGATTCGAGCCCAACGCTACTGCTAAGTGGGGACGGTCAGCTGGAGTCGGGCTGGCGATAGCAGCAGCGCGGGCCATGGGCCCTCGCTACTGTTAACGTGTTTAGTAGTAGCGTGGGTTCTTTAATAGCGCTGCTGCTATGGCCAGCCCGTGGCGCACGGCGACATCACGACGTGGGACCACTTAGCAGTAGCGTTGTTACGCAGGCCAGCGCTACTCCTACCTCCCTACCTGTAGCACTTGAGTGTACAGCACGCTACTATTAAGTACCAGTAGCATTGCTCCCCTAACCCTCGCAACTGCTAAGGTTCTATCTGTAAACTTTTCCCTAGTAGTGATCTTCGTACCAATATTTTTTATATTTCCATAAAATATTCCAAAAACTTTCGTTCGATTCCGAGAACTTTTATTTCTGCACAAAAACAACACCATGGTATTTATGCTGAAAACATCGTCAGCTCGGGTTAGTTTTATTCAAATCATGCAAATTGGAGTCCAAAATAAGAGCAGAAGTGTTTGAAGAAGTAGATACGGCAAAGACGTATCAACATGAAAAATAAAGCAAACGAGTAATGTAATTGTACTCTCTATAGTCCAATATATCCTGAATATCACGATTCAAACCACAAAAATATCTAGCCATCATAGCATCGTTGGATTCATCTAATCCACATTGCATTAAGCCTGTTTGCAATTCTTGATAATAATCCACTACAAAACTACTACCTTGTTGCAAACGTTGCAATTCATTTAGTTTGTCACGAGCATAATACGAAGGAACATAATGTTGTCGCATAGCTCGTTTTAAAGCATCCCAAGTAGTAGGTATATTGTCCACATTAACACGGCAATACTCACTCCACCAAATAGAAGCAAAGTTTGTAAATTCACTAGTGGTTGCCCTAACTCTTTGGTTCTCAGGAATATCATGACATGCAAATTTTTGTTCAAATAAAAGTTCTCAATCAAGATAAATATATGGATTATATTTATCATTAAAAGTAGGCATAGTAAATTTAATTTTAACGTTAGAGTGGCCATAATCTCGAACCTCATATTTGTGTAGAGCTCTTCCCATACTGTGATGGTTCAAACATAGTTGTCAACAAGCACGGTCATTGTAGTGGTCGACCGCTTGGTCGTCCTCGATGTCGTCGGAATAATCCTCGTAGTTGTCCCCACATTACTAGTCGACACGGGAAGGAATGCGTTGGTGCTGGTTTATGGTAGCAGCATTGATGGCACTAGCGGGGTGTTGTGGATCACCCACGGGCACACATAGAACTCGCGAAATAACGACGCCATCCGAGGAGCAGTGTTGTTGTTGCAGGGGGTGCAGTCTGAACACGTCTAGACGTGACAAGATGTCCTGTAGATGTGTGTTGGGAACACCTTGTGCATCCTCTATGGCTTTGAGCCTCTATTCAGCCACACTTTGAGCACCCTCAAGTTGGACGAGATGCTCATTGGTGACTTTCACATCCTCGGTGAGGCCCTCAAGTGTGACTTGATTCCCTGCCATTGTTAGCGGGAGGAAAAAACATAGTGTATAATCCCTATCAACTAGTAGGAAGTGGTGGAGATCTTTTACTGACACTCAAGCTTAGTATCAAATTCTTATTTGTTCTTACCAATACAACTGGTGGTGATCGGCGCGTTCGTGTTGGCTTCAAACGACCGATGAAGATTGGATGGAGCGATGATCAAGAATCGATAGAGCCGGGACTTGTACTTACTGGTAGGAAAAAGCGTAGTTTTGCAAAGGCTTCTTAACTCACAAATATGAGTGACACAATTTACCAAAAATCATGCAAGTTGAATAATTCCTCAAACTCCTAACTAGTGATGTCAGTCGATTAGTAAGAGATAGAAATAATCTAAGCCCGGATACTGAATCAATTGAGCGGAAACCACTGAAAATATGATAGCTCTAAAGGCTAGATATACGTGAGGTATACACGCGGTGTATGGCACCCGAGAGAAAAAAAAGGAAAATAATGTCCAGCAACCGTCACTCGTACAAAGCAGAAGTCCTGAACAACAGCAAAATAGCCCAAAAGATCCTGCCGGCCTGAACTCACACGTTTTTTCTGTCTCTGTCTTACTTTGTTCTCTTTTTTCTGCTTCTTCTTTTTTGCTCTTTTTCCCATTTTTAGTCAAGCCGGTTACGAGCCAAAGGCAGATCCACAAGGTGAACTAGGAGGACTATCACTGGCAAGGCAAGTCAGATAAGACAAGCCACAACCTGTGATGACGCTGCGTGCATGCAAGATCGTGTGAGGAAAACAAAAATCAAGAGCGGCGCTGCATCCGTGCTAACGATGGATGTGGGAAAAGCGGCGCGGCAGCGCACACACGTGGTTATTAGGCTTGGTGTACGCGGCAGCAGGGCAGGAGCAGGTTTAGCATGTGCTGGGTACTGCGTACGGGGAAAACGCGTGCAGCACCGTGGACGTGTACGCCCGTACGGAACGCGGCAGACATCAAGGCATGTTTTTTTATAGGAAAAAGTCCATTCTAAACCTGGAAATCGTAGAGATTCGACGAATCAAACCCTCAAATCCAAATCCCTGCTGTTTGCACCGTGAACTATGGAATCCCGGTCTAAATCAAACCCCGAAGTCATTTGCCAAACAGGGATTGCAAATGATGGCCGGGATTGGTGGCGGAACCTATTTGCCGCCGGCAGCAGTGGCTACGCCCGCGGGTGGGCCGGCCCATTTCGCGATAGCGCGCGCTGCCCATTCATTGCTTTGTTTTTCCGTTTATTTCTTTTGTTGACCTTTTGTTTTAATTTACTTTAGGTTTTTTCTTTCTGGTTCTTTCATGTTCTTTCTGCCTTTTCTTTTGGTTTTCTTTCTTTTCTTTTTGATTTCTTTTTCTTCCATTAATACATTATAAGGAAATGTTTTATTGTGTATTTTTCATTAATAATACTTTAATTTAATATGACAAACAATCTATGTTTCTTCTGTTTATTTTTAATTTCTTCCCTTTTTATGTATTATACAAGAGTTTATCATGTATTATTTTGTTCTGTTTCGAAAATTATTCACAAAAGCGTGGGCGGCAGCGTCATCAGCTCAGGTGGAGCGCGGCCTCGGGGCCGGCGGGGAAGTCGGAGCGGCGGCTCCGGAGAGCACCCATGTGCTGTGGAGTGTCGGTTCTGGTCGTGTGGACGGCAGAGTCGTCGACTCGTATGGAGTGCGGCCTCGGGGCCGACGTGTGTGAGTTTTTTGTGCTTTGTAAGCCGGAGTGGCGGCTCCGGGTCGTGTGGTGGAGTGGCAACTCTGGTTGTTTGGGCAACAGGGGAGTCGGCTCGTTAGGTACGTAGCCTCGGGGCTGGTGTGTCGATGTATCGGTTTTCGGCCAATTTTTCTTATAAATTGGTCAATTATCTTCTTCTTAATGCAAAGGCAGAGCTCCTGCTGTTTTCTCGGAAAAAAAAATTGTTCACAAAATTAAAAAATGTTTTTGTGTTCTAATTTTGTTCTGGAGTTTGAAAAAATATTCCTATATTTCACAAAATTCTAAAAATGTCCGTGTTTTAGTCCGTATCTCAACTGGTTGTACCAGCGTATGTGGAGCTGCAGGTTCTGGGTTCGATACCTTGGCGCTAGCGTTTTTTCTCAGCAAATGTTCGCTAGTTAGCATTACTGGCATAAAATATTCTTATGTTGAACAGCTCCTTCCAATGCTGCACGCTTGAATTAACAGGAATTAGTAACTTATATCAAGAAAAAAATGGGCGAGTTCCGCCTGTGCGTGCGACAGAAAAATAAAGACAACTTTTTTTGAGAAAATAATAATAAATGGGCTGGCCCATCAGACAAATCCCGGTTGACTTTTGCCAGGGTTTGATTTAAACCGGGATTGCATAGTTCAGGGTGCAATCGACAGGGATTTCGACTTGAGGGTTTGTTTCGGCGGACCTCTATAAGTTCAGAGTATAAAATGGACTTTTTCCTTTTTTATACAATACACACGTCAGTGTTTATACATACGCACATACACTTATCCCTATGAACGCATACATGCACACTGTATTTCTATGAATTGCATGGAAATTTTTTTTCTGATGGAAATCTAGCATAGCGGCAACTATTATGGTGAAGCTCAAAACGAGATTGATCTCGTAGATGTTTCTGCACCTTAACTAATCTAAACCAGCACTAATTCTATGATGAATGCAATCAAAAATTCAACAAAGCAAATACTAGATGCAAATTGCTAAAGGGTAAAAAGATAGGTGCAGCAGATGAATTAATCAATTTTTTGGTTTTTTTGTGAGATATAGGGCTGAAAAACAATCTAATCCAATAAAACTGTAAATCTCTCACCAATGATCCTGAAAAATAAGACCACGTGAGGTGAATTGGGGTCCGATCTTTCGATGAGAGAGGATAACTACAATTTTTGTAGGGATTTGACCCTCAAGATCCGGCTACCAATCGTACATGGAGAATCGTACACGATTGTTGTCCGCGGCAATCGTTGAACCAACTTCACAATGTTATCGACCGAGTCAACGGCATGATCGACCTATCAACGAAGGATAGGCAAATCGAAGAACATGCAAGAAATAAATAGCCAAGCAATTTAAAACTGTGGATATGCTAGTTGGGATTAAGTCGCACGAGACGAAATAATTGGGTTTTTATAGGATGTCTTGACAATCACACTATCGCTACGAGCGAAGACAAATAAAAGCAGCGATAGCTAAACTTCTTTAAACAGACGCAGGACTTGTACATAGGTCGGATACTCAACGTCTCAGAAAGACCCGGCGTTTGATTTGGCTGTTTATACAAAGATGTGGCCCAACGTGATGTAGGGGCGCACTAATTGGACCTTGTATCGCTGGCTCCTTGCACCGTATCATGGGCTCGTCTATCCTCCTAATGTTGTACGTGTACCACCATGCATAAAATAAATGACTCAACTTTATACTAATTTTAGTATAGTTGATTTATTTTGGATTGGAGGGAGTATGCTTGTGTGATTGACGCAAACAAGTTTGCCTCTTCCTTCCTAATGTTGTACGTGTACCACCATGCATAGTACGATCCCAATGAAGGCACGTGTGCACTTGCATGGCTCATGTAATCTTCAACATAATCTCTCGTCTTCATATTAATTCTGTAAAATGTGTCCGTGTAATATTTGTAGGTGTATCTATGGTGTCTATGTTCACATCAAGGGAGGTAAGATGATCCACCTCCAAAGAACTGTGAAAGGAAAGTGCATAATTGGAACTAAACGATGTGGGCACGTTCATTTGAATACATGCACATTCACATAATTTCTCCTTCCATGATTATTGCTATAGTAGATACCAAAAATGTCAAACGGAGACCGAGTTTCATGGAGGCCTTTATTTGAAAACTTCAAAATTCAAACTTTTCAGTTTCAGAAAGTTCTAAAAAAATACACATATACCTAGATACATAACATACATGTGTGCAAATTTTCAGATCGAAATACATTAAAATGTGAACTGTACAAAAAAGACAATTCTGGGGCTTTTTAGCATATGTATTGTTCATCTTCAAAGTCCATGATTTTGTTTTTTTTGTGCAGCTCGCAATGCAAGGTATTTCATCCTGAAATTTTTCACACATACACTTTACATCCTTGCATATGTGTGTATTTTTTTCAAATTTTTTTAAAACTGAAATTTATGAATTCTGAAAATAAAGGGTTTCATGGATCTCGGTCCCCAAAATACCCTACTCTAGCAGATACCGCATATCTATGCTATATAAATCATCAACAACGAGATAAAAACTTGTGTGGCCAAGAAGCTTTCTAGCTGGTGAATACTGTTGCGCGTCGGAGATAGGGTGTCACATGCACCCGAGCACACATCCCTGCATCATTTTTCATTTGACAGCAACCTAATTGGATGAGATCGTGGACATTTGGCATCTATCTCGGTTTCTCCATTATTACAATTAAAACTCTTGGACAAAGAAATGAATGAGACATACATATGCAACAGCAACTGAGATTTAGACAGGGTATTCAATTGTACAAGGACGATGATGACACCTTGCAGCTACGCAAATGTATTGGCCAGAAAATACATATAATTCCAAATTAAGGCGCCATCCCTACATGCATTGGGCCATTATCAAACAAATCAATTTGCACATGGGACGTGGGATTTTGCGTGCACCGAGAGCTTGAACTTCCTTCTCACTGTGATACCGAAAGTCTCTGTCATGTCCATATCTTCGGGCCTCATGCCACAGAGTAGCTCCCAATCAAAGTGGAAAAGCAGACTAGCTAGCGATAACTCCATGTTGGCCATCGCGAGCGACATGCCGGGGCACATCCTCCGGCCAGCTCCGAACGGGAGGAACTCGAAGTCGGCGCCCTTGAAGTCGACGGTGCTATTTTCGAATCTCTCTGGCCTGAATGCCTCCGCGTCACCCCAATACATGTCGTCCCTTCCCATTGCCCACACGTTCACAACCACCTTGGTGCCCTTGGGCACGTCGTAGCCCATCACCCGACATGTCTCGCGACACTCCCGTGGGAGCAGGAGCGGCCCCGGCGGGTGCAGCCTTAGAGCCTCCTTGATCACTAGGTGGAGATAGCCCAGCCTCACCTTGACGATGTCTTCCTCGGTGAGCTTACCTTTTCCCTTGAAGGCCTCTCTCACCTCCAACTGTACCTTATGTAGCACCCGTGGGTTTTTCATAAGCTCCGACATAGCCCACTCTAAGGTCGTTGACGATGTCTCACTCCCAGCAGCAAAAATGTCCTGCAGGTGCTTATCTTTCGATGTTACACACAAATCGTCAAACTAAATAAAAAAATTACCTCCTCCGTTCCAAAATAATTGAAGTTCTAGGTTGGTGTTAAGTCAAAGTTGCTTGAAATTGACCAACTATATTGAAAATTGTGCTAACATCTAAAACACTGAATACATATCTTAAGGAAATATATTTCATAAAATGTCTCAATAGACTAATTCGGTGTTGTAGATGTTAATATACTTTTCAAATTTAAACTAGTTTGACATGGGACAAGTCTAGAACTTTAATTATTTTGGAATGGAGATAGTAGCTAGAGGCACTCATCTGTATTAAATTTAATTAACACACTGATCATCAACTGATGTACTCCTCCCGTTTATAAATATAAGGGGGTGTTCGGTTCCAGGGACTTTTTTTGTGTTGAGACTAAAAAAAGTCCCTAAAAGTCCCTAGCAAACCAAATAGGGGGGACTTTTTTAGGACTTTTTGCTAAGTCCTTAGAAGCACCTCTTTGAAAGTCTTTTTCAAAAAGTCTTAGGAACTAGAAAAAGTCTTAGGACTAGAGAACCAAACATCACCTAAGTCTTCGTAGAGATTCCACCATAGACCATATACGAATATATATAGATGCATTTTAAAGTGTAGATTCATTCATTTTGTTTCGTATGTAGTTTATAGCGAAATCTCTTTTGAGGAAGTAGTACGGAACCGTACTTACAGTATAAACGATGGTTGAGGAATAATCATAATATCTTACCAAAATGACGGCTGTGATCATCTCGGTGGTGAGTTCAAACTGCAGGCCGCCGTCCTTCTGCAGCTTGAGGAGGACGCCGAGCAGGTCATCATCTCTCTCTGGCTCCGGCGCGCCGGCGCGTTCTCTTATGATGCTCTGCACGATGCGATAGATGTTCCTCTGGCACTTGACCATGTCCCGCGCGGCGACGCTGAGCCGGCGCACGAATCGCGACGAGGGGTACAGGTCGGCGAGGTTGATGCCGCCGGTGAGCCGCACGGCCACGTCGAGCTCGTGAAGGAACTCGTCGCGGTGGTGGCACCTCTCGCCTATGGCCGCGCGCACCACGGAGTCGGTGGTCATGCGGCACATCTTCTCGCTGAGGTTGACGGCACGGCCGCCGCGGCACCCGTCGGAGACGGCGCGCAGGAGGCGCGCGACCTCGTCCTCCCGGGCGGGGCGGAAGGAGAGCACGCGTCGCTGGCTGAAGAGCTCGTGCACGCAGACTCTGCGGAGCTCGCGCCAGCGGTCGTCGTAGGGGAGAAGAGGATGCCCTTGCCGCCGCAGGTGATGATGTAGAGCGTGGCGCTGAGGTGGCGGCTGGCGAAGGCGGCGTCGTGGGTCCTCATCACCTCCCTGGCGGCCTCGGCGGAGGAGACGACGAGCGTGGGCACGGCGCCGAGGCGGAGGAGCGTGAGCGGGCCGTGGGCGCGGGAGAGGTTGCGCATGGCCCGGTGCGGCAGGGCCCCGGAGCGCGACAGCAGGAGGTGGTGCAGGCTGCCGATGAGCGGCAGCTGCCATGGGCCCGGTGGCAGCCGCAGACCGCGGGTGGGTGATGCGTAGCGGCCGGTGACCAGCTTGAGGATGAGGAGGACGAAGAAGAGGGAGGCTAGCGCCGTGAAGTCTATCATTTTGGTCGAGAGAGCTGCAGCTGACGAAGAAGGCAAGGAGGCCCCATCTAGCACATAAATATAGCAAAAGTTACAGTATACTGCTACTGGTAGAGTGAAGAGATCTGAGCTGAAAAATGTTGCTGCACGTGAATTGGTGGACAGATCACGTGGTGGATCGTGTACATACAGATGGGCATAGATGGAGTAGAGTTGAAAACAAATGGTGCAGAGCGCACCGCGCGGCTGCGCACGCTCGTTCGGTCGCTCACTAAATTTCTTCACAGGGAAAAAACTGCAAACAGACTTGCTGAACCAGCACTGGGGTCGTCGGGAATAATAATGAGCTTGAGGGCGAAGAAGAGGAAGGATAGCACTAGGATGTAAGTGGCAAGTAAACGACATTCATCAGTTCCATCTAGTTAGTTTTTGCTACCTTCCTAGTTCATTTTCCTCAAAAAACTAGCTAGATTGAACTATCATATCACTAGTGGACTTTAATCGGGATTAAACAGCCCCCAGTTGACATCCCTAGGTAGCATTGAGAGCGCCGTGAGGTTCCATTTTGCTCAGAGTGGTCGAGTCTCAACTCTCGGATGAGCTGTAGGAAAGCCCAGCTTGCACATAACTACAACAAACAAAAATACACCACTCGTAGCAGTAGAGTAAAAAGATCTAAGCTAAAAATGCTGCCGCACGCGAATTGGCCGATAGAGCACGTGGTGTATTAAACTAATTGCTACAAGGACATATAAATGTACTCCCAGCGTCAGAAAACGTCTGTGAGAAAGAGGAGTATATACCATGTTTATGAGACGGCAATAATGCCTGGTAGGGTAGGGTCGCCGTCGGCAAGCCATGGGGTTGAAGCACTCCACTCGTGGTCCCTTCTCTGGTGCGACGCACCATTCCTCCGTACAAATACCCTATCCATGTCACGTACCGTCCCCGTCAACCACTACGTGCCGTAGAGATCGTTCTCTCTGGCGACATGCCGATGCCACAGATAATATCAGCAGTGGATGCCACAGATAATATCAGCAGTGGTGGAGGAGGTCGTCGGGCGCGGCGAACATGCCGGTGCCACAGATAATATCAGCAGCCATGGGGTTGAACATGCGGGTGAAGGATCCCTGTGTCACCATTGACAGCAGACAGTAGAGTTATAAGCAGCTCTGGGACGGCCCTGTCTATTCTTGCATCAAATGCTTCAGAACTTATTATTCTACCATAGGATCGCAGGTTTAGAGAGGAATCTTCACTTTTTGGAAAGAGTTCCGAATCTTCATAAACATTTGGAATGGAACCAATCTAAAGAAGATGAAACGAAGACATCCCTGCATGGCCTATAATTCAGAAAAGTTTTGCGTCAACAAATTGTTTGACAATTGTATCCATATGATTTTCTCGATATATCCAGCCATATGCGAACAATTTATTCAATGATCGATCATCATTCACCATTTATTGTTAGTGTCGGCTCCCAGGCACATATAAATTACTAGAGACAACAACATTACCCACAAATTCCAAATGACGGTCTTCCATTTGGTTGCCTTGGATAATCCCATTTCAATCAACATGCAAGGCTGCAGATGAACATATATGACTCTATTAATTAATCATTTTCCGTTCCAAAATAGATGACTCAACTTTGTACTAAAAGTTAGTACAAAGTTGAGTAATCTATTTTGGAACTGAGGGAGTAACACATATATATTCATCCCAATGGATTTCATCTGCCTAAGCTAATGTTGACTCAGACATTATGCTTGCTGAATACCACTGGGCCAGGTCAAGTTTTTAACAGGCTCCAGAATTGCTTCGACTTCGCGCAAAAGTTCTTCATCTATGCCTGAAGTCGACAATTCCACTGCAGCAGCAACATTCTCCTCCACCTTGAATCAGGTAAGCACAGGATGAGTAATTCCTTCAGAGTCTTATCTTTTCAAGCTAGCATGTTTTTAATGATGAAATCTATCAAAGGTACAGATAATGTCATTTTGCTTCCTCCTGTGGTAATACATTATATTTTTACATTCATCCAATGGTAATAGTTACATTACGTTTGTATTATTTTAATTATGGAATACATCATGTTACTATTTGTTTCCTCCAAGTAGAATAAGGACACAATTCTAATGCACCTTTTACTTTCTAATAATGCCTGGTATTTCAGCAATTGTTCCAATTTGAACAAATACACTACCCCGACACCCGTTAATAAAGGAGTAAGTAGTCCAAAAAATACTAGTCTATGTTTACTGGAAAAATATAGGTCACAATTAACATGGCTCATCTGTATTAAAAATCGAAGCAGCATTGGAAAATAGGCAGAAGCTAGTACATAAACAACGAAGACTGTTTTTTTCAATGTAGTATTACTCCCATGATTATCCTATGAGAACAATATTATTTTCTCTCCTAAAACTAAAAAGTTTATTATATATCTTTTCCCTTGGGCATCCACATGTGAGTAGATCGAGACAAACTTACTTTTACATAATGACTAAGCACTCGGCAGGTGGTTCATCAGGTTTAGGCAAGTTCAGGCATGGAAATGGGATATTTAACATATACATACTTTAATTTATGATTAAAGAATATGTTGGGTAGAAGATCCAATAGAGTGGGGCAAATTGAATACCTGTTCTGGAGAGTTCATTCCAACAAGAACTGTAGAAATTTCATTGTTCATCAAGCTATACTTCATGGCTAGCTTTGTAATATGTTTCCCCTTCTTTCTACAGTGATCTGCTGTGGTCCTGCATGCCAGCTGATAAGAGATCGTGTTATACATGGTAATTGATGGATTGATTTGACACGTCAGACAAAGAGTGAGCCTTCTAGAAGCTAATATGATACATAACCAATAAGATTTCTCAATTTCAACTACTATTTCACCCACGAGTGTAACAGAACTAATAATCATCTTCAAGAGCTTTTACTGAGAGATGTATTGCAAATTGTTTAGTTCTTGTTTGTTAATTAGGCTCAGTTTGCCATTGATGAACTATGCTGAGCTGAACTTATATTTTATAATCTTCTGTGCAAAAATAACCACGAAAATAAGAGGTTGGTTAGCAAGATGATAAAAATAGGCAATAGCTACTTGGGCAAATGGGATTGCCAGATTATCATAAACGAAGCATCCTTAGTATGGAACAATGGATTGGAAGTGATTAAAATACATCATCCAGTACGATAATTTAGTGTAGCTAGTAAGTGTATAATTAACTATAAAAACACATAACTTGAAGCAATGGAAGATGCATGTTGCTTTACAATTGCACTCTCGAGATATTTCTCCACCAGAAACTGACGTAAAAATAAGTCAAAAGGGACCATTGACCACTCTACCATTCCCTTTCTCTCGCTCTCTCCCTGCTTCACTCAACTAGGGTGAACCAGGATCCACCAAACGAAAATGGTGACAAGGGGCTATTGACCTTTGGACAAAACCAGCGATCATGCTTACGAGTCTCATGAACTTCTCTTCATACACGGCAAACGTAACTATAACAGCATAGGGAATAAATGTTAATTTCTATCACTGGCAGAAAGAATCAAGTCGACCACTTTCGGATAAGGATTTTAGCATAAAAATGTTAATTTTTAGTGAACACGCTCTTGTGAGCACAAGCTCACATGCGCCCTTTACTACAATAAAATCCAAAAAAATCTGAAAAATCTGATTTTTTTTTTGCCAACAAACATTGATGTGTTTCATATGCGTTTCAATTTTTTGCGACGGAATCATTTTTTTTTCTTTTTTCACCAGACCTCCACAAACACCGGCTGCACCTGGAGGGTCACAGTCCGGACGATCAACAGCAGGCTCACCCTTGATAAGGGTTGGGCCCCCTTCGCCGTTGCTCACCAGATCAACATCGGGTACCTCGTCACCTTCAAGCTGGCGACTCCCGACACCTTGAAGGCGATTGTCTTCAACAACGACGACGGCGTTGAGGTGGTGACCAAGTGCAAGAGGCACGAGAAGGCATTTGCCATGGATGTTAGTGTTATGACCGGCATATTAGGGGCTTAGCCCGATTAGTTGTGGCCCAGTTTATCTTATCGTTATTAGGGCTTAGCCCAGTTAGTTGTGGCCCAATTATCTTATTATGAGGATTATATAAACTCGTGTAAGGACCCGTTTTGGGATTGAGCAAGAAGCAACCATATTTGCTCGGCTTCCTTAGGGAGCCGGGAGACCTAACACTAGCCGCCGCCCCTGCGCTCCCTCTCTCTCTCGCGCGCACGCAACGACGGCACCCCAGCGCCGGCGACCACGCCTTCCTCCACGCCATCCCTCCTTCCACCCCTACAACCTGAGACCACGCCCCGGTAGGGATCCGGTTCCTACCAATTTTGTATCAGATAGCTTCGGTGCAATCATGTCCTCGCTGCCGCCCACTGTGACCCTCCCGCTGCCGACCGCGACGACCGCCCCGATGGCCACCATGGCCAGCGCCCCGCTCTTGCCGGTGCCGGTCACCTCCGCCGCGCCCGTCCCCGTCGTCTTCACCCCGAAGATGACGGCTGCCATCCGGGATCTCACCCAGGCGGTCACAGGCATCTGCACATTCCTCGCGAGATCCTATGGGCCGCAGCCGCCTGTGCCCTTCACCACCGCTCCGCCGCAGCAGCAGTCGCCGTGGCAACCGCCATCCTCGGTGACCCCCGTCGCCGCCGCCACCAGCGCCGAACCCCGGCGCCTCCACCATGCAAAGCAGGGCAATACCGCAGCCGCCACCGGCGACATGCGGCCTGGCATCCCGACGACGGGCCCGGTGCCCATCCACCAGTCCGGTTTCTGCCGCCATCTCCGTTACCGGCTGGCTGCTCATTGGTCCTTTAGCCGGTCTACACAACGGCCTTGGTCGGGCCGCACATGCTTGCCCCCGCCGGCGACGCACCCGGCCAAGCTGTTTGGCGGGTCCTCGGGTTCCGCCGAGCCCTTCGCCAGCGTTGACGGGCCCCTGTTCCAGGACGGCACCCTGATGCCCGCCTACTCGGCCCCGTCATCCTCGCTGCTCCGTGCTGACGAGGCATGCCCGCCCATCGTCCACGCCCAGCCGTCGTCGAGATTCTCCAAGCTGGAGTTCGCGACCTACGACGGCACCGTCGACCCCCTGAATTGGCTCAACCAATGCGACCAATTTTTCAAAGGCGGCCGCTCGCGTCCGACCGCACCTGGATCGCCTCGTATCATCTCCGAGGAGTCGCGCAGACGTGGTACTACGCCCTCGAACAGGACAAGGGCGGCATGCCACCATGGGAGCGCTTCCGCGATTTGTGCCTCTTGCGCTTCGGTCCGCCTATACGCGGGAGTCGTCTGGCGGAGCTTGGGCGTCTTCAGTTCCTCACCTCGGTGCAAGACTTCGCCGACCACTTCCAGGCATTGGCGTGCCACGCCCCCGGCGTTTCGGCTCGTCAGCGAGCTGAGCTCTTCGTCGGCGGCCTACCAGACCACATCCGCGTGGAAGTGGAGATGCGCGGGCCGCAGGACCTCTAGACGGCCATGTATTACGCCCGCTCGAAAGGCCGCTGCGGTATCCAAATAGCGCCACCGCCGCCATCGGGCCGCCACCTCGCAGAAGTTCCCGCACAGGTCGGCTTGCCCGAGCTCCCGTGGCGCCCTCGCCGCAGCCTGCGGCACGCTGCTCCGCACGGCCACCCCGGCCGAAAGCAACTCGGCGTCGCCGCCAAGGGTTGTGCTTCAACCGCGACGAGCCCCACGTGCACCGGCCACGTCGCCCACAACTCTTCTACACGGAGGTCGCAGACTACATTGAGGAGGACCCGCCGCCGCCGGGTCGGCGACCAGCCCGCCTTGACGCGGAGGTGTTTGGCGGTTGTTGATCTTCCCCACCTTCCAAACCCGAGGACGAGCTGTTTGTGCAAAGGGGAGAGATGTTATGACCCGGCATATTAGGGCTTAGCCCGATTAGTTGTGGCCTGGCTTTATCTTATCGTTATTAGGGGCTTAGCCCAATTACCTTATTAGGAGGATTATATAAACTCGTGTAAGGACCCATTTTGTGATTAAGCAAGAAGCAATCATATTTGCTCGGCTTCCTCAGGGAGCCGGGAGACCTAACCCTAGCCGCCGCCCCTGCTTTCCCTCTCACAAGACGCAACGGCGCCCAGCCGGCGACCACGCCTTCCTCCACGCCATCCCTCCTTCCACCCCTACAACCTGAGACCACGCCCTGGTAGGGATCTGGTTCCTACCAGTTAGGGTGTTATCTCTGCACCAGTTTAAGACTTTTGCGTTGGATGTTTAGTTCAAGAGTTTGCCGCAACTGTTTGTCAGTTTAACTGCCTGCGAGTAAGACTCTGGTTTATGCTATGCCTGTTATTAGTTGCCTATTATATGCCTATGTGTGTGCTGGTAAACTCACCACTCCAACAAGTTAACAGACCACATGTCTTGCATGTAACCAAACAACAACACTCTGAATCCGCAACTCTTCGTGCTCGCGGTGGACACACTTGGGAGGCTGATGCGTCGCGCCCTCCAGACGGGCATCCTCCAGCAGCTGCATCCCCGGCGCGCCATCCCGGCAATCTCTCTCTACGCCGACGACGTGATGCCCTTTTGCCATGCTAATGCCGAGGAGATTTCCGCTGTCAAAGGCATCCTCGACGTGTTCGGCATGGCGTCCGGCTCGGGTGAACTATACCAAGAGCTCACCACGGTGATACACGGCGATGAGTCGACGACGGGTTGTTGGAGCTGCTTGGGTGCCCGGTCGTGACCTGCCGGTCACCTATCTAGGCATTCGCCACCATCCGCCGCCCTCCGCTGCCCAAACCGCAGCCCTCGTCGACGCGGTGGCCGGCCGGCTCTCTTCATGGAAGGCATGGCTGATGAACAAGGCCGGACGACTGGCGCTCGTCAAGTCGGTCCTCAGCGCGATTCTGATTCATCAGCCGCTCGCACTCGTGCCACCCAAGAAAATCTCAAGCGGCTCGAGAAGATCCAACGGGTTCCTTTGGGCGGCCGAGCCGATGCCCACGGTGGCCATTGCCACGTGAATCGGCGCTGGTCTGCCGCCCGCCGATTATGGCGGCCTTGGCGTCCGAGACACAGGCGCCGCACGGGCTCTCGTTACGACTTCGGCTATGGCTCGCGTCAGACGGACATCGAGCGAGCATGGCGGGCCGGACCTGCAATTCACTTCGGAGGAGCACGCACTCTTTTACTCTTCCACGACCATGGCCATTGGGGACGGCAGGACCGCCCTGTTCTGGGAGGATCGCTGGCTCGGCGGCCAATCCGTCTGCGCCCTCGCGCCCATGCTCTTTCCGTGCATCCCCAAGCATCGCCGGAAATCGCGAACTGTGGCGGAGACCATGGACGGCAATCGTTGGGCGCGGGATATTCAAGGTCTGCTCGGCCTTCCCGAGATTGGTGAGTACCTGCAGCTCTGGCACTTGGTGCAGCAGGTCGAGCTGTCCAATGCGCCGGACAAGCTGCTTTGGAGCTGGACTGCCAATGGCGCATACCGCCTACCCCGCTATCTGCAACGTTTGAGGAGCGACGGGCTGCCACTCTTGGAAGCTCATTTGGAGGAGCTGGGCACCACCCAAAGTGAAGTTCTTCCACCGGCCGGCATGCCGAGACCGCGAGCGACTTCGCCGCTGGCCTGCTGACCACCCGCAGTGCCTCTGTGTGACCAAGAACCGGAGACGATCGGACACTTGATGCTCACATGCCCATTCACTAAGCGTATATGGCACGAGGTCCTATCTCGCTCGCTTGCCGGCGCCACCGCCCGAAAGCACGACGACTCGCTCATGGATCGTGGCTGCGTGCAAAGGAGTCCATGCCGCCAACACTACGCAAGGCTCTCAAATCCGTGGCGCTCTTAGTACCATGAATGCTCGAAGCATAGGAACGCTGCGTGCGTGTTTGACCATGTTAGCCCATCGCTCAATGAGCTAGTTGACAAGATCAAGGACGAGGCGGATGTTGGGCAAAGGCCGGAGCTCAAGGGCTCAGTGGTCGCTTTTGCCATCATCCTGGGCGCCCATCGAGCCAATGTTGGCTGTGTAAACCTGCCTCCTAGGAGGATGTAAATTCCCTCTCTTTCCATCGCAATGAAACGCAAAGCCATTTATGCGTTTTCTAAAAAATCTGCCTAGAACAGGCTTGCAACCAAACACCATGCGTGCATTTCTGCTTAGCCAGGCTGGAGGGATGCAGGCAAGCAAACTATGTGCAAAACATGTTTTTTTTTTTGCTCGGCTGAGTTGGGCCAGGGGCCACAGATGCAAATAACCCAAAATCGATGCAACCTACCAAATGCGTCACTATGCAACCCATGTACATAACTCCATGGTCACCACTCATCAGTTTCGGATAAGGATTCTGTATAAAAATGTTTGTTTTCAGTTGCTATCTACTTTAAACCTATTGCAAATAAAATTCTTAAAACATGTTCTAGTGTCAGAAAGTACACCTTTGAAGTTATGTACACCCACGTCCATGTGGACACGGTGATGAAGTAAACAGTTTATTCAATGAAATTTTGAAGTAATAACATTTTAAAGTAGAATTACTAATTAACATTCCATTGTTTTCAAAGAACTGTCCAAACCAAAATACTTGAATTGGTATTTTAGAACTGATAAAAAACAGAAATGAGCACCCAAATTGTGATAACTGAGAGTGTAGTCCAGAATGTTTTGGTCCAATTTCCTACAATGTCTACTAATCTTTCTTAACTGCCCCTCATTTTCCATCTCAACGACCCCTACAAACCAGCATTGCTTTATTTGTTACATGAGGAATAGTAGGAGCAGGAGTTCTATTCAGCTTTCGAAGTCAATGAGCGAAAGCAAAGTGCAGGGCTTAATCCTGTTAGGTACCACCACGTGTAGGAGTCCAGCAAGGACACAGAGTCGGTTTAGCCTACAGGACCATATAAAGGATCTCAAGTATACTAGAGAATACAAGCAATAATCAATAAAGTATGGTTTCCCTAATCCCTGTTCTCTCTATCCCTGATCTCCGATACCCCTACCAGCCTACCGCCCACAACAACTCAGGTCCGAGCTTGTGGTATAATATTGGGCTCTGCTACATGAGATCCACTCAACTAGGAAAGAAGTACACATTGCCGACTGACTGTTTGAACAGTCCTAGTTACTAGTAGCAAATCATGTCAGAGTAGGGTGGCCGAGAAGTTTCTTGCCGGTGCCCCCAGGGTGACGGCAACACCTCGCCGGCGACCCATCGATCCTCAAGCTCCATTATCTGTGTCAGGTTGCATATTTTGGCAATACAAGTATATCTTTTGCGCCTTTTTGGGGCATTGAAAAAAAAAGGAAAATATCCAGCGCGAACGTTCATATCAGTGTGTACGAGAGCGACGCGCTTGGTGCCGTCAGATTCCTTCAAGCGCTGGGCTCTGAGCCATGCGGTAGCACTTGTGATGTGGGGCAGGATGACGTGGCAGCGGCATCACACCATAATGTGTTATGCATTAGTCGTTTTCTTCTAAAAATAGGATGGTACCAGTATCTTATATCTGGTTATTCTACAGACAATAGGTAATTGTGAAGAAATAGCTTGTCCTGCATATAGTCAGATGAAAACGAACCCAAATCATATTACAGCAATACCTTGAGTTCCTCTGGTGCAGGGTGCCACTCAGGTGGCCCGTTATCCGTGAGAAGCCCCATAGCAAGAGGCGAAGCACTGATCACCCCAACACCTTTGCTCTTCAAGTACGGTAGCAAATCCACCAGCGCGGTATCATTGATTCCGTAGTGGCAGTAGGACAGAACCAAATCTACTGAGCCGGGAGGCACCCGGTCAAGCACGTAGGTGAAGATGCTCAACGGCAATCCAGTAATTCCAATGAACCGCGCCTTCCCACTCTCCTTGATCTTTTGCAGCGCAGGAATCGTCTCGTTCACAATCTGCAAACGTCCAAACAGCAATACATAGTGTTACAGAATCAACCATGGGTTAGAGGTGGTAGAGGGAATTCGTCGAACAGGTGGTGGGCAGCGAGACCGACCTGGTCCAGGTTAGTGAACTCGATGTCGTGGCAGTGAAGGATGTCCACGTAGTCGAGCCCGAGGCGCGCGAGGCTCTCGTCGATGCTGCGCGTGACACGGGCGGCGCTGAAGTCGAAGCCCTCCTTGTAGCGGCCGCACTTGGTGGCGACCACGAAGCTGTCGCGCGAGACGCCCGCGAAGCGGAGGCAGTCCCCGAGCACCGACTCCGAGACCGTGCCGCCGTAGTACCTGCGAAGAACAGCGGCGAGCGGCTCAGGCCCGGGGGAGGCGGGGGCGAAGGAAGGGGAGGGAGTGGCGGGGCGTTACGGGGATGTGTCGAAGAAGTTGATGCCGAGGTCGAGGGCGCGGCGGACGGTGGCGCGGGCGACGTCGCGGGGGACGTCGCCGAAGACGTTGCCGAGCGGGGAGGCGCCGAAGCCGACGGGGCTGACGCGGAGGCCCGTGCCGCCGAGGGCGCGGAGCTCCATTGCTTGGGTTGGTGTTGGTTGCGCCGACTGGAGGAGGTGGGTGGTGGTTGCCTTGCCTTGCCTGGCTGATGGCCCAGCTCGTCGTGTCCTTGTCTTGTCTCGGCGGGGAATCTGCGGGAGAGATGGTGAGGTGGCCTCCACGCGCTTCAGTTTTTTCCTTTAGGCTTTGTTTGGTAAAAGTGGATTGGGAAGGTTTGGAAATGGGGATTTCAGAGAATTGGGTGAATCCCCTCCTTCCAGTCAGGTGCGCTCAAAACTTTAGGAATTCCCAAAATCTCTTCATCCACAATCCTCTCTGTTTAAATTTTCTGTTTGGTATGTAGGTTTTGGCATATTGACATAACTGTTGGGGAACGTTGCAGAATATTAAAAATTTTCCTACGGTTTCACCAAGATCCATCTATGAGTTAATCTAGCAACGAGTCATGGGAGAGTGATTGCATCTACATACCACTTGTAGATCGCGTGCGGAAGCGTTTAATGGAGCGGGGATGATGGAGTCGTCACGTGATTCAGATCACCGATGACCTAGTCTCTGAGCAAGACCTCCGCTGCTCAACACACGCATGCAGTGGATGACGCCTCCTCCTTCTTGATCCAAAGAAGGAGGAAGAAGAGGTTGATGATGATCCAGCAGACGACGGCGTGGTGGTGGATGCAGCAGAACTCCCGGCAGGCTTCGCTGGCGACTACGAGAGGAGGAGGAGGTGTAGCAAGAAGTGAGGCGCCAAGGGCTTGTGGTGCGCCACCCCTCCCTCCCTCCCTTTATATAGGTGCAAGAGAGGGGAGGGCGCCTTGCCCCTTCCTCCAAGGAAGGGGTGCGGCCAAGAGGGGGGAGGAGTCCATCCTCCCCAAGGCACCTCGGAGGTGCCTTCCCCCTTTAGGACTCTCCCATTTTTCTTATATCTTGGCGCATGGGTCTCTTGTGGCTGGTGCCCTTGGCCCATATAGGCCAAGGCGCACCCCCTACAGCCCATGTGGCCACTCGGGGCAGGTGGACCCCCCCGGTGGACCCCCGGACCCCTTTCGGCACTCCCGGAACAATACCGATAACGCTAAACTTTTCCTACGACCAAAATAAGACTTCCTATATATAAATCTTTACCTCCGGACCATTCCTAACTCCTCGTGACGTCCGGATCTCATCCGGACTCGAACAACATT
Source organism: Aegilops bicornis (assembly GCA_021605145.1). NCBI lineage: Eukaryota > Viridiplantae > Streptophyta > Magnoliopsida > Poales > Poaceae > Aegilops > Aegilops bicornis. The sequence continues at coordinate 129,552,507 of CM038673.1, read as the reverse complement.
CGGTTTGCTGCATACTCATATTCATACAACCCTAGCGCCACCGAACCTTAAGTGTAGACCCTACGGGTTCGGGAGACATGCATATGACCGAGACGGCTCTCGGGCAATAACCAACAGCCGATCTCGATACCCATGTTGGCTCCCACATGCTCCTCGATGATATCATCGGATGAACCACGATGTCGAGGATTCAATCAACCTCAGATACTATTCCCTTTGTCAATCGGTATTTTACTCGCTCGAGATTCGATCGTCGGTATCCCAATACCTCGCTCAATCTCGCTGTTTGCAAAGTCACTTTACTCGCATCAGTAATGTATGATCCCGTGACCAAACACTTGGTCACTTTGAGCTCATTATGATGACGCACTACCGAGTGGGTCCGGTGATACCTCTCCGCCATAATGGAGTGACAAATCGATCTCGATCCGTGTCAACCCAATGTACACTTTTGGAGATACCGTAATGCACCTTTATAGTCACCCGATTCGTTGTGACGCTTGGTACACCCAAAGCACTCCTACGGTATCCGGGAGTTACACGATCTCATGGTCTAAGGAAGAGATACTTGACATTGGAAAAGCTCTAGCAAAACGAACTACACGATCTTGTGCTATGCTTAGGATTGGGTCTTGTCCATCACATCATTCTCCTAATGATGTGATCCCGTTATCAACGACATCCAATGTCCATAGTCAGAAACCATGACTATCTGCTGATCAACGAGCTAGTCAACTAGAGGCTCACTAGGGACATATTGTGGTCTATGTATTCACACGCAGTATTACGATTTCCTGGATAATACAATTATAGCATGAATAAAAGACAATTATCATGAACAAGGAAATATAATAATAATACTTTTATTATTGCCTCTAGGGCATATTTCCAACTTCCCACTTGCACTAGAGTCAATAATCTAGTTACATTGTGATGAATCGCACACCCATAGAGTTACGGTATTGATCATGTTTTGCTTTCGCAGAAGAGGTTTAGTCAACGGATCTGCGACATTCAGATCCGTATGCACTTTGCAAATTTCTATGTCCCCATCTTGAACATTTTCACGAATGGAGTTGAAGCGACGCTTGATGTGCTCGGTCTTCTTGTGAAACCCGGCTCCTTGGCAAGTGCAATAGCTCCAAAGTGTTGTCACAGAAGAGTTTGATCGGCTCGACGCATTGGGTATGACTCCTAGGTCGGTGATGAACTCCTTCACCCAAATTGCTTCATGTGTTGCCTCCGAGGCTGCCATGTACTCCGCTTCACATGTAGATCCCGCCACGACGCTTCGCTTGCAAAATGCACTACCATCGCTCCACCATTTAACATATACACGTATCCGGTTTGTGACTTTGAGTCATCCAGATTCGTGTCGAAGCTAGCATCGACGTAAACCTTTCTGACGAGCTCTTCGTCACCTCCATAAACGAAAACATGTCCTTTGTCCTTTTCGGTACTTCAGATATTCTTGACCGCTGTCAAAGTGTTCCTTGCCGGATTACTTTGGTACCTTCCTACCAAACTTACGGCAAGGTTTACATCGTGTCTGGTACACAAGATGGCATACATAATAGATCCTATGGTCGAGGCATAGGGATGACACTCATCTCTTCTTTATCTTTTGCCGTGGTCGGGCATTGAGCCGAGCTCAAGTTCACACCTTGCAAAATTGGCAAGAACCCTTTCTTGGACTGATCCATTTTGAACTTCTTCAAAATCTTATCAAGGTATGTGCTTTGTGAAAGACCTATGAGGCGTCTCGATCTATCCCTATAGATTTTGATGCCTAATATGTAAGCAGCTTCTCCAAGGTCCTTCATTGAAAAACTCTTATTCAAGTAGGCCTTAATGTTGTCCAAAAGTTCTATATCATTTCCCATCAAAAGTATGTCATCTACATATAATATGAGAAATGCTACAGAGCTCCCACTCACTTTCTTGTAAACGCAGGCTTCTCCATAAGTCTCAAGATAAACCCAAACGCTTTGATCATCTCATCAAAGCGAATGTTCCAACTCCGAGATGCTTGCACCAGCCCATAAATGGATCACTGGAGCTTGCATACCTTGTTAGCATTCTTAGGATCGACAAAACCTTCCTATCAAGATCATATACAGCTCTTCCTTAAGATAACCGTTAAGGAATGCCGCTTTGATGTCCATCCGCCATATCTCATAATCATAGTATGCGGCAATTGCTAACATGATTCGGACGGACTTAAGCTTCGCCACGGAGAGAAAGTCTCATCGTAGTCAATCCCTTGAACTTGTCGATAACCCTTAGCGACAAGTCGAGCTTTATAGATGATAACATTACCATCCGCGTCCGCCTTCTTCTTAAAGATCCATTTGTTTTCTATCGCCGCCGATCATCGGGCAAGTCTGTCAAAGTCCATACTTTGTTTTCATACATGGATCCTATCTCGGATTGCATGGCTTCAAGCCATTTGTTGGAATCTGGGCCCGCCATCGCTTCTTCATAGTTCAAGGTTCACCATTGTCTAACAACATGATTTCCGTGACAGGGTTGCCGTACCACTGCAGTGCGGAACGTGTCCTAGTGGACCTAATGGGTTCAAGAGCAACTTGATCCAAGTACCTTGATCATCATCATTAATTTCCTCTCCGATCGGTGTAGGCACCACAGAACATTTTCCTGAAATGCACTACTTTCCGGTTCAAGAGGTAGTACTTCATCGAAGTTCTACTTTCCTCCCACTTACTCCTTTTGAGAGAAACTCTTTTCCGTAAAGGATCCGTTCTTGGAAACAAAGATCTTGCCTTCGGATCTAAGGTAGAAGGTATACCCAATGGTTTCCTTAGGGTATCCTATGAAGACGCATTTTCCGACTTGGGTTCGAGCTTTTCAGTTGAAGTTTCTTGACATAAGCATCGCATCCCCAAACTTTTAGAAACGATACTTAGGTTTCTTCCCAAACCATAATTTATATGGTGTCGTCTCAATGATTTAGACGGTGCCCTATTTAAAGTGAATGTAGTCTGTCTCTAGAGCGTATCCCCAAAATGATAGCGGTAAGTCAAGAAGAGACATCATAGATCGCACCATATCCAATAGAGTGCGACACGACGTTCGGACACACCGTTACTGTTGAGGTGTTCCAGGCGGCGTGAGTTGTGAAACGATTCCACATTTCCTTAAGTGTGTACCAAATTCATGACTTAAATATTCTCCTCCACGATCTGATCGCAAGAATTTTATCTTTCGGTCACGTTGATTCTCTACTTCATTCTGAAATTCCTTGAACTTTTCAAATGTCTTAGACTTGTGTTTCATCAAGTAGACATACCCATATCTACTCAAGTCATCGGAGAGTGAGAACATAACGATATCCTCCATGAGCCTCAACACTCATTGGACCGCATTACATCGGTATGTATGATTTCCAATAAGTTGGTTGCTCGCTCCATTGTTCCGGAGAACGGGGTCTTGGTCATCTTGCCCATGAGGCATGGTTCACATGTGTCAAATGATTCATAATCGAGAGACTCTAAAAGTCCATGAGCATGGAGCTTCTTCATGCTCTTGACACCAATGTGACCAAGGCGGCAGTGCCACAAGTATGTGGGACTATCGTTATCTACTTTACATCTTTTGGTATTCACACTATGAACATGTGTAACATTACGTTCGAGATTCATTAAGAATAAACCATTGACCATCTGAGCATGACCATAAAACATTTCTCTCATATAAATAGAACAACCATTATTCTCGGATTTAAATGAGTAGCCATCTCAGATTAAACGAGATCCTAATACAATGTTCATGCTCAAACTTGCCACTAAATAACAATTATTGAGGTTTAAAACTAATCTCGTGAGGTAAATGTAGAGGTAGCGTGCCGACGGCGATCACATCGACCTTGGAACCATTCCCCGACGTGCATCGCCACCTCGCCCTTCGCCAGCCTCCTTTTATTCCGCAGCTCCCGCTGTGAGTTACATATATGAGCAACGACACCGTATCAAATACCCGTGAGTTACTACGAGTAATCGGTAAGGTACACATCAATTACATGTATATCAAATATACCTTTAGTGTTGCCGGCCTTCTTGTCTGCTAAGTATTTGGGGCGTTCCACTTCCAAAGGACCCTTCCCTTTGCAATAAAAGCACTCAGTCTCAGGCTTGGATCCATTCTTTGACTTATTCCCGGCAACTGGCTTACCGGGCGCGGCAACATCCTTTTCGTCCTTCTTGAAGTTCTTCTTTCCCTTGCCCTTCTTGAACTTAGTGGTTTTATTGACCATCAACACTTGATGCTCCTTCTTGATTTCTACCTCACGACTTCAACATTGAAAATACTTCAGAATAGTTTTCACCATCCCCTGCATATTGTAGTTCATCACAAAGCTCTTGTAGCTTGGTGGGAGCGATCAAGGATTCTGTCAATGACCGCCTCATCCGGGAGGTTAATGTCCACCGACAAAGGCGGTTGTGCAACCTGCATATTTTGAGTATGTGCTCACCGATGTAACTATTTTCCTCCATCTTACAACTGTAGAACTTGTCGGAGACTTCATATCTCTCGACCCGGCATGAGCTTGGAAAACTAGTTTCAGCTCCTCGAACATCTCATATGCTCCGTGTCGCTCAAAACGCTTTTGGAGCCCCGGTTCTAAGTCAGTAAAGCATGCCGCACCGAACGAGGGAGTAATCATCAAGACGAGACCGCCAAGCGCTCATAACGCCTTGGTTCTCTCGATGGGTGCTTCACCTAGCGGTGCTTCTAGGACATATTGTTTCCTGGCAGCTATGAGGATAATCCTCAGGTTCCGGACCCAGTCCGAATAGTTGATGCCATCATCTTTCAGCTTGGTTTTCTCTAGGATCGCGTCGAAGTTCATGGTGACATGAGCGTTGGCCATTTGATCTACAAGACATTTTGCAAAGATTTTAGACTATTGTTCATGATAATAAAGTTCATCTAATCAAATTATTTAATGAACTCCCACTCAGATTTGACATCCTCTAGTCATCTAAGTGATACATGATCCGAGTCGACTAGGGTCAGGTCCGATCATCATGTGAGACGGACTAGTCATCGTCGGTGAACATCTCCATGTTGATCGTATCTTCCATACGACTCATGTTCGACCTTTCGGTCTCTTGTGTTCCGAGGCCATGTCTGTACATGCTAGGCTCGTCAAGTTAACCTAAGTGTATTGCATGTGTAAAACTGTCTTACACCCGTTGTATGTGAACGTATGATCTATCACACCCGATCATCACGTGGTGCTTCAAACGCATTTAACTTTAGCAACGGTGCACAGTTAGGGAGAACACTTTCTTGAAATTGTTATGAGGATCATCTTATTTACTACCGTCGTTCTAAGTAAACAAGATGCATAAACATAATAAACATCACATGCAATTATATATAGTAGTGACATGATATGGCCAATATCATATAGCTCCTTTGATCTCCATCTTCGGCTCCATGATCATCCTGTCACCGCATGACACCATGATCTCCATCATCATGATCTCCATCATCGTGTCTTCATGAAGTTGTCACGCCAACGACTACTTCTACTTCTATGGCTAACGCGTTTAGCAATAAAGTAAAGTAATTTACATCGCTCTTCAATGACACGCAGTCATACAAAAATAAAGACAACTCCTATATTCCTGCCGTTGTCATACTCATCGACATGCAAGTCATGATTCCTATTACAAGAACATGATCTCATACATCACATATATCATTCATCATTCATCACAACTTTGGCCATATCATATCACAAAACACTTGTCGCAAAAACAAGTTAGACGTCATCTAATTGTTGTTGCAAGTTTTACGTGGCTGCAATAGGGTTCTAGCAAGAACGCTTTTCTTACCTACGTGAAAGCCACAACGTGATTTGTCAACTTCTATTTACCCTTCATAAGGACCCTTTTCATCGAATCCGCTCCAACTAAAGTGGGAGAGACAGACACCGCTAGCCACCTTATGCAACTAGTGCATGTCACCGGTGGAACCAGCCTCACGTAAGCGTCGTGTAAGGTCGGTCCGAGCCGCTTCATCCCACAAAGGTCACCAAGCAAGATAAGACTAGTAGAGGCAAGAAAGTTGACAACATCTACGCCCACAACAAATTGTGTTCTACTCGTGCAATAGAGAACTACGCATAGACCTAGCTCATGATGCCACTGTTGGGGAACGCTGCGAGAATATAAAATTTTTCCTACGGTTTCACCAAGATCCATCTATGAGTTCATCTAGCAACGAGTCATGGGAGAGTGATTGCATCTACATACCACTTGTAGATCGCGTATGAAGCGTTCAATGGAACGGCGATGATGGAGTCAGACTACGCCGTGATTCAGATCACCGATGACCTAGTGTCGAACGGACAGCACCTCCGCGTTCAACACACGTGCGGAGCGGATGACGCCTCCTCCTTCTTGATCCAGCAAGGGGAAGGAGAGGTTGATGATGATCCAAAGCAGCACGACAGCGTGGTGGTGGATGCAGCAGAACTCCGCAGTGGCTTCGCTAAGCGACTACGGGAGGAGGAGGAGGTGTAGCAGGAAGGGAGGCGCCAAGGGCTTGTGGTGCGGCCACCCTCCCTCCCCCCCTTTATATAGGTGCAAGAGAGGGGAGGGCGCAGCCTTGCCCCTTCCTCCAAGGAAGGGGTGCGGTTAAGAGGGGAGGAGTCCATCCTCCCCAAGGCACCTCAGAGGTGCCTTCCCCCTTTAGGACTCTCCCCTTTTTCTTATATCTTGGCGCATGGGCCTCTTGGGGCTGGTGCCCTTGGCCCATATAGGCCAAGGCGCACCCCCTACAGCCCATGTGCCCCCCCGGGGCAGGTGGACCCCCCCGGTGGACCCCCGGACCCCTTTCGACACTCCCTGCATAATATCGATAACGCTAAACTTTTCCGCCACCAAAATAAGACTTCAGATATAAATCTTTACCTCCGGACCATTCCTAACTCCTCGTGACGTCCGGATCTCATCCGGACTCGAACAACATTCGGTTTGCTGCATACTCATATTCATACAACCCTAGCGCCACCGAACCTTAAGTGTGTAGACCCTACGGGTTCGGGAGACATGCGTACATGACCGAGACGCCTTCTGCAATAACCAACAGCGGGATCTGGATACCCATGTTGGCTCCCACATGCTCCTCGATGATATCATCGGATGAACCACGATGTCGAGGATTCAATCAACCCCGTGATACTATTCCCTTTGTCAATCGGTATTTTACTTGCCCGAGATTCGATCGTCGGTATCCCAATACCTCGCTCAATCTCGCTGCCCGGCAAGTCACTTTACTCGTACCGTAATGCATGATCCCATGACCAAACACTTGGTCACTTTGAGCTCATTATGATGACGCACTACCGAGTGGGCCTAGTGATACCTCTCCGTCATACGGTGTGACAAATCCCAGTCTCGATCCGTGTCAACCCAACAGACACTTTTGGAGATACCGTAATGCACCTTTATAGTCACCCGATTCCAGGACGCTTTGGTACACCCAAAGCACTCCTACGGTATCCGGAGTTACACGATCTCATGGTCTAAGGAAGAGATACTTGACATTGGAAAAGCTCTAGCAAAACGAACTACACGATCTTGTGCTATGCTTAGGATTGGTCTTGTCCATCACATCATTCTCCTAATGATGTGATCCCGTTATCAATCGACATCCAATGTCCATAGTCGAAACCATGACTATCTGTTGATCAACGAGCTAGTCAACTAGAGGCTCACTAGGGACATATTGTGGTCTATGTATTCACACGTGTATTACGATTTCCGGATAATACAATTATAGCATGAATAAAAGACAATTATCATGAACAAGGAAATATAATATTAATACTTTTATTATTGCCTCTAGGGCATATTTCCAATAATAACATGGTATAAAACATTTAAAAACCCAATCTTTACAATGTAACTAACTCCCTTTATATTCTTGCTACAGAATTGTAAAGGTCGCCTAATAAAAATGAGACAAAGTTGCTACATGGGAATAATTTAGCAGCACTTTTTCCCAGCAGCAACATAATTTTGCTTGTTTATTATTGCTTCTTTTGCTGCTTAAGAACCTGATGAAATAAAAAGAGATGAATATTAGAGTGCCTTTAGAAAAACTGTTATAGCAAATAGCTTTGCTAGATGAACATTAGTTCTATTTACAGAGGGAGTAATACATATGAAAGCATAATAGTAGACTTCATCAAGTATTGCCGGAACATAGAAAGCATAGTACTCCCTCCGTCCTTTGAAAAGTGTACTTCCAACTTTGTTGGAAAGTCAAACCTTTTTATGTTTGACCGTATTTATACAATAATGCACCAACATTTAGCTATCAAATTAGTAGCATTAGATTCATGATAAAATATATTTTCATCATATACTTATTTGGTTTCATAAACATTGATATATTTTTGCATAAACTTGGTCAAACATTGAGATAGTTTGACCCTCCAACAAAGTTAAAAGTACACTCTTTAAAGGATGGAGGGAGTACATGCAAAACAAGCATCTGCAATCATTCAGCAATGACGAACAAGTTGTAGCCCTACTACTTGCAAATAATAAAATACAAATGTAGAGATACATTTAGTTTAGATGAGTAGAAAAGCCAATGTTGGTAAGATCATCAATGTTGGTAAGATCCAGCTACTCAAGTGGAGGTTAACAATACTGAGGCGACCATCCATAACACTACTGAAGCCAATGACGTTGTCATGGCTGAAGCTAATATGGCGCCTGAAGTGAATACGGTGCCTGAAGCCACTGCTGCGCCTGAAACCAATGCAGCACCTGAAGCCAATCTACAGCTTGAACCCCATGTCAATGCCGATGCTCCTGTACTACCTCCAAGGCCTCACACAATTGAGCTGGCATTTGATCGCGGCCAACCTGTCATGGTTCGATGGCCTATTCTGGTTCCTCCTCCTGCTCCCGGATCACAATTTGACTATCATGTGGAGCACAGGCCTCAGGTCCAGAAGCCTAAACCAAGGTTGCCAAGGTTTCCAGGTACTGCATCTTCGCCCGGATCGTTCAATGTTAATGGCTTCAAGGCACACAACACCTTTTTTGATAGTGCCAAGAACCCATACACCAAGCCAAGAATTTCATCTGATTGGTTCTGGAGCTATCAGCAGCACAGTTACTATTCATGTGTCCTATACAATCAAGGGCGCATCTTTCCCCACATGCGTCTAGACTGCTAAGCCATTGCTGGCCTGCCCTGCTTGGAAGAAGCCCTTGATCGCTTCGTAGATGCCGCCTTCTACAGCTTGTGACCGACAAAGAAAATTGGAATGAAGAGCTTACATTACAATTCTATGCAACTCTTCACATTCGCGGCTACAACAGGATCCGAAGACTTGGGTCCTTGAGTGGATGACGAGCAATGTACACCACGGCCAAAGCTCTTGATATTATTGAGCTTAATGCCTTGCCCACTCGGTGAACTCTATGAACACAGTTGTCGACTTTCACCGCAATGCTTTGGAAAGCATATTTCAGAAGCCTGAGCCGAATATGAGCCAAATGCTGTGTATGATGAAACCACTGCCTAGAGATGCTGAATATCCAACAGAATTCTTTGTTGAAGACCTAGAGTATCTGCCCCGCACCATCTATCATATCATCAGGAGAACTCTATGGCCTGTCAAAGGACATTCTCCAGCAGCGAAGCTTGAAGGAGCAATGAAGACATTGGTTTTCTATATCCTCAATGGCATCAGCTTCAATGCTCAGGATTTCTTCATCAGGCAACTTGCAGCATCCGGCTCTGATCTATTTGGTCTGAAGTTTTATCCTCCATGGGTAATGCGCCTCATCAAGCTTCACTCTGCTATCAACTATCAGCCTTCTGCATGCAATCACCTCATATTCTTGCCAGAGGTTGATATGTCTGTCGAAGCCATTTACCCAGAACCTGCCAAGGAGCCTATATATCTTCACAACATCGATCGTCAAAGTTTCACTCAATCCATTGAAGGAGTTGCTGCAACTCGTGTTTATACTTTGGTTGGCAATACACGTGCACCTCATCGTGCCCATACTGAAGCCACTGAGAGTACCATTGCTCAAAGGCCTCGGAAGCGATCTCGCGTTCTCAATGACAGAGAGCTTCTCGTCGCCCTGCATCAAAAACAGGATAAGCATCATGACTGGCTGAAGCGTCAGATGCAAAGCCTCTTGGTGGATGTTAATCGCATTCGCAACCTTGCCACCAACAATGCATTTGTCACTCATGAAACCTGTTGGCGGTCGTGGAAGAGTCTGACATTGATGAGCTCTGAAGATGATCTTCAACAAGATGGCTTCACAGAGAGATTCAAATTTGATTCCACTCCTCCCAGGAATGATGTCTTGCGTCGGACTCCCTCACTCAAAGACTCTGAGTACTCCTCCTCAGCGGCAACTATTAATGCCAGAGTCATTGATGACGAAGACGATGCTACTTCCCCAACTACAAATTCGCCTTGAATCGACACTGCACCAAGTTCTTCTGCACCACCGGACCTCAACGACGACCCTGCAGCTTCATCGACTCCTCATAGGGACGAGTAGACGATCTAGGGTCTTCAAACCTTTTTGGTCCTTCCTGACAAAAGGGGGAGAAGCATATGAGTTGATAGTCTTCAAGCGGGTCCATATGGGTGTTGCTATACTTTTGCCAAGTGCTTACAATTCTCGCTTTCGATACATTTGGTTCTTTGAGTTGTAACACTTAAACTTGATGGTCGTCTGCTACCTTTTCTGTCAACTATGTGATGCGATGATAAATTCCGCATGTGCGACGATAAATTCCGCACGAAGCCATTTTGCAGACATCCATTTTTCATTATGCATGTCATTATCTTCGTTATATCTTTTCATGCATGATGAATTGCCTTCATAAGTTGAAGAGGATCTCCACAAGTACAACCTGCCATGTGCATTTGCATTCAAAGCAAAACACTTATATGCACATCTTCAGGGGGAGCCTTTTGCTACTTACGAAGACAATACCTCAATCCTTTACAATTTCACATACTTTTATCCCCGTTAAAAACTTCAACCAGTTTGTCATCAATCAACAAAAAGGAGGAGATTGTAAGTGCATCTAGTGCCACCCCTAGTTGGTTTTGGAGTATTGACGACAAACCTGGTTGAGGGACTAATGTGTTTGTGAGAATTGCAGGATAACATAGTAGTCCCTCATTGATTCATTTTACCCACCGGAGATGACCCCTAAAAATGTGTGAAGACATTGAAGACAATGGTGGTATGTGAAGATATTCACAACGAAGATTATGACTCGAGAAGACATTCACGTGAAGACTATGGAGTGCAAAGACATAGTTGTTTCGTAGTTTCCTTTTATTCTTTGTTGAGTCATAGGAACCACCGTCTTTGTTAAGTGGGGTCCAAGTGAACAAAGTCGAGTGGTCAAGTGATGCTCAACTAAATCCTAAGTCTTCGAGCGAAGACAATGAGAGAAGATCTTATCTGAGTCGGATGAGTCGACTTTACCTGTAGCTCCAAGTCAAGCTGCAGCGTGTGTTTGAAATCGACCATTGGAACACGTGTCGGTTCCTTAGTGACCGTGGTCATTTCGGACAAATCAGGTCGGGTTGCCTAGTGGCTATAAATAGCCCACCCCCTACACCATAAATTGGTGGCTGCTCAGAGTTTGTGCATGGCTTTTGTCGTTTGAGAGCAACCCACCTCCAAGTATTTGAGAGAGAAATCCTTGCGAGGACAAAGCCCAAAACACCCAGAGCCAAAGAGTCTTAGGCATCACTGAAGTCTTTCTGTCAGCGTGACCTGAAGACTTGTTACACTTGAGGACTATGAATCCTCCAGCCGGTTAGGCGTCGCGTTCTGAGCATCCAAGAGTCATTGTGGATTGCCGGTGAACGAAGTCTGTGAAGGTTTGGAAGTCTACCTTGAAGACTTACCAGAGTGATTGGGCGAGGACTAAGTGTCCTTAGCTCAAGGGAATAAGGTGAAGACGCGGTCTTACGAGTTGAATCTCAGCCTCCCTAACTGGACATACAGCTTGTCACAAAGCTGGGAACTGGTCCAACAAATCCTTGTCCTCTCCAAGCAACTGGTTCTATCTCTTCCCTCACTTATTTACAATTTGTCTTCGTGAAGTCATTTGCTTGCTTGCCTTATATGTTTTACTTCACTAGGTGACGACTATTGTTGTTCGGCTTCATACCATCTTCCTTTTTGATCCATACTACCTAGCTGCTATTAGTCTTCGTGCTTTCACTTCATTGTATACTTGACTATGGCTTGTCTAGTGTAGTCTACCTTCCGCTGCATATCAATAGGTTCATTTCTATTGTTTGTCTTCATAACTACCATGTTTTGAAGACTTTCATAAAAATCGCCTATTCACCCCCTCTAGTCGATAACTAGCACTTTCAGATCCGACCGAATAAGCATTTTCTTACTCTCAAGCTCGACCACATTCATGGGAAAAGGATCGCTATCGAGCTTCATCTTAGAACCTTTTGAAAACGTCAACTGTCCTTCTTAATGATTGATTGCACCTGTCGACGAAACACATTGCAATCATTAGTAGCATGAGAAAAAGAATTGTGCCACTTATAATAAGCTCTTCTACGTAATTCTTCCGGATGTGGAATTACATGGCCCTCTCTTACTTTAATTAATTCATTTTGCAATAACGTATCAAAAATTCCATCGCACTTGCCAACATCAAAAGTGTATTTAATTTTGTCTCTTCTAGCAGGTGTAGGTTTCAAAGCAGACCATGCAAAGGGCTTTGACTTTGGCGTTTGTGAAGGAAATATGCCCTAGAGGCAAATAAAGTTATTATTTATTTCCTTATATCATGATAAATGTTTATTATTCATGCTAGAATTTTATTAACCGGAAACATAATACTTGTGTGAATACATAGACAAACAGAGTGTCACTAGTATGCCTCTACTTGACTAGCTCGTTGATCAAAGATGGTTATGTTTCCTAGCCATAGACATGAGTTGTCATTTGATTAACGGGATCACATCATTAGGAGAATGATGTGATTGACTTGACCCATTCCGTTAGCTTAGCACTTGATTGTTTAGTATTCGATATTGCTTTCTTCATGACTTATACATGTTCCTATGACTATGAGATTATGCAACTCCGTTTACCGGAGGAACACTTTGTGTGCTACCAAACGTCACAACGTAATCGGGTAATTATAAAGGAGCTCTCAGTGTCTCCGAAGGTACTTGTTGGGTTGGCGTATTTCGAGATTAGGATTTGTCACTCCGATTGCTCGGAGAGGTATCTCTGGGCCCACTCGGTAATGCACATCACTATAAGCCTTGCCAAGATTGTAACTAATGAGTTAGTTGCAGGATGATGTATTACTTAAACGAGTAAAGAGACTTGCCGGTAAAGAGATTGAACTAGGTATTGAGATACCGACGATCGAATCACGGGCGAGTAACATACCGATGACAAAGGGAACAACGTATATTGTTATGCGGTTCGACCGATAAAGATCTTCGTAGAATATGTAGGACCCAATATGGGCATCCAGGTTCCGCTATTCGTTATTGACCAGAGAGATGTCTCGGTCATGTCTACATAGTTCTCGAACCCGTAGGGTCCGCACGCTTAACGTTCATTGACCATATGTATTATATGAGTTGTGTATGTTGGCAACCGAATGTTGTTCGGAGTCCCGGATAAGATCATGGACATGACGAGGAACTCCGGAATGGTCCAGAGATAAAGATTGATATATGGGATAATAGTGTTTAGTCTCCGGAAGGGTTCCAGAATTCACCGGAAGAGGTTCCGGATGTTTCCCGAAATGTTTGGGAACGAGAACACTTTATTTGGGCCAAAGGGGAAAGCCCACAAGGTTTTTGGAAAGCGCAAAAGGAAGTTTTGCGGAGTCCAGGGGCCAGACGCCAGGGTCCCTGGTGAAAGGACCACGATGTCGCCTAGAGGGGGGGTGAATAGGCGTTTTAAAATCTTTTACTGATTTGGCTATATCCAAATGCGGAAATAAACTAAGCAGATACTTTTCAAGCACAAATCCTAAATATACTAGGCTCACTAAGTGCACCAACAACTTAGCATGTTGGTGAAGTGAAAGATGTTGAGGTATGCAAGTAATCGGAGGTGGAAGCAATAGAGAGCTCTTCATGATTTAAAAATGTGGAGAACTCCTCCATTAACTCCCCAAAAACAATATTGTCTTCATGAAGATTGGACCCAAAATATATATCTTCAATTTTGGTCCAAGCATCATGAGCCAACGAACAAGACGAGATTGACTTGAACACCTCGAAGGTTATAGCTTGGTGAATGATACTTAAAGCTTCACTATCAAGATGCATATCACCAAGTGACGGAGATTGTCCATCCTTTAGATTTGAATTCCCTACAACCACAATCCGCAAAGCATTTGGACCCATGGCCCGAAAATGACAAAGCATGTGTAATCTCCACATAATGTAATTTGTGCCATTAAAACAAAATGTGTCATCGTGCATTAGTTCACTAGTCGACATCATTACTCTCTAGGCGGTTAAGCCTAATAAGGAGAGACCTTGCTCGATACCAATTGAAAGGACCACGATGTCGCCTAGAGGGGGTGAATAGGCGTTTTAAAATCTTTTTACGGATTTGGCTATATCCAAATGCGGAAATAAACTAAGCGAGATACTTTTCAAGCACAAATCCTAAATATACTAGGCTCACTAAGTGCACCAACAACTTAGCATAAACAAGATGAGAACAACGAGGATATGAGTAAGCACAAGTAAGTCACACAAACTTACTAAGTGTATATCACGAGGTATGGAAATGAATAATACACACAACCACAAGTAAGCAATACAAGCTTACACAAATTGTATCACAATATATGGAATTGAATGATACAAGCAAACTCAAGTAAGTTGCACAAACTTACTTGAGCAATATCACAATATATGGAAGTTTATAAAACAAGTTAGCAATTCACACTAATCACAATGTATATCAATAGTAGCAAGTATGAATTATGGAATATGAAGTGTAGGCCTAAATAATCTCTACAAGGAAATGGCCAACACAATATAATCAACCACCACAATATAATGAGGACAACAAGATATAGTGAATGCACGGTCAAATGACCAAAGTAAACCACAAGTAAGGAGTTAGGGTTAGGGATAACCAAAGTCACGGAGACGAGGATGTATCCCGATGTTCACTTCCTTGGAGGGAAGCTAGTCACCGTTAGAGAGGTGGATGTTACCACGAAGGCACACCAACGCCACGAAGGCTCGCCCTATTCTCCTTGAGATATCACCACGAAGGCGATTCTCAACCACTAGTGGTAGACCTTGAGGCGGCCTCCAAACCTTCACAAACTTTCCGGGGGACAAATCACAAGTTGATTCCTCACCAGAGCACTCCTACCGCCTAGGAGTCTCCAACCTCCAAGAGTAACAAGAACAAAGGGAAATGCTCAAGACTTGCTCAAATCACGAATTCCTTTGGTCAAGAGAGGGAGAGGAGTGGATCTATCACTTGATTGGAAAATCTCTCAAGAACTCTCACGAATCTCTCTCCGGGATCTAAGATTTGGTGTAGGAGAAGTGAGAGGGAGCCTTTTTGTGTTCTAGGGTTCATATGAATGTGTTGCTCAACCTTCTCCCGGGGTGGAAGAAGGTTATATATAGTGGTAGTGCAAATATGGCCGTTGGAGTGTAAGTGGCTGTGTCGGGCGGACATCCGCCTGGGCCGACATCCGGAACTGTGAAGTGTGCACACATGTACGCAGAAAACAGGTTACAGGCCCGACATCTGGCCAAGCCCGGACATCTGGCCAAACTTGGGGCCCCGGACATCTGGCCCAAGTTGCGGACATCCGGAGGACACAACCAGCATTTCAACACGGTTCTCGACATCTACGGCCGGATTTCCGGCCAAGTCCCGGATATCCGGCCAGCACAAAAATCGCAGCGCCCCAAAAGTAAAACATCCATAACTTTCTCATCCGGACTCCGATTTTGATGATCTTGGGCTCGTTTTGAAGCTATGAAAAAGCTCCAGGTCCTCACATAGAGAACCACCCAAGATAAGCCAAAATGGAGGATGCAAAGTATGCAAAGGTTTGATCATATATTTTGGGGAACCTAGTTGGCTATGAATTTATTTGGTATATAGGATATGAGTGGAATTGTGCTGGATAGGAGTGAAATATGCCTATGTTGGAATATGATGTGAGGAAGTAGAAATAGAAGATGTTGACTTGAGCAAATCTAGCACTAGCCCCTTTGATCCCCTCTTAATAGTGCGGGATCCTTATAACTCAAGAAACATAAAAGAGCTATACTACATAGCTATCGAGAACCATTCTTGAGTGTATATTTTTCTTCGGTGGTCATCTCTCCACAACACTAACGCCAAAGGAACTAATACCTTTGACTCAAGCCTTTAACTTGAGCTTGATGTTTATGTTTCTTCTTGGCTCAAGTTGAAGACAAGACATTGGTGAAGTCTTCAAGTAGCTCCCACATATGGGAGTCCTTGCTTTGTATTTATCTTCACTTGCCCATCATGTGATCATCCACAAGCTTCAAGCATGTAATCCCTCGGGATGGTTATCTTGAACTTGCCCTTATCAACCATGATCACCAACACTTGATGTTATCCTCTCATAGACACTTGGAATATCTCTCTCTCGATGCGAGCCCATGAGAATCACCTAACCCTCGAAAACATAGACAACATATAGTATGGGTTAGTACACAGAGTGCAATTGATAATTTCTTATCATACCACAAGATCTTATGTGGTGCATCATTTGCGCTCGTGTGTTGACCATTTAGAGTTCAATATCCGAGCTTCAACTTGGTCAACCGATATCTCTACTCCATGCTTAATCTTGACGTCATGAAGGATATATTGAATTCTTCACTTGAATAGCTTGCTCAATCATGTCTCAACACATGAGTCCATTATGATCATATCTTTGAGCCACTCCTAGAATTCATCATTCGAATCATCCTTTTAAGATCTTGATCCATTATGGCTCAAACCATAGCTCTAAGCATGGCAACCCTTAAGATACTCCAATGAACTCCATTTTGATCATCTCGATGTACTTGTTGCTTCAAAGGAGTTTTCTTCCATTATTCTTCAATCATTTTCCAATGGGACTAATCTTCAAATGTATATCTCAATGCAAACATTAGTCCATAAGGATTGTCATTAATTAATTACCAAAACCACACATGGGGACTACATGTACTTTCAATCTCCCCATTTTGGTAATTGATGACAATCTCAACAAGAGGGTTTATATAATGAATTTTAAACAATCATGCAATTTAGCCGAGGATAAATTGTATACTTGGGATGGTTGTACTATCATCAAGACACTACATAAGCATTTGATGATAGTACACCCATAGTATATAGAGCAAACTCCCCCACAATATATGCATGTGTGAATGACCTTTGAATGTCATTGCATATATTGGTTGACATAACCTAGGAGGAGATTTCTCTATATACAATACTCATTCATGCAATAAGAATATATAACAAGTGTAGATATGCATGAGTGACAACAAGAACTACAAAAGATATTTATCTTAAACCCTCTAAACTTCTCCCCATTGGCACCAAATGCCAAAATGGAAGACAAAACATCTAGCGCACCAATACAGTATGAGTTCGTCCTTGATGTGTGCATATCACAACATGTGAGTGAAAACAAATGCACATATTCAATGATGAACAATTAAAGGAGCTCGGAATCTATGGAATGCAATCAGATACGAAGATATGAACTTTTTCATGTATAAAAATTTCTATGTGGCCAATAATAATCATGATATGTATCCATAAAGAAACTCGTATACACAAAAGGAAAGGTTGCAATTGATAAGAACATGATATCCACAAGTGAATCCACAATTATACAACTTGAGCCTAGTCATAATAGCAAGGTACATGGCACAAAGCTCATGGCACAAATTGATCTCATTTGCATAACACAAAGTGAAGCAAGCAATCAAAAGATCCGACGAGCCAAAAGGATAAAAGAATATTACGATTTGGGTAAAGGAGTGTTCTAAGGAAAATAGAGAAGCTCCCCATGATTTGTGCACAGTTTAGACCTTTTTTTATTTGGGTACAAGTGCACAAAATAGGATCACCACTCCCCCAAAATCGATAGGAACATAGAACAATTGCAAGCAAACATAGATAAGAAAAGAAGCCTAGCATTTGCAACAAACATACGGTTGAGCAACATGTACATGAGGCAACCTAAGAATAGGCACAACCAAAATGATGTGTGTGATTCACGTCAAAGCACTTGAGAGGACTAGTATAAGGATGAGAATTAAGCATCAACATAGCCTTGAGTAAATGAGATATAAGGTGCAAGACATGTCCTTCCCACGCACACGGGTTAAGAAGGTCACACACACGCCAAGCAAATGGGTTCACAAGATCACTAATAGCAAACTAAAAATCAAAGCTTGTGACAACCCATGATGAAGATAGGAAATAATAGGCTTGTCAAGACAAGCATGAGGACAACAATCTTCACCAAACATGAGTGCACTAAGATGCAAAGAGGTAAGACATGCACTCATTCAATAAATGCTTCCATGGAGCCACCAAAAGATATAAAAAGTGTATGAAATGGTGGACTTGAAAGAAAAGGGATATCAACTAGAGATGTAACTTCACTCACGTGTATAAGATACTAGGTAGATGATATCCACAAAGAAGGATGTACACATAAAATAGTTACAAAAGGAAGGAATAAGATATCCAAACGGGAGTCATAAAATATACCAATGAGATCTTTGCTTGAAAGCATATCACATGGCTTAATATAATATTATTGTATATTAATGAAGTCCAAACACACAACCATCAAAGACATCACAACTAGCAACAAGAGATCGTTGTTGGGATGCTTTGAGAAAGGAAACAAGTATCACAGAACGAGTCAAGAAATTCATGCCATGATGCAACCTACACAAGGCTGACTTCATTTCTATATATATGCATGAAGTAAATACTTGTTACCGAGATAGCATTGGTATGAAGTTGTAGATCAATAAAATGTCCAAGCTTGGCTCTAATTTCCTCATAGTGCCACCACCTTCATGAATAAGCCAAGCACCCAATGCTTCTCAAATGTACCTAAAACATTTTTAAGTACACTATGGTCCCCAAACTTATTGGGTCCAAGTAGTTAGCATAACTACAACACATAGGGTAAAACCACTTAAATATGTGCCTATTGATATGAATTTGAATTTCATGCACATCATACTATTAAGAATTTGATGGATTTACCATATATATTGGATCAAATAAGGCAAACAAGGCATGTGAATTTACACATAGTAAATATGCATGCACAAGCCTACCAAAATCCAGGGAGATACAAATTGGACAAATGACCACATAACCGTTAATACTTCCAATAACATCACTAGTCATTCATGTTGTCCAAAATGAATCAAAGTGACAAATCAACATATGATAGCACACAAAGTTCAACATATGAACCAAGGAAAAAATGAGCATATAAGATATGCATTGCACACATACTCATAGGAATATCTCACTCAAGTAGATATAGGAAACTATAAACAATGAGATAACAAACTCTCATATAGAGCAATAAGATGAGTTCGAACAAAATGGTATTTCGGGTTATCATTGATTGTAGAAACCAAATAAGTACATGATCATCTATACTAACACAAGCATAACATGAGAGTTTAGAAATAACCACAATGCTTGGATAGCATAATATTAACATTCCAACTAGATAGATAATCATGTAAAGCAATAATTGGAATTGCTTTAATCAAATGATTTTCCAAATATGATTTTAAAGATAACCATGGGCAAAACCACACAAGAATGCCATACGTAAACAAGACATTGCATGCCACGGAGATATAAGATAATCTCAAATATAAATTCTAGGTGGCATCCCTCAATTGTTCATATTAACAAGGATTGTGATATGCACAAAGCATATCACTCCCCCATAATATGTTGATCCATGTATTATCCATAAGAAGCAAATGAAACCCAACTAAGGATAATTAATAGATGATAATTTGAGTTTCAAATGAGCTTTACATACCACATAGTACCTAGATAATATTGCACTAACAATACTAGGTGGTATCCCACATACATACACATTTAAGGTTTGTGATATCCAGTAAAACATAGCACTCCCCATAATGTGATGATCAAACCAAGGAAGATTCAACTAATGAAGCAATAAAGGCTTGAAACCACACACGCACAAATATATGAAGTGCATTGTGACCTACACATGCTAGATAACACAAATCAAGCATACTAGAAAGCACAACTATAAAAGCACATGCTAGGTACAAAACCTAAACATGCAAGGGACATAGTAACTTTCAATGTAATCAATGCAAGTACAAGTTACCGCAAAGAGGAGCATTGGATTGATAGATATGATGATAATCCACTTGACTTGGCATTAACCATAACATATGGTGAAAAAAGTTTTCTTCATGAAGTAGCCAAGTCTCCAATGCCCTCCACACACCTATTGATCAATTTTGAGCTTGATGGTCCCCAACCAAGTTGGGTCCTAAGAAGTTAGTAACAATAGGCTTGGCAACCCAAATGGTCTTATCCACTTTCAAACTTCTTTGGGAACCCACAAACTTGGCAAACACATTGCCACCAAGATCCTTCCTTAGCGAATAATGATTATTGACTATAGGAGGCTTAGATATGTTACTGTTGGGACAAGATGAAGCTATGTGTCCCTTCTTCACGGCAAATATAGCAACATGTGCTCCCCTTTCTCTTCTTATTTACCTTTTCAACTTGGAGAGCATTATCTTGGTTAGGCATGGGAAGAGGCCTTTCATTATCTTGATCTTGAACTTGAGGCCACTTCCCTTGATGCTTCACATTTGAAGCCTTCTTCTTCAATGGACAAGATCTCGCATGGTGTCCAACATTCTTGCACTTGAAGCAAGTAATGTTGGCGAATTCTTGACTTGATCTTGTCCCTTCTTCTTGTTCTTGGACTTCTTCTTGTTGGAGATGAAATCAAGTCCTATTTTGTCATGAGGGTCCTTTTGCACACTCAAGATATTATCACAACATTTTTCCAAGTCTTTCTTCAAACTAGTGACTTGGGCCTTGAGCTCTTTATTTTCCTCTACAAGGTTAGTATTAACAAAAGAACTATAGGAAGTAGAAGCTTCATTGTTAGAGCAACAAGGCATGGTGAGCAATTCATTACAAGATGTACCAATATCATGTAGAGAGGAATTGCAAGGACTATCACATGACAATAAGGCATTTCGAGTAGAAGATGTGCTAATATTCACATCAGACTCACATGATTTTACCTTGGTGACCATAGCCTCATGAGCTAACTTTAACTCATCATGAGAGATTAGAAGATCCTCATGAGTGCACGAGAGCTTTTATGACTTTCTCCCAATTTCCCACAATTGCTAGTTAGCAAATCAAGTTGAGTCCTTAGCTCAACATTTTCTTTTAATATCGATGCTTCACACAAGATAGAGTTAGTAGCACAAGCATCATTATCAATATGAGAGTAGCA